>CM057350.1:389900186-390500186 GCA_030015575.1 Agapanthus africanus
CGGCGAGTCCGTCCAGTGTACCCAGTCTCTACTGAGCACCCGTATATCATCTCTGATGTCAAACACCGATGGATATGGGATCATCCATCGCCCATCTGTATGAGTCGAGAAGGTATACGCTAGTCTACTCTGGTATATCGATGCCCCGTCTCGATACACCCACGACTAGGGACTTTGAAGGATGTACTTATGGACTACCATGTCCCCACTAGTATGATCCGCATCATAGTCCAGGTAGTCAAGCACACATCCTAAGGGCTTTACCAACATGTAACAGAGAGACAATCAGTATACACGTTAAGGTAAAGTTCAACCAGATAGCATACTATCATGTCGAGCAAGAAAGTCCTCCCTATATATGTCCCAGCATCCACTACAATATACATCCTATGTACAGTAATGGCCTCTAGGGCATACATATAACTAACAATCTCCCACTTGCACTAGGGCCATCTGTAGCAGTGGTTGCAGTATCTCATACTCAACCATCCCATAAAAGTCTCTCTCTGGGAAAAGGCCTTTCGTGAGTGGATCCGCTGTGTTGTCTTCTTAGTCTGCTCTCCTAACCTTGATCACCATGGAGATCAAACATCTCCACGATCAGGTGATACAGCCTTAGAATATGTCTGGATCACTGATGGGACTGGCGTTCCTTGGCATAAGCCACAACTCCATTGTCACACAATGGGAGGAACTAAGTTCATCTCATGAACCAATATACACCCAAACAGCCTCTTTGGTAGCATCTTAAGTAGCGATGTATCCAGCCTTTATCGTCTAGTATATCACGGTATCTAGCTTGGAACTCTTCCAACATACCGTCCCTTTACTGAGGGTATAGACAATGCCTGTGACTGACATTCAGACGTCTTTATCACCCTGGAACCCTTCCAGTGATTCTCCCCAGGATCGATTGATACCATCTCACTACATCTAGTGAGTATCCTAACATCCACTTAGATCTATCTCATAGATCCAAAATCCAGGATTTAGTAGGTATCACTTTGATCCTAAGTGGAGAATCATTGTGATAAATGGAGATTGATCGAGCGTAGCATAGGAAACTCCTTTCCTATCAAGAGTATGTCATCCACGTACTCTACGAGGATCGTCACCATACTCCCTACTACCTTTTTGTTTATACAAGGTTCATCTACCATTTTGATGATGTCAACTTCTTTGACTAATCCATCAAAACAGATGTTCCAACTCCGCGATGCCTGCTTTATCCTATAAAGCATCTTGCACACGTTTCCGCTGCTCCCACTGTCTACGAAGGCCTCTGGCTGTGTACTTATAGACGCTCTCTTCCAAATCATCATTTAGAAAAGCAGTCAAGACACCCAACCACCAGATATCGTAGTCATGGTATGTAGCCGTGGCAAGTAGGATCTGGATGGACTTAAGCATAGCTACTGGAAAAGGTTTCATCATTATCCACGCCTGGTTGATGACGAAAACCTTTAACAATTCTAGCTTTGAAAGTCTCAACTTTTCCATGTACACCAAGTAATCTTCTCAAGATATACTTGCTCCTGATGGGGATTTAACCCTTCAGATATAGCAGCTAAAGTCCATACTTTGCTGGTGTATAAGGATTCCATCTCAGATCGCTAAGCATCCAGCCATTCTTACAGAGTCCCACTCCTGATGGCCAGCTCGAAACTAGTTGGGTCATCATCTCATGATGCAATCCTCGCTCCCACTGTCATAGAGAAACCGAAGTATCTCTCAGGTGGGTGAGGAACCCTACTAGATCGGCGGAGAGGCTGAGGTTCGTTGGTAACTATCGAATCCTTTGGTTCTTTCAAATCATCAGCTGCAGTTTGTAAAGCTGGAACCTTTCCAGTTCTACAGACCTTGCCTCGAGCTTGTCCGGATTTTGCTTTTAAACATAGGCCGGACAACCCTAAATCTTAACTAGCTTAAGACATGGGCTCTTCCCTTTCCATATCACATATGAAATGGTAGGCAACTGATTTGATTTGAACCCTATTCAATAGGTATGCAACTTCATAAGTGCATAACTCCCAAAAGGAAATAGGAAACTCAGTAGTACTCATCATAGAGCACACCATATCACATAGGGTGTATCTGCTCCGCCCCGATATACCATCGTGCTATGGTGTATACGGAGGAGTAATGCTGAGAGAGAATCTCATTCCCTTTAGAAAAGTCCAGGATTTCCGTGCTCAAGTATTCTCCTCCTTGATCTCATCATAGGACATAATACTTATACCCATATTTTGGTTCTCTACTTCTAACTTATATTCTGTGAATATCTCAAAAGGTTCGGACTTGTGTTTCAACAGGAACATATGACTGAATCTTGAGAGATTATCAGAGAATATAACGAAGTATAAAGAACCAGTCCTGGCATGTGTAGACAGGGGACCTGCATACATCAACATGTATCATCCCAAGAGTTCACTAACTCTTTCTCTGTTTCCAATAAACGGAGCTATGGTCATCTTATCTTTGTGACATGACTGGCGAGTTTCACAAGATGTAAATTCAAACTGATTTAAAAATACATCTATATGTAACTCTAGCCAGTCGGGTCGCATTGATCTGACCTAGTCTACAATACCTCAAGAAGGATTCGTTCATTTCTGAACTCTTCCTCTTGTGTGTGTTCCGTATACTAAGAACTGTAATTTGATTTAGAACATTAATGCTTTTAGATAACGTGCCTGAACCGATCAACTTTTGATATAGGAAATGTTCAAAACATTATCCAACCATACAAAATTTTATCATTTCTTTACTAATAAAGAGACTGATATGATTTTGTATATCAGGTTCGGTATCTAATAACATTCGTTCAGAATCAATGTATTTGTAATACAGGGTGACAGTGACCGACAGACTTGGCTGCAACACTTGCCTCGTTTTCTGCCTCATGAAACTTATCACCCGTTCTCAGTTCTCTACCTTTCTGTAGCCCTATGTAACAGATTACATATCTGGGATCCTGATCTGGTATCACATACCCAGGACGTAAAGGATACTGAGAAACAGTTCTCTGTAATGAACACACCCGAAGATGATGCATCAGCATGCACTCTCTTCGTTTGGGCGGCACGGGAATTCTGGTAATCCCCAATTTCCTGCTCTGTCTTATAACAATTATAAGTTGGAGCGGGACCAATGTTCCCCAGCTCAGTATAACAAGCGGGTTCGGTCAATATTCCGTATTATTATCTTGATTAAGGCGTGATAGGGTCGCTACCTGGAGAGAGAGAGAAGAAAACACTCAGCGTGCGCTCTTGCAAGAATAGATTGGTTATTATTTTATCTAATCAGGATGGCTCCCACTGCTTTTTATCAAATCTTCCTTCAAACCCTAAAAGGAAAGACTAGCCGGGATTAATTACACACTACAAGTTCGCCAATCTTTCAGCCAGGCCAGTGTCGGTACTTTGAGGGAGGTCCCCCGTGCTTTCGCACGAACCTAATTAATGTAAACCTCGTTTTCCCAGAGGCGTAACCTCGTTGACACCTTTCTAGACACCTACTTGATCGGCTAATTGTAATGTATAAAACTCTCCCAGGAGTAACTCTTACTCGCAGCGGGTATCGGGATCCAACTATCTCATAGAAGGTATGCAATCTCATTGCAAATTTCAACACTTGAAATTCCCGATAATATTTTGCCCCTAACCTCCTATGACCTTGACAAAGGCCAACAAACCATAGGATGCTAGTCAAGTTCAACCCGTCATTTCCTGATTGAATTAAACCCACCCGCACGGCCCTTGACAAAGGCCAACAAGGTCGCACGACTACCCTAACCCAATCTGCATCATATGCATAAGCAGATATGCACCAGTTAGCTACCGCACACTGCGCCTTGACAAAGGCCAACAAACGCAGCACGAATACTAACTACTACTTATCTGAAATGACGGAGGGCTACGACAGGTTTTTCTGAAAACCTATTGCGTAATGAACTTGATATCGTTGTAGAATCAAATGAATTTTGAAATGGAGTGTTTTTGAGGCTTTTCTAGTTTTGCTAAAGGAGTCACTCCCGGTGAAGGGATCGTCGGTCCTTTCCTCGTCGAATAAGGTGCAGGATATATCACATATACCGCTGTGCAAAGCAGAACACTTAAAAGCAATCAAAAAACAAACCGAGTGTGTAGCATCTGCCAGTTATTGCTAAAGGAGTCACTCCCGGTGAAGGGATCTCGGTCCTTTCCTCATCGAATAAGGTGCAGGATATATCACATATACCGCTGTGCAAAGCAAGAACTGTAGCTACCTGTTTTATTTTGAAATTCGATTCTACAACATCTTAGGTTTCTTTTATTTCATTAATCACATTAATGAAGTCCCATCATTTAAATACCTAAACATCACAGATAAATACGACGTACACTTATGCCATCTGCATTCGCCTCGATGTCCCCTCGTGCACCGTTAGGTTAGGTAACTAACGGCAGAGCAGGGCAGGGCTAGCGCGGGTGTAAAACATAAGTAACGTCTATATAATATATCATATATACTATATAATGTATCTATCACAGAACATCACATGATCACATCACAGATATCGCAGCAGAAGAAACATATGAAATATTGGATATACTAGGACGTCCGTGTTTTCAATACGAGCCAGTACAAAACACGGATTCCACGGTCGTGATGAATAGCCAATCCCACACCCCTAGACCCCTACGAGAGCGGCAAGCAACCCTACCAATTCTAGGGTTAGGAGACCCGGACTCGACTCCTCGAGTTGGTCTCCCACTGGACCCCAGAACCCGGTTACTTGTGCTCCCCTCCTTGGGTCTATCCTAGTGCAGAAAAGTAAATAATATACAAAGGGTGACAACTTCCGCAACCTGGAAGCGCCCCAATAAAAGAATATTACATATAAGTTTTTACATGAATGAAAATGAAAAACACTCATCTCACATAAAAAAACCCGGCTATTCAAACACGACGATCCAATATAACATATCCAGCAACACATAACATCACATGTCATCAACGTAAGTAAATATGTCCATCCCAATTGTCGTTGACATATAGCAACGAAACCGGCGATATCACATATTACACTTACGGTCACAGAAAAGAAAGTGTAAAACTACAACAGTTGGAATCCGCAACCACCTCAGACATCTCATGCCTGACCAAATAAATTACTTAGACATCGCATGCCTAACAATTATAAACCCCGCATTTTAGTCTCAAAATCGAAAACACTTTTCAATACCAAGTCGGGCAATTCAACAGGATTCCCGACATTTTGATCGAATGCTCGTCGCAAACTTCAGTAGGCGGCCGCACCCACGATACCGTCGACGAAGTGCACCAAGGCGGAACACCGCTGCCGGGAGCACCCGAACGGATGCTTTCGGCGACGGGGTTCTCCTACAGTCACTTGGTCGGGGCTATGGAGTGAGGCTGTCTATTAAGTTTACCCGGCGAGTATCCGCGTACGCTACGTGATTGCGACGGACTTTTGATCACATCAAAATTCCGTGGCAACCGATCAAGTGAGACTAAACTGCTATGTTTATAACATTCATTTAGTTATCTCATAACTTCTTGTGAATTCCAATTATTGTATCCCATTCCAGATAAATAGAAAATGCTAAACTTTTCGATCGAACAATCGAACACCCAAGTTTTCCCGATACAGATCAACACATGAAACAAGTCTAACAACATTCCGTTCGTGCCTCAGTACCAACGGTCCATCCGTAGAAGGGTCAAGCCAACGCCTCACATGTGGCACGCCGTACTGCCCCAAACCCGAAGGTTCAAAGGGCAGTTCAAGACGGTCACATAATCGAGTTAAGGTTTGTGTCTTCTAGAGGGACAATCGCGTTACTTGCACTACTTAGAACGTC
The DNA here is from genome assembly GCA_030015575.1 of Agapanthus africanus. Taxonomy (NCBI): domain Eukaryota; kingdom Viridiplantae; phylum Streptophyta; class Magnoliopsida; order Asparagales; family Amaryllidaceae; genus Agapanthus; species Agapanthus africanus. Next base: position 389,906,054 of record CM057350.1, read on the forward strand.
GTTAAACTACGGAAAAATCCAACACTTGGAAATTTCCCGACAGGGGAAAAGTTGGGTATTTATATCCGGTCGAACTTTTTAACATATTCTTAAATTTATCCGGAAAGCCACACAGACAAAATTTGATACCCCGATCGAAACACCGAATCCCCAAAACAACTGCAGAAATTTCAACTCTTTAAACAGTATTAAAAATTCCCAGAAAATCCATAATAAAATAATAAGAGTTACTGTGCAGATCTTTGAGGATGACGTCATCATTGTGCCGCTAATCCGCCGCCTAATGAAGGAATATGCCGCGGATCCGCGCTACAGTGAACTGTTCATGGCCCCAATTTTGCGCCGTAATTCTTATATTTTCCTGCTGGGTTTTCTGAATATTTTTAATACTGAAAAATCCCTGTTTTTAGAAAAAGTACAGAGAGCTCTTTTGGTTCGGGGTTTCGGGTTCGTTCGGACTTCAATTTCCGTCTGGACTTCGCCTAAGGCTCTAGCTTGGCTCTGATACCACTGTAGGGTTCCTAGGCACACTAGTGAGGTCTCCCAAGCCATCAACCATGGCAATTTCAAAAATTATGGTGCCGAGAAACCCTAAACTACGGATCGATAACTAGATGTCTAGGCGAAAAAGAACTAGTTAACACTTAACTATTGGGAATACGGAAATACAACCTTTGTAGATCCGGTGCTCCACCTCCATAGCTCCGCAACGAAGTCGTCTCCGCTGTCCAAAACAAATCCGGGCTCTAGAGTCGGCTTCGTCGGAGAAAAAGTGAGCTAGGTCGTCGATGTCCATGCCGAAGATGATCTACGTCGAGGCATCGCTAAATCAAGCTCCACCTTCACCAAGCCCTAAAACTTGTGAAGGAAACATACTCTACTACTTGGCAAGAGATAGAGGATGAAGAAATAGGAAGTGGGTTAACTTTAGAATGGATTTCTCACTCAAAAACATCAATCACCATTGATGGAGGTGAAGCTTTTCTTCTTGAAGTCAAGGAAGAAGAAGAAGAAAGCTTATCCAAAGTTATGATAAGTTAATTGTAAAAGAAAAGAAAATGAATTCTTATTATAATTTTAACTAGAGTCAAGTGTAGAGAATGAATCATGGTTAGTGGGAATAGTTAGGGTTAAGGATGAGATAAGAATGGTTGACTTGAACAAAGCTTCATGAAGCTTCAACTAAAGAACAAAATTAGCCACCATTCTTTTCTCTTTTCTTTTATTCATTTATCAAAAATAAAAAGGATAATTAAATAAGATAAATGAATAACAAATAAGAAACCCTAACCATTTCATTAACCAAGGTTTAATACTTTACACTTAACCAAAAAGGATGTATCATCAAATATGATACAAGCAAGTGCACAAAATCATATCGCATATGTAATGCGCACACCCGAGTGAGAAAATCCATTTAAAGTGAACCAATACTAGTTAATGCAAAGTAATATATCAAATATATAATTATACATTAAATCATTAAATCAACACTTGATTCAATGATCCGGTCATGTCGCACACAACCGACTAGTATAGAATGTATCGGCTTATCGAATCAATCCTTGATTCGATAACTAGGTTATATCGCATACAACCATTCGACACATTCATCGCGAGAATGGAATACGGTATCACATACACGCATTATTCTCGGTCCCGCACATATCTCATATGCGCTCCTATTTCGTTTCGCTTGAGCCAGGAAACCTCTGTGTAGGACTCTAAAGACTCGTCAATACGCCGGCAGCGGATGATGATCATATCAAACATCCACAAGCCGCAAGCGGTCTGATAAACGTAACGGCCACCCGGGTATTGAGCGATCTGAAGATCGACGAGCAAGCCCGCTCACACTCCAGTGAATCCGACCAGTAACACTACCGTACAGTCCGGTCTGATCGTCTGATCTGTCGCATATCTCGCCTAGGGGTGGTAAACGTCAGACCCCAATAGCTCAATAAGTCGTGTCGATATGAGGTCTATAACAATTCGAGAAACTACTGGTAACACTTACCAGTAAATCTCAGCAACCCTGGCCAGGGATTTCCTGTTATAGCCAATCGAACACAGCGCAACATCAACCCCCTATACCGGGAGAGACGAATCCCCTCCTATCGCTCATTGCCTCCATGTGCCTCGGGACTGTACCCAAAAACCACCGTTTTGCACGTCTTCTTGGACGTGGTAAGATGGAAATCAAAGCACAGTGGGAACCACACAAGACTCTATGACGATCTCGGGTCAACAGACTACTCTGTACTAGTGTCACCAGAGAACTGCCATCTGACGTGAGGTATAATACCATCTGGGAGTTCTCGGCGAGTCCGTCCAGTGTACCCAGTCTCTACTGAGCACCCGTATATCATCTCTGATGTCAAACACCGATGGATATGGGATCATCCATCGCCCATCTGTATGAGTCGAGAAGGTATACGCTAGTCTACTCTGGTATATCGATGCCCCGTCTCGATACACCCACGACTAGGGACTTTGAAGGATGTACTTATGGACTACCATGTCCCCACTAGTATGATCCGCATCATAGTCCAGGTAGTCAAGCACACATCCTAAGGGCTTTACCAACATGTAACAGAGAGACAATCAGTATACACGTTAAGGTAAAGTTCAACCAGATAACATACTATCATGTCGAGCAAGAAAGTCCTCCCTATATATGTCCCAGCATCCACTACAATATACATCCTATGTACAGTAATGGCCTCTAGGGCATACATATAACTAACAATGATTTAATGTATAATTATATATTTGATATATTACTTTGCATTAACTAGTATTGGTTCACTTTAAATGGATTTTCTCACTTGAATTGCACATTGTATATGTGATATATTTTTTGTGCACATGATTGTATCATGTTTGATGATACATGTTTACTTGGTTAAGTGTAAAGAATTAAACCATGATTAAGTTTATGATTAGGGTTTTCTTTTTTCTTACTTATTTATTTATTTATTTATTTTTTGGAAAAGATAAGAAATGAATGGTGGCTATGTTTGTTTTTAGTTGAAGTTTCATGAAGCATTGACTAAGTCTCCATTCCTGTCTCATCCTTAACCCTAACCATTCAAGTTAACCATGGTCCATTCTCTACAATTAACCAAGGGTTAATATATGATAAGTATTGATTTATTTATCTCATATTATTCAACACTTATCATATCTTCTTCTTCTTCTTCATCTTCTTCTTTCATGAGAAGAAAGCTTGCTACATCAATGGTGATTGATGAAAAAGTGTGAGAAATCCAAATCTAAAGTCTACCCACTTCCTATTTCTTCATCCTCTACCTCTTGCCAAGTAGTATAGGGTGTTTCCTTCACAAGTTTTCTTGACTTGGTGAAGTTGGAGCTTGATCTAGCGATGCCTCGACGTAGATCATCTTCGGCATCGTAGTCGATGACCTGGCCCGCTTTTTCTCCGATGAAGCCGACGCTAGAGCCCAAGATCTGATTTGTACAGCTAGGAGACTTCATCACGGAGCCTAGGAGGTGGAGGACCGGATCTACAAAGGTTGTAGCCCCTTCCCTTTAGCTATATTTCCGTTTACTTGCTTGCATCACCTTGTTTTCTAGTTAACGATCCGTATTAGGGTTTGTAGGCACAAGGAAATTTTTGATTTGTGCATGTTTGATCACTTGTGAGACTCCATTAGAGTGCCTAGGAACCCTACAGTGGTATCAGAGCCTAGCTAGAGCCTTAGGCGATGCGTAGACGGAGTTAGAAGTCCGATCGACCCAAAACCCCGACTTTAAAATGCTCTCTGGACAATTCTGTAAAATGTGGATTTTTGTAGATTAAAAATATGCAGAAACCTCAGTGCAATATTCTAAGAATTACTGTTTAAAACGGGGGCTTTGAATCGTTAATAGTGCGGCGGAACCGCCGCATATGCATGCCTAATGCGGCGGTTCCGCGGCAAGTTGGTCTCCTCTGGCAAATTTTTCTGCGCAGTAATTCTTATATTTTATTGTTGGTGTTTCTGGGAATTTTTAATATTTTTTTTCCAGAGTTGTATTTTCTGGGTTGTTTTAGGGACTCGGTGTATCGATCGGATTGTCTAATTCTGTCTGTGTGCTTTTCCGGATAATCTGAGAATATGTTAAAAAGTTCGACCGGATATAAATACCCATTTTTTCCCCTGCCGGGAAATTTCCAATTGTTGGATTTTTCCGTAGTTTAACGACGTTCTAAGTAGTGCAAGTAACGCGATGGACCCTCTAGAAGACAACAAACCTTAACTCGATTATGTGACCGTCTTGAACTGCCCTTTGAACCTTCGGGTTTGGGGCAGTACGGCGTGCCACATGTGAGGCGTTGGCTTGACCCTTCTACGGCTGGACCGTTGGTACTGAGGCACGAACTGAATGTTGTTAGACTTATTTCATGTGTTGAGCTGTTTCGGGAAAACTTGGGTGTTCGAATGTTCAATCGGAAAGTTTAACATTTTCTGTTTATCCGGAATGTGATACAATAATTGGAATTCACAAGTAGTTATGAGATAACGGAATGAATATTATAAACATAGCAGTTTAGTCTCACTTGATCGGTTGCCACGGAGTTTTGATGTGATCAAAAGTCCGTCGCAATCACGTAGCGTACGCGGATACTCGCCGGGTAAACTTAATAGACAGCCTCACTCCATAGCCCCGACCAAGTGACTGTAGGAGAACCCCGTCGCCGAAAGCATCCGTTCGGGTGCTCGCGGTAGCGGTGTTCCGCCTTGGTGCACTTCGTCGACGGTATCGGGGGTGCGGCCGTCTACTGAAGTTTGCGACGAGCATTCGATCAGGATGTCGGGAATCTTGTTGAATTGCCCGACTTGATATTGAAAAGTGTTTTCGATTTTGAGACTAAAATGCGGGGTTTATAATTGTTAGGCATGCGATGTCTAAGGTATTCATATGATTAGGCATGTGATGTCTAAAGAGTTTGCGGATTCCAACTGTTGTAGTTTTACACTTTCTTTTCTGTGACCGTAAGTGTAATATGTGATATCGCCGGTTTCGTTGCTATATGTCAACGACAATTGGGATGCGCATATTTGCTTACGGTGATGACATGTGATGTTATGTGTTGCTGGATATGTTATATTGGATCGTCGTGTTTGAATAGCCGGGGGGTCTTTATGTGAGATGAGTGTTTTTCATTTTCATTCATGTAAAAACTTGTATGTAATATTATTTTATTGGGGCACTTCCAGGTTGCGGAAGATGTCACCGTTGATGTATATTATTTACTTTTATGCACTAGGATAGACCCAAGGAGGGGAGCACAAGTAACCGGGTTCTAGGGTCCAGTGGGAGACCATCTCGAGGAGTCGAGTCCGGGTCTCCTAACCCTAGAATTGGTAGGGTTGCTTGCCGCTCTCGTAGGGGTCTAGGGGTGTGGGATAGGCTATTCATCACGACCGTGGAATCCGTGTTTTATACTGGCTCGTATTGAAAACACGGACGTCCTAGTATATCCAATATTTCATATGTTTCTTCTGCTGTGATTTATCTGTGATGTGATCATGTGATGTTCTGTGACAGATATTATATATAGTATATATGATATATTATATAAACGTTGCTTATGTTTTACACCCGCGCTAGCCCTGCCCCGCTCTGCCGTTAGTTACCTAACCTAACGGTGCAGACGGGACATCGAGGCGAATGCGGATGGCATAAGCGTACGTTATATTTATCTGTGATGTTTAGGTGGACTTAAATGATGGGATATTCATTAATGAGATTAATGAAAGAAAATAAACCTAATTGATGTTGTGGAATCGAATTTCAAAATAAAAACAGGTAGCTACAGTTCTTGCTTTGCATCGCGGTGTTCATTGTAGAACATCCTGCACCTTATTCGATGGGGAAAGGACCGAGATCCCTTCACCGGGAGTGACTCCTTTAGCAATAACTGGCAAATGCTACACACTCGGTTTGTCTTTTGATCGCTTCTATAGTTTCTGCTTTGCACAGTGATATATATGATATATCCCGCACCTCATTCGACGAGGAAAGGGCCGACGATCCCTTCACCGGGAGTGACCCCTTTAGCAAAACTAGAAAAGCCTCAAAAACATTCCATTTAAAAACCATTTGATTCCGCAACGAGATCAAGTTCAAAGCGTTAAAGGTTTTCATAAAAACCATTCGCAACCCTCCGTCATTTTAGGAAGTAGAGTACTTAGTATTCGTGCTGTGTTTGTTGACCATAGTCAAGGCACAGTGTACGGTAGCTAAGTGATGTCTTCCTACACCGCATATGATGCGATTAGTTAGGACAGTCGCGTGACTTTGTTGACCTTAGTTAAGGGTCATGTGGGTGGGTCTAATTAATCACGAAATGACGGGTAGAACTTGACTACTGCTTATGATTTGTTGACCATAGTTAAGGTCATAAGTGCTAGGGGTAAAAATCTTTATCGGGAGTTTCAAGTGTTAAAATTTGCAATGAGATTGCATACCTTCTATATGATAGTTGGATCCCGATACCCACTGCGAGTAATTGTTACTCCTGGGAGAGTTTTGCACTTTACAATTAGCCGATCAAGTAGGTGTCTAGAAAGGTGTCAACGGGGTTACGCCTCTGGGAAAACGAGGTTTACTGTAATTAGTTCCGTGCGAAAGCACGGGGAACCTCCCTCAAAGTACCGACACTGGCCTGGCTGAAAGATTGGCGAACTTGTAGAGTGTAATTAATCCCGGCTAGTCTTTCCTTTTAAGGTTTGAAGGAAGATTTGATAAAAACAGTGGGAGCCATCCTGATTAGATAAAATATATAACCAATCTGATCTTGCAAGAGCGCACGCTGAGTGTTTTCTTCTCTCTCTCTCCTGGTAGCGACCATATCACGCCTTAATCAAGATAATAAAATGGATGTATTGACCGAACCCGCTTGTTATACTGAGCTGGGGAACGTTGGTCCCGCTCCAACTTATAATTGTTATAAGACAGAGCAGGAAATTGGGGAATACCAGAATTCCTGTGCCGCCCAAACGAAGAAAGTGCATATGATGCATCTCCTTCGGGTGTGTTCATTACAAAGAACTGTTTCTCAGTATCCTCTGCATCCTGGGTATATGATACCGGATCAGGATCCCAGATATGTAATCTGTTACATAGGGCTACAAAAAGGTAGAAAAACTGAGAACGGGTGATAGGTTTCATGAGGCAGAAAACGGGGCAAGTGTTGCAGCCAAGTCTGTTGGTCACTGTCACCCTGTATTACCAATACATTGATTCTGAACAAATACTATTAGATACCGAACCTGATATACAAAATCATATCAGTCTCTTTATTAGTAAAGAAATGATATAATTTTGTATTGTTGGATAATGTTTTGAACATTTCCTATATCAAAAGTTGATCGGTTCAGGCACGTTATCTAAAAGCATTGACGTTCTAAATCAAACTACAGTTCCTTGTATACTGAACACACAAGAGGAAGAGTTCAGAAATGAATAAATTCTTCTTGAGGTATTGTAGACTAGGTCACATCAATGCGACCCGACTGGCTGAAGTAACATTTTAGATGCATATTTAAATTAGTTTGAATTTACATCTTGTGAAACTTGTCAGTCATGTCACAAAGATTAGATGACCATAGCTCCGTTTGCTGAAAACTGAGAAAGAGTTAGTAAACTCTTGGGACTGATGCATGATGATGTATGTAAGGTCTCCTGTCTACACATGCCAGGACTGGTTCTTTATACTTCATTATATTCTCTGATAATCTCTCAAGATTCAGTCATACGTTCCTGTTGAAACATAAGTCCGAACCTTTTGAGGTATTCACAGAATATAAGTTAGAAGTAGAGAACCAATAACCGGGTATAAGTATTATGTCCTATGATGAGATCAGGGAGGAGAATACTTGTGCATGGCATTCCTGGACTATTCTAAAAGAAAATGAGATTCTCTCTCAGCATTACTCCTCCGTATAAACCATAGCACGATGGTATATCGGGGCGGAGCAATCACACCCTATATGATAAGGTGTGCTCTATTATGAGTACTACTGAGTTACCTATTTCCTTTTTGGGAGTTATGCGCTTGAGAAGCTGCATACCTATTGAATTAGGTTCGAATCAAATCTATGCCTACCACTCCATATAAGATATGGTGTGGGAAGATCCTATCTCTTAAGTAAGTTAAGATTTGGGATTGTCCGGCCTATGTCAAAAAGCAAAATCCGGACAAGATCGAGGCAAGGTCAGTTCTGTAGAACTGGAAAAGTTCCAGCTATTCGAAACTACAGCTGAAGATTTGACAGAACCAAAGGATTCTATAGTCCCCGACGAACCTCAGCCTCTCCGCCGATCTGGTAGGGTTCCTCGCCTGCCTGAGAGATACTTCGGTTTCTCGATGACAGTGGGAGCGAGGATTGCATCATGAGATGATGACCTAACTAGATTCGAGCAGGCCATCAAGAGTAGGGACTCTGTAAGAATGGCTGGATGCTTAGCGATCTGAGATGGAATCCAAGTACACCAACAAAGTATGGACTTTGGTTGCTATATCTGAAGGGTTAAATCCCCATCAGGAGCAAGTATATCTTGAGAAGATTACTTGGTGTAGATGGAAAAGTTGAGACTTTCAAAGCTAGACTTGTTAAAGGTTTTCGTCATCGACCAGGAACGGAAAATGATGAAACCTTTTTCCAGGGAATATGCTTAAGTCCATCCAGATCCTACTTGCCACGGCTACATACCATAACTACGATATCTGGTGGTTGGGTGCCATGACTACTTTTCTAAATATTGATTTAGAAGAGAGAGTCTATAAGAACACAGCCAGAAGGCTTCGTAGTCGTGGGAGCAGCGGAAACGTGTGCAAGTTGCTTTACATAATAAAGCAAGCATCACGGAGTTGGAACGTCTGTTTTGATGAGTTAGTCAAACAGTTTGACATCATCAAAATGGTAGACGAACCTTGTATATAAAAAAGGGTAGTAGAGAGTAAGGTGGTCATCTTCGTATTGTACGTAGACAACATACTCTTGATAGGAAAAGAGTTTCCTATACTACGATCGGTCGATCTCCTCTTATCACAAGGATTCTCCAATAGGATCAAAGTGATACCTACTAAATCCTGGGTTTTGGATCTATGAGATAGATCTAAATGGATGTTAGGATTCTCACTTGTTGAAGTGAGATGGTATCACATGATCCTGGGGAGAATCACTGGAAGTGTTCCAGGGTGATAAAGACGACTAAGTGTCAGTCACAGGCATTGTCTTTACCCTCAGTAAAGGGACGGTATGTTGGAAGATTTCCAAGCTAGATACCGTGACAAACTAGAAGATAAAGGCTGGTAACATCGCTATTAAAAATACTACCAAAGAGGCAGTTTGGGTGTATATTGGTTCATAGGATGAACTAGGTTCCTACCATTGTGTGACAATGGAACTGTGGCTTTGGCCTAGGAACCCTGGTCCCATCAGTGACCCAGACATAATCTGAGGCAGCATCACCTGATCATGGAGATAGTTGATCTCCAGGTTGATCGAGGTTAGGAGAGTAGACTCAGAGGACAACACGGCGGATCCACCCACGAAGGCCTTTTCCCAAAGAGAGACTTTTATGGTATGGTTGAGTATATGATACTGCAACCACTGCTACAGATGGCCCTAGTGCAAGTAGGAGATTGTTAGTTATATGTATGCCCTAGAGGCCATTACTGTACATTGGATGTATATTGTAGTGGATGCTGGGACATATATAGGTAGGACTTTCTTGCTCGACATGATAGTACGCTATCCGGTTGCTCTTTATCTTAACGTGTATACCTTCTGTCTCTCTGATTACATGTTGATAAAGCCCTTAGGATGTGTACTCGACTTCCAGCACTATGATGCAGATCATACTAGTGGGGCCTGGGTAGTCAATGAGTACATCCTTCATTGTTCCTAGTCGTGGGAATATCGAGACGGGGCATCGATATTCCAGAGTAGACTAGCGTATATCTTCTCGACCCATGTGATGGGCGATGGATGATCCCATATCCATTGGTGTTTGACATCAGAGATGGTATACGGGTGCTCAGTAAAGACTGGGTACACTGAACGGACTCACCGAGAACTCCCAGATGGTATTATACCTCACGTCAGATGGCAGTTCTCTGGTGACACTGGTACAGCTTAGTCTGTAGACCCGAGATCGTCATAGAGTCTTGTGTGTCTCCCACTGTGCTTTGATTTCCACCCTACCATGGCTCTACTGAGTCGTGCAAACAGGTGGTTTTTGGGTACAGTCCCGATTCACATGGAGGCAATGAGCGATAGGAGGGGATTCGTCTCTCCCGGTATTGGGGGTTGATGTTGCGCTATGCACGACTGGCCATAACAGGAAATCCCTGGCCAGGGTTGCTGTGATATACTGGTAAGAGTTATCAGTAGTTTCACGAAAGTTATGGACCCTACGTCGGCATGACTTATCAAGCTATTGGGGTCTGACGTTTACCACCCCTAGGCGAGATATGCGACATATCAGACGAACAGACCGGACTGTACGGTAAGTGTTACTGGTTGGATTCACAGGAGTGTGAGTGGGCTTGCTCATCGATCTTCTGATCGCTCAATACCCGGGTGGCCGTTACGTTTAGCAGACCGCTTGCGGCTTGTGGGTGTTTGATATGATCATCATCTGCTACCGGCGTATTGACGAGTCTTTAGAGTCCTACACAGAGGTTTCCTGGCTCAAGCGAAATGAAATAGGAGCGCATATGAGATATGTGCGGGACCGAGAATAATGCGTGTATGTGATACCGTATTTCATTCTCGCGATGAATGTATTGATTGGTTATATGCGATAGAACCTAGTTATCGAATCAAGGATCGATTCGATAAGCCGATACATTGGATACTAGCCGGTTATATGCGACATGACCGGATCATTGAATCAAGTGTTGATTTAATGATTTAATGTATAATTATATATTTGATATATTACTTTGCATTAACTAGTATTGGTTCACTTTAAATGGATTTTCTCACTTGAATTGCACATTGTATATGTGATATATTTTTTGTGCACATGATTGTATCATGTTTGATGATACATGTTTACTTGGTTAAGTGTAAAGAATTAAACCATGGTTAAGTTTATGATTAGGGTTTTCTTTTTTCTTACTTATTTATTTATTTATTTATTTTTTGGAAAAGATAAGAAATGAATGGTGGCTATGTTTGTTTTTAGTTGAAGTTTCATGAAGCATTGACTAAGTCTCCATTCTTGTCTCATCCTTAACCCTAACCATTCAAGTTAACCATGGTCCATTCTCTACAATTAACCAAGGGTTAATATATGATAAGTATTGATTTATTTATCTCATATTATTCAACACTTATCATATCTTCTTCTTCTTCTTCATCTTCTTCTTTCATGAGAAGAAAGCTTGCTACATCAATGGTGATTGATGAAAAAGTGTGAGAAATCCAAATCTAAAGTCTACCCACTTCCTATTTCTTCATCCTCTACCTCTTGCCAAGTAGTATAGGGTGTTTCCTTCACAAGTTTTCTTAACTTGGTGAAGTTGGAGCTTGATCTAGCGATGCCTCGACGTAGATCATCTTCGGCATCGTCGTCGATGACCTGGCCCGCTTTTTCTCCGATGAAGCCGACGCTAGAGCCCAAGATCCGATTTGTACAGCGAGGAGACTTCATCACGGAGCCTAGGAGGTGGAGGACCGGATCTACAAAGGTTGTAGCCCCTTCCCTTTAGCTATATTTCCGTTTACTTGCTTGCATCACCTTGTTTTCTAATTAACGATCCGTATTAGGGTTTGTAGGCACAAGGAAATTTTTGATTTGTGCATGTTTGATCACTTGTGAGACTCCATTAGAGTGCCTAGGAACCCTATAAGAGCAACTCAAGAAAAAGAATGGCTTGCTTTTGTTTGTTGTGTGAGTCATTAGAAACAATGGAGCCATCACAAATAAATATCTCATGTCTCCAAAATATCTTAAGTCAACACAAATATCTCAAGTCAACAAAATCTTACAACAAATAAAAATCTTAAGCATGCTTAAATAGTAACCATGGGTCACTAATAAGCCATGCTACCAAAAATGCAATAAACAGCTCATCATACACCTCAATAATCTTTTAAACCAAAAAGATCTAAACCATAATGAGGTGTAATCTTCTAAAAGTAATCTTGTAAGAAATTACAAAAATATCCCTCATCCGTATATACATATCCGCATCCGTATTCCGAAGAATACGAATACAATGAGACGAAAATAATCCAACAATATAATACTAAGATCCGGCTTAAACCAAAGCCCACTAGTATTATCCTTCCAAATCATGATACGTGCACAAATGCTCGTAAATGATCGAACCCTGCCGTAAAACCATACGGCCTCTACATCGTTTCGTCCGAAGCAGGGAAACCCTCTGTTTGGGACTCTAAAGACTCGTCAATACGCTGGCAGTGGGTTTAACCACAAGCACGTCGGCGGTACTAGCTGTATGTAACGGCTGCCCAGGTATTGAGCGAAAGGGATGCCGACGAGCAAACTCATCCCGAAACCCCTACTGAGCCTGACAGTGACAATATCCGTACAGTCCGGTCCGTTCGTCTATGAGTATCGCATATCGAGTTTAGGGGGTATATAAAGTCAGACCCCTAATAACGCGACATTTAGTGTTGGCATGAAGCCCATCATCCACTGAGAAACTACTGATCCGAATCAGTAATTCTCGACTATCTTGGCCAAGGATTTCTGGTGATGGCCACCCGTGCACCGTGCGACATCAATCCCCAATATTGAGAGAGGTGAATCCCCGAAGATCCGCTCACTACCTCCATGTGGCTCAGGACTGTACCCAACTAAAACCTGTTTGCACGACTCTTTTGAGCCGTGGTAGGGTAGTAATCAAAGCACTGTGGGAACTCACACGAGACAAATGACATTCTCAGGTCGACAGACTAACATGTACACATGTCACCTGAGAACTGCTATCTGACAATAGGTATACTACCAACTAGCAGGTTCCTGTCGAGTCCGTCCAGTGTACTCATAACCCAATGAGTATCTGTATACTATCTTAGGTGACAAACTAACACCAATGTCTTGTGAGACCTGGTGATTGATTCGAATCTTCGTGTGTATTTGGAAATGTTTCACAACCAAAGAGATTTATACCGCAATCAATTGACGGTGTCTATTGTAGTTTCATCAATGAGAATGGATCGTCCACTGAGAAAGTGTGATTTGATCGATCTTGTTTTAGTTGAGTTGAAAATTAAAAGGAAAAAGAAATTGATTCAATAATTGTGAAATTTAATTTCAAGAATCATCAAGAACTAGATCTAAAATCAAGAAATACTAAAGATCAAGAAGATGTCCAAATCGAATGAATTATCAGTATTTGTAAAGAGACTTATAGGAATCGATTCAATTGATAGTGATGATGAAGAATAATGATTACAAATTTATATCTATTGAAGATTTGTTGCTAGATCGATGACGATCAACAAGAATTAGGGATCTGATTGATCTTATTTCTCGTTGTCGGTTTAGAAAATGAATAGAATCACAACCAAAAATATTTGACCGCAATCAATAACGGTGTCGAAATTTAGCGCGTTAGTAAGTGCGGATCGTCCACAGGGATTGTGCGATTCGTTCGTATTTTGTTTTGTTTGAATTGAAAATTTAATAGAAAAGAAAAGCAAAAATGATTCAAGATTTTTATCGATGAGTTTCAAGAATCAAAGTCTAATCAAGAATCAAGAAAACGATAAACATCAAGAATCAAGAGAGATAGAATTCCAATTGATTTAGGTTTCAAGATTTGAAGTATAGCTCGTAGGAAACGATTCGATAGTAGATGTGATGAAGATTCAAGAATACGATTTCTTATCCATTAACAAGTTGATGTTAAATCGATGTAGAATTCATCGAGGATCAAGGATCTTGCGAAGAATTAGGGTTCCTCATCCTATCCTTTGTTCATTCGATTAATCACATTCACTAGATAGCTTCTAGGAAATCGAATGATCAATCGTTGATCTCTAGATCGTGCGAAAGGAATCAAGAACGCATTCGCATCGATCTAGATCATCGATCATTCGATTTTCAAGAATTTACAATTGTTATAAGACTTAAGAAAACGTTAAAAATTCGTCAACATCATCATTCTACAATCGTTTCGATTCCTCCACGAGCGGAGTTTTACTCAAGCATCATCATGAAGAATACATTCAAGAATTGAATACTAATCATAATGCTCGAATTGAAAATAAGCAAGTTTAAAGAATCTTCACCTTTATTATATCAACAATTTAGTTACAACTCTCAAGAACTACAAGAGGATGGAACTTTGATCGTCGATTCTAGCGTCGCTCGGCTCCTTGAGTCGTGGATCGGCTCGGATCTCGTGCTCCGTTGAAGTCCGGTTCCGCTTCTAAAGGTTGGTTGAAGACTTGCTTGCTAGAACTCAAAGGATCTTGAATTTGGGCTTTGGATTAGGGTTAGGGTTTCGCACAAGTCGTGTCACTCAACTTGTGGTGGAAGAGATGAGAGAGTGAAGAAAATTAGCAACCAAAGATTGATTAGCTAAAGATTGAACAACCTTCAACAAGTGAGCCTTGGGGTCTTTTTATAGGTTCCCCAAACCCTAGGTCTAGGATTTGAATTTTGAATTTACCTCCAAAAAGTTAGTTAGAGGAGAGGCTTCTAGAAGTAGTTAGTTAGGAGGAACCTTCTAGAAATAGTTTGTTAAGAGCTTAATTAGCTTAATCAAGATTAGCTTAATTAATCACCATTTCTGATCTGGCAGAAGCTTCGAGAGAATTCTGGAATTTGAAGTATATGAACTGAATGTGGGCCCTGAGATAAGAATATTGAAGCAAAAATGGCAGCTTGATGATGTCACCTAGCCGCGGATCCGCGGCGCTTTATGGGCCTTAGTGCCTGTTTCTTCTGGTGCTTGCTTGGGCTGATTTATGGGCCTTTATCTGATATGTTGAATTTAATATATCTCTCTATATTGCTACCATCTCTCAGGTCTTTGAGTTGGCGTAATTTTTATCGGCCCTTTTCCCATTTTGGCTCTGTTCCTCTGGAATTTTCTGCACAGACTTCGAAACACAAGTTGCGCAATACAAGAATGATGCAATGCCAAGAAACACAGTCAATTTCCCTAAAAATGCCGGTTTAAGTATACAGTGAAGGTAATCCAGTATTTTACAGGTGTTTTACTAATATGTGCGATATGAATACCGAACACTTCTAGATGAGTGCAAATGATAGGGAAATTGCCATGTTAAAAATGCAGTATTTTCGACTGATCAAATTCCCCCAAACTTAATTTCGATCGTCTCGAGCGAACTTTATTAAAAAGAAGGAGAAAATAAAAAAAGAGAAAAACTAACTAGCACACTTTCGTAGGCAACACGATTGCACTGAGCACGTGCAACAAACCTTTAAACTTCTAGGTGTTCCTGGTAGGAGGAGTGTTGTCTCCTGAGGGTTTTCAGCGGATTGCACCCACAAAATCCAATAATAAAAGGAAAATCATGAATATTACATTTAAAGAAAAGAATTGTAAAAGAAAGACCTTGAAAATTAGGGTTTCCAACTAAGCTAGCTTTTCGGTCGTCATGAGCCCTATCTTAATAGTCATGAAAAGATGTCAGAAATCAGGTCCTCCCTCAATAAAACATCGTCTTATTCTTCATTCTTATCTTTCTTCCAAACATCGATCATATAACCCTACGTGTGTATAAAGGACATCCCTACACCCGGAGAATTCAATTCAAGCTATCATACTCTTGCCCATCTACCTCAGTACTTTTAATTAATGAATATTTAGATGAATTTGCTCACACACTTTCATGCGACCGTTAATACTTCTTGAGGTACTAACCGACCGATTACTCATGTGCTTGCTTATTTGGTGTATTTTCCTTGTCTTACACCACCTCAGGCATAGCAGTAACTCCCAGACCAGTTAGCCTTAGGGCACTAGGTGAAGAGGCATCCTCGTTATATATTTTTTATTGCCCTTGGCGATAACAAAACCAGTGTCCATTTTTCTCACCACTTTATATTTTCTTCATTTTTTTTATTTCCTTCATACATTGGCTTTAAGACAAGAGCATTTCAAGGTATTCTCTACTATCCCGGGCTTCAAGACGTGTGTAAGTGCGAATAGAAGGGTATCAACGTTCAAAATGTTTGGCTTCCAGAATAGAAACTATTTTTCAGACTTATTTTTATCCTCAGATTAGTGACTTCTTTCATCTTACTAACCCTTGGGACAACGGCTCATAACTACTTATTACTAGTTCGTATAAGAAAACTTCTAATTTTCTTAGTTTTCTTAAATTTTTCAAATCTCATGGATGTAATTTTTCATTATCTAAACTTTTATTATCTTATTTATGTACAAAAATATTTTTATATTTTGAAAATTTTTAAATTTTTATGGGTTTTGAAAATTTTTAAATTTTTATAGGTTTTTAAAAATGTTTTGTGGTTATGCAAAGTATGATGCAAATGATGCAAAAATAAGCACAAACCTCCCCCAAACTTGTTTTCAACAGTGTCCTCACTGTTGCCATCTGCTAAATCTCGAAAAACCTGTAAGCCTGGGAGGAAATTTATTAGTGGGGGCAAAATATTTAAGTGAAGATCCTCCCCCAAACTTATTTTTGGCTCAAAATTTTGTAAAACTTTTCTTTTCAAGAGCCCGATTATACCCTCCCAAACTTGAGTTATGCAATGTTAATCTTTGAAAATCACATGAGGGGGTCAAAAATCAGTGGTCGATGCTAAGCTTTGCAAAGACCGAACGTTAACACCAACCATTCAAAAATTTTATCAATGCAGTGCTCTGGTTGGTGGAAGAAGAAGTGGGGAAAGGGTAAGGGGTGGAATAGAATGTGTGTGCGTCTCATTTTGGAGAGACGATGCAGTGAATGTGATGGATTGCTCGCATTCTTTTTACAATTCAAAAGAAGGGGTGGAGGTTCAATTTCATTGATTGGGACATGACTCATCTCAACACCCGTGTCATTCAAAAATGCGAGTTCATCAGCGAAGATCTCCTCAAAAGTTCCATCAATACCCCGAAGAATAATGTCATCACAAAGTGCGGGATGATCTTCAGACTCTAAGAACGGTTCATAATCAGTGTTAATTGTTGACCCGGACATCTCGGTGGAAGAGTCCGTATGTGTATGATATATAGTTGGGTCAAACAACAACGTATGAAAAGAGTCAAGATCAGTATCATGAGGATCATCAAATTCGCTGCTGTCGACATCCATTAAGTCGACAGAACAGACCTGAGCAGTAGGTTCGGAGGGTACCCTTCCCAACTTGTAAATGTTCAGCTCTATTGACCTATTCCCGAAAGATAGGGTCATAGAACCATTACGACAGTTGATGATAGCGTTGGAAGTGGCCAAAAAGGGGCGACCTAAAATCACCAGAATTTGATTCCGTGGGTTCTCTACAGGCTGTGTATCAATTACAATAAAGTCCACAGGGAATATAAATTCCCCGATTTTTATTAACACATCCTCCAGTTCACCCCTAGGTTTAGTGATTGATCGGTCAGCCATCTGGAGAGTGCAAGGAGATGGTTTCAACTCTCCGATCCCTAGCTGCTCATAGACTGAGAAAGGAAGCAGGTTAACACTTGCCCCAAGGTCTAGTAGAGCACGGTTGATGTGTTTCTCCCCAATAGAGATGGAAATCGTAGGATAGCCAGGATCCTTACGTTTCCTCGGTAATTGTTGGGGGAAAGCCGTGTCTACAGTCTTTACTATGAATATCTTCTTGGGCATTTGTTTCTTCCTCTTTCTAGTGCACAAGTCTTTAAGAACTTTCGCATACGCGGGGACTTGTTGGATAGCATCTAGAAGAGGGATGTTGATGTTAACCTGTTTAAACATTTCAGTGACCTTCTCCATTTGTGGACTCAGTGTGTTTCCCCTTAACCGATTTGGGTAAGGAGCTTGAGCAATAAGATCAGGGTCCAACATTGGAGAAGATCATGTGGGTAGAAACGATCTAAGAATAGGAGTGGGGATCGTTTTCGGTGGACTAGAAGAGCTGGGCTGAGGTGGCGAGCCTTGTGGGAAACGAAGAATAGGCTCGCTAGAAGGTGGCGGGGTAGAAGAACTGGGGTCAGAATTAGAAGTAGAAGTGGAAGGAAAGGTCTCAGCTGGGGTATCATCGATAGATTTTTCAGTGTCATCAATCTCTTCCCCAACGTGATTGTCAAGCACTCTCCCAGATCTCAACGTGGTGATTGCATTCACATGATGTGAATAGCCAGGATTGGGTAAAGGTTGAGCTGGGAGTTTCCCTTTCTCTCTTGCACTCATTTCGGCTTTCAATCGTGCAATTTCTGCTTCCATCGATTTGATACTCTCAGCTTGAGACGCTGAGTTTTTCTTTATATCATCAACGGAAGTCTTTATTTCAGCCGATACTTGCATGAGATTTGTCAGAAGCAAGTTTATGAATGAAGAGGATTCATCAGTCCCGGTCAATTGTAAAGGACTAGACGGTGCAGGTGTGTTGACCGGATTTTGAAAGTTCTGTGATTGGAAGGGGTGCTGATCAATTGAAGTGGTGGTTGCTGTTGTGGTGGAGGGACCCTTTGGAAATTATTTTGGCTTGGAACCGTGTTTTGAGTTTGTGATTGGTTCCAAGCAAAGTTAGGGTGATTCCTCCAACCCTGATTATATGCGGAAGAAAATGGTTCGTTTCTAGATCTTTGTTGGTAAGCAGAATTGATATGCTCATGACCTTGAAACGGAGAATTTATTGGACATTCTTCCGTCAAATGAGAAGGATCAGAACAGCAGCCACATACAGTTTTGGAGAGTGACATTTGACTTAGGGCGGCTAAAAATTTGTTTTCCATAGTCTCGAGTTTCTTTTGCATAGCTGAAATGTCAGCTCTAACTCCAATGGAAATATTATTGCCATCCCTATACGATTGACTCTCCCACTGTAAAGATTTTTCAGCGAAATCTTCTAAGTATTTCCAAGCTTCCCCATCATCTTTGGTCATAAAATTTCCTTGACACATATTTTCAAGGCTCTGTTTAGTGTTAGGGTTACTGCCCTCATATATGATTCGGCACAGTTCCCATCTCGGGATTCCGTGATGTGGGTATTAAACCAACAGATCCTTGAAGCGGTCAAGATATTTTGAAAATGGTTCATTTGGAAGCTGGGAGAATTGATTTATTTCGCTACGGACTCAAGCTGTCTTGTGATTAGGGTAGAATTTCTTAAGGAATGCTGCAACGAATTCTTCCCAATTCGTAATGGAATGTGCGGTAGTGTTATACAGCCACTTCTCGGCTATATCGCACAAGCTAAATGGAAGAAGACGTAGACGCATAGCATCCACAGAAAGTTGTGACGTACCCATCATTGCGCATACATTTTCAAATTTCGTGATAAACATGTATGCGTCCTCAGTCTCGAGACCGTGGTATTTGGGTAGAAGGTTGATGTATTGGGGTTTAATTTCAAAATTTTCCCCGTTGGCTGGTGGAGTGGAAAGACAGGTGGAAAGAGGACCTCGCAAAGGATAGCACCTCTCTTGGAGAGAGATGCGAGGTGGATTCTGCGCACCTACGGACGGCGGCAGAGTAGTGGTAAAGAAGTTCGATGGAGACGGATCCATCGATGTGGGTGTGGTGGTGGGTAAATAAAAGGGTAAATGTAGAAATACCGACTTTAGGGTCGATCAAAGGGACGCGGGCTAACAGGCACTAGAATCCCGTTGTCCAGCCTATCTTGCACTAAAAAAGGTTAGTACAAGTGGCAGCGTAGATTTATAATTAGGGGAATGAATGAATGCGGTGTTTGCTTTGAAAAAGGGACGGATTTTTGAAAAAAATGATGCGAGCACAACAAATGCAACAAGCAAAAACCCTAAAATCTAGTGGTCACCTAGGTCAGGCTCTAGACTGCTCCTAACTGCCAAAAGACAAGTCGCAGGATAAAATCCTCCACTGCCTCTTTGTCTCCCTGTGGCCAGGTAAGTGCCAGGTAAGTGGGAAGGTACTCCATTACGTAAGTAGTGGGCCTAATTAATAACCACTAGCCTTCGACACACTTGCCTTAGACACCACAAAGAAACGCGGATAAGCAATGAATTACCCATGGCCTTCTCTTGTCCTAAGTGAGCGCGACGGTCCTTAGAGTCATCTCTAGATCTTTTTTAGTTAATGAGGGTAAATGCGGATGCAAGTTTGTGATTTTTTGGGCTTAGGAAGGGTAATGAACTCCCCACCTAATCTGGATTTGGTCTTTGCCCCTTAATGTCCGTATTAATATGCAAACAACCAAAAATCAAAAACACGCACAATTTATTTTTGCTTTTGCGGCGCTGCGATTTATTTGCAAAGAAACCTGCACAAAATGTTAATTGGAGCAGATTTAGGAGAAGATAAGAAAGTTAGAAGATACCTGAGAAATTTTGGTGCAGGGATGATGTCAGCACGCCGCGTAAGCGCCGCAGTTGCAAGCTATTACCGCGGAATCGCGGTCTTGTCAAGAGATCACTGCACTGAAATTTTAAGCACTGTTCCTGATCACCTCAAGAGCTCTCTGGACTTTTCTGAAAAAAATTTCTCAAGCTCCAAAATTTCCAGATTACCTCGCAATAAATCACAACACTCGTATTAGGGTTTGTGCGAGTTTAGATCTAAAAAATATAGATGGAATAAACTTTTCAACTCAAATTTCAAAATACGAACAATTAGCGCACTATCCCCGGCTACGGCGCTATTTGATTGATCTTATTTCTCGTTGTCGGTTTAGAAAATGAATAGAATCACAACCAAAAATATTTGACCGCAATCAATAACGGTGTCGAAATGTAGCGCGTTAGTAAGTGCGGATCGTCCACAGGGATTGTACGATTCGTTTGTATTTTGTTTTATTTGAATTGAAAATTTAATAGAAAAGAAAAGCGAAAACGATTCAAGATTTTTATCGATGAGTTTCAAGAATCAAAGTCTAATCAAGAATCAAGAAAACGATAAACATCAAGAATCAAGAGAGATAGAATTCCAATTGATTTAGGTTTCAAGATTTGAAGTATAGCTCGTAGGAAACGATTCGATAGTAGATGTGATGAAGATTCAAGAATACGATTTCTTATCCATTAATAAGTTGATGCTAAATCGATGTAGAACATCGAGGATCAAGGATCTTGCGAAGAATTAGGGTTCCTCATCCTATCCTTTGTCCATTCGATGAATCACATTCACTAGATAGCTTCTAGGAAATCGAATGATCAATCGTTGATCTCTAGATCGTACGAAAGGAATCAAGAACGCATTCGCATCGATCTAGATCATCGATCATTCGATTTTCAAGAATTTACAATTGTTATAAGACTTAAGAAAACGTTAAAGATTCGTCAACATCATCATTCTACAATCGTTTCGATTCCTCCACGAGCGGAGTTTTACTCAAGCATCATCACGAAGAATACATTCAAGAATTGAATACTAATCATAATGCTCGAATTGAAAATAAGCAAGTTTAAAGAATCTTCACCTTTATTATATCAAAAATTTAGTTACAACTCTCAAGAACTACAAGAGGATGGAACTTTGATCGTCGATTCTAGCGTCGCTCGGCTCCTTGAGTCGTGGATCGGCTCAGATCTCGTGCTCCGTTGAAGTCCGGTTCCGCTTCTAAAGGTTGGTTGAAGACTTGCTTGCTAGAACTCAAAGGATCTTGAATTTGGGCTTTGGATTAGGGTTAGGGTTTCGCACAAGTCGTGTCACTCAACTTGTGGTGGAAGAGATGAGAGAGTGAAGAAAATTAGCAACCAAAGATTGATTAGCTAAAGATCGAACAACCTTCAACAAGTGAGCCTTGGGGTCTTTTTATAGGTTTCCCAAACCCTAGGTCTAGGATTTGAATTTTGAATTTCCCTCCAAAAAGTTAGTTAGAGGGAGAGGCTTCTAGAAGTAATTAGTTAGGAGGGAGCTTCTAGAAATAGTTTGTTAAGAGCTTAATTAGCTTAATCAAGATTAGTTTAATTAATCACCCTTTTTGATCTGGCAGAAGCTTCGAGAGAATTCTGGAATTTGAAGAATATGAACTGAATATGGGCCCTGAGAGAAGAATATTGAAGCAAAAATGGCAGCTTGATGACGTCACCTAGCCGCGGATTCGTGGCGCAAGCAGGCTCCCGCCGCGGATCCGCGGCGCTTTATGGGCCTTAGTGCCTGTTTCTTCTGGTGCTTGCTTGGGCTGATTTATGGGCCTTTATCTGATATGTTGAATTTAATATATCTCTCATATTGCTACCAGCTCTCAGGTCTTTGAGTTGGCGTAATTTTTATCGGCTCCTTTCCCATTTTGACTCTGTTCCTCTGGAATTTCCTGCACAGACTTCGAAACACAAGTTGCGCAATACAAGAATGATGCAATGCCATGAAACACAGTCAATTTCCCTAAAAATACCGGTTTAAGTATACAGTACAGGTAATCCAGTATTTTACAGGTGTTTTGCTAATATGTGCGATATGAATACCGAACACTTCTAGATGAGTGCAAATGATAGGGAAATTGCCGTGTTAAAAATGCAGTATTTTCGACTGATCAGGATCTATTGAAGAAACTAGGGTTTCTCCATCATCATCCCTTGTCCTTTCGTTGATTATCATTCAAATTCTAGCCTCTAGGAAATTCAATCATCGATCGTTGATTTCTAATTTAGAGCAAAAACATTCAAGAAAGTATCTCGCTCAAAACTAGGTTGTCGTTGATTTAATTTTCTAAAGTTTACAAAACTCATAAGACTTAAGAATCGTTCAAGAATTTAATTATCATCATCTATCTATTTTCTCGATTCCTCGACAAGCGGAGTTTTCACTCAAATATCATGAAAAAGAAAACAATCAAGAATTGATAACTCTTCATAATGCTCAAATGTATAGAAAAGCAAGATCAAGAATTTTCACCTTTTATTTAATAGACATTTCGTTACAATACACTCAAAGACTACAAGATTTGAGGAGGAACTAAATCGTCGAACTAGTTTCGCATCGTCTTCTTGAGTCGCGGATCGTCATGGATCACTTGCTCGGATGAAGATTGGCGTTGCTTCAAAAGGCTCGTTGGATTCTTACTCAATTTGGTACTCGATGAATCTTGATTTGGATCAAATTGTGTCACTCAATTTGTTTAGAATTGATTTGGATCTCACTAGAATTTTACCCTAATTGACCAACAACGAACAACCCTCAACAACCTTTTTAAGGAAGCATTAGGTCCCTTTATATAGTTTTCCCTCAAGCTTCCCCTAGAAGCTAGGTTTAGCTTCCCTTGGAAACTTGGTTGTTATGAAGATTGCATAGAAAGCTAGGTAGTTGTAGAGAAGCTTCTAAATTAAGGTAGTTAGCTAGCTTGCATGAGAAGCTTGTAGGTATGAGGCTTGCACAAGAAGCTTGGCTGTTAGAAGGGAAGTTTCTGGAGATATTTAGGGACTGAAGTGTCTTGAAGAAGTTTGCCATTTAAAGAGAAGCCTCGGAGAAAGTTTCTGCCACCAATGAGTCAACGCGGCCGCGGATCTGCGGCGGATCGGCCTGACTCGGCCGCGGATCCACGGCCGTTTGGTGTGCTCTCTGCATGAAATCTTCAGGGTATTTTTGTGTTGGCTTTATGGCACTTTTCTAATGTCTGGAATATTTTTATACTTTCTTGTTCACTGCTAGATTCCAATTCTTTGACTTGACGTATTTTATCAGCACTTTTAGCAGTTCCGGCTCTTTTACCTGGAGAATTTCCTGCACACAATCTCGAGACAAGTGTTTGATACACAAAAGATCACGCGTGCAATAATAAACACACAATTTCCCTCATAATGCTGGTTATAATGTATAACACATGTTATTTGATATTTTACAGACAAATTGCTAATATGTGCTATATTTATACCAAACACTTTTAGATGATTGCAAATAGTAGGGTAATTGATGTGTTAAAAATGCAATATTTTCGACCGATCAAATTCCCCCAAACTTAATTTTGGTCGTCTCGAGCAAACTTGTTTTATTCAAGAGAAGGAGAAAATAAAGAAAAAGAAAAACTAACCAGCACACTTTCGTAGACAACACGATTGCACAGAGCACGTGCAACAAGCCTTTAAATCTCTAGGTGTCCTTAGTAGGAGGAGTATTGTCTCCTGAGGGTTTTCAGCTGATTGCACCCACAAAATCCAATAATAAAAGGAAGACCGTGAAAGTTACATGTAAAGATAAGAATTATAAAAGAAAGTCTTTGAAAATTAGAGTTTCCAACTACACTAGCTTTTCGGTTGTTATGAGCCCTATCTTAATAGTCATGAAAAGATGTTAGAAATCACATCATCCCTCAATAAAATATCGTCTTTATTCTTCATTCCTACCTTTCTTCCAAATATTGATCATATACCCCTACGTGTGTGTAAAAGACATCCCTACACTTGGAGAATTCAATTCAAGCTATCATACTCTTGTCCATCTACCTCAGTACTATTTAATCGGTGAATATTTAGATGGGATTGCTCATACATTTTTCATGCGACCGTTAATATTTCTTGAGGTATTAACCGACCGATTACTCATATGCTTGCTGCTTAGACGTATTAGTATTTTTCTCGTCTTGCAACACCTAAGGCTTAGCAATGACTCCCAAACCAGTTGGTCTAAGGCACTAGGCGATGAAGCACCCTCGCTATATTTTTTTATTGCTGCCTTGGTGATAACAAAACCAGTGTTCATTTTTCTTCACCATTTTATCTTTAATTCATTTATTATTTCATTCATACTTTGGCTTTTAGACAAGAGCATTTCAAGGTATCATTTACTATCCCGAGTTTCAAGACGTGTGTAAGTGTGTATAGTAGGTATAGGGTTACTAGGCACTATCACAAGGTTCTACAAGGCATCAACCATGCCAAAATCAAAATTTTCAAGTGCCGAACAACCCTAACCAAGATCTTAGACTAGAGATTAGGCGAAACAAAGCAAGTAAACAACTTTACTTCTAAGAGTTTGAGATTACAACCATTGTAGTCCGTTCCTTCACTTCATAAGCTCCGTGTTGAGGTCCCTTCGCCGCGATCATCATGTATCCAGACTCTAGAGAGGCTCCATGAAGAGAAAGATGCAAGCCTGCTTCCGATCTTCAAAAACTAAGATGATCTACCTTGAAGAAACTCAAACCCAAGCTTTTGCTTTGCTAATCAAGTATTAGCAAAGCAAACACCCTAATCTAAGCGGCTAGAATAGATGAGGATGGTGAAGTAGGAATTTAGCTCTCATTTGTTTTCGATTTCTCACTCATTATCATCACTTCACAAAAAGCTAGAAAGCTTTTTCATGCAAGAAGAAGGAAGAAGAAGAAGCCAATCTCTTTGTGATGAATAATGAATCATGTGTGTGGTTAGAAATGCAACCATGGGTTAAATATGAAGACTAAACCCATATAGAGAAATAACTATGGTCAAGGGTTGGGTTGGGTTAAAGAAATATCTATGTAAAATATCACAAGTCAAAGTCAAAGCTTCAAGAAGCTTCTTGAAAGCTTCATGAAAGCTTAACCCTAATTCAAACCCTAACTATATTTAAACTCCATAAAACATGTTATATTTATAACCCTAACTTGTTACAATATTATATATCACATATACAATATTTATTGTAACAAAATAAAATAATACAATTAACATATATCACATATATATATCAATGTATTACCCGAGTGAGAAAAAGAATCTTTAAGTGAGCTTATATTAGTTAATGTAATTTAATATATCAAATATATAATTATAAATTAAATTATCGAATCAACACTTGATCCGATAATCCGGCTATTTCACAAATAACCGACTAATATAATATGTATCAGTTCATCGAATCAACACTTGATCCGATGACCCGGCTATATCATATATACCCGGCCGATATAACATATCACGAGAATCTAATACGGTATCACATACACGTATTATTCTCGGTCCCGCTCATATTACATATGTGCTCCTACTCCGTTTTGCCTGAGCCAGGAAACCTCTGTGTAGGACTCTAAAGAATTGTCAATACACTGGCAGTAGTGATGATCATATCAAACACCCACAAGCTGCAAGTGGTCAGCTAAACGTAACAACCACCCAGGTATTGAGCGATCAGATGATCAAAAAGCAAGCAAGTACATTCTCCTGTGAATCCAATCAGTAACACTCCCGTACAGTCCGGTCTCTTCGTCTGATATGTCGCATATCTCGCCTATGGGTGGTAAACGTCAGACCCCAGTAGCTTGATAAGTCGTGTCGATATGAGGTCTATAACAATTTGAGAAACTACTGATAACACTTACCAGTAAATCTCAGCAACCCTGGCCAGGGATTTCCAGTTATAGCCAATCGAACACAGCGCAACATCAACTCCCTATACCGGAAGAGACGAATCCCCTCCTATCGCTCATTGCCTCCATGTGATAAGGGAATGTACCCAAAAGACACCGTTTTGCACGCCCTCTTGGATGTGGTATGATTGAAATCAAAGCACAATGGGAATCACACAAGACTCTATGACGATCTCGGGTCTACAGACTACTCTGTACCAGTGTTACCAGAGAACTGCCATCTGACATGAGGTATAATACCATCTGTGAGTTCTCGGCGAGTCCGTCCAGTGTACATAGTCTTTACTGAGCACCTTTATACCTTCTCTGATGTCAAACACCAATGGATATGGGATCATCCATCGCCCATCATATGGGTCAAGAAGCGTATACGCTAGTCTACTCTGGAGTATCGATGCCCTGTCTCGGTACTCCTACGACTAGGAACAATTGAAGGATGTACTTGGCCACTACACTGTCCCCACTAATATGATCCGCATCATAGTCCTGGTAGTCAAGTACTCATCCTAAAGGCTTTATCAATATGTAACATAGAGACAATCAGAGTACATGTTAAGATAAAGAGCAACCAGATAGCATACTATCATGTCGAGCAAGAAAGTCCTCTCTATATATGTTCAAGCATCCACTACAATATACATCGTATGTACAGTAATGGCCTCTAGGGCATACATATAACTAACAATCTCCTACTTGCACTAGGGCCATCTGTTGTGGTATCGCATACCCAACATACATCTGTGGTTGAAGTGTCTCATACTCAACCATCCTATAAAAGTCTCTACTGGGAAATAGGCCTTTATGAGTAGATCCGCGCTGTTGTCCTCTGAGTCTACTCTCCTAACCTCAATCTCCCTGGAGATCAACCATCTCTATGATCAGGCGATACTTCCTAAGAATATGTCTGGATCTCTGATGGGACGGGGGTTCCTAGGCATAAGCCACAACTCCATTGTCACACAATGGTAGGAACTAAGTTCATCTCATGAACTGTTATATATATATCCAGACTGCCTCTTTGGTAGCATCCTTGGTAGTAATTTATCCTGCCTTTATCGTCTAGTAAGTCACGGTATCTAGTTTGGAACTCTTCCAACATATCGTCCCTCCACCGAGGGTAAAGACAATGCCTGCGACTGACATTCAGTCATCCTTATCACCCTGGAACCTTTCCAGTGATTCTCCCCAGGATCGATTGATACCATCTCACTACAACTAGTGAGAATCCTAATATCCAATTAGATCTATCTCATAGATCCATAACTCAGGATTTAGGAGGTATCACCTTGATCCTATATGGAGAATCATTGTGATAAGAGGAGATTGACCGATCGTAGCATAGGAAACTCCTTCCCTATCAAGAGTATGTCATCCACGTACAATACGAGGATCACCACCATACTCCCTACTACCTTTTTGTATATACAAGGTTCATCTACCATTTTGATGAAGTCAAACTCTTTGACTACTACATCAAAACAGACGTTCCAACTCCGCGATGCCTGATTTATCACATAAAATATCTTGCACACGTTTCCGCTGCTCCCACTGTCTACGAAGCCATCTGGCTGTGTACTTATAGACACGCTCTTCCAAATCATCATTCAGAAAAGCAGTCATGACACCCAACCGCCATATATCGTAGTTATGGTATGTAGCAATGGCAAGTAGGATCTGGATGGACTTAAGCATAGCTTTGAAAGTCTCAACCATTCATGTACACCAAGTAATCTTCTCAAGATATACTTGCTCCTGATGGGGATTTAACCCTTCAGATAAAGCAACCAAAGTCCATACTTTGTTGGTGTATAAGGATTCCATCTCAGATCGCTAAGCATCCAGCCATTCTCACAGAGTCCCCACTCCTGATGGCCTGCTCGAAACAAATTGGGTCATCATCTCATGATGCAATCCTCGCTCCCACTGTCATAGAGAAACCGAAGTATCTCTCAGGTGGTTGAGAAACCCTACTAGATCGGCGGAGAGGCTGAGGTTCGTTAGAAACTATTGAATCCTTCGGTTCTACCAAATCATCAGTTGCAGTTTGTATAGCTGGAACTCTTTCCAGTTCTACCTCATGACCACTAATTTCTTCACAAGAAATTCCCTTTCACAAAGGTGGCATGCTGAGAAACAAAAACACCTTTTGTTCCCCAGTTTGGTAGAAGATATTCCCTTGCGAATGCTTTGAGATATCCAACAAACTTCCACAGAACTGACCTTGCCTCGAGCTTATTCGTATTTTGCTTTAATGCATAGGCTGGACAACCCAAAATCTTAACATACTTAAGATATGGGCTCTTCCCATTCCATATCACATATGAAGTGTGTTAGTTATATGTATGCCCTAGAGGCCATTACTGTACATAGGATGTATATTGTAGTGGATGCTGGGACATATATAGGGAGGACTTTCTTGCTCGACATGATAGTATGCTATCTGGTTGAACTTTACCTTAACGTGTATACTGATTGTCTCTCTGTTACATGTTGGTAAAGCCCTTAGGATGTGTGCTTGACTACCTGGACTATGATGCGGATCATACTAGTGGGGACATGGTAGTCCATAAGTACATCCTTCAAAGTCCCTAGTCGTGGGTGTATCGAGACGGGGCATCGATATACCAGAGTAGACTAGCGTATACCTTCTCGACTCATACAGATGGGCGATGGATGATCCCATATCCATCGGTGTTTGACATCAGAGATGATATACGGGTGCTCAGTAGAGACTGGGTACACTGGACGGACTCGCCGAGAACTCCCAGATGGTATTATACCTCACGTCAGATGGCAGTTCTCTGGTGACACTGGTACAGAGTAGTCTGTTGACCCGAGATCGTCATAGAGTCTTGTGTGGTTCCCACTGTGCTTTGATTTCCATCTTACCACGTCTAAGAGGGCGTGCAAAACGGTGGTTTTTGGGTACAGTCCCGAGGCACATGGAGGTAATGAGCGATAGGAGGGGATTCGTCTCTCCCGGTATAGGGGGTTGATGTTGCGCTGTGTTCGATTGGCTATAACAGGAAATCCCTGGCCAGGGTTGCTGAGATTTACTGGTAAGTGTTACCAGTAGTTTCTCGAATTGTTATAGACCTCATATCGACACGACTTATTGAGCTATTGGGGTCTGACGTTTACCACCCCTAGGCGAGATATGCGACAGATCAGACGATCAGACCGGACTGTACGGTAGTGTTACTGGTCGGATTCACTGGAGTGTGAGCGGACTTGCTCGTCGATCTTCAGATCGCTCAATACCCGGGTGGCCGTTACGTTTAGCAGACCGCTTGCGGCTTGTGGATGTTTGATATGATCATCATCCGCTGCCGGCGTATTGACGAGTTTTTAGAGTCCTACACAGAGGTTTCCTGGCTCAAGCGAAACGAAATAGGAGCGCATATGAGATATGTGCGGGACCGAGAATAATGCGTGTATGTGATACCGTATTCCATTCTCGCGATGAATGTGTCGAATGGTTGTATGCGATATAACCTAGTTATCGAATCAAGGATTGATTCGATAAGCCGATACATTCTATACTAGTCGGTTGTGTGAGACATGACCGGATCATTGAATCAAGTGTTGATTTAATGATTTAATGTATAATTATATATTTGATATATTACTTTGCATTAACTAGTATTGGTTCACTTTAAATGGATTTTCTCACTCGGGTGTGCGCATTACATATGCGATATGATTTTGTGCACTTGCTTGTATCATGTTTGATGATACATCCTTTTTGGTTAAGTGTAAAGTATTAAACCTTGGTTAATGAAATGGTTAGGGTTTCTTATTTGTTATTCATTTATCTTATTTAATTATCCTTTTTATTTTTGATAAATGAATAAAAGAAAAGAGAAAAGAATGGTGGCTAATTTTGTTCTTTAGTTGAAGCTTCATGAAGCTTTGTTCAAGTCAACCATTCTTATCTCATCCTTAACCCTAACCATTCCCACTAACCATGATTCATTCTCTACACTTGACTCTAGTTAAAATTATGATAAGAATTCATTTTCTTTTCTTTTACAATTAACTTATCATAACTTTGGATAAGCTTTCTTCTTCTTCTTCCTTGACTTCAAGAAGAAAAGCTTCACCTCCATCAATGGTGATTGATGTTTTTGAGTGAGAAATCCAATTCTAAAGTTAACCCACTTCCTATTTCTTCATCCTCTACCTCTTGCCAAGTAGTAGAGTATGTTTCCTTCACAAGTTTTAGGGCTTGGTGAAGGTGGAGCTTGATTTAGCGATGCCTCGACGTAGATCATCTTCGGCATGGACATCGACGACCTAGCTCACTTTTTCTCCGACGAAGCCGACTCTAGAGCCCGGATTTGTTTTGGACAGCGGAGACGACTTCGTTGCGGAGCTATGGAGGTGGAGCACCGGATCTACAAAGGTTGTATTTCCGTATTCCCAATAGTTAAGTGTTAACTAGTTCTTTTTCGCCTAGACATCTAGTTATCGATCCGTAGTTTAGGGTTTCTCGGCACCATAATTTTTGAAATTGCCATGGTTGATGGCTTGGGAGACCTCACTAGTGTGCCTAGGAACCCTACAGTGGTATCAGAGCCAAGCTAGAGCCTTAGGCGAAGTCCAGACGGAAATTGAAGTCCGAACGAACCCGAAACCCCGAACCAAAAGAGCTCTCTGTACTTTTTCTAAAAACAGGGATTTTTCAGTATTAAAAATATTCAGAAAACCCAGCAGGAAAATATAAGAATTACGGCGCAAAATTGGGGCCATGAACAGTTCACTGTAGCGCGGATCCGCGGCATATTCCTTCATTAGGCGGCGGATTAGCGGCACAATGATGACGTCATCCTCAAAGATCTGCACAGTAACTCTTATTATTTTATTATGGATTTTCTGGGAATTTTTAATACTGTTTAAAGAGTTGAAATTTCTGCAGTTGTTTTGGGGATTCGGTGTTTCGATCGGGGTATCAAATTTTGTCTGTGTGGCTTTCCGGATAAATTTTAGAATATGTTAAAAAGTTCGACCGGATATAAATACCCAACTTTTCCCCTGTCGGGAAATTTCCAAGTGTTGGATTTTTCCGTAGTTTAACGACGTTCTAAGTAGTGCAAGTAACGCGATGGTCCCTCTAGAAGACACAAACCTTAACTCGATTATGTGACCGTCTTGAACTGCCCTTTGAACCTTCGGGTTTGGGGCAGTACGGCGTGCCACATGTGAGGCGTTGGCTTGACCCTTCTACGGCTGGACCGTTGGTACTGAGGCACGAACGGAATGTTGTTAGACTTGTTTCATGTGTTGATCTGTATCGGGAAAACTTGGGTGTTCGATTGTTCGATCGAAAAGTTTAGCATTTTCTATTTATCTGGAATGGGATACAATAATTGGAATTCACAAGAAGTTATGAGATAACTAAATGAATGTTATAAACATAGCAGTTTAGTCTCACTTGATCGGTTGCCACGGAATTTTGATGTGATCAAAAGTCCGTCGCAATCACGTAGCGTACGCGGATACTCGCCGGGTAAACTTAATAGACAGCCTCACTCCATAGCCCCGACCAAGTGACTGTAGGAGAACCCCGTCGCCGAAAGCATCCGTTCGGGTGCTCCCGGCAGCGGTGTTCCGCCTTGGTGCACTTCGTCGACGGTATCGGGGGTGCGGCCGCCTACTGAAGTTTGCGACGAGCATTCGATCAAAATGTCGGGAATCCTGTTGAATTGCCCGACTTGGTATTGAAAAGTGTTTTCGATTTTGAGACTAAAATGCGGGGTTTATAATTGTTAGGCATGCGATGTCTAAGTAATTTATTTGGTCAGGCATGAGATGTCTGAAGTGGTTGCGGATTCCAACTGTTGTAGTTTTACACTTTCTTTTCTGTGACCGTAAGTGTAATATGTGATATCGCCGGTTTCGCTGCTATATGTCAACGACAATTGGGATGGACATATTTACTTACGTTGATGACATGTGATGTTATGTGTTGCTGGATATGTTATATTGGATCGTCGTGTTTGAATAGCCGGGGTTTTTTATGTGAGATGAGTGTTTTTCATTTTCATTCATGTAAAAACTTGTATGTAATATTCTTTTATTGGGGCGCTTCCAGGTTGCGGAAGTTGTCACCCTTTGTATATTATTTACTTTTCTGCACTAGGATAGACCCAAGGAGGGGAGCATAAGTAACCGGGTTCTGGGGTCCAGTGGGAGACCAACTCGAGGAGTCGAGTCCGGGTCTCCTAACCCTAGAATTGGCAGGGTTGCTTGCCGCTCTCGTAGGGGTCTAGGGGTGTGGGATTGGCTATTCATCACGACCGTGGAATCCGTGTTTTGTACTGGCTCGTATTGAAAACACGGACGTCCTAGTATATCCAATATTTCATATGTTTCTTCTGCTGCGATATCTGTGATGTGATCATGTGATGTTCTGTGATAGATACATTATATAGTATATATGATATATTATATAGACGTTACTTATGTTTTACACCCGCGCTAGCCCTGCCCTGCTCTGCCGTTAGTTACCTAACCTAACGGTGCACGAGGGGACATCGAGACGAATGCAGATGGCATAAGTGTACGTCGTATTTATCTGTGATGTTTAGGTATTTAAATGATGGGACTTCATTAATGTGATTAATGAAATAAAAGAAACCTAAGATGTTGTAGAATCGAATTTCAAAATAAAACAGGTAGCTACAGTTCTTGCTTTGCACAGCGGTATATGTGATATATCCTGCACCTTATTCGATGAGGAAAGGACCGAGATCCCTTCACCTGGAGTGACTCCTTTAGCAATAACTGGCAGATGCTACACACTCGGTTTGTTTTTTGATTGCTTTTAAATGTTCTGCTTTGCACAGCGGTATATGTGATATATCCTGCACCTTATTCGACGAGGAAAGGACCGACGATCCCTTCACCGGGAGTGACTCCTTTAGCAAAACTAGAAAAGCCTCAAAAACACTCCATTTCAAAATTCATTTGATTCTACAACGATATCAAGTTCATTACGCAATAGGTTTTCAGAAAAACCTGTCGTAGCCCTCCGTCATTTCAGATAAGTAGTAGTTAGTATTCGTGCTGCGTTTGTTGGCCTTTGTCAAGGCGCAGTGTGCGGTAGCTAACTGGTGCTTATCTGCTTATGCATATGATGCAGATTGGGTTAGGGTAGTCGTGCGACCTTGTTGGCCTTTGTCAAGGGCCGTGCGGGTGGGTTTAATTCAATCAGGAAATGACGGGTTGAACTTGACTAGCATCCTATGGTTTGTTGGCCTTTGTCAAGGTCATAGGAGGTTAGGGGCAAAATATTATCGGGAATTTCAAGTGTTGAAATTTGCAATGAGATTGCATACCTTCTATGAGATAGTTGGATCCCGATACCCGCTGCGAGTAAGAGTTACTCCTGGGAGAGTTTTATACATTACAATTAGCCGATCAAGTAGGTGTCTAGAAAGGTGTCAACGAGGTTACGCCTCTGGGAAAACGAGGTTTACATTAATTAGGTTCGTGCGAAAGCACGGGGGACCTCCCTCAAAGTACCGACACTGGCCTGGCTGAAAGATTGGCGAACTTGTAGTGTGTAATTAATCCCGGCTAGTCTTTCCTTTTAGGGTTTGAAGGAAGATTTGATAAAAAGCAGTGGGAGCCATCCTGATTAGATAAAATAATAACCAATCTATTCTTGCAAGAGCGCACGCTGAGTGTTTTCTTCTCTCTCTCTCCAGGTAGCGACCCTATCACGCCTTAATCAAGATAATAATACGGAATATTGACCGAACCCGCTTGTTATACTGAGCTGGGGAACGTTGGTCCCGCTCCAACTTATAATTGTTATAAGACAGAGCAGGAAATTGGGGATTACCAGAATTCCCGTGCCGCCCAAACGAAGAGAGTGCATGCTGATGCATCATCTTCGGGTGTGTTCATTACAGAGAACTGTTTCTCAGTATCCTTTACGTCCTGGGTATGTGATACCAGATCAGGATCCCAGATATGTAATCTGTTACATAGGGCTACAGAAAGGTAGAGAACTGAGAACGGGTGATAAGTTTCATGAGGCAGAAAACGAGGCAAGTGTTGCAGCCAAGTCTGTCGGTCACTGTCACCCTGTATTACAAATACATTGATTCTGAACGAATGTTATTAGATACCGAACCTGATATACAAAATCATATCAGTCTCTTTATTAGTAAAGAAATGATAAAATTTTGTATGGTTGGATAATGTTTTGAACATTTCCTATATCAAAAGTTGATCGGTTCAGGCACGTTATCTAAAAGCATTAATGTTCTAAATCAAATTACAGTTCTTAGTATACGGAACACACACAAGAGGAAGAGTTCAGAAATGAACGAATCCTTCTTGAGGTATTGTAGACTAGGTCAGATCAATGCGACCCGACTGGCTAGAGTTACATATAGATGTATTTTTAAATCAGTTTGAATTTACATCTTGTGAAACTCGCCAGTCATGTCACAAAGATAAGATGACCATAGCTCCGTTTATTGGAAACAGAGAAAGAGTTAGTGAACTCTTGGGATGATACATGTTGATGTATGCAGGTCCCCTGTCTACACATGCCAGGACTGGTTCTTTATACTTCGTTATATTCTCTGATAATCTCTCAAGATTCAGTCATATGTTCCTGTTGAAACACAAGTCCGAACCTTTTGAGATATTCACAGAATATAAGTTAGAAGTAGAGAACCAAAATATGGGTATAAGTATTATGTCCTATGATGAGATCAAGGAGGAGAATACTTGAGCACGGAAATCCTGGACTTTTCTAAAGGGAATGAGATTCTCTCTCAGCATTACTCCTCCGTATACACCATAGCACGATGGTATATCGGGGCGGAGCAGATACACCCTATGTGATATGGTGTGCTCTATGATGAGTACTACTGAGTTTCCTATTTCCTTTTGGGAGTTATGCACTTATGAAGTTGCATACCTATTGAATAGGGTTCAAATCAAATCAGTTGCCTACCATTTCATATGTGATATGGAAAGGGAAGAGCCCATGTCTTAAGCTAGTTAAGATTTAGGGTTGTCCGGCCTATGTTTAAAAGCAAAATCCGGACAAGCTCGAGGCAAGGTCTGTAGAACTGGAAAGGTTCCAGCTTTACAAACTGCAGCTGATGATTTGAAAGAACCAAAGGATTCGATAGTTACCAACGAACCTCAGCCTCTCCGCCGATCTAGTAGGGTTCCTCACCTACCTGAGAGATACTTCG
This sequence comes from Agapanthus africanus, assembly GCA_030015575.1. NCBI lineage: Eukaryota > Viridiplantae > Streptophyta > Magnoliopsida > Asparagales > Amaryllidaceae > Agapanthus > Agapanthus africanus. The sequence goes on from CM057350.1 coordinate 389,941,711, forward strand.
GTTTCTCTATGACAGTGGGAGCGAGGATTGCATCATGAGATGATGACCCAACTAGTTTCGAGCTGGCCATCAGGAGTGGGACTCTGTAAGAATGGCTGGATGCTTAGCGATCTGAGATGGAATCCTTATACACCAGCAAAGTATGGACTTTAGCTGCTATATCTGAAAGGTTAAATCCCCATCAGGAGCAAGTATATCTTGAGAAGATTACTTGGTGTACATGGAAAAGTTGAGACTTTCAAAGCTAGAATTGTTAAAGGTTTTCGTCATCAACCAGGCGTGGATAATGATGAAACCTTTTCCAGTAGCTATGCTTAAGTCCATCCAGATCCTACTTGCCACGGCTACATACCATGACTACGATATCTGGTGGTTGGGTGTCTTGACTGCTTTTCTAAATGATGATTTGGAAGAGAGCGTCTATAAGCACACAGCCAGAGGCCTTCGTAGACAGTGGGAGCAGCGGAAACGTGTGCAAGATGCTTTATAGGATAAAGCAGGCATCGCGGAGTTGGAACATCTGTTTTGATGGATTAGTCAAAGAAGTTGACATCATCAAAATGGTAGATGAACCTTGTATAAACAAAAAGGTAGTAGGGAGTATGGTGACGATCCTCGTAGAGTACGTGGATGACATACTCTTGATAGGAAAGGAGTTTCCTATGCTACGCTCGATCAATCTCCATTTATCACAATGATTCTCCACTTAGGATCAAAGTGATACCTACTAAATCCTGGATTTTGGATCTATGAGATAGATCTAAATGGATGTTAGGATACTCACTAGATGTAGTGAGATGGTATCAATCGATCCTGGGGAGAATCACTGGAAGGGTTCCAGGGTGATAAAGACGACTGAATGTCAGTCACAGGCATTGTCTATACCCTCAGTAAAGGGACGGTATGTTGGAAGAGTTCCAAGCTAGATACCGTGACATACTAGACGATAAAGGCTGGATACATCGCTACTTAAGATGCTACCAAAGAGGCTGTTTGGGTGTATATTGGTTCATGAGATGAACTTAGTTCCTCCCATTGTGTGACAATGGAGTTGTGGCTTATGCCAAGGAACGCCAGTCCCATCAGTGATCCAGACATATTCTAAGGCTGTATCACCTGATCGTGGAGATGTTTGATCTCCATGGTGATCAAGGTTAGGAGAGCAGACTAAGAGGACAACACAGCGGATCCACTCACGAAAGGCCTTTTCCCAGAGAGAGACTTTTATGGGATGGTTGAGTATGAGATACTGCAACCACTGCTACAGATGGCCCTAGTGCAAGTGGGAGATTGTTAGTTATATGTATGCTCTAGAGGCCATTACTGTACATAGGATGTATATTGTAGTGGATGCTGGGACATATATAGGGAGGACTTTCTTGCTCGACATGATAGTATGCTATCTGGTTGAACTTTACCTTAACGTGTATACTGATTGTCTCTCTGTTACATGTTGGTAAAGCCCTTAGGATGTGTGCTTGACTACCTGGACTATGATGCGGATCATACTAGTAGGGACATGGTAGTCCATAAGTACATCCTTCAAAGTCCCTAGTCGTGGGTGTATCGAGACGGGGCATCGATATACCAGAGTAGACTAGCGTATACCTTCTCGACTCATACAGATGGGCGATGGATGATCCCATATCCATCGGTGTTTGACATCAGAGATGATATACGGGTGCTCAGTAGAGACTGGGTACACTGGACGGACTCACCGAGAACTCCCAGATGGTATTATACCTCACGTCAGATGGCAGTTCTCTGGTGACACTGGTACAGAGTAGTCTGTTGACCCGAGATCGTCATAGAGTCTTGTGTGGTTCCCACTGTGCTTTGATTTCCATCTTACCACGTCCAAGAGGGCGTGCAAAACGGTGGTTTTTGGGTACAGTCCCGAGGCACATGGAGGCAATGAGCGATAGGAGGGGATTCGTCTCTTCCGGTATAGGGGGTTGATGTTGCGCTGTGTTCGATTGGCTATAACAGGAAATCCCTGGCCAGGGTTGCTGAGATTTACTGGTAAGTGTTACCAGTAGTTTCTCGAATTGTTATAGACCTCATATCGACACGACTTATTGAGCTATTGGGGTCTGACGTTTACCACCCCTAGGCGAGATATGCGACAGATCAGACGATCAGACCGGACTGTACGGTAGTGTTACTGGTCGGATTCACTGGAGTGTGAGCGGGCTTGCTCGTCGATCTTCAGATCGCTCAATACCCGGGTGGCCGTTACGTTTAGCAGACCGCTTGCGGCTTGTGGATATTTGATATGATCATCATCCGCTGCCGGCGTATTGACGAGTCTTTAGAGTCCTACACAGAGGTTTCCTGGCTCAAGCGAAACGAAATAGGAGCGCATATGAGATATGTGCGGGACCGAGAATAATGCGTGTATGTGATACCGTATTCCATTCTCGCGATGAATGTGTCGAATGGTTGTATGCGATATAACCTAGTTATCGAATCAAGGATTGATTCGATAAGCCGATACATTCTATACTAGTCGGTTGTGTGCGACATGACCGGATCATTGAATCAAGTGTTGATTTAATGATTTAATGTATAATTATATATTTGATATATTACTTTGCATTAACTAGTATTGGTTCACTTTAAATGGATTTTCTCACTCGGGTGTGCGCATTACATATGCGATATGATTTTGTGCACTTGCTTGTATCATGTTTGATGATACATCCTTTTTGGTTAAGTGTAAAGTATTAAACCTTGGTTAATGAAATGGTTAGGGTTTCTTATTTGTTATTCATTTATCTTATTTAATTATCCTTTTTATTTTTGATAAATGAATAAAAGAAAAGAGAAAAGAATGGTGGCTAATTTTGTTCTTTAGTTGAAGCTTCATGAAGCTTTGTTCAAGTCAACCATTCTTATCTCATCCTTAACCCTAACCATTCCCACTAACCATGATTCATTCTCTACACTTGACTCTAGTTAAAATTATGATAAGAATTCATTTTCTTTTCTTTTACAATTAACTTATCATAACTTTGGATAAGCTTTCTTCTTCTTCTTCCTTGACTTCAAGAAGAAAAGCTTCACCTCCATCAATGGTGATTGATGTTTTTGAGTGAGAAATCCAATTCTAAAGTTAACCCACTTCCTATTTCTTCATCCTCTACCTCTTGCCAAGTAGTAGAGTATGTTTCCTTCACAAGTTTTAGGGCTTGGTGAAGGTGGAGCTTGATTTAGCGATGCCTCGACGTAGATCATCTTCGGCATGGACATCGACGACCTAGCTCACTTTTTCTCCGACGAAGCCGACTCTAGAGCCTGGATTTGTTTTGGACAGCGGAGACGACTTCGTTGCGGAGCTATGGAGGTGGAGCACCGGATCTACAAAGGTTGTATTTCCGTATTCCCAATAGTTAAGTGTTAACTAGTTCTTTTTCGCCTAGACATCTAGTTATCGATCCGTAGTTTAGGGTTTCTCGGCACCATAATTTTTGAAATTGCCATGGTTGATGGCTTGGGAGACCTCACTAGTGTGCCTAGGAACCCTACAAAGTGGTAGGCATCTGATTTGATTGGAACCCTATTCAATAGGTATCCAGCTTCTTAAGTGCATAACTCCAAAGGAAAATAGGCAACTCTGTAGTACTTATCATAGAGCACACCATATCACATAGGGTGCGATTGCTCCGCCCCGATACACTGACGTGCTGTGGTGTATACGGAGGAGTAATACTGAGAGAGAATCTCATTCTCCTTTAGAATAGTCCAGGAATCCCGTGCTCAAGTATTCTCTTCCTTGATCTCATCAAAGGACATAATACTTATACCCGTTTTGGTTCTCTACTTCTAACTCATATTCATTGAATTTCTGAAAAGGTTCAGACTTGTGTTTCAATAGGAACACATGTGCGAATCTTGAGAGACCATCAGTGAATATAATAAAGTATAAAGAACCAGTCCTGGCATGTGTAGACAGGGGACTTACATACATCATCATGTATCAATCCTAAGAGTTCACTAACTCTTTCTCTGTTTCCAATAAACAGAGCTGTGGTCATCTTATCTTTGTGACATGACCGGCAAGTTTCACAAGATGTAAATTCAAACAGATTTTAAATATGCATCTAAATGTAACTTCAGCTAGTCGGGTCGCATTGATATGACCTAGTCTACAATACCTCAAGAAGGATTCGTTCGTTTCTGAACTCTTCCTCTTGTGTGTATTCCGTATACTAAGAACTGTAATTTGATTTTAGAACGTATATGCTTTTAGATAACGTGCTTGAACCGATCAACTCTTGATATAGGAAATATTCAAAACATTATCTAACAATACAAAATTATATCCTTCTTTACTAATAAAGAGACTGATATGATGTTGTATATCAGGTTCGGTATCTAATAACATTCGTTCAGAATCAATGTATTCTGGTAATACAGGGTGATAACTGCCAACAGACTTGGTTGCAACACTTGCACTGTTTCTATCTCATGAAATTTATCATCCGTTCTCAGTCCTCTACCTATCTGTAGCCCATGTAACAATTTACATATGCGGGATCCTGATCCGGTATCTCATACCCAGGACGTAAAGGATACTGAGAAACAGTTCTCTGTAGTGAATACACCCGAAGAAGATGCATCAGCATGCACTTTCTTCGTTTGGGCGACACGGGAATTCTGGTAATCCCATATTTCTTGCTCTGTCTTATAACATTTATAAGTTGGAGAGGGACCAACGTTCCCCAGCTCAGTATAACAAGCGGGTTCGGTCAATATATCTGTATTATTATCTTGATTAAGGAGTGATATGGTCGCTACCTGGAGAGAGAGAGAAGAAAACACTCGGCGTATGCTCTTGCAAGATTAGATTGGTTATTAATATATCTAATCAGAATGTCTCCCACTGTTTTAGTCAAATCTTTCTTCAAACCCTAAAAGGAAAGACTAGCCGGGATTAATTACACGCTACAAGTTTGCCAATCTTTCAGCCAGGCCAGTGCCGGTACTTTGAGGGAGGTTCCCCGTGCTTTCGCACAGACCTAATTAAAGTAAACCTCGTTTTCCCAGGGGCGTAACCCTGTTAACACCTTTCTAGACACCTACTTGATCGGCTAATTGTAATGTGTAAAACTTTCCCAGGAGTAACTCTTACTCGCAGCGGGTATCGGGATCCAACTATCTCATAGAAGGTATGCAATCTCATTGCAAATTTCAACACTTGAAATTCCCAAAATCATTTTACCCATAGCGTGCTTTGACCTTGACGCAGGCCAACAAACCATAGTCCGCTAGTCAAGTTCAACCCGTCATTTCATGATTGAATTAAACCCACCCGCACGACCCTTGACGCAGGCCAACAAAGTCGTACGACTACCCTAACTCAATCGCATCATATGCTTATACAGATAAGCATAAATAGCTACCGCACACTACGCCTTGACGCAGGCCAACAAACACAGCACGAATACTATGAAGTACTTATCTGAAATGACGGAGGGCTATGACAGGTTTTTAAGAAAACCTTTTGCGTAATGAACTTGATATCGTTGTAGAATCGAGTGATTTTAAATGGAATTTTTTTGAGGCTTTTCTAGTTTCGCTAAAGAGGTCACTCCCGGTGAAGGGATTGTCGGCTCTTTCCTCATCGAATAAGGTGCAGGATATTTCACAAATACCGCTGTGCGAAGCAAGAACTATAGAAGCAATCAAAAGACAAACCGAGTTTGTAGCATCTGCTAGTTTCACTAAAGAGGTCACTCCCGGTGAAGGGATCTCGGCTCTTTCCTTATCGAATAAGGTGCTGGATGTTCTACAAGGAACACCGCTATGCAAAGCAAGAACTAGAGCTACCAGTTTTTAAACAAGTTTCTACAACATTTTAGGTTTCTTTTATTTCATTAATCTCATTAATAAAGTCCCATTTTAATTATGCTTCACAAACATCAGATATGAAACGAAATCAACAATATATAATATATATCTCATATATATAATATAAACATTCGTCTCAAGCAGTAATATGATCTCATCACAGAACATTGCAGCAGAAGAACATATATGAAATATTGGATATACTAGGATGTCCGCGTTTTCAATACGAGCCAGTATAAAACACGGATTCCACGGTCGCGGTGAATAGCCAAACCCACATCCCTAGACCCATACAAGAGCGGCAAGCAACTCTGCCAATTCTAAGGTTAGGAGACCCGGTCTCGACTTCTCGAGATGGTCTCCCACTGGACCCTAGAACCCGGTTACTTGTGCTCCCCGCCTTGGGTCTACCTAATGCGGAAAAGTAAATAATATACAATGGTGACATCATCCTCAGCCCGGAAGTGCCCCAATAAAAGAATATTACATATAAATGAATTTTACATGAATGAAAAAGAAAAACTCTCATCTCACATAAAACCCCCGGCTATTCAGAACACGACGATCCAATATAACATATCACAGCAACACATAATATCTTATATCATCAACGTAAGCAAGTATGCGTATCCCGATTGTCGTTGATGTATAGCAACGAAGCCAACGATACACCACATACTATGCTTACGGTCACAGAAAAGAAAGTGTAAAACTACAACATTTGGAATCCACAATCTCTTTAGACATCGTAAATCCGAAATATCACATACTTCGCATTTCATGCATAACTCCGTGAATTCCACATATTGTATCACATTCCAGATAAATAGGCAATATTAAACTTTCCGATCGAATAATCAAATACCCAAGATTTCCTTAATAGCTTAACACTTGAGCGGAGTTCAAATAATCCCAGAATATGTCACAGTACCAATGGTCCAGCCGTAGAAGGGTCAAGCCAACGCCTCATATGTGGCATGCCGTACTGCCCCAAACCCTAAGGTTTAGAGGCAGTTCAGACGGTCACATAATCGAGTTAAGGTTTGTGTTCTTCTAGAGGGTCCACCGCATTACTTGCACATTTTTCCGAAAGATTTAAACTCAAGAAAAATTAACCACTTGAAAGTCTTTCGTGCCGGGAAAAAGTGAGTTAATGATATCCGTTCGAACATTTTAACAGTTTCTAAATTATCCAGAAAACTAAACGAAGTTAAATTATCCGATCGAATCAACGAATCCCCAATACAACCCAGAAAACTCAACACTTGAGTATGAATTAAAAATTCCCAGAAAAGTCAGGAAACACCTACGAACGTTACTGTAGAAAAATGAGTACCTAATCTCCACATACGACCGCAGAACCGCCGCCAAAAGCAGGGTATTGCCGCGGTTCCGCAGCGCTACAGTGGAATTAGGTAGTTGTATTCTACAGTTATTCTTAGATTTCCCTGCTGATTTTTTTGAGTATTTTTAATGAAGAAAAAATCACATTTTTACAAAATTTCCAGAGAAGGGTCCGTGTCTGGGTTTCGGGGTTCGATCGGACTTTAAACTTCGCCTAGACATCGTCTAAAGCTCTAGCTTGGCTCTGATACCACTGTAGGGTTACTAGACACACGCACAAGGGTCTACGAGGTATCAACCATGCCCGATTAAAAATTTAGCTGTGCCGAACAACCCTTAACAAGATCTTTGAACTAGAGATTAGGCGAAAACAAGCATGTTAAACACTTTAACACTAAGAGAGAGGGATTATAACCATTGTAGATCCGGTCCTTCACTTCATAAGCTCCGTGTTGTGGTCCTTTCGCTGCGATCATCAAGTTCCGGACTCTCGAGAGGCTCCACGAAGTGAAGGATGCAAGCTTGCTTCCGATCTTCGATAACAAAGATGATCTACCTTGAAGTTTCATTAACACAAGCTCTCACTCACTAAATGAAGTGAACACCCTCATCTAAATGGCAAGGATAGATGAGGATGATGAAGTGGGATTTTTGCTCTCATTTGTTTTCATATTCTCACTCATTTTCATCACTTATGAAAAAGCTAGAAAACTTTTCCATGAAAAGATGAAGGAAGAAGAAGAAGCCTTAATCCTTTTGTGATGAATAATGATAGTTATGATAAGGTTAGAAATGCAACCATGGTTGTAGAGATTTAACTAAGGTTAAAAGGTTTGGTTGGGTTAAGGAAATATCTTGCAAAATATCATAACAAATATCTTTTGCAAGAAACAAAAACAAAACTTCTAGAAACTTCTAGAAAAGCTTAACCCTAATCAAACCCTAACCATGTTTAACCTCCACTAAACATGTTGCATTAATAATCATATCATGTTACAATATTATATATCACATATATAATATTTATTGTAACAAAATAAAATAATACAATTAACATATATCGCATATATATCAATGTATTACCCGAGTGAGAAAAAGAATCTTTTAGTGAGCTAATATTAGTTAATGTAATTTAATATATCATATATATAATTATACATTAAATTATAGAATCAACACTTGATCCAACAATCCAGCTATATTGCATATAACCGACTAATATATCATTTACCGATTCATCGAATCAACACGTAATCCGATGACCCGGCTGATATCAAATATCGCGAGAATATAATACGGTATCTCATATCGCATTATCCTCGGTCCTGCACATATCACATATGTACCCCTACTCCGTTTTTCCTGAACCAAGAAACCTCTGTGTAGGACTCTAAAGAATCGTCAATACGCCGGCAGTAGGTGATGATCATATCAAACACCCACAAGCTGCAAGCGGTCAGCTAAACGTAATAGCTATCCAGGTATTGAGCGCTCAGAAGATCAACAAGCAAGCCTGTACATTCTCCTGTGAATCCAATCAGTAACACTCCCGTACAGTCCGGTCTCGTCGTCAGATATGTCACATATCTCGCCTAGGGGTGGTAAACGTTAGACCCCAGTAGCTTGATAAGTCGTGTCGATATAAGGTCTATAACAGTTGGAGAAACTACTGATAACACTTACCAGTAAATCTCAGCAACCCTGGCCAGGGATTTCCAGTTATAGCCAATCGAACACAGCACAACATCAACTCCTATACCGGGAGAGACGAATCCCCTCCTATCGCTCATTGCCTCCATGTAATTCGGGACTGTACCCAAAAGCCACCTTTTTGCATGCCCTCTTGGACGTAGTATGATGGAAATCAAAGTACAATGGGAATCACACAAGACTCTATGACGATCTTGGGTCAACAGACTACTCTGTACCAGTGTCACCAGAGAACTGCCATCTGACGTGAGGTATAATACGATTTGGGAGTTCTAGGCGAGTCCGTCCAGTGTACCCAGTCTCCATAGAGCACCCGTATACCATCCTTGATGTCAAACACCGATGAATATGGGATCATCCATCGCCCATCATATGGGTCAAGATGCGTATACGCTAGTCTACTCTGGAGTATCGATGCCCTGTCTCGGTACTCCCACGACTAGGAACATTTAAAGGATGTACTTGACGACTACTCCGTCCCACTAGTATGATCCGCATCATAGTCCTGGTGGTCAAGTACTCATCCTAAGGGCTTTATCAACATGTTACATAGAGACAATCAGAGTACATGTTAAGATAAAGTACAATCAGAGTACATGTTAAGATAAAGTACAACCAGATAGCCTACTATCATGTCGAGCAAGAAAGTCCTCCCTATATATGTCCTAGCATCCACTACAATATACATCGTATATACAATAATGGCCTCTAGGGCATACATATAACAAACACAAAATCAACCAAACAACTCTTGTTGTTGATGTACGAACATCCCACAACCAAATACAAATCCAAATAACAAGAATTAGCATTTCAAAATACGGAAAACCGTAGCCAAAATCACACTAAAAAGCTCCCAGATTTTGACTCAGGTCAAAACAAGGTGCACAAACAAGTCTAGGGTGTAGTACAGGGAGTGTGTGAGCTACTGTAAAATTCCCAACACCATACACCACGAAGTGGCCGATCACCCCCACCCAAAATCCGAGCTCGCCGGCCTAGGGGTCTCTGTTTGGGTTCATCTGGTCAGAATGGTCTCCTAGTGACTTAATTTGGTCCCTGGTATTGTTTGGTTCTCTCAAAAATCTCCTAGGTTGCTCCAGATACCTTGTAGGCACACTAAAAGTCACAAAACTGATACGGAACAAATCCTAAGTTCGTGCATCGGGTTCACTTCTATGGCTCAGGTCAAGAATCATGTCACCATGTTCATGTAAACACTCACAACTGTTCCCAGATTTCACCTATTTTCACTACAGAAAAATCTAGTAGGACCAAACACCCTTAAACAACCCCAAGCAACTACCCTACGAAACCCAAGCCCTAACCCCCTATAAACCCGAGGTCGCTGGAATTCCCACACTCCTCGCCGGCCAAAACCGAGCAGGCAGGGTCGGGGTCACAAGTGTGTACTCAGGGTCACAATTACAACATTACTACACTGTTTGTTTTTACAGTGAACACTCGGGGTCACAGCAGGTTATCGATATCACAAAACGAAACTAAAACACGATATCGCACCAAACTAAACTACAAGGAAGAAGTTATACCTCATCTAGGTCACTCAAGAAGATCCTAGCTTCTCAAAAATTTTCAAAATCCCACTTTGCTAGGTCCATTTTGTAGAGGATGAAGAGGTGGTCAATTTTTGTAAAAGGGGTTTAAGGTTTTGAGGAGTATTTGGAGATGGATCTAGGGCTTGAAGGTGGAGGGAGATGAGGGTGAGTAAAATGAAGAAGGAGATGAAAATGGTGGAGGAATGATAATGGAGGCAGCCCCCCTCTCCCTCTCAATTATTCTCACACTCTCTCTCTCTCCAAGACATCATTATGTCTCATTTCTCTCTCCTCACTCATCATGACACCTTTTTCTATTCTTTTCTCACCAAAAGCACATACACCCTAATAAAAACAACACAAATGAAATAACATGTAACATGTCATGGTGCACTAACCATGAAAAACTGTAGAAACACGGATTTGGCTTAATCGCGATTAGCGGTGCACTAATCGGGTTTTTATCAAAACTGCATATAATAAATTTTAAAATTGCCAAATTCTTTAAATATATTTTTAAATGAATAAATCATTTTAATTTCCTTTTATATCACAATTATTGGTATATATTTATATCCTTTTTCGAAAACCCCAATTTCGCAAATCGGGCAGTTTTCGGGAAATATATATTATTTTAATATTAAATTCCAAAAATAATATTTTATAATTTCTAGAATGTTACAAAATTCTCCGCTTGTGGAGGATTCAAGAGAATTGATAGATCTAGTGATGATCAAATCTTAATACTAATCTTAATTCTTATGAGATTTGTGAACCTTAGCAAAAAGAATTATCGATGACCTAATTTGGAACGAGATCACTTTCATGATAACTACGTTGCAAATTAGAGATCAAAGATCGGTGATTTTTCTTTACTAGAGGCTAGATCCGAATGATTATGATTGAAAAGACAAGGGATAGTGAAGGAGAAACCCTAGTTTCTTCAATTGATCCGTAATCTTCATTCATCATCATCAATCTAGCTACAAATTATCAATAGATAAGATTAGGAATTATTAGATTCATCATTAGCTATTAACTCAATCGGATCCTACAAGCTATTCTTCATAATCTTGATAAATCAAATTGATATTGGATAAATTCATGAATTCTTGATTCTTGAATGTTTTGTTTAGTTGTTTCTTAAAAATCAATCTCATAAATCTTGAATCGTTTTCTTTGCTATTTTTATTTTCAACTCAACTAAAACGATTTCGAACAAATTCACACAATCTCTGTGGACGATCCGCTCTCGCTAACGAAACTACAATAGATACTGTTAATTGATTGCGGTTACAAATTTCTTTGGTTATGATAAAACATTTCCATACACACGTAGAAACGAAGAAAATGATCAATCAAATGATTCCGTTGCCGAGGTTCGTGTGCTAATTTATTCGTTTTTGCAATTTGAGTTGAAAAAAAATTTATTATTCCATCAGAATTTTTAGATCAAAATCGCATCAAGTGCTTAACGATTTGTTGTGAATTGTTGCAAGAAAATCTAGAATCATTAGAGCAACAGGAAAAAATTTCAGATCATCTCAGAGAGTTCAGTGAGACAAGAGGAGTATCTGTGGAAATTTTTGTGCAGGGATCTTGTCAACAGACTGCTGAACCGCGGCCATAGGAGGCATATTGCGGCGGATCCGTGGCGATTTCAAGGCTTCAGTGCTTCAAAATTCTTAGGTACATCTCTGACTTTCTTATCTCCTCCCTGCTCTGGTCCATTAACCATTTTCTGCGGTATTCTTTGCAAAATTTGCAGCGCCACTAAAGAAAACTTTGTGCGTGTTTTGATCTTGGTTGTTTGCATATTTTAATATGGAAATTAAGGGGCAAAGACCAAATTCAGATTATGTGGGGATTTCATTACCCGTCCTAAGCCCCGGAAATCACAAACTTGCATCCGCATCACCCTCATTAACTAAAAAAGATCTAGACAAGACTCTAAGGACCGTCGCGCTCATTTAGGACAGACAAAGGTCGTGGGTAATTTATTGCTTATCCGCGTTTCTTTTGTGGTGTCTAGGCAAGTGATCAGTCGAAAATACTGCATTTTTAACACGGCAATTTCCCTATCATTTGCACTCATCTTGAAGTGTTCGGTATTCATATTGCACATATTAGCAAGACAGTCCTGAAATATTAGATTACATGTGTTATACTCTAAAACCGACATTTATGAAGGAAATTGTGTGTTTATCATGAAATCGCATCATCCCTGTATTACGCAACACTTGTGTCGAGATTTGTGCAGGAAATTGCAGGAGCAAAGCCAAAAGAAGCTGATCAAAAATACACCAACTCCAAGTTTTGAGAACTGGTAGCAATCTAGAGGGAAAAATAAATTTCAACATATCAGATAAAGGCCCATAAATCAGCCCAAAGCAGCACCAGAAATACCAAGTACTATAGGCCACAGAGCGCCGCGGAACCGCGGCAGGAGCAGGCTTACGCCGCGGTTCCACGGCGGTTACGCCACATCATCAGTCCAATTTCAGTGCATAATTCCTATATCAGTTCCTACAGCTCAGAAATATATGTCAATCTCCAGAAAACCCTCGAAGCTTCTGCCAGATCAGCAAAGGTTGATTAATTAAGCTAATCTTGGTTAAGCTAATTAAGCTCCTAACAAACTTCATCTAGAAGCTTCTCCTCAACAAACTTTTGGAGGGAAATTCAAATCTCCTCTAACTAACTTTTGGAGGGAAATTCAAAATTCAAATCCTAGATCTAGGGTTTTGGGAAGTCTATAAATAGAAGCCTAGACCTAGGGTTAAACCTCTTCCTTAATCTATAAAGTTCAAGAAATTCTTCATCTTCCTATTCTTCCATCTACAAGTTGAGTGACACATCTTGTAGCCCCAAATCCTAAATCCAACACCAAATTCCAGATCCCGAGTACCATTCAAGCAAGAAGCCTTCAACCTTTTAGGAGCGGAGCCGATCTTCAATCGAGCAAGTGATCCAAGCCGATCCGTGACTCAAGGAGACGAGCGAAGCCAAATCGACGATCGAGTTCTTCCTCTTGTAGTTCTTGAGCGATTGTAACGAAATTGTTGATATAAATAAAAGGTGAAATTCTTTAACCTTGTGATTAGTCGAAAATATTGCATATTTTAGCCGGCAATTTCCTCATCATTTGCATCCATATAGAAGTGTACGGTATTCATATTTTACATATTAGCAAAACTGTCGCAAAATATCAGATTGCATGTATTAGACTCTGAAACCGACACTATAAAGGAAATTGACCACATTTCATGGCATCGCATCATCCCTACATTTGCGCAACACTTGTTTTGTCTATGCAGGAAAATCTAGAAGAAAGGCCAAAAATTTATACGGTACCGATCAAACATTACGTCAACTCAATGATTTCAATTCTGGTATCAATCCAAAGGGACAAATACAAATCAACACATCAGATGAAGCCCAATATGTTAGCACAAGACCACTGTAAAAAGCCCAAGGCCCAAGCCCCACAAAGTGCCGCGGATCCGCGGCAGGAGCCTGCTTGCGCCGCGGATCCGCGGTGGGTCCAAGGAATTAGCTTCCTAAATTTGGTGCAAAATTCTTATCTCAGGGTCCAGACTTCAGAAATACATGTCAACTTCCAGAATACTCCAGAGATTTCTACCAGATCAGCAAGCTTTGGGATCAACACTAAACTAGCCTTGTATTCTAGAAACTTCTCCCTAAACCCTAGCTTAAACCCTAAGCTAAGCCTAATAAACTCCTTCTAGAAGCCTCAACAAACTTTTAGAGGGAATTGTAAATTCAAACCTAGACCTAGGGTTTGGGAGATCTATAAATAGGACCCTAGGCTCACTTGTAAAAGGATTATTCATTCATTGAAATTGATTGATCCATTCACTCTCTTTCTTCATCTTCTTCCACAAGTCTAGTGAGAAGGCTTGTGTGAAACCCTAACCCTAATTCCAATCAAAAGCCAAGATCCCGAGTACCCATCAAGCAAGAAGCCTTGCAACCTTTTATGAGCCGAGCCGATCTTCAACAGAGCAAGTGGTCCAAGCCGATCCGATCTTCAACAGAGCCGAGCGACGCCAATTCGACAATTTAGTTTTTCCTCTTGTAGTTCTTGAGCGACTGTAATCAAATTGTTGATATAAATAAAAGGTGATATTCTTTTATCTTGTTTTCTTTAAGTTCTTGCATCATGATATCTTTTCAATTCTTGAATGCTTTCTGTGTGATGATGTTTGAGTAATACTCCACTCGTCGAGGAGTCGAGAAGATCAATAGAATGATGATGTAATATATCTTAAATCGATTCTTGAATCCTACGAGTTTTGTAAACCCTAGCAAGTTCAAGAATCGACGACCCAATTCGTTGCGATGCTTTCTTGATTAATATCGCTCGAGATTGGGGAGTTACGATCGTTTCTTGAAATTGCTAGAGGCTAGAATGTGAATGATATCTACGAAAGAACAAGGGTTAAACGATGAAACCTTAGTTTCATCAAGAAAGCCCTAACTCTCGTCGATCATCATCGATCTAGTATCAATCCTTCGAAGGACAAGAACACGAAATCTTGAGATTACATCATGTCTATAGATCCGATCGATTCCTACGAGCCTCATTTAGATTCTTGACATTTGGTTGGAAATATCATCGAAACACCGTTTCTTGATTTGTTTATCAGTTTCTTGATTCTTGATTAAACATCGTGACACCTGAATCAATCGATAAATTCTTGAATCATGTTTTCTTTTCTTTTCGATTAACTTTTCGATTCAAACAAATTAAATACAGAAACGAATCGCATAATCCCTGTGGACGATCCGCACTCGCTTACGATCTACAATCGACACCGTAATTGATTGCGGTCAAATATAATTCTTTGATTGTGAACTTTATTCAATTTTCTAATTATCGACACAAAGAGACTCTTATCGATTTGATTTACTTACTCAGTCTCGCATTCTATGATCAATCAAATAGTGCCGAAATCGGGGACTATTTGAATCGATACTTTTACACTACACAATCGAATTTTTTAACAATCACCTTGCTTTCTTTTAATTCTTGCATCATGATTAGATCTCAATTTGTGATTGTGGTTCTTGTTGTGATGTTTGAGTAAAACTCCGCTCGTAAAGGAGTCGAGACGATCAATAGAATGATGATGTAACAAATCTTAAAACGATTCTTAAGTCCTACGAGTTTTGTAAACCCTAGCAAATTGAAGAATCGACGACCTAGTTTCGTTGCGATACTTTCTTGATTGTGATCGCTCGAAGTTAGGGATCCACGATCGATTCTTGAATTTACTAGAGGCTAGAATGTGAATGATATCGACGAAGGAACAAGGGATAAATGATGAAACCCTAGTTTCACTAGAAATCCCTAATTCTCATCGATAATCATCGATCTAGTATCAATTCATCGAAGGATAAGAATACGTAATCGCTAGATTTCATCACATCTATAGATCCGATCGATTCCTACGAGCCTCATTTCGATTCTTGATATTTGGTTTGGAAATCATCACAAATTCACAATTCTTGATTTTAATGTTTTCTTAGATCTAGATTTTTCTAATTCTTGAAATGCAATTTTACAAATCATGAATTGTTTTCTTTTTTTTTCCTTAAAGTTTTGACTCATCTAATTCGAAACACGAACGATTACACTTTCCCTGTGGACGATCCGCACTTACTAACGCGCTACATTCGACACTGTTATTGATTGCGGTCAAATATTTTTGGTTGTGATTTCTATACAAATTTTCCAACTTAAACACATCCGGAAAATCATTCAATCAAAATGGCGCCGTTGCCGGGGATCATTTGATAAACACAACAAAATTCATACAATCAAACGGCGCCGTTGCCGGGGATAGTGCGCTAATTGTTCATATTTTGAAATTTGAGTTGAAAAGTTTATTCCATCCAAATTTTTAGATCAAAACTTGCGCAAACACTAATAAGTGTTGTTGTGATTTGATTGCGAGGAAATATGGAATTATTGGAGCTGGAGAAAAAAATTTCTGAGAAGTCCAGAGAGCAGTAAAAGTGAACAGAAGCTTGCTGAAAATTTTTGGAGTTGTGATCCCTTCCTTCCACCGCGATTCCGCGGCATATACCCCTCTTACACCGCGATTCCGCGGCGGATCTAGCCCTTCACTGCACCAAAATTCCTCTGTGAGTTTCTAACTTTCTTATCTTCTTCTAAATCTGCTCCAAATAACATTTTGTGCAGGTTTCTTTGCAAAAATCGCAGCGCCGCGCCAAAAGCAAAATTAAATTGTGCTTGTTTTGATTTTTGGTTGTTTGCATATTAATACGGAAATTAAGGGGCAAAGACCAAATCCAGATTAGGTGGGGAGTTCATTACCCTTCCTAAGCCCCAAAAATCACAAACTTGCATCCGCATTTACCCTCATTAATTAAAAAAGATCTAGAGATGACTCTAAGGACCGTCGCGCTCACTTAGGACAAGAGAAAGCCGTGGGTAATTCATTGCTTATCCGCGTTTTCTTGTGGTGTCTAAGGCAAGTGTGTCGAAGGCTAGTGGTTATTAATTAGGCCCACTACTTACGTAGTGGAGTGCCTTCCCACTTACCTGGCACTTACCTGGCTACAGGGGGACAAAGAGGCAGTGGAGGATTGATCCTGCGACTTGTCTTTTGGCAGTTAGGAGCGGTCTAGAGCCTGACTTAGGTGACCCCTAGAATTAGGGTTTTGCTTGTTGCATTTGTTGTGTTGCATCATTTTTTCAAAAATCCGTATCATTTTTCAAAACAAACACCAATCACATTCATTTCCCCTAATTATATCTACGCTGCCACTTGTACTAACCCTTTTTAGTGCAAGATAGGCTGGACACGGGATTCTAGTGCCCGTCTTGTCCGCGTTCCCCTGATCGACCCAAAAGTCGGTATTTCTACACTTACCTTTTCTTTACCCACCACCACACCCACATCGATGGATCTGTCTACATCGAATTTCTTTTCCACTACCCTGCCGCCGTCCGTTGGTGCACAGAATCCACCTCGCATCTCTCTCCAAGAGAGGTGCTATCCTACACGAGGCCCCCTTTCCACCTGTCTTTCCATTCCACCAGCCAACAGGGAAAATTTTCAAATAAAACCCCAATACATCAACCTTCTACCAAAATTTCACGGTCTCGAGTCTGAAGACGCATATGTCTTTATTACCAAATTTGAAAATGTATGCGCAATGATGGGTACTTCACAGCTTTCTGTGGATGTTTTGCTTCTTCGTCTTCTCCCATTCACCTTGTGCGATATAGCCGAGAAGTGGCTGTATAACACTACCGCACATTCCATTTCAAATTGGGGAGAATTCGTCAAAACATTCCTTAAGAAATTCTACCCACATCATAAGACAGCTCGAGTCCGTAGCGAAATCAATCAATTCACCCAGCTTCCAAATGAAACATTTTCACAATGTCTTGAACGCTTTAAGGATCTGTTAGTTCAATGTCCACATCACGGCATCCCTATATGGGAACTGTGCCGAATCATTTATGAGGGCATTAATCCTAACACTGTAGGGTTACTAGGCACAGGCTCTACAAGGCATCGACCATGCCAAAATTAAATTTTTATGTGCCGAATAACACTAAGCAAGATCGTATACTAGAGTTTAGGCGAAACAATTAGCAAGTAAACAACTTTACTCTAAAGGGAATACGAAATACAACCTTTGTAGATCAGTCCTTCACTTCTAAAGCTCCTTGATGAAGTCCCTTTGCTGCGATCAGGATTCTCCCGGACTCTTGCATGGCTTCACGAGGTGAAAGGTGCGACCTTTGCTTGAAGTCTCCGAGGCCGAAGATGATCTACGTCGAGGGAATTCCGACTCAAGATTCTACTTCACTAACTTGAGAATTAGTGAAGTAAACACCCTATACTAAAGTGCTAATCTAGTAGAGGATGGAGAAATAGGAAGTGGGTTCTCTTAGAATTTTATTTCTCACACTCTTTCTCACTTTGGATCAAACCCTAGGAAGCTTTTTCTTTCTTTGCAAAATGAAGAAGAAGAAGAAAAGAAAGAGATGAGGATAATGATCAAGTGAGAAGAGTAACCATGGTGAGTGAGTGAGTATACTAACCCGTGTAGAGACTTAACCCTAGGCTAATGGTTATGGTTGGGTTAATAAAAATCCATAGTAAAAACAAAATCAAGTTGGATTAGTCAATGCATCCACAAGCTTCCACAAGCTTCATGTATTTTCAAATCCTCCACTTGATTTTGCAATTACTTTAAATATTAAAAACCCAAAATAAACATTAGCATAGTGTAAGTCTCATACACCCATGGATTGTGTATCATCAACCATGATACAATATGATAACATATTTTAAACATATATCATATATATGTTAAAGTAGTGTACAAGTGAGAAAAACCCTAAAGTGAACAAGTGTTAGTAAATGTAAACTAGTATATCTAATATACAATTATACACTTAATTATTAAATCAACACTTGACTTAATAATCCGGTCATATCTCATATAACCGGCTAACATCCTTTATATCGACTTATCGAATCAACACTTGATTCGATAACCCGGCCATATCATATATAACCGACCGATACATATAGTCGTGAGAATAGAATACGGTATCACATACACGCATTTATTCTCGGTCTCGTACATATCACATACGTGCTCCTATTTCGTTTTGCCTGAGCCAGTAAAACCTCTGTGTAGGACTCTAGACTCGTCGATACGCCGGCAGTAGGTGATGATCACATCACGCACCCACAAGCCGTCAGCGGTACTAGCTGGACGTAACGGCTACCCAGGTTTTGAGCGATCAGAAAATCAGCAAGCAAGCCCGCTCCAACTCCTGTAAAAGCCAGCCGGTAACACTTCCCGTACAGTCCGGTCTCCTCGTCTGATATGTCGCATATCAATTCTAGGGGTGGTAAACGTCAGACCCCAGTAACCGATAAGTCGTGCCGATGTGAGGCTCATAACGGGTCGCGAAACTACTGGTAACACTTACCAGTAAATCTCTAATCAGCCCTGGCCAGGGACTTCCCTGTTACGGCCAATCGAGCACAGCGCAACATCAACCCCCAATACCGGGAGAGACGAAACCCCTCCTATCGCTCATTGCCTCCGTGTGACTCGGGACTGTACCCAAAAACCACCGTTTTTCACGCCCTCATGGACGTGGTAAGGTGGAAATCAAAGCACAGTGGGAATCACATAAGACTCTATGACGATCTCGGGTCTACAGACTAACCTGCACAAGTGTCACCAGAGAACTGCCATCTGACGTAAGGTATAATACCATCTGGGAGTTCTCGGCGAGTCCGTCCAGTATACCCAGTCTCCACTGAGCACCCGTATACCATCTCCGATGTTAAACACCAATGGATATAGGATCATCCATCGCCCATCTCATGGGTCGAGAAGCGTATACGCTAGTCTACACTGGTATATCGATGCCCCGTCTCAATACCCTACAACTAGGGACCTTGAAGGATGTACTTATGGACTACCATGTCCCCACTAGTATGATCCGCATCATAGTCCAGATAATTAAGTACACATCCTAAGGGCTTTACCAACATGTAACTATAAGACAGTATAAAGAGACAAGTATACATGTTAAGATAAAGAGCAACCAGATAGCATACTATCATATCGAGCAAGAAAGTCCTCTCTATATATGTCCAAGCATCCAATATAATATACATCATCTGTACAATACTGGCCTCTAGGGCATACATACAACTAACAATCTCCCACTTGCACTAGGGCCAGCTGCTGTAGTATCGCATACTGAGCATCCCGAAGAGTCTCTCAAACTGTATCTGGGGAATGGCCTTCATGAGTGGATCCGCTGTGTTATTCTTCGTGTCAACCCTCCAGACCTCGATCTCCCGGCGATCAACTATCTCCCGGATCAGGTGATACCGCCTCAGAATATGCCTGGATCGCTGATGGGACCTAGGTTCCTTGGCCAAAGCCACCGCTCCATTGTTACCGCAATACAAAGGTATTGGATGCTCAATGGATGGAACCACTCCAAGTTCAGTAATGAACTTCTTGATCCAGACAGCCTCTTTGGCAGCATCGTTGGCAGCGATGTATTCAGCCTCCATCGTCGAGTCTGCCACGGTTTCCTGCTTGGAACTCTTCCAGCTAACCGCCCCTCCGTAAAGGGTAAAGACAAATCCCGACTGCGACTTAGAGTCGTCCTTATCACTCTGGAAGCTCGAATCAGTAAAGGACTCCACTTGGAGTTCTCCGTTACCATACACCAAGAGCATCTCTTCAGTCCTCCGTAAGTACTTGAGAATGCTCTTCACAGCTGTCCAGTGACTCTCTCCAGGATCAGCTTGATACCTGCTCACTACACTTAGTGAGTATGCTACATCGGGTCTGGTACATAGCATCGCGTACATGATAGAGCTTACAGCCGAAGCATAGGGTATCCCTTGCATGCGAGCTCTCTGCAAATCAGTCTTGGGAGATATCTCTTTGGAGAGAGTGAGCCCTGAGATCGTGGGTAAAAACCCACGTTTGGACTCTTCCATACTAAACCTCTTTAGTATGGTGTCAATGTACCTGGACTGGGACAATCCCAATATCCTTTTAGATCTATCTCTATAGATCCTAATCCCCAATATGCAGGAGGCATCACCAAGATCTTTCATTGAGAATCTTTGTGATAAGAAGAGCTTGACTGATTGCAGCATAGGAATGTCATTTCCTATCAAGAGTATGTCGTCCACGTACAATACGAGGAAGACAGCCTTACTCTCTGCCACCTTCTTGTAGATATAAGGTTCATCTACATTTTTGACGAAATCAAACTCTTTGATAACGACGTCAAAGCAGATGTTCCAACTCCGCGATGCTTGCTTTAATCCATAAATGGATTTAAGCAGCTTGCACACCTTTCTGCTGCTCCCACTATCTACGAAGCCTTCTGGCTGAGTCATGTACACGCACTCTTCTAAATCACCGTTTAAAAAGGCGGTCTTAACATCCATTTGCCAGATTTCATAGTCATGATATGCAGCGATGGCAAGCATGATCCGGATGGATTTAAGTATAGCCACTGGAGAAAAGGTTTCGTCATAGTCCACACCTGGTCTTTGACGAAAACCCTTTGCAATAAGTCTAGCTTTGAAAGTCTCCACTTTCCCATCTACACCAAGTTTTTTCTTGAAGATCCACTTGCTCCCAATGGGTTTTACCCCTTCAGGAGCAACTTCCAAAGTCCATACTTTGTTGGTGTACATGGATTCCATCTCGGACCGCATTGCATCCAGCCATTTCACTGAGTCCCCACTCGTGATGGCCTGCTCGAAGCTAGTTGTGTCATCATCTACCATGATGCAATCCTCGCTTCCACCATCAATGAGAAAACCGTAGTATCTCTCAGGTGGATGAGAAACCCTACTAGATCGGCGGAGAGGCTGGGGTTCGTCGGGTACTACTGAATCCTCTGGTTCTACCAAGTCTTCTGTTATAGTTTGTGTCGCTGGAAGCTCTTCAAGTTCTACCTCAATGCCACTAATCTGCTTCATAAGAAAACTTTTTTCTAAGAAAGTGGCATGTCGAGAAACAAACACCTTTTGTTCCTCGGGGTGGTAGAAGATATACCCTTGTGAATTTTTCGGATATCCTATAAACTTACATATGACAGATCTTGCCTCGAGTTTGTCTGGATTTTTTCTTTTGACATAGGCCGAACAACCCCATATCTTAATATAATTAAGATGTGGTCTCTTCCCTTTCCATATCTCTGTTCCCCTCCGAAAGACGGCGCACAAGACTGCGATATCCTGACGCTGAGATTCGGGGCAGATGCTATTTGGTTTTATCCGTCCACCTCTCCGAAGATGCCAAGTTGATTTATGGCACCGTGTATCGGAGGTTTAGACGGATGCGGCCGATGTAGCAGACTTCGTCAGATTCCCCCTCGCTTGAGGGGTTTTTGATTGTGGGGACGCTCTTCCCTGCAGGCGCAAGCCCCTGCAGTTAATTACGCTACCGCATCGCGGTAACAACTTTCTCCTTCTTCAGAATTTCACTTCGTGTCGTGTGTGTTTGTTTTGTTTGTGGTTGCCCGTGGATTGTATACGGAGACTGAGTAATGCCGTCGCCCGTAGGACGTGGATTAGTCCAAATCCGTATTTACTTAGATTTGGGTTTGGTGTTTTTAGTTTAAGGATGCATTAGTCGCGTTGCGGCTAAGATTAACTTAAACGTTCGTTAAGGATACGATAGTCCTCTTTGAGACTAAGATCAACTTAACGGGATCGTCTGGATCCATTTAATATATGGCTGTCAGGACTCATCACCTCTCTGACGTCATTGAAGGATTACAACGATAAGTGTCAGAGGAGTTCAGAGATGTACCCTTGAACCAAAGTTGATTTAGAGTTTTATAGTCCATTTGAATGTTTAAGGATACGTTAGCCGTGTTTGGGGCTAAGATCAACTTAAACGGGACCGTTTAGATCCGGCAAAAGAGCGTTTGGAGGCCCTATTGTTCCAGTTTAGGGACGTAGTGGTCCATTTTCCAGTTTAGGGACATGGTGGTCCGCATTTCAGTTTAGGGACATGATGGTCCATATTCCAGTTTAGGGACGTGGTGGTCCGATATTAGTTTAAGGACGTTTCGGTCCAATATTAGTTTAAGGACGTTTCGGTCCAGTATTAGTTTAAGGACATCTCGGTCCAACATTAGTTTAAGGACGTTTCGGTCCAGTATTAGTTTAAGGACATCTCGGTCCAACATTAGTTTAAGGACGTTTCGGTCCAATATTAGTTTAAGGACATCTCGGTCCACGAGTTTAAGGACCCCGCAGTCCATATTCATGTGTGGTTGTTGGGACCCGTCACCTCTCTGACGTCGTTGAGGAATTACAACGATAGGTGTCAAAGGAATTCGGAGATGTACTCTCGAACCGGATGTAAATTGATTTAGGAGAGCATCTGTGCTCAGTCAATTTAGTTTGAGGACTTACGGCCATGATTGGGCTAAGTCCAGTTTCAACATCTTTTGCCTTTGGCCTGTGCTAGGGCTTTGCCCCCTTTTTAGTAATGCACTGCATTATTCCTGTTTTGGTTGGGCTCTGCCCTTTTATAAATGATGCAGAGCATCTATTTTGTTTAGGCTCTGCCCCTTTTTTTTTAAATGCATAGCATTTTTTATTAGGCCTGTTAGGCCTTTTAATTGGGCTCTGTCCCTTTTTCTTTAATAATGCAGAGCATTAAATACTCTGACAGTGCCTTACGTGGCTTGTCAGGCGCTTTGCGCCAATTAATGAGCGCAAATGCATGTGGTGGTGACACGTGTCATGCTCTGGTGAGCGCAAGCGCAATAGCGCACTGTGCTGTGTCAGTGCGCTGCGCTGCTGCGCTACCGACACGTGGCACTCCCTGGTGGCTTGCGCCAGCGCAGGAGCGCAACAGCGCAGTTCTTACAAGTGCAGGGCACTGTTTTATCTTTTGATCGATTTTAAATCAAAGAAAACAAGTTTTTCTTGTTTTCAAGGAACCAATGGTTCATAAGCAAGTGCAAAGCACTATTTGTTTTCTCTGATCTAATTAGAATCAAAGAAAATAAGTATTTCTTGATCTCAGAGAACCAATGGTTCACAAGTGCAAAGCACTATTATTATTATTTTTTTTTATTGGAGATCATTGATCTAGTTTTATTAGAAGAAATTCTTCTATCTGAAAGGTTTTTACCTTTTCTTCTTTTGAAATTTCTTCAGAGTTCTCTCTGTTTGAAGTTCTTGATTTCTCACCAAATGTTGATGCCTTTGAATTGAGGCTTGGGGTCCTTTTTATAGCGCCCATGAATTAGTTAAATTTGTTAAAGAGATTTTTCTCTGAGTAATTTGGGGAATTTTCCCCACCGTTGGATCTTTGATCCAAGGGCTTCTGTTTTACAGAAGAAAATCTTCTTGTTTTAACAAGAATAGAAAAGATTTCTTTAGAATTTTAATTCTGTTTGGCGCAGATGCCCCAGCGCGTGACACGTGTCGCACAGCGCAGCGCAACTGCGCAAACGCAACTGCGCAAACGCATCTGCGCTGACACGTGTCGCGCAGCGCACAGCGCAGCGCAACTGCGCTAGCACATCTGCGCTGACACGTGTCGCGCAGATGCGCTTGCGCAGTTGGGCTGCGCTGTGCGCTGCGCGTCACGTGTTGCGCAGTTGCGCTGCGCTGTGCGCTGCGCGAGACGTGTCAGCGTAGATGCGCTTGCGCAGTTGCGCTGCGCTGTGCGCTGCACGACACGTGTCACGCGCTGGGGCATCTGCGCCAAACAGAATTAAAATTCTAAAGAAATCTTTTCTGTTCTTGTTAAAACAAGAAGATTTTCTTCTGTAAAACAGAAGCCCTTGGATCAAAGATCCAACGGTGGGGAAAATTCCCTAAATTACTCAGAGAAAGATCTCTTTAACAAATTTAACTAATTCATGGGCGCTATAAAAAGGACCCTAAGTCTCAATTCAAAGGCATCAACATTTGGTGAGAAATCAAGAACTTCAAACAGAGAGAACTCTGAAGAAATTTCAAAAGAAGAAAAGGTAAAAATATTTCAGATAGAAGAATTTCTTCTAATAAAACTAGATCAATGATCTCCAATAAAAAAAACAAATAATAATAGTGCTTTGCACTTGTGAACCATTGGTTCTCTGAGATCAAGAAAAAAAAAGAAATACTTATTTTCTTTGATTCTAATTAGATCAGAGAAAACAAATAGTGCTTTGCACTTGCTTATGAACCATTGGTTCCTTGAAAACAAGAAAAACTTGTTTTCTTTGATTTAAAATCGATCAAAAGATAAAACAGTGCCCTGCACTTGCAAGAACTGTGCTGTTGCGCTCCTGCGCTGGCGCAAGCCACCAGGGAGTGCCACGTGTCGGTAGCGCAGCAACGCAACGCACTGACACAGCGCAGTGCGCTATTGCACTTGCGCTCACCAGAGCGTGACACGTGTCACCACCACATGCATTTGCGCTCATTAATTGGCGCAAAGCGCCTGACAAGCCACGTGAGGCACTGTCAGAGTATTTAATGCTCTGCATTATTAAAGAAAAAGGGACAGAGCCCAATTAAAAGGCCTAACAGGGCTAATCAAAAATGCTATTCATTTAAGAAAAAAAGGGGCAGAGCCCAAACAAAATAGATGCTCTGCATCATTTATAAAAGGGCAGAGCCCAACCAAAACAGGAATAATGCAGTGCATTACTAAAAAGGGGGCAAAGCCCTAGCACAGGCCAAAGGCAAAAGATGTTGAAACTGGACTTAGCCCAATCATGGCCGTAAGTCCTCAAACTAAATTGACTGAGCACAGCTGCTCTCCTAAATCAATTTACATCCAGTTCGAGGGTACATCTCCGAATTCCTTTGACACCTATCGTTGTAATTCCTCAACGACGTCAGAGAGGTGACGGGTCCCAACAACCACACATGAATATGGACTACGGGGTCCTTAAACTCGTGGACCGAGATGTCCTTAAACTAATATTGGACCGAAACGTCCTTAAACTAATGTTGGACCGAAACGTCCTTAAACTAATATCGGACCACCACGTCCCTAAACTGGAATATGGACCATCACGTCCCTAAACTGAAATGCGGACCACCATGTCCCTAAACTGGAAAATGGACCACTACGTCCCTAAACTGGAACAATAGGGCCTCCAAACGCTCTTTTGCCGGATCTAAACGGTCCCGTTTAAGTTGATCTTAGCCCCAAACACGGCTAACGTATCCTTAAACATTCAAATGGACTATAAAACTCTAAATCAACTTTGGTTCAAGGGTACATCTCTGAACTCCTCTGACACTTATCGTTGTAATCCTTCAATAACGTCAGAGAGGTGATGAGTCCTGACAGCCATATATTAAATGGATCCAGACGATCCCGTTAAGTTGATCTTAGTCTCAAAAAAGACTATCGTATCCTTAACGAACGTTTAAGTTGATCTTAGCCGCAACGCGACTAATGCATCCTTAAACTAAAAACACCAAACCCAAATCTAAGTAAATACGGATTTGGACTAATCCACGTCCTACGGGCGACGGCATTACTCAGTCTCCGTATACAAAACACGGGCAACCACAAACAAAACAAACACACACGACACGAAGTGAAATTCTGGAGAAGGAGAAAGTTGTTACCGCGATGCGGTAGCGTAATTAACTGCAGGGGCTTGCGCCTGCAGGGAAGAGCGTCCCCACAATCAAAAACCCCTCAAGCGAGGGGGAATCTGACGAAGTCTGCTACATCGGCCGCATCCGTCTAAACCTCCGATACACGGTGCCATAAATCAACTTGGCATCTTCGGAGAGGTGGATGGATAAAACCAAGTAGCATCTGCCCCGAATCTCAGCGTCAGGACATCGCAGTCTTGTGCGCCGTCTTTCGGAGGGGAACAGATTTTGGCACGCCCGGTGGGACCTTTTCCTCTTTCCACTCCACACTTCGTGTGTCGTCTTCGTGAACCAATCGCGGTTTGTTAACGGTTGCCTTTTGATTTCAAGTTACTAAGATTTGGTCTTTTGCCTGGCGCAGAACTAAAGATTCAATGGCCTCTAATTGCACCAACTGCTCGAAGTGCCACTGCAACGGACGCTCCACCTCACCAGGAGGTGTAGTATATGGGCCCCAAGCGGCTTCCTTCCTCGCTCTGCCGGTAGACCGGGTGACCCAAGACACCACTGGTCTGTTCTTCGGGACCATGATCCCACCTACAAGCTTCTCTGCGCCAATACCTGCACCGGAAGTGAACAAGAAGTCGGTCTTCGACCGGCTCACTGCCACGACGGCCCCTGTCAATGGGTCGCCCAATGCCAAACCAACAGCCTCTGTTTTCACCAGGCTAGATCAGAACTCTAAATTGGCTGTCCCAAGAAAGGCAATAACTGCTGCTCCAGAAGTCGTCAAGGCGGCTTCCCCTGTCAAAGAGTCAGTCTTTTCAAGACTGGCGATTCCTGCCCCTGCTCGAGGATCCGTCTTCGACAGGTTGAATATCACCCCTCAAAAGACAACCTCAGTCTTTAAGAGGTTAACACCAGCGGCGCCTCATTCAGACAGGGGGCAAAAAGAAGATGTCTCAATCTCAAAGCCAGTCCCAACGGCTCGTCATGCTCAACGTCGCCATTGGCAACGAGTGAGGAAGGCAGGGGGTAACTCCCCCTCAGGGCTAACTCCACCGGCTCCAGTGGTGGAGGTCAACGCTGCTGTTCCAACTGGGAACAGCTTTGAATTGCTGAGGAGGGTGAGAAAGAACTCTCCAACCGCTACATTGAAAAGATCCCCTCCACCTATGGAGAGAGATCCGGAAACAAAGCAAGAACAGCCCCCTCAACGGCTATCTTCAAAAATTTATAAAGTTTGGCGGAGGGTTCAAGACTCCGTGATTGACCCAGGTCACTCTCGTCGCCAGAAAAAGGCGAAGGTGGAAAAAGACAAGGACCGTCCCATTAAACAGCAGGGGACAGCAGCTGCTAGGATGCCCACTTCAACGATTCCTTCAACCTCAACGGCCCACAAAAGAAGGAGGCCAGAGAAAACTCCCGCGTCAGCAGCAAAAGTTAAAAATGGTGAACCTAAACGCCCCAAGTCAGGGGGCATAACAGTTCATACGGTTTACATGGCATCGGGAAAATAAGACAGCCGTGCATCCACGGGTCATAGACTGCTTACACGGTCAGTGACCAAGGTTCAGGAGCAGCAACAGAAGCTCCAGGAGATGATGAACGTTATGGCCGCACTTACAGGGCCAAAAGAGAACCCTGAAACATCCTCGGATGAACGTCAGGAACAAGAGACTGACGCCGAGTTCCTTCACCGAATATTGGAGAAGAAGGACAAAGAGGCTGCTGAACAAGCAGTCAACATACAACGTATGGGCCTCCTCTTCCAAGACATGATAGGGATGATGATACAACAAGATCCTCCGGCCGAAGAGCCCCCGATCGTCCCTGGTGACGATAGGGGAGAGACATCAAATCCTCCACCAGCTCTGTCGACGGCTAAGGAGGATACAATCTCCAAAGCTGATTTGGACGAATACATAGCCCAGCAAATACGGGTTCATCATGCGACCGAAGCAGCCGGCCAGATCGTAAAAACGGGGAGACCGTATCCGGGCTGGTACGACCAGATCAAATACCTGCCGGGTTACACGATACCAAAATTCCATGTGTATAAAGGGACTGGCAATCCCCACAGCATGTTGCCCAGTTCAGGACACTCTGCGGCAACACCGGCGGTGACGACAAGCTATTGCTTCGTCAGTTTGTTGGAAGCTTATCAGATACGGCGTTCGAGTGGTACTCTGAGCTCCCGAACGACTCTATTAAAACCTTCGCGGAGATGGAGCTGCTGTTTACTCAACGTTTTGCAAGTGCCAGTGAACGCACCCCGATGACGGCACTGATTAACGCCAGGGTAAAACCAGACGAGACGTGGGTTCAGTACGCTATACGATGGCGGAACTTATGGTCAAAGTGTGAGCAGCGCATTGAAGAAGCTCCCGCAGTGGGTATGTTTGTGGGAACCCTCGATCCACAAGCAACCATCTCGCAGTTTATGATGTTTTTTAAGCCAACTACCTTCCAGGCTTTGATTGACAAGCTAGCGCAGATGGATCAGATGGGCCATAAACCCCCTCTTCCAAAGCCGGACTCCCGAAATGACAAAGAGAAAGGAAAAGCGATCGTTGTCGCTAATGCTCAACAACAACCGAGCAATTCGAAGCCGGTTGTGCATCAAAGTAATATGCGCCCGTACGTAGACCTTGAGGAGAGACTAGGGCGTCCTTACTCGTTTCCCCGCGATAAAACGAGAAGGTTATTCGAGCTGGCATTACGCAACAGACTCATAAACCTGCCAGATCCAAAACGTCCGTTGCAACCAAGTGTCGTCAACGAGCCCAACTACTGTCCTTATCATCGAGTACTAGGCCATCCGATCGAAAATTGCTACGTTTTCAAAAATTGGCTTGAAAACCAGTACCGACAGGGCAAATTTGAGTTATCTGACAAATGGAAGGTGAATCCCCCGCATCCCCACACCTCTAAAGGGACGAATACGCCGAGGGCAACATGCTCCCTCGTTGAAGAAGCTCCTTGGGAGGTTGTATTATCAGCCAAGACAAAGAGGATGCTAAACGATCTTCAGACATGTCCAGCGATCAAATGGAATAACCCATTGGAGCCGCAAATTATTGAAGGAATGCTGAAGCCTCGTCCGACCCAAAAGATTGATGGAAGTGGCCCAAACATTCATAACCAGCCGTCGAAATCTTCAAAGAAGAAGAAGAAGTCGAAGAAGCACGTGAAGCCTGGCGATAAGCGCACAGACTTGCAAAAACAAATTGACGCGCTGGAGGAATACAACCAGAAGGCACGGACTCCCATTACATTCCAAGAGTTCCTCAATCACGTCTTTCAAGAAGAAGACGAGGGAGGAAGTTCATCTGATGAATCCGAAGAATGCGTGGCGAGCTGTCATGTGATTTCCCATTCGTTCATGAATGGTGAAGAAGTTTCTTGTACTGAAACGCTGGGGACCGATACCGAATCAAAAATTCCGGTGCCATCAGATGAGATAATTGACACATTCCTTAATGAGACTCGGTTGAAAAGTAAAGCTGATCGAGAACGCGAGACGGCCATATTTGAAAGGGCCAAGCGCCAGCGACTTGATGAAAGAGCTGAGATGATCCCGCTGGAGCAAAACACCCCCGCTGCCGACAAAAGCCAATTCAAGATGAGAAAAAAGTTTGCTAAGGCCATATCAATGGGCATGAAGCTACCATCCTCTGAAGGAAACATCACCGGTGAAGTGGAAACGCACCCCTCCTATTGCTTATATCATCAAAAGATTTCGCACCCCACACAAGAGTGCAAAGCTTTCGATAGATGGTGGCAAGGATACGTTGCTCATCGACAACTCTTTAAGCGAGAAAAGCGTAAAACTCGTCGAGAGCAAAGAAATACGACCGAAGGGATTAAAAGAACTACCGGTGATTGTCGCGTAGTTAACACCGACGGGTCACAAGTGACTACATTCGGGAGTGATTCTGATGAGGAGCTAGAACTTGCCCCTCTCTTTAAAGAATCCACTTCGGGAAAGGAAGAAGAGCCGAAGGTCTGTGAAAATATCCGGCTGCGGAATCGGACGCTGCCTGAAAAGAACCTCGGACCCTTAAACTGGAAAGATAAAGGGAAAGAAAAGGTCTCTGAAGATATCGTCTTAGATGACCAAGTGGTGGAAGAGCTAGCCGCCAAGGACCCGCCGAAGAAGAATAAGGTGGATTACAACGTTCTGGCGCATCTGAGGAAACTACCCTCGCAGCTCAGCATTCTTGACGCCCTTTTACTATCAAAGGAGGTGAGAGATTCGTTGATTAAGACACTACAAGATCCGGAACAATTCCAAGCTTTCCTGGCCGAGGAAAAGATGAAGGATGAATTGGAGGAAGTGCACACGGCCGATGTCACTTTCGGCGACGAGGACCTTCTCCTTGGGACGTGCGAACACAATCGTCCCCTCTATGTCTCAGGATATTGCCATGATATAAAGATAGGCAAAATCCTGATCGATAACAGATCGTCTGTTAACCTACTCAACGTGCGGGTGTTGAAGGAAATCTGCATGAGCGTCCAGCACCTTGCTCGGGACAAGATCACCATCTCCGGGTTCGACTCCCAATCATCAAAGACTCTTGGATCTGTGATTCTGACGCTGCGCTTTGGGCTGCTCGTCATGGACATTAAATTCCACGTCATAGATGCTAAGACATGCTACAACGCTTTGCTCGGCCGACCATGGTTACACGAGTACAACATCATCCCTTCTACACAACATCAGTGTATGAAGTATTTTAAGGATGGTTTCGAGTATACCGTGACGGGAGAACTGAACCCGTTCTCTGTGAACGAGATCCGCAAATATGAAGATGCCAAATACTTCCTACCGGATTTTGAAGACACAGAGAGGTGTCACAAGCCGGAGAACAAAGCTAACGCCACCATCCCTGTCTTCGGCAGTGATACCGAAGAGGAAGAGGAGATAGTTTGTTCGGGTCCGTCCCAACACAACAAGCCAGGACCGTCCACTCTTACGTTGGTCTTTGGTAGCGACTCGGAAGATGAAGTCCATGCTGTATTCTCTGCTCGACCTTCAATACAAACGTCCGCTGACGAAGAGCAAAGTCTACAAGTCGCCATGGTGCCGCCTAAACATCATAAAGAACTGGATGCACTTAATATCTACAGTATAGAAGAGCTGCAGACATTCTATATCCCTCCCAAACGAGAAACCGAAAAAGCAATTCTATTCTACCGCTCTGAAGAAACCAAGGTAGAAAAAGAAATTTGGCATGGCGCAGATCCTACGCTCGACAGGCTTCAACCCATCTGTCTCCCCAGATATTATACGGAAGGTTTGAAAAAGCTGCTGAAATGCCAGGGGATATCCTTCAAGCAGACCGTTCGAAAAGCCAAGTTCTATGACAGGGTCTGGAACATCCGCGGGACTCAACGCAAACTGCCTAACAGAAGAATGGAAACAAAAGGGCTTGGATACATCCGGTCAAAGAAACGAGAGTTACTACCCGGCTGCTACGTCGTGTATGACCTTGATGAAGAAGCGGATGCTCAATGAGAGGACGCTAATCCTAAGCCAGTGAAAGTTCCAAATGCAAAGGAGCCCAGTCCGTCGTTCGAAGAAAAAATGGACAAACTTATAAGGAAAGCTGGTCAAAAAGTCCGAGATGATCACGACCGCGAGACGGCCATCTACGAGAAAGCCAAGACGCAACGCCTTCTCCAACAGGCCGTGAAGGATAAAAATGCCGCTCCTTGTCAACCTGTTATAAAGAAGGCTCGGCGCAAAAGCAGAAATAAGCCGAAAAGTAAAAAAGGCGCTCAACAACAACAAAGCAGGGCTAAGAAGCCACGCAAACAGGAGTCGAGCGTTATTGATCTATCCCTTATGAAGAAAATGGGTCAGGCATACTCGTTTCCGCGAGACAAGACGAAAAAGATACTTGACCTCGCTCTAAAACATCAGATGCTTACACTGCCGGAGTCCAAACATCCCGAACAAGCGGGCAAAGTCTCACACCCGGACTATTGCTTTTATCACCGAGTAATAGGACACCCTCTCGAAGATTGCTTCACCTTCAAAAATTGGGTTGAAGATCAGTACCAGCTCAGCAAGTTCGCTCTGTCTGACAGCTGGAGGGTAGCGCCGCCACAGAAGCACGAGCCCAAGGCCACGAAAGAAGAACCAGTTCCACATTGGGATTGTAAGCAAATTCGTACTTGTCACGTGGTAATGATATCAAAAGAAGAGCCCGAGAACATGGATGACCTTCCCTGGTGCTTCAAAAACAGCAACGACGAGATAATCTCAGAATTCCCACCAGCGCCAAAAGAGCTGGAAGATGGAATCCATACCACTGCAGATAACCTCAAGAAGATTGAGTTAGGGACGGCAAACGATCCACGACCGACATTCATCAGCGAGTTACTATCTGAAGAAAGGGTAGCTGCGTTAAAGGATGTGCTTCTGCAGCATACAGATTGCTTCGCGTGGAACTATTCCGAAATGCCGGGACTAGATCCAGAAATTGCTGTACATAGATTGGCGATATCTCCAGACGTCAAGCCAGTCAAACAGGCGCCGAGAAGAATGCGGCTTGAGCTTGAGATGAGCATCAATGCCGAGGTCAAGAAGATGATCGACTCTGGCTTCATCCAGGAGGTTCAATATCCGGAGTGGATCGCCAACATCGTCCCGGTGATGAAGAAAAATGGGACTATGCGCATATGTGTGGATTTTCGGGATCTCAATAAAGCTTGCCCGAAGGATGATTTCCCAGTGCCAGTCACCGAACTGATGATAGACAACACGTCTACTCACGAGGTTTTCTCCTTCATGGATGGCTCATCAGGGTATAATCAAATAAAGATGCATCCCGAAGACCAGAAGCACACAGCCTTCAGGACTCCTCTGGGTATATTCTGCTACAAGGTGATGCCCTTCGGTTTAAAGAATGCCGGTGCCACTAATCAAAGGGCCATGACGAAGATCTTCGATGACCTTATACACGAAATCGTCGAATGCTATATCGACGACCTCGTTGTTAAAAGTAAATCATATGAGGAACATCTCAAACATCTGAAGACCGTATTTCAACGCCTTCGGCAATACAACTTGAAGATGAACCCTCTCAAGTGTGCATTCGGAGTTTCCTCGGGCAAATTCCTGGGATTCATCGTCCGACACCGGGGTATCGAAATAGATCCGTCAAAGATCAAGGCGATTATAGAAATGCCTCCGCCAAGGACTCTCAAACAGCTGCGGTCTCTCCGAGGGAAGCTCGCGTATATACGGCGATTTATAGCCAACCTTTCAGGAAATTGCCGTCCTTACAGCCACCTGATGAAGAAGGGAACCCCGTTCGTCTGGGATCAAAAATGCCAAAGCGCACTAGATGAGATCAAGCAATACCTACAGAACCCGCCGGTGTTGGCTGCTCCGGTCAAGGGAAAGCCCCTCATTCTTTACACAACCGCCCTCGAAGGTTCTTTAGGCGCGTTATGGGCACAAGAGAACGACCAAGGAAAAGAAAGAGCACTTTACTACTTAAGTCGAGTTCTACTGGGGGCAGAAAGCAACTACTCCCCCATTGAAAAACACTGCCTGGCGTTGATCTTCGCGATAACAAAGCTCAGGCACTATGCGTTGGCGCATGAAGTCTGTCTCATTTCGAAGGTGGACCCTCTCAAATATCTAATGTCAAAGGCCATATTGACAGGTCGACTCGCTAAATGGGCTCTTCTCTTGATGGAGTTCTCGATAACATATCAACCTCTCAAGGCAGTGAAAGGCCAGGCTATCGCCGATTTCCTCGCTGAGCATCCGATACCGGCTGATTCTCCTCTGAATTGCGATTTGCCAGACGAACATGCGTTTGACGCGATCGACGGTGGTGATACCTAATGGGAACTTTATTTCGATGGAGCATCTTCCATGAAAAAGCGCAAACAAAGTACCCCTATAATCAAATCGGGGGTAGGCCTCATCTTCGTAACTCCACAAGGAGGGATTATGCGCTTCGCCTTCTCCTTAACAGAGCCGAGGACAAACAATGAAGTCGAATACGAAGCTCTGATAGCAGGCCTCGAGATCGCCATCGACATGAGAATTGAAAATCTCCTCATATATGGGGACTCTCAACTGGTCGTTAGTCAAGTAAACGGCGACTACCAGACATGCAAACCAGAATTGGTGAAATAAGGCGAAAAGGTGCAACAGCTGTTGACCTAAATCCCCTCCTACACTTTGGAGAACATACCGCATGCCGAAAACAGCAAAGCAGATGCGTTGGCCAAACTTGCTAAAGAACTGGCCGACGAGAACCTCGATGACGTAAGAATCGTGGTACAAAGCCGTCGGGTGCTTTCCCCAGCGGAGATATCTCTGGAATCACCGGAAGAGAAGGGAGCGACTGAGCAGATGACCTTACAAGTAAAAGAACGAGAAAAGGTTGAGGATTGGAGGGAAGTCTTTATAGACTACTTTAAGTCCCAACGAGTGCCTGAAGAAGCGTCTGCAAGACATCAGCTCATGAAACGAGCTCTGTCTTTCGCCTTCGTCAATGATACTCTATACAAGAGGTCATTTGATTCTCTGTGGCTGAGATGCTTAGGACCTGACGAAGCGAGAAGGGTCGTCCAGGAAGTTCATGACGGACTCTGCGGTTCTCACCAAGCAGGCCCAAAGATGAAGTTGAAGATCAAACGGATGGGCTACTACTGGCCCACGATGATTCAGGACTGCCTCGAATATGCGAAGCAATGCCACTCATGCCAAATTCATGGGGACTTCATCCATCAGCATCCAAGTCCGCTACACCCGACAGTGGCTAGCTGGCCATTCGAAATATGGGGAACTGATATAGTCGGCCCCATCGAACCAGCATCGTCTAGAGGACATCGTTTCATCCTAGCAACGACTGACTACTTCTCTAAGTGGGCAGAAGCGGTACCGCTGAGGGAAGTAAAGACGGAGAATATCCTCCATTTCTTCAAGACGCATGTCATATATCGGTTTGGAACGCCAAGATGGATCATCTCCGATAACGGGCCAGCCTACAGAAGCTACAAGATCAGTCGCTTCACGCAACAGTACAATATAGACTGGAGATATTCCTCGGTTTATAATCCGCGAGCTAACGGTCTAGCTGAGGCCTTCAACAAGACCTTGACGAAGATCATGAAGAAAACAGTGTCACGAAATAAGAAGGACTGGCACGAAAGGATGCAAGAGGCTCTCTGGGCGTATCGAACCACGTTCAAGACAGCCACTAACACAACGCCATATGCGTTGGTATTCGGTACAGAAGCAGTACTCCCCCTCGAGATAGAGTTACCCTCTCTATGAATGGCAGTCTACTACGAGCTGACGAACGAAGAAAATGCTAACCTTCGGCTTGAAGAGCTTGACGCCCTTGATGAAACCCGGCTCATAGCACAGCAAAATTTGGAAGCTTATAAAGCAAAGATGACGCGCTCATATGAAAGGTTGACCCGACCGAGGACATTCCGCCAAGGCGAACTCGTGCTAGTGGTCAAAAGTCCTATGATCCCCAATCGCGCCAAACGGGGAAAATTTGAGCCAAACTATGAAGGCCCGTACATCATAGATAAGGTCTACCAGGGTGGGGCCTATCTACTCATGGACATGCACGGTGAAAGGCCTTTCAGGCCGATAAACGGTCGCTTCCTAAAGAAATACTACGCTTAATGAGCCACAGCCTAGGTCAATGATAGATGACGATGACCATGTCCGCTCGCTATCTTCCTAAGCTCAAGTTTTATAAGCAGTAGCCAGCCTCTCAATGTCGGACCGAAATGTCCTTAAACTAATAGCGGACCGAAACGTCCTTTAAACTACTACCGCAGCATCTTTAAGCTGATGAGATATAAAAAAATAATATAAAAATAGAATAAAAAAAAAACAACGGTATGTCCATAAGCAAAAAGGGCATGGATGAAAACCCGAAAGGGCTCCGTGAGTAAAAACAGCAGGGCTACCGGCGAGTGTTCGTGAAAACCCGAAAGGGCGCGACCTCGTAAAAAAATATATAAAAATAAAGAGAATAAAAAAAAGAATAAGAATAAAAAAATGGTATGTTCATAAGCAAAAAGGGCACGGATGAAAAACCCGAGAGGGCTCCGTGAGTAAAAACAGCAGGACTACCGGCGAGTGTTTGTGAAAACCCGAAAGGGCGCAACCTCGTTAAAAGAACACTTACAAGATCCTCTCGACCTTGTAAGGAGAAACCACCCGCGTGAGATCCTTACGACCCACAAGGGAGCAGCACACTTAGGGATCCCCACGATTCCTAAGGAGAAAATACACTTGCGAGATCCTCACGACTCGTAAGGAGAACTCTCTTATGGGACCCTCATGGCTCATAAGATTTGAAAGTCTTAAGTTACAGAAACCTAAACCTGTGCTTAAGCAACCCCCACAACCTTCGATATTGCCATACAAGTGGTCCAATACTGGCCCTTGTATACAATCCACGGGCGCGAATAAACATTCCCCTAACCGAGTTTCATCCGTGATTGGGGATATGTTCGTATGGTGAACGACGCTTGTAAATCCTCTCGATTTATAAGGAGAAAACCCTCCTGTAGGATCCTTACGACTTACAGAGGAACATGCACTTAGGAATCCTCACGATTCCTAAGGAGAAAATACGCCTACAAGATCCTCACGACTTGTAGGGAGAAATACCTTTGTGAGACCCTTACGGCTCATGAAGTTAAAAGCCTTAGTCGACAGCGCCTTAACCCTGTTCGCTAAGCCACCTTTGTTCGACATCGACGGAGGCAAATGATGATTCGCTCCTGGCAATATCCCAGTTGTAGCGGTGCTGATGCCGAAATCGGTGTCTAATTCCAGGTTTACGGCGGAAAGCCAGTAGGCCACACATGCATACGGAATAGCCGAAATGATTGGGCAACTTGCAATAAAAAGCAGCAAGTAAAAATGTATGCATGCAAAATAGCCGAAATGATTGGGCAACTCGCAATAAAAAGCAGCGAGTAAAAATAAAATAAATAGCCGAAATGATTGGGCACCGCGAAAAATAGCCGAAATGATTGGGCAATCGCGACTTTCGCGATATAAAAGCTGAAATGATAGAGCATCGCGGAGATAAAACAAAAAAATGATGATAAAACTTTGGCCCTACAGTTAAGATCACATCGATCCCTGTATACAATCCAAGGGCGTAAACAAAGAGGGAACCATACTTTCCCAACAGGATCCGCCAGAAAACGAAGCCAAATTCCGACGGTTCATCCCAACGCTAAGGAAACAAATAATCCTTAGCAAACTCCTCGACTCACGGATACAAACACTCCTTGACGAGAGCCTCCTGATCCGCGTCGACTCGCAGAGCCACCAGTGCCTCCGTGGGAAATCCTTGACTCGTTTCAAACTCCCAGGAAACAAATAATCCTTGGCGCTTGGGAAACAAATAATCCCTAGCAAACTCCTCGACTCACAGATACAAACACTCCTTGACGAGAGCCTCCTGATCCGTGTCGACTCGCAGAGCCACCAGTGCCTCCGTGAGAAATCCTCGACTCGTTTCAAACCCCAAGGAAACAAATAATCCTTGGCGCTGAGGAAACAAATAATCCTTAGCAAACTCCTCGACTCAAGGATACAAACACTCCTTGACGAGAGCCTCCTGATCCGCGTCGACTCGCAGAGCCACCAGTGCCTCCATGGGAAATCCTCGACTCGTTTCAAACCCCAAGGAAACAAATAATCCTTGGCGCTTGGGAAACAAATAATCTCTAGCAAACTCCTCGACTCACGGATACAAATTATAAGTTGGAGCGGGACCCGAAGATGATGCATCAGCATGCACTCTCTTCGTTTGGGCGGCACGGGAATTCTGGTAATCCCCAATTTCCTGCTCTGTCTTATAACAATTATAAGTTGGAGCGGGACCAACGTTCCCCAGCTCAGTATAACAAGCGGGTTCGGTCAATAATCCGTATTATTATCTTGATTAAGGCGTGATATGGTCGCTACCTGGAGAGAGAGAGAAGAAAACACTCAGCGTGCGCTCTTGAAAGAATAGATTGGTTATTATTTTATCTAATCAGGATGGCTCCCACTGTTTTTATCAAATCTTCCTTCAAACCCTAAAAGGAAAGACTAGCCGGGATTAATTACACGCTACAAGTTCGCCAATCTTTCAGCCAGGCCAGTGTCGGTACTTTGAGGGAGGTCCCCCGTGCTTTCGCACGAACCTAATTAATGTAAACCTCATTTTCCCGGAGGCGTAACCCCGTTGACACCTTTCTAGACACCTACTTGATCGGCTAGTTGCAATGTGTAAAACTCTCCCAGAAGTAACTCTTACTCGCAGCGGGTATCGGGATCCAACTATCTCATAGAAGGTATGCAATCTCATTGCAAATTTCAACACTTGAAATTCCCGATAATGTTTTGCCCCGAACGATCTATGACCTTGACAAGGTCAACAAACCATAGACCGCAAGTCAAATTCAACCCGTCATTTCTTGATTGAATCAAACCCACCCGCACGACCCTTGACAAGGTCAACAAGGCCGCACGACTACCCTAACCCAATCTGCAACATATGCATAAGCAGATAAATACTGGTTAGCTACCGCACACTGCGCCTTGACAAGGTCAACAAACGCAGCACGAATACTAAACAGGACTTATCTGAAATGACGGAGGGCTACGACAGGTTTTTCTGAAAACCTATTGCGTAATGAACTTGATATCGTTGTAGAATCAAATGATTTTAAAATGGAGTGCTTTTGAGGCTTTTCTAGTTTTGCTAAAGGAGTCACTCCCGGTGAAGGGATCGTCGGTCCTTTCCTCGTCGAATGAGGTGCGGGATATATCATATATATCGCTGTGCAAAGCAGAAACTTATAGAAGCAATCAAAAACAAACCGAGTGTTGTAGCATCTGCCAGTTATTGCTAAAGGAGTCACTCCCGGTGAAGGGATCTCGGTCCTTTCCTTATCGAATAAGGTGCAGGATATATCATATATACCACTGTGCAAAGCAAGAACTGTAGCTATCCTTTTTATTTTGAAATTCGATTCTACAACATCTTCAGGTTTCTTTTCTTTCATTAATCACATTAATGAAGTCCCATCATTTAAATACCTAAACATCACAAATAAATACGACGTACACTTATGCCATCCGCATTCGCCTCGATGTCCCCTCGTGCACCGTTAGGTTAGGTAACTAACGGCAGAGCGGGGCAGGGCTAGCGCGGGTGTAAAACATAAGTAACGTCTATATAATATATCATATATACTATATACAGTATCTATCACAGAACATATCAAATGATCACATCACAGATATCGCAGCAGAAGAATCATATGAAACATTGGATATACTAGGACGTCCGTGTTTTCAATACGAGCCAGTATAAAACACGGATTCCACGGTCGCGATGAATAGCCAAACCCACACCCCTAGACCCCTACGAGAGCAGCAAGCAACCCTACCAATTCTAGAGTTAGGAGACCCGGACTCGACTCCTCGAGTTGGTCTCCCACTGGACTCCAGAACCCGGTTACTTGTGCCCTCCTCCTTGGGTCTATCCTAGTGCGGAAAAGTAAATAATATACAAAGGGAGACATCTTCCGCAACCTGGAAGTGCCCCAATAAAAGAATATTACATACAAGTATTTACATGAATGAAAACGAAAAACACTCATCTCACATAAAAAACCCTGGCTATTCAAACACGACGATCCAATATAACATATCCAGCAACACAAAACATCACATGTCATCAACGTAAGTAAACATGCGTATCCCAATTGTCGTTGACATATAGCAACGAAACGGCGATATCATATATTACACTTACGGTCACAGAAAAGAAAGTGTAAAACTACAACAGTTGGAATCCGCAACCTCTTTAGACATCGCATGCCTAAACAAATGAATTTCTTATACATCGCATGCCTAACAATTATAAACCCCGCATTTTAGTCTCATTATCGAAAACTCTTTTCAATATCAAGTCGGGCAATTCAACAAGATTCCCGACATCCTGATCGAATGCTCGTCGCAAACTTCAGTAGACGGCCACACCCCCGATGCCGTCGATGAAGTGCACCAAGGCGGAACACCGCTGCCGCGAGCACCCGAACGGATGCTTTCAGCGGCGGGGTTCTCCTACAGTCACTTGGTCAGGGCTAAGGGGTGTAGCTGTCTATTAAGTTTATCGGCGAATATCCGCGTACGCTACGTGATTGCGACGGACTTTTGATCACATCAAAATTCCGTGGCAACCGATCAAGTGAGACTAAACCGCTAGATTTATAACATTCATTTAGTTATCTCATAACCACTTGTGAATTCCAAATGTTGTACCACATTCCAGATAAAATAGAAAATGTTAAACTTTCCGATCGAACATTCAAACACCCAAGTTTTCCCGAAACAGCTCAACACATGCAATAAGTTTAAAAACATCCAGTTCATGCCTCAGTACCAACGGTCCAGCCGTAGAAGGGTCAAGCCAACGCCTCACATGTGGCACGCCGTACTGCCCCAAACCCTAAGGTTCAAAGGGCAGTTCAAGACGGTCACATAATCGAGTTAAGGTTTGTTGTCTTCTAGAGGGACCACCGCGTTACTTGCACTACTTAGAACGTCATTAAACCACGGAAAGATCCAACACTTGGAAATTTCCCGACAGGGGAAAAGTGGGTATTTATATCCGGTCGAACTTTTTAACATATTCAAAAATTATCCGGAAAACACATAGACAAAATTAGACAATCCGATCGAATAATCGAATCCATAAAACAACCCCAGAAAAACTCAACTGTTGAGTAAAATATAAAAATTTCCAGATAACAAGAATTACTGTGCAAGCCACGTGGTCTGACTCACCAAAATGGTCGCGGAACCGCCGCGAAACCCAGGGTGGGGCCGCGGTTCCGCGGCGTTTTAGTCGAGTTAGCATCACGTGCTTCACAGTAACTCATAGAATTCCCTGCTGAATTTTTTGGCAATTTTTAATTCACAAAAATCCAAATTTTCAGAAAATTTCCAGAGAGCAATTTGAGTTAGGGTTTCGATGTTCGTTCGGAATTCAAACGTCGTGTACGCATCGCCTAAGGCTCTAGCTAGGCTCTGATACCACTGTAGGGTTCCTAGGCACTCTAAGGAAGTCTCACAAGGCATCAACCATGCCAATTTCAAATTTTACAAGTGCCGAGAAACCCTAATACGGATCGTTGACTAGATTTTAGGCGAATCTATAAGCTAGTTAACAACTTAACTAAAGGGTAAACGGAAATACAACCTTTATAGATCCGGTCCTCCACCTCCATAGCTCCATGATGAAGTCCCCTTGCTGCGATCATCGGATCCCGGGCTCAAGTGTCGGCTTCATCGGAGAAATGTGCGGGCTAGGTCGTCGACTTCGATGCCGAAGATGATCTACGTCGAGGCAACACAAGATCAAGCTCCCACTTCACCAAGTCATGAAACTTGTGAAGAAAACACCCTATACTACTTGGCAAGAGGTAGAGGATGAAGAAATAGGATGTGGGTTCACTTTAGAATTGGATTTCTCACTCTTTTTCACTAGTTGCCATTGATGGAGGCAAGCTTTCTTTATGTTGAAGAAGGAGAAGAAGAAGAAGATAATATGATAAGTGTTCTTCAAAAAAGAAAATAAAAATGAATACTTATCATATATCAACCATGGTCAAGTGTAGAGAATGAACTATGGTTAGTTTAAATGGTTAGGGTTAAGCATGAAGACAAAATGGTCACTTAGTCAAAGCTTCATGAAGCTTCAACAACAAACAAAGAAAGCCACCATTTTTCTCTTTATCTTTTGCCAAAATAAATAAATAAATAAATAGATAAGAAAATGAAAACCCTAACCATTACATAACCATGGTTTAATCCTTTACACAAACCCAAGTTAGTATGTATCATCAAACATGATACAATTTGGTGCACAAAAATATATCACATATACAATGTGCATTTCAAGTGAGAAAATCCTTTTAAAGTGAACCAATACTAGTTAATGCAAAGTAATATATCAAATATATAATTATGCATTAAATCATTAAATCAACGCTTGATTTAACGATCCGGTCATATCGCATATGACCGACTAATATCCAATGTATCGACTTATCGAGTCAATCCTCGATTCGATAACTAGGTTATATCGCATACAACCAATCGATACATTCATCGCGAGAATAGAATACGGTATCACATACACGCATTATTCTCGGTCCTGCACATATCTCATATGCGCTCCTATTTCGTTTCGCTTGAGCCAGGAAACCTCTGTGTAGGACTCTAAAGTCTCGTCAATACGCCGGCAGCAGATGATGATCATATGAAACACCCACAAGCCGCAAGCGGTCTGCTAAACGTAACGGCCACCCGGGTATTGAGCGATCAGAAGATCGACGAGCAAGCCCGCTCACACTCCTGTGAATCCAACCAGTAACACTTACCGTACAGTCCGGTCTCGTCGTCTGATATGTCGCATATCTCGCCTAGGGGTGGTAAACGTCAGACCCCAATAGCTCGATAAGTCGTGTCGATATGAGGTCTATAACAGTTCGAGAAACTACTGGTAACACTTACCAGTAAATCTCAGCAACCCTGGCCAGGGATTTCCGATTATAGCCAATCGAACACAGCGCAACATCAACTCCCTATACCGGGAGAGACGAATCCCCTCCTATCGCTCAGTGCCTCCATGTGACTCGGGACTGTACCCAAAAACCACCGTTTTGCACGCCCTCTTGGACGTGGTAAGGTGGAAATCAAAGCACAGTAGGAATCACACAAGACTCTATGACGATCTCGGGTCTACAGACTAACATGTACCAGTGTCACCAGAGAACTGCCATCTGACGTAAGGTATAATACCATCTGGGAGTTCTCGGGGAGTCCGTCCAGTATACCCAGTCTCCACTGAGCACCCGTATATCATCTCTGATGTCAAACACCAATGGATATGGGATCATCCATCGCCCATCTGTATGGGTCGAGAAGGTATACGCTAGTCTACTCTGGTATATCGATGCCCCGTCTCGATACACCCACTACTAGGGACCTTGAAGGATGTACTTATGCACTACCATGTCCCCACTAGTATGATCCGCATCATAGTCCAGGTAGTCAAGTACACATCCTAAGGGCTTTACCAACATGTAACAGAGAGACAATCAGTGTACACGTTAAGGTAAAGATCAACCAGATAGCATACTATCATGTCGAGCAAGAAAGTCCTCCCTATATATGTCCAAGCATCCACTACAATATACATCCTATGTATAGTAATGGTCTCTAGGGCATACAGATAACTAACATGATCCGCGTCGACTCGCAGAGCCACCAGTGCCTCCGTGGGAAATCCTCGACTCGTTTCAAACCCCAAGGAAACAAATAATCCTTGGCGCTTGGGAAACAAATAATCCCTAGCAAACTCCTCGACTCACGGATACAAACACTCCTTGACGAGAGCTTCCTGATCCGCGTCGACTCGCAGAGCCACCAGTGCCTCCGTGGAAAATCCTCGACTCGTTTCAAACCCCGAGGAAACAAATAATCCTTGGCGCTTGGGAAACAAATAATCCCTAGCAAACTCCTCGACTCACGGATACAAACACTCCTTGACGAGAGCCTCCTGATTCGCGACGACTCGCAGAGCAACCCGTGCCTCCGTAGGAAATCCTCGACTCGTTTCAAACCCTAGGGAAACAAATAATTCTTGGCGCTTGGGAAACAAATAATCCCTAGCAAATTCCTCGACTCACAGATACAAACACTCCTTGACGAGAGCCTCCTGATTCGCGTCGGCTCACAGAGAAACTAGTGTCTCCGCGGGAAATTCCCGATTCGTCTCAACTTACAAATGAAGCCTCAGGCAGCAGGGACTAAAAAAAAAACTTGCTTCGTGAACAATGGGACCCTGCAAGTCATTGCAAAATGGTCTCTTGCATACTATTCACGGGTCTCACTCTCCAAAGTCGAGTTTCGACGAGGAGGGAAACAACTGCTTACGGGTCCTCTCGACTCGTAAGAGGGAAAAAGTCTCTTATAGGATCCTTACGACTTATAAGAGAAAACCACACTTAGGAATCCTCACGATTCCTAAGGAGAAAAACTACCTACGAGATCCTCTCGATCCGTAGGGAGAAAAGTCTCTATGAGACCCTCACGGCTTATAGAGTTGAAAAGTCTTAGGCAGCAGATCTGAACTCGCGGCCTAAGCCATC
Source organism: Agapanthus africanus (assembly GCA_030015575.1). Classification (NCBI taxonomy): domain Eukaryota; kingdom Viridiplantae; phylum Streptophyta; class Magnoliopsida; order Asparagales; family Amaryllidaceae; genus Agapanthus; species Agapanthus africanus. Next base: position 389,986,553 of record CM057350.1, read on the forward strand.
GCTATTTCTTAAGAAAGTCAAGAAGCGTGCTCTATTATCCGTCAACCATGATTATTAAAACAGCCTGCTAACAATAAAAGAAAGCGGAAAATGACAGAAAGAGCATCCGATTTACGTTTGATCAAGCGTTTGAGACGCACTCATTTATGCATGGGCAGAAGATTCAGGACGAGAAATAAGACAAGCTAAAATAAAAAAAAAGGGCTTCCATTCATATTGCTAAAAATTCTTACAATCATAAGAGCAATGAATAAGAGACATTATTCAAATTATTACAACGGTATAACCTCAGATCCGGGGCACGGATTGAGGAATTCAAAAGTAAGGCCATCCAGAGTTCTTCTGGCCTTTCTAATTATTCTTATGCACAGCTTCTCGCGCTCCTCTGTGTCGAGATCCTCGGCAAGCCCTCCCGGCCTTCGATAAGCAGCAACTATCGTCGTCTGCTGGAAGATTTGATGTAGGATGTCAATGAGGCTGTCCCGCCGTTTCTTCGAGATCAGCCCCGTCAGGTACACTGAATGCACCTTGTCTTCGGCATCATCCAGCGCATTGAGCAGTAGGGCCTCGTGAAGACCCGGAAGTGCTCTCCATATTGCTCCCAGCACGACTTTCAAAAGAGCCGAACGACGAGGTAGCGGCCAACCACCGCTTGCGTTCAGACGACCCATGACCTCTGCACATTGGGCGTCTGTAAACTCTTGGTTTTGTTGACGGCCCTGTGCACGAATATCCTCGTAGGTAATGAACTCGTGCAGACTGTATAGATGCACCGCCATAATGCCTGAACGAAGCAACATTGGAAGATTAGCAATGAGGAAAAGGTATAAGGAGTAAAAACTCCTCAAGAGCAATGCTCTATAGACAGGAGTGACACCTGTCAAAAACCAGTTATGAGGAGAATTTAAGGAAAATTCCCTAAGAACATTGAGAGCTTTGCTCTGAGAAAGAATGATATAATAATAATAATAGTATCAAATGCCATGAAGAACTCTTAAGAGTTATTCTATATGATTTGGAAGGAGCAAAGCTCCATTAATTAAGAAAATCCAAGGGGGACCTTTTGGAGAGCAGAGCTCTATTAATGGAACCCTAATAGGGTTCCCTTTAGTTCTCTTTAGATCCCTTTAGAGCAAAGCTCTGCTAAGTGAAACCCAAAATGGGTCTTCTTTAGATCAGGGATCTATTGAGAGCAAGGCTCTTAAAGTTGATTTAATTTAATCAAAATTAATATTTTTACCTAAAATTCTCTAAAGTTTGAACTTTTAAATGTTTAAACAAGAGAGCAAGGCTCTGAGTTCTGAAAGTAAAAATCTGAAAGATGATAAGCATCTGTGGGGGACCAAAGGTCCTATTTATAGGCATCTAGTGCCTCTTCAACTTCCAAAAGCTGCCGCGACGGTTGGGATTCTGCCACTGTTGCGCTCACGTTTGGGGTCACGTAAGCACAACGGTGGGGGGGCATTTGTTTACCCCAATCAGAGCAAAGCTCTGTTCAAATTCCGAGGCGAGAGATGAAGCAACGCTTCATCTTCCCCCAATCAGAAACAAAGCTTTGCATTGAAAATTTAAACTTTAATAAATGAAGCAACGCTTCGGATCCTTTGCACTGCGCGCGACGCGCCACGTGTCTGGCGCAGATGCATTAGCGCAGCGTCCAAGAAGGCGCGCCCAATTAGAGCAAAGCTCTGTTAAAGGAAGCGCCGCGCCAAGCTCTGCGCTGTGCGACGCGTGTCAGCGCAGTTGCGCTGCGCGACACGTGTCAGCGCAGATGCGCTAGCGCAGATGCACCGTTTCAAAAAAAAGGGGGCTAAGTGCCAAAGGCAATTTATCCTTGCAAAATTACATGCACTTAATAATAACAAATTAAAATCATACGATGCACAAGCACAACAGAGAACTAAAATAAAAGAACCCTTAACATACAATGAAGTACTTGATTAAAAAGAAAAATACTTATTCATTATTATTGTTATTACATTTAAAAAATATCACCGAATACGGGATCAGAGAGACAAGGGTTCATAAAAAGAAAAAGAAGATTATTCAGCTCCCTCTCCGTCTTCTCCATCACGTCGAAGCGGCGATCCTCCCGAGGGGTAGCCATCCGACGGTCGACGCCGCACTCCTGGGAAAAAGTGGCGATGACAACCCGACGAGCCCGTATCTGGCTCAGCAAGTAGAAGGAGAAGTCACTCAGGGCTTTGGTGATCAATTGCGCTTCGAGAAAGCACCCAATCTTATCCTCGGCGGCTTCCAGCATCGCCGAGAACATCTCTGCTGGAGGAGGGGGAATGTCGGCGAGCACCGAGGCAAGGATCATCCGAAGCCAAATGGAATTCGGAGGGAGAGGAGACCCCACACGAGTCAAAAGCTCATGCATTGCGGCATCGCATTGCTCGTCCGAGAGAGAAGGGTCCACCAGGCGCGCAACAAAATGGGAAACGATGTCCCGAATCGGCACCTCCCATGGTTGTCGGCGGGCATGAGGGCGGTTGCAAGCCATGATCGAAGAAGTTCTCTGAAAATGAGAGAAGAAAAGGCTCAGCCTCGAGTTATATATATAAACCCAAGCACAGAAGATTTTGTGCACAATGAAATCATTTCCAAGGCCCGGGAAATCAGAATTTTGGAAATACAAGTTTGACTTGAAAAAAGAAGATGAAAAGATATCTCAGGTGAAGCGACGCTTCCGATTTGCCCAAAATCTAAGTTTTAATAAATGAAGCAACGCTTCAAATCCTCTGCGCTGAGCGCAGGGCGCCACGTGTCTGGCGCAGACGCATCAGCGCAGCGCCCAAGACAGTGCGCCCAATCAGAGCAAAGCTCTATATCAAGTAACATTAAAGGAAGCAACGCTTCAGTTGCGCAAGCACTGCGCTGCGCGACACGTGTCAGCACGGACGCGCTGGCGCAGTTGCCCTGAGCTGCGCGCTGCGCGACACGTGTCAGCGCGGATGCGCTGGCGCGCTGCACGCTGCGCGACACGTGTCAGCGCAGATGCGCTGGCGCAGATGCGCTGGCGCAGTTGCGCTGCGCTGCGCGACACGTGTCACGCGCTGGGGCATCTGCGCCAAACAGAATTAAAATTCTAAAGAAATCTGTAAAACAGAAGCTCTTGGATCAAAGATCCAACGGTGGGGAAAATTCCCCAAATTACTCAGAGAAAGATCTCTTTAACAAATTTAACTAATTCATGGGCGCTATAAAAAGGACCCCAAGCCTCAATTCAAAGGCATCAACATTTGGTGAGAAATCAAGAACTTCAAACAGAGAGAACTCTGAAGAAATTTCAAAAGAAGAAAAGGTAAAAACCTTTCAGATAGAAGAATTTCTTCTAATAAAACTAGATCAATGATCTCCAATAAAAAAAACAAATAATAATAGTGCTTTGCACTTGTGAACCATTGGTTCTCTGAGATCAAGAAAAAAAAGAAATACTTATTTTCTTTGATTCTAATTAGATCAGAGAAAACAAATAGTGCTTTGCACTTGCTTATGAACCATTGGTTCCTTGAAAACAAGAAAAACTTGTTTTCTTTGATTTAAAATCGATCAAAAGATAAAACAGTGCCCTGCACTTGCAAGAACTGCGCTGTTGCGCTCCTGCGCTGGCGCAAGCCACCAGGGAGTGCCACATGTCGGTAGCGCAGCAGCGCAGCGCACTGACACAGCGCACTGCGCTATTGCGCTTGCGCTCACCAGAGCGTGACACGTGTCACCACCATATGCATTTGCGCTCATTAATTGGCGCAAAGCGCCTGACAAGCCACGTGAGGCACTGTCAGAGTATTTAATGCTCTGCATTATTAAAGAAAAAGGGACAGAGCCTAATTAAAAGGCCTAACAGGCCTAATCAAAAATGCTATGCATTTTTAAAAAAAAAGGGGCAGAGCCCAAACAAAATAGATGCTCTACATCATTTATAAAAGGGCAGAGCCCAACCAAAACAGGAATAATGCAGTGCATTACTAAAAAGGGGGCAAAGCCCTAGCACAGGCCAAAGGCAAAAGATGTTGAAACTGGACTTAGCCCAATCATGGCCGTAAGTCCTCAAACTAAATTGACTGAGCACAGCTGCTCTCCTAAATCAATTTACATCCGGTTCGAGGGTACATCTCCGAAATCCTTTGACATCTATCATTGTAATTCCTCAACGACGTCAGAGAGGTGACGGGTCCCAACAACCACACATGAATATGGACTGCGGGGTCCTTAAACTCGTGGACCGAGATGTCCTTAAACTAATATTGGACCAAAACGTCCTTAAACTAATGTTGGACCGAGATATCCTTAAACTAATATTGGACCGAAACGTCCTTAAACTAATACTGGACCGAAACGTCCTTAAACTAATATCGGACCACCACGTCCCTAAACTGGGATATGGACCATCACGTCCCTACACTGAAATGCGGACCACCATGTCCCTAAACTGGAAAATGGACTACTACGTCCCTAAACTGGAACAATAGGGCCTCCAAACGCTCTTTTGCCGGATCTAAACGGTCCCGTTTAAGTTGATCTTAGCCCCAAACACGGCTAACGTATCCTTAAACATTCAAATGGACTATAAAACTCTAAATCAACTTTGGTTCAAGGGTACATCTCTGAACTCCTCTGACACTTATCGTTGTAATCCTTCAATGACGTCAGAGAGGTGATGAGTCCTGACGGCCATATATTAAATGGATCCAGACGATCCCGTTAAGTTGATCTTAGTCTCAAAGAGGACTATCGTATCCTTAACGAACGTTTAAGTTGATCTTAGCCGCAACGCGACTAATGCATCCTTAAACTAAAAACACCAAACCCAAATCTAAGTAAATACGGATTTGGACTAATCCACGTCCTACGGGCGACGGCATTACTCAGTCTCCGTATACAATCCACGGGCAACCACAAACAAAACAAAAACACACGACACGAAGTGAAATTCTGGAGAAGGAGAAAGTTGTTACCGCGATGCGGTAGCGTAATTAACTGCAGGGGCTTGCGCCTGCAGGGAGGAGCGTCCCCATAATCAAAAACCCCTCAAGCGAGGGGGAATCTGACGAAGTCTGCTACATCGACCGCATCCGTCTAAACCTCCGATACACGGTGCCATAAATCAACTTGGCATCTTCGGAGAGGTGGACGGATAAAACCAAATAACATCTGTCCCGAATCTCAGCGTCAGGACAGAGCCCTGCAGGGGTACCACTCGAACGACGCACAAGAGTCGTTCGGGAGCTCAGAGTCGTTCGAACGACGTCGCCATTCTGGAGAATATATTCCCCTCCGAAAGACGGCGCACAAGACACGCGTCGCACAGCGCAGAGCGCAGCGCGGCGCTTCCTTTAACAGAGCTTTGCTCTAATTGGGCGCGCCTTCTTGGACGCTGTGCTAATGCATCTGCGCCAGACACGTGGCGAGTCGCGCGCAGTGCAAAGGATCCGAAGCGTTGCTTCATTTATTAAAGTTTAAATTTTCAAAGCAAAGCTTTGTTTCTGATTGGGGGAAGATGAAGCGTTGCTTCATCTCCCGCCTCGGAATTTGAACAGAGCTTTGCTCTGATTGGGGTAAACAATCTCATATGGAGTGGTAGGCACAGATTTGGTAGGAACTCTATTCAATAGGTCTATGGCTGTCTCAAGCGCATACCCCCAGAAGGAAATAGGTAACTTAGCTGTACTCATCATTGAGCGTACCATATCTAATAGGGTACGATTCCTCCGTTCCGACACACCGTTGTGCTGTGGTGTATAAGGAGGAGTAAGCTGAGAGAGAATCCCATTCTCTTTTAGATAATCCAGAAAATCATTGCTCAAGTATTCTCCTCCTCGATCAGATCGAAGGATCTTAATACTTTTGCCCGTTTGATTCTCTATTTCGTGCTTATATTCTCTGAATTTCTCAAAAGCTTCAGACTTGTGTTTCATCAGGAACACATGTCCGAATCTTGAGAGATCATCAGTGAATGTAATAAAGTAGGTAGAACCGTTCCTGGTATGTGTAGACATGGGACCGCATACATCACTATGTATCAGCCCTAAGAGTTCGGTAACTCTTTCTCCGTGTCCCGTAAACGGAGTTTTGGTCATCTTGCCTTTGAGACATGACTGGCAAGTGTCATAAGATGAAAATTCAAATGAATTCAAATATCCATCCTTATGCAACTTAGCTAGTCGTGTCGCATTGATGTGACCCAGTCTACAATGCCACAAGAAGGATTCGTTCAGTTCTGAACTCTTCCTCTTGTGTGTGTTTTGTAAATTGAGGACTGTATTTTGATTGAGAATGAATATGCCATTATGTAACGAGCCTGATGCAATCAACTTTTGATCTAGGAAGATGTTCATAACATTATCCTGTACTACAAAATTATATCCTTCTTTACTCAGTAAAGAAACTGATATAATATTGCACATCATGTTCGGTATATAATAGCACTCATTCAGAATCAGTGTATTATGACTTGGTAATACAAGGTGATATTCGCCAACTGATTTGGCTGCAATACTTGCACCATTCCCTACTTGAACGAAATGATCACCTTTTCCCAGTTCTCTACCTTTCCGTAGCTCATGTAACTGTTTACAAATGTGGGATCCTGATCCGGTATCTAATACCCAGGACGTAGGGTGAACTGAAAAACAGTTCTCAATGACTAACAAACCCGAAGAAGGTGCATCAACATGCATGTTCTCCGTTTGGGCGGCGTGAGAATCCAGATATTCTCTTGATTCCTGTTCAGTCTTATAACACTTATAAGATAGAACGGGTCCAACGTTCCCCTGCACAGTATAACATGCGGGTTCGGTCAATACATCCATATTATTATCTTTATTAAGGCATGATATGGTCGCTACCTGGAGAGAGAGAGAAGAAAACACTTTAGCGTATGCTCTTGCAAGATCAGATTGGTTATTTATCTTATCTAATCAGGATGGCTCCCACTGTTTTTATCAAATCTTCCTTCAAACCCTAAAAGGAAAGACTAGCCGGGATTAATTACACCCTACAACTTCGCCAATCTTTCAGCCAGGCCAGTGTCGGTACTATGAGGGAGGTTCCCCGTGCTTTCTCACGGACCTAATTAAAGTAAAGCTCGTTTTCCCAGAGGCGTAACCCCGTTGACACCTTTCTAGACACCTACTTGATCAGCTAATTGTCCTGTGTAAAACTCTCCCAGGAGTAACAATTACTCACAGTGGGTATCGGGATCCAACTATCTCATAGAAGGTATGCAATCTCATTGCAAATTTCAACACTTGAAATTCCCGATAATGCTTTTTCCCCTAGCGTGCTATGACCTTGACGCATGCCAAACAACCCATAGTCCGCTAGTCAAGTTCAACCCGTACAATTCGTGATTGAATTAAACCCACCCGTACGACCCTTGACGCATGCCAAACAACGTCGTACGAATACCCTAATCCAATCGCATCTCATGCTACAGATAAGTAATAATCAGCTACCGTACACTACGCCTTGACGCATGCCAAACAACCGCAGCACGAATACTAAATATTACTTATCTGAATTGACGGAGGGCTACGCAGGTTTTTCAGAAAACCATGAGCGTAATGAACATGATATCATCGTAGAATCATGTGAAATTTTGAAATGGAGTGTTTTTGAGGTCTTCATTAGTTTTGCTAAAGAGGTCACTCCCGGTGAAGGGATCTCGGCTCTTTCCTCATCGAATAAGGTGCAGGACATATCATATATATCACTGTGCAAAGCAAAACTCTAAAAGCAATCAAAAGACAAACCGAGTTTTGTAGTATCTGCCAGTTTCGCTAAAGAGGTCACTCCCGGTGAAGGGACCTCGGCTCTTTCCTCATCGAATAAGGTGCAGGGTATATCATATATGTAAGTCGATGTGCAACACCCCACGACTTGAGGGGAGGCGGAAATATGAAAAACGATCTTGTTCTTTGCTTAAACATCGACTAACCGCATGAATCGAAGCTAAACGATAACTAACAACAAACATAGAAGTTCTAAACTACTATGTAAAGGGATTATACCTAAAGAACCGTGTCCTTCGTCTTTATGAACTCCACCTCCTCTTCGGCCTTCTCCAAGTAGTAGACGATCCACCACGAGAGCTAAACTCCAAGCTTTGCCTCTAAACTTGAGGCAACTAGGTATCTTTAAGTGCTAATCAAAGTACCTAGATGAAATAGAGTATGGTTATGGATTAAGTAGTCTAACTAATCCTTGTACTCAACACATGAGAGGGGAGGATTAGGGTTTGAAGAGGGAGAGCTTGAGGAGAGAGAAGATGAACATAATAATGAAGTGAGAATAATGAGTTATGATAATATATATCAAGCATTTCTTTTTATCAAGAAAAGAAAATAAATCAATTTTACAACCATGCTTGATAATATCTAGTGATGATTCATCTCCATGAGTCATTAAACATTTATGATGCATTAATGACATGGATGAATCATCCATATGACTCACTAATCACATTCATTGTATATGCCACCTAAACCCCCTTAGTCACCACCTTCTAGAAGCTTCTCGCGCAATTACGAGAACGCCCCTCCTTTCCGCAAAAATACGGAAAAACTTTAGACTGTATAAATCCAATAACCGGATACCAGTAACTGGCTTAAACCAAAGCCGACTGGTAAAAACTGTCCGAAAGTCGTACGTGCGTAAACACACGTATGCATTCGAACCCTTGTCGTAAAACCATACGACCTCTATATCGTTTCGCCCGGAGTAGGGAAACTCTCTGTGTGGGACTCTAGAGACTCGACTACTACGCTGGCAGTGGGTTTAACCACAGACCGCAAGCGGCACTAGCTGTACGTAACGGTCCCCAGGTAGATGTCGATAAGAAGGCCGATGAGGAAACCCATCCGAACTCCTACTGAGTCTGATGTGACAATCTCCGTACAGTCCGGTCCGTTCGTCTAAGACTATCGCATATTGGGCCTAGGGGGCGGCAAGCGTCAGTCCCCTAATAGCGGTATAAGTCGTGTCGGAGCGAAGCCCATTACACCCTGAGAAACTACTGGAACTTACCAGCAAATCTCGCTTGCCCTGGCCAGGGACTTTGCGTAATGGCTCTCTGACACAGCGCGATATCAACCCCCAATACCGGGAGAGACGAATCCTGTCTAACCGCCACTGCCTCCAAGTGCTCGGGACTGCACCCAACTGCTACCTGTTTGCACGACTCCTTTGAGCCATGGTAGGGTAGCAATCTAAGAACAGTGGGACACACTCGAGGCGAAGTAGCAGTATCAAGTCTGCGGACTATGTTGTACTCATGTCACCTGGGAACTGTTCATTGACGACTGGTATAAAACCAACCAACAGTTCCCTGTGAGTCCTGTCCGGTGTACCCGTAACCTAACGAGCACCTGCATACTATCTCCAGTACGACGTACTGACGGCTGTGGGACAGACCATCTCCCCAACTGGGATGAGAAGCGTACACACCAGTCTACTCCGGAGTATCGATGCCCTGTCTCGATAATCCAACGACTAGGGACCTGAATAAGGATGTGCTTGTAGACTACCCAGCCCCCATTAGTGTGACTGCCATCACAACGCTGGTAGTCAAGCAAGATCCTAAGAGCTCTATCAATACGTATACTCACATATTAAGATAGAAAAACCAAGTAGCATACTACCATGTTTTAGCAAGACTGTTATATACATGTGAATATCCCAAGCTTCCATTAAGTAATATACAAACTAGTATGATACAGTAATGGCCTTCTAGGGCATAAACACTAACAATCTCCCACTTGCACTAGGGCCATGTACTGGCGTATCGAAGACCGATGATCTCGAGTAGCCTCTCGAACTGAATCTGAGGTAGGGCCTTAGTGAATGGATCAGCAATGTTATCCTCTGTATTTACTCTCTTTACCTCGATCTCCCGGCGATCTACGATCTCCCTGATCAGGTGATACCGCCTTAAGATGTGTCTGGACTTCTGATGGGACCTGGGTTCCTTCGCTAAAGCTATAGCGCCGTTGTTGTCGCAATACAGAGGTATTGGACTAACACTGGTAGGAACCACCTGAAGTTCTGTGAGGAACTTCTTCATCCAGACAGCTTCTTTTGCGGCATCGCAAGCAGCTATGTACTCTGCTTCCATCGTTGAGTCAGCAACGGTGTCCTGCTTGGAACTCTTCCAACAGACCGCCCCTCCATTGAGGGTAAAGACATAACCCGACATGGACTTGGAGTCATCCTTGTCACTCTGGAAGCCGGAATCAGCATAGGCCTCCATCTTGAGGTCCTTTCCGCCGTAAACCAAGAACATCTCCTTAGTCCTTCTCAGATACTTGAGAATGTTCTTTACTGCTATCCAGTGATTCTCCCCTGGGTTTGCCTGATACCGGCTTACAACGCTCAATGCGTATGCTACATCTGGTTTGGTACATAACATCGCATACATTATAGAGCCTACCGCAGAAGCGTAGGGTATAATCGACATGCGTTCCCTTTCCAAATCAGTCTTAGGAGACATCTCTTTGGAGAGGGTGATTCCGTGACAAGCCGGTAGGTTACCGCGCTTAGAATCTTCCATACTGAATCTTTTCAATATGGTGTCTATGTACCTGGACTGTGAAAGTCCCAACATCCTCTTTGATCTATCACGATAGATCTGGATCTCCAGAATGTAGGTGGCATCACCCAGGTCCTTCATGGAGAATTTCTGTGACAAGAATCTTTTGACTGGCTGTAGCATAGGGATATCATTTCCTATTAGGAGAATGTCATCCACGTACAAGACGAGGAATACAACAACTCTCCCTACAATCTTACTGTATATGCATGGTTCATCTGGATTTTTGATAAAGTCGAATTCTTTGACAGTATCATCAAAACAGATGTTCCAACTCCGTGATGCCTGCTTTAGTCCATAAATGGATTTAAGCAGCTTGCATACTTTACCGCTGCTCCCACTCTGAATGAATCCCTCTGGCTGATCCATATAGACACTCTCTTCTAAATTTCCATTTAGAAAGGCCGTCTTTACGTCCATCTGCCAGATCTCATAATCGTAGAAGGAAGCAATAGCAAGAAGGACCCGAATGGATTTCAGCATAGCCACTGGAGAAAAGGTTTCGTCATAGTCTAAACCAGGTCTTTGACGGAAACCCTTTGCAACAAGTCTAGCCTTATAGGTTTCAACCTGTCCATCTACACCAATCTTTTTTCTGAAGATCCACTTGCATCCTACGGGTTTTACCCCATCTGGAGCAGTATCCAAAGTCCATACATTGTTAGTGTACATGGACTCCATTTCGGTCCGCGTTGCATCCAGCCATTTTACCGAGTCGCCGCTCTGAATGGCTTGTTGGAAGCTAGTAGGGTCGTCATTATCAATGACGCAATCTTCTCGATCCCCGTCTATGAGAAAACTGTAGTATCTCTCGGACGGATGAGACTGCCTACTACTTCTGCGGATAGGCGCTGGTATGTCCCTTTCTTCTGAAACTTCTTGTTCTACCAAACTTTCAGTAACAGCTTGTGGTTCTGGAATTTCTTCCAGTTCTACTGCGCTCCCACTCTTCTGATTTTCTAAAAATTCAGTTTCTAAGAAGCGGGCATGACGAGAAACAAAAACCTTTTGTTCCTCTGCGTAGTAGAAGCAATATCCCATGGAGTTCTTTGGATATCCCACAAACTTACACTCTACTGAGCGTGCCTCGAGCTTGTCCGGATGCTGCTTTTTTACAAAAGCTGGACATCCCCATATCTTCAGGTACTGAAGATAGGGTTTCTTCCCACTCCACATCTGATATGGCGTGGTAGGCACAGTCTTGGTTGGAACCTTGTTCAAAAGATATGCCGTTGATTCTAGCGCATAACCCCAGAATGATCGCGGTAACTCAGCCTTACTCATCATGGAACAAACCATATCTAATAGGGTTCGATTCCTCCTTTCCGATACACCGTTGTGTTGTGGTGTGTATGGAGGAGTAAGCTGAGAGAGAATTCCTTTCTCTTTTAAGTAACCCAGGAACTCGGCACTTAAGTATTCACCACCTCGATCAGATCTCAGTGTCTTGATACTTTTGCCTGTTTGGTTTTCCACTTCATTCTTGTATTCTTGGAATTTCTCAAAGGCCTCGGATTTATGCTTCATCAAGAAGATATGTCCATACCTAGAGAAATCATCCGTAAAAGTAATGAAGTAGGAATAACCACCTCGCGCATGTGTAGACATCGGACCGCACACGTCACTGTGTACGAGTCCTAAGAGCTCGCTCGCTCTTACTCCGTGTCCAGTAAACAGAGTCTTTGTCATCTTTCCCATGAGACAAGATTCATAAGTGGCATAAGATTGATATTCAAACGGATTCAAATATCCTTCTCTATGTAACTTCGTTAATCGTGTTTCATTGATGTGACCTAGTCTACAATGCCATAAGAAAGCCTGATTCTTTCTGGAGACTTTCTTTTAAGTGTGTTTTGGACATTGAAAACCTGAGCTTGATTCAATACGTATATACCGTCATCTAATGTACCAGACCCAATCAGAACTTGATTTAGGTGGATGTGAACTACATCGCTTACGAATGTAAAGTCATATCCCTCTCTTGAAAGTGAGGACACTGATATGATATTACAAGTCAAACTAGGTACATACAGACAGTTACGCAGAATCAATATCTGCCCACTTGTCAAACCTAGACGATATTCTCCCACGGATTCAGCGTCCACGCTCATTCCGTTTGCAACTCTGAGAGACAAATCACCTAACCTTATAACTTTACGGTTTCTCAAAGCATGTAACGAATTACAGATATAAGATCCTGCTCCGGTATCTAGTACCCAGGAAGTAGAGTTAATTGACAAACAGTTCTCAATTACAAACACACTTGAGGCTGAAGCCATAACATGCTTCGTATCCTGGCTACAGGCTTCCAAAGCCCTGCAATCCTTCTGCCAATATCCATTCCCATAACAATAGGAATATCCCTCCTTACCTATACCAAGTCCTGAAACTTTTTCTCTTCCCTTTCCTCCTACTTTGCTGACACCGTATATCGGCTTTGTAGAGGTCTTCTTCCTTTCACCCTTTGCTTTCGCCTTGGATGAAGAAGAAGAAGGTCCCCTATTAAGCAGAGCTTGTGTCTCCCTGGTTTCTTTCAGGGTGTAGGTAGAGGGTAGGGACTGTGGAAATAAGTCAGTATATGACCTGTTTCCCAACGTGGTCTCCAGGTCCTTGAGCTCATTAATATAGCTAGTCATTGTAAGGACGTCGTCCCTTACAGATGACCCGTCAGCCGACCTCGCTTGAATTAAATCGTTCGAGGCCTCATATCTTGCAATATGAGATTGCTCTCCATATAAATCTTTGTTATGGAGAAAAATGGAAACAGAGTCCATCTTCTCGTGCTGCTTCTGGTATATACCATCAACTGAAGCCAACACGAGGCACTTGGCTTTCGCTTTATCCTTTTCCTTTGTCTGACGGATATCCATATCCGCGACGGTGGAAACTGGACCTGGGACGGCGGGATCTTGAGTAGTAATAGGGTGGTCCAGCTTGTCATAGGCAATGGTCATCTGGACAGACCTTTGCCAGTCATATAAGTTAGATTCAGTCAACTTGTTATCTAGATGTAACCTAGTCATGGTCACAAGGTCGCTGCAATGAGAGAGAGAGAGAAGAAAACACTTTAGCATGATGCTCTTGCAAGTTTAGATTGGTTTTTAATTTATCTAAACTGGATGGCTCCCACTGTTTCTCGAATCCTTCCTCAAACCATAAAAGAAGAATTAGCCAGGACTATTCTCACTGTACAATACTTGCTTAACCGTTCAGCCAGGCTAGTGTCGGTACTTCGAGGGAGGTTTTCCAACGCTTTCGCGAAGTTCCTTAATTAAATAACCTCTTTTCTCTGGGGGCGTAACCCCGCTGACACCTTTCTTGACACCTACTTGGTTTATAGCATTGATCATTAAGTGATGAATCTCCTGATAAGTAGCATATACCTACAGTAGGATCGGGATCCAAATATCATCGTATGATAATGTTGAAGGAATCCTACCAACATTCATCAAACTCCAAATGGTATGCATTTCATTGCAAATTTCAGTTTCTTTAGAAATTCCCGATATAGATTTTTGCCCCATGTTCTTATGACCTTGACGAAAGCCAACAAATCATAAAACACATGTCAAGTTTTGCCCATTATTATCTTGTTAATTTGAACCCACCCGTATATACCCTTGACGAAAGCCAACAAGGTTATACGACTGTCCCAAACCAACTCATCTATCTATGCAACAAATGAATACCCTAGCAGCTACCAAACACTATGCCTTGACGAAAGCCAACAAACATAGCTTGAATACTACTGACCATCCATAAGAAATGACGGAGGGCTACGACTGGTTTTGGCGAAACCGTGAACGTAGTGAACTTGATATGATCGAAGGAACCTGATAGCTTTTTAAAAGGAGTGGTTAAAGCTCCGCAATTAAAAATTCTGCTCTTTTAAAATAACCGAGTGGTTTCTTTTAAATTGTTCCAACGATTCAACTTTTTGGTTTATTTTCTTTGCATTATAAATAATGCGTCCCATCATTAACCTATCATTGCAGAAAACAACGAAAATACAACGTCCTCTTATGCTATCCGCATTCGCCACGGGGTCCCGTCATCACCCGTTAGGTTACTTAACTAACGGCAGAGCGGGGGCTGGGCTAGCGCGGGTGTAAAACATAAGTGACGTCTAAATAGCTATCATATATAGATATTGTACATTCGTCAGACGCAATAATAGGCATTCCAGATCACAGATGAACTTTATTGAATTTGCAAGCAATCCGTGTTTGTTTTGAGCCTGCAACAAAAGACGGATTACACAGTTGTGATAAATAGCCATTACCCCACCCAAGACCCCAACGGGTACGGCAAACTACCCGCCCGGCAGTTTGTGCACCCCACCTTGGGTCTGTCCTAGGAGCAAAAACAGTAAAATGAAATAATACAACGGTGGCTACAACCGCAACCTGGATGTGCCCCGCAAAATAATATTACAACAAATTACATTTACATCAAATGAATTAAATAACAACCCATCACATAACCCCGGCTATACATCATAACAGTCCAACACAGTTCATATACACAAACAGTAAAAACCATTACAGAAATGTGCAACCCTCTGCCAACCGACATACTAGCAGTAAGGGGAGGTTTACGAACACATTATACAAACACAGATATAATCCAACAAGCAAATACTGTATAATTTCGATCGATTAAACACTTTTAATTTTGCTCCAATACTTCTCTGTAAATCTGAAACCTGAGCAAAAATAAAAAATTCCAGAAAATACCAAATATCACAGAGAATCAACACAGGAAAATTGGGTTCCTGAATCGCCAACTCGGCGGCGGAATCGCGGCGGATCGGTGAGATCCACCGCGGTTCCGCGGCGCTTTAGGCGATTCAGGGGCCCAATTTTCTTGGGTGTTCTTCTACTGTCTTTTCAAGCTTTCTGAACATCCCTGAAAAAATTTTGGACTTCATTTAAAAAACGACAGAAACTCATGATTTCGGGCTTTTCCGGTTTTGTTTTTTCCGTTCGAAATTCATACAAATTTGCAAGTAAGTTATTTATTGTTTAGCGAGGCTCTGATACCACTGTAAGTCGATGTGCAACACCCCACGACTTGCGGGGAGGCGGAAATATGAAAAACGATCTTGTTCTTTGCTTAAACATCGACTAACCGCATGAATCGAAGCTAAACGATAACTAACAACAAACATAGAAGTTCTAAACTACTATGTAAAGGGATTATACCTAAATAACCGTGTCCTTCGTCTTTATGAACTCCACCTCCTCTTCGGCCTTCTCCAAGTAGTAGACGATCCACCACGAGAGCTAAACTCCAAGCTTTGCCTCTAAACTTGAGGCAACTAGGTATCTTTAAATGGTAATCAAAGTACCTAGATGAAATAGAGTATGGTTATGGATTAAGTAGTCTAACTAATCCTTGTACTCAACACATGAGAGGGGAGGATTAGGGTTTGAAGAGGGAGAGCTTGAGGAGAGAGAAGATGAACATAATAATGAAGTGAGAATAATGAGTTATGATAATATATATCAAGCATTTCTTTTTATCAAGAAAAGAAAATAAATCAATTTTACAACCATGCTTGATAATATCTAGTGATGATTCATCTCCATGAGTCATTAAGCATTTATGATGCATTAATGACATGGATGAATCATCCATATGACTCACTAATCACATTCATTGTATATGCCACCTAAACCCCCTTAGTCACCACCTTCTAGAAGCTTCTCGCGCAATTACGAGAACGCCCCTCCTTTCCGCAAAAATACGGAAAAACTTTAGACTGTATAAATCCAATAACCGGATACCAGTAACTGGCTTAAACCAAAGCCGACTGGTAAAAACTGTCCGAAAGTCGTACGTGCGTAAACACACGTATGCGTTCGAACCCTTGTCGTAAAACCATACGACCTCTATATCATTTCGCCCGGAGTAGGGAAACTCTCTGTATGGGACTCTAGAGACTCGACTACTACGCTGGCAGTGGGTTTAACCACAGACCGCAAGCGGCACTAGCTGTACGTAACGGTCCCCAGGTAGATGTCGATAAGAAGGCCGATGAGGAAACCCATCCGAACTCCTACTGAGTCTGATGTGACAATCTCCGTACAGTCCGGTCCGTTCGTCTAAAACTATCGCATATCGGGCCTAGGGGGCGGCAAGCGTCAGTCCCCTAATAGTGGTATATGTCGTGTCGGAGCGAAGCCCATTACACCCTGAGAAACTACTGGAACCTACCAGCAAATCTCGCTTGCCCTGGCCAGGGACTTTGCGTAATGGCTCTCTGACACAGCGCGATATCAACCCCCAATACCGGAAGAGACGAATCCTATCTAACCGCCACTGCCTCCAAGTGCTCGGGACTGCACCCAACTGCTAACTGTTTGCATGACTCCTTTGAGCCGTGGTAGGGTAGCAATCTAAGAACAGTGGGACACACTCGAGGCGAAGTAGCAGTGTCAAGTCTGCGGACTATGCTGTACTCATGTCACCTGGGAACTGTTCACTGACGACTGGTATAAAACCAACCAACAGTTCCCTGTGAGTCATGTCCGGTGTACCCGTAACCTAACGAGCACCTGCATACTATCTCCAGTACGACGTACTGACGGCTGTGGGACAGACCATCTCCCCAACTGGGATGAGAAGCGTACACACCAGTCTACTCCGGAGTATCGATGCCCTGTCTCGATAATCCAACGACTAGGGACCTGAATAAGGATGTACTTGTAGACTACCCAGCCCCCACTAGTGTGACTGCCATCACAACGCTGGTAGTCAAGCAAGATCCTAAGAGCTCTATCAATACGTATACTCACATATTAAGATAGAAAAACCAAGTAGCATACTACCATGTTTTAGCAAGACTGTTATATACATGTGAATATCCCAAGCTTCCATTAAGTAATATACAAACTAGTATGATACAGTAATGGCCTTCTAGGGCATAAACACTAACAATATATACCGCTATGCAAAGAAAAACTGTAGCTACCCTTTTTATAAAGTTTTGATTCTACAACATCTTTTAGGTTTCTTTTCTTTAATTAATCACATTAATGAAGTCACATCATTTAAGTCACCTAAACATCACAGATAAATACGACGTACACTTATACCATCCGCATTCGCCTCGATGTCCCCTCATGCACCGTTAGGTTAGGTAACTAACGGCAGACCAGGGCAGGGCTAGCGCGGGTGTAAAACATAAGTAACGTCTATATAATATATCATATATACTATATATAGTATCTATCACATCTCATCACATGATCACATCACAGATATCGCAGCAGAATAAACATATGAAATATTGGATATACTAGGACGTCCGTGTTTTATATTGAGCCTCTATAAAATACGGATTACACGGTCGCGATGAATAGCCAAACCCACACTCCTAGACCCCTACGAGAGCGGCAAGCAACCCTACCAATTCTAGAGTTAGGAGACCCGGACTCGACTCCTCGAGTTGGTCTCCCACTGGACCCTAGAACCTGGTTACTTGTGCTCCCCTCCTTGGGTCTATCCTAGTGCCGAAAAGTAAATAATATACAAAAGGTGACATCAACCTCGACCCGGAAGTGCCCCAATAAAAGAATATTACATACATTTAAATTTTACATGAATGAAATAAAAACTCACATCTCGCATAAAAACCCCGGCTATTCAGAACGCGACGATCCAATATAACATATCCAGCAACACAGAACATCAAATGTCATCAGCGTAAGTAAATATGCGCATCCCAATTGTCGTTGACATATAGCAACGAAACTGGCGATCACATATTACACTTACGGTCGCAGAAAAGAAAGTGTAAAACTACAACATTTGGAATCCACAATCTTTTTAGACATCGTAAATCCGAAATATCACATATTTCGCATTTCATGCCTAACTTGTATGAATTCCACATATTGTATCACATTCCAGATAAATAGACAGTATTAAACTTTCCGATCGAATAATCAAATACTCAAGATTTCCTAAATAGCTCAACACTTGAGCAGAGTTCAAAAATTCCAGAATACGTCACAGTAGCAACGGTCCAGCCGTAGAAGGGTCAAGCCAACGCCTCACATGTGGCACGCCGTACTGCCCCAAACCTTAAGGTTCAAAGGGCAATTCAAGACGGTCACATAATCGAGTTAAGGTTTGTTGTCTTCTAGAGGGTCCGTCACATTTCTTGCACATTTTTCCGAAAGATTTAAACCCGAGAAAAATTCAACGCTTGAATATTTTTCGTGCCGGGAAAAATTGAGTTAATGATATCCGTTCGAACATTTTAATACTTTCTAAATTATTCGGAATAACAGAACAAAGTTAAATTCTCCGATCGAATCGACGATTTCAAAATAAACCCCAAAATTACTCAACACTTGAATCAGATATAAAATACCCAGAAAAATCAGTAAACAATTAGGAACTTTACTGCGCAAAACGACAAGGGTGACGTCACCATATGGCCGCGGAACCGCCGCACGAGCCATGCTCGTGCCGCGGTTCAGCGACGCTTTGGGCGCCACTCTTTGTCGTTTTGCACAATATTCCTTATATTTTCCTGCTGATTTTTTTAAGCATTTTTAATTTGGAAAAATTCCAGATTTTAAAAATTGTACAGAGAGAGTTTAATTTCGACGTGTTCGGGTTCGTTCGGAGTTTTAACTTCGTTAACATATCGCCTAATGCTCTAGCTAGGCTCTGATACCACTGCAGGGTTACTAGACACACTAACAAGGCTCTACAAGGCATCGACCATGCCAAAATTAAATTTTTATGTGCCGAATAACACTAAGCAAGATCGTATACTAAAGTTTAGGCGAAACAATTAGCAAGTAAACAACTTTACTCTAAAGGGAATACGAAATACAACCTTTGTAGATCGGTCCTTCACTTCTAAATCTCCTTGATGAAGTCCCTTCGCTGCGATCAAGATTCTCCCGGACTCTTGCATGGCTTCACGAGGTGAAAGGTGCGACCTTTGCTTGAAGTCTCCGAGGCCGAAGATGATCTACGTCGAGGGAATTCCGACTCAAGCTTCTACTTCACTAACTTGAGAATTAGTGAAGTAAACACCCTATACTAAAGTGCTAATCTAGTAGAGGATGGAGAAATAGGAAGTGGGTTCTCTTTAGAATTTTATTTCTCACACTCTTTCTCACTTTGGATCAAACCCTAGCAAGCTTTTTCTTTCTTTGCAAAATGAAGAAGAAGAAGAAAAGAAATAGATGAGGATAATGATCAAGTGAGAAGAGTAACCATGGTGAGTGAGTATCATATACTAATCCTTGTAGAGACTTAACCCTAGGCTAATGGTTATGGTTGGGTTAATAAAAATCCATAGTAAAAACAAAATCAAGTTGGATTAGTCAATGCATCCACAAGCTTCCACAAGCTTCATGTATTTTCAAATCCTCCACTTGATTTTGCAATTACTTTAAATATTAAAAACCCAAAATAAACATTAGCATAGTGTAAGTCTCATACACCCATGGATTTTGTATCATCAACCATGATACAATATGATAACACATTTTAAACATATATCATATATATGTTAAAGTAGTGTACAAGTGAGAAAAACCCTAAAGTGAACAAGTGTTAGTAAATGTAAACTAGTATATCTAATATACAATTATACACTTAATTATTAAATCAACACTTGACTTAATAATCCGGTCATATCCCATATAACCAGCTAACATCCTTTGTATCGACTTATCGAATCAACACTTGATTCGATAACCCGGCCATATCATATATAACCGACCGATACATATAGTCGTGAGAATAGAATACGGTATCACATACACGCATTTATTCTCGGTCTCGCACATATCACATACGTGCTCCTATTTCGTTTTGCCTGAGCCAGTAAAACCTCTGTATAGGACTCTAAAGACTCGTCGATACGCCGGCAGTAGGTGATGATCACATCACGCACCCACAAGCCGTCAGCGGTACTAGCTGGACGTAACGGCTACCCGGGTATTGAGCGATCAGAAGATCAGCAAGCAAGCATGCTCCAACTCCTGTAAAAGCCAGCCGGTAACACTTCCCGTACAGTCCGATCTCCTCGTCTGATATGTCGCATATCAAGTCTAGGGGTGGTAAACGTCAGACCCCAGTAACCGATAAGTCATGCCGATGTGAAGCTCATAACGGGTCAAGAAACTACTGGTAACACTTACCAGTAAATCTCTAATCAGTCCTGGCCAGGGACTTCCCTGTTACGGCCAATCGAGCACAGCGCAACATCAACCCCTAATACCGGGATAGACGAAACCCCTCCTATCGCTCATTGCCTCCATGTGACTCGGGACTGTACCCAAAAACCACCGTTTTGCACGCCCTCATGGACGTGGTAAGGTGGAAATCAAAGCACAGTGGGAATCACACAAGACTCTATGACGATCTCGGGTCTACAGACTAACTTGCACAAGTGTCACCAGAGAACTGCCATCTGACGTAAGGTATAATACCATCTGGGAGTTCTCAACGAGTCCGTCCAGTGTACCCAGTCTCCACTGAGCACCCGTATACCATCTCCGATGTCAAACACCAATGGATATGGGATCATCCATCGCCCATCTCATGGGTCGAGAAGCGTATACGCTAGTCTACACTGGTATATCAATGCCCCGTCTCGATACACCTACGACTAGGGACCTTGAAAGATGTACTTATGGACTACCATGTCCCCACTAGTATGATCCGCATCTTAGTCCAGGTAGTCAAGTACACATCCTAAGGGCTTTTCCAACATGTAACTATAAGACAGTATAAAGAGACAAGTATACATGTTAAGATAAAGAGCAACCAAATAGCATACTATCATATCGAGCAAGAAAGTCCTCTCTATATATGTCCAAGCATCCAATATAATATACATCATCTGTACAATACTGGCCTCTAGGACATACATACAACTAACAAACACAAGACAGATCCTTGAATTAATGTGTCAAGGCAACTTTATGACCAAAGATGATGGGGAAGCCTGGAAATTTCTAGAAGATTTCGCTGAAAAATCCTTACAGTGGGAGGGTGTGAGTCAATCGTCTAGGGCTGGCAATAACCAATCGGAAGTTTCCATAGGAGTTAGAGCTGAAATTTCAGCTATGCAAAAGAAACTCAAGACCATGGAAAACAAATTTTTAGCTGCCGCCCTAAACCAAATGTCACTCTCCAAAACTGTATGTGGATGTTGTTCTGATCCATCACATTTCACAGAAGAATGTCCAATAAATTCTCCGTTTCAAGGTCACGAGCATACCAATGCTGCTTTCCAACAACGACCTAGAAACGATCCACTTTCTTCCATATATAATCTGGGTTGGAGGAATCACCCTAACTTTTCTTGGAACCAATCCCAATCTCAAAACACGGTTTCAATCCAGAACAATTTCCAATGGGTCCCTCCACCACAACAGCAACCACACAATTGAGTCAGCTCCACTTTCAAGCACAAAATTTCCAAAATCCGGTCAACACACCCGCACCATCTAGTCCTTTGCAGTTGACTGAGACTGATGAATCCTCTTCATTCATAAACTTGCTTCTGACAAATCTCATGCAAGTATCGGCTGAAATAAAGACTTCCGTCGATGATATAAAGAAAAACTCAGCGTCTCAAGCTGAGAGTATTAAATCGATGGAAGCAGAAATTGCACAACTAAAAGCCGAAATGAGTGCAAGAGAGAAAGGGAAACTTCCAGCTCAACCTTTACCCAATCCTGGCTATTCATATCATGTGGATGCAATCACGTTGAGATCTGGAAGAGTGCTTGACAATCACGTTGGGGAAGAAATTGATGACACGGAAAAATCTATCCATGACACCCCGGCTGAGACCTTTCCTTCCACTCCTACTTCTACTTCTGACCCCAGTTCTTCTACCCTACCACCTTCTTGCGAGCCTATTCTTCGTTTCCCACAAGGCTCGCCACCTCAGCCCATCTCTTCTAGTCTACCACCGATGATCCCCACTTCTATTTTGGGATCGGGTCCACACACACTTCCTTCTCCTATGATGGACCCAGCGCTTATTGCTAAAGCACCTTATCCTAATCGGTTAAGGGCTAACACATCGAGTCCACATATGGAGAAGATTATGAACATGTTTAAGCAAGTTAATATCAACATCCCTCTCCTGGATGCTATCCAACAAGTTCCGTCCTATGCAAAAACTCTTAAGAACTTGTGCACTAGGAAGAGGAAGACTCAAGTGCCCAAGAAGATTTTCATGGCAAAGACAGTAGACACAGCCTTTCCCCAGTAATTACCAAGGAAACGTAAGGATCCTGGATATCCTACGTTTCCATTTCTATCGGGGAGAAACACATCAATCGTGCTCTACTAGACCTTGGCGCTAGTGTTAACTTGCTTCCATACTCTGTTTATGAGCAACTAGGGATCGGAGAGTTGAAACCAGCCCATTGCACTCTCCAGATGGCTGACCGATCAATCACCAAACCTAGGGGTGAACTGGAGGATGTGTTAATAAAAATCGGGGAATTTATATTCCCTGTGGATTTTATTGTAATTGATACACAGCCAGTAGCGAACCTACGGAATCAAATTCCAGTGATTTTAGGTCGCCCCTTTTTTGCCACTTCCAATGCTATCATCAACTGTCGTAATGGTTCTATGACCCTATCCTTCGGGAATAGGTCAATAGAGCTGAACATTTACAAGTTGGGAAGTGTACCCTCCGAACCTACTGCTCAGGTCTGTTCTGTCGACTTAATGGATGTCGGCAGCAGTGAATTTGATGATCCTCTTGATACTGATCTTGACTCTTTTCATACGTTATTGTTTGACCCAACTATGTATCATACACATACGGACTCTTCCACCAAGATGTCCGGGTCAATAACTAACACTGATTATGAAATGCTTTTAGAGTCTGAAGATCACCCCGCACTTTGTGATGACATTATTCATCGGGGTATTGATGGAACTTTTGAGGAGATCTTCGCTGATGAACTCGCATTTTGAATGACACGGGTGTTGAGATGAATCATGTCTCAATCAATGAAATTGAACCTCCACCCCTTCTTCTGAACTGTAAAGAGAATCCGAGTAATCCATCACATTCACTGCATCATCTCTCCAAAATGAGACGCACACATATTCTATTTCACCACTTACCCTTTCCCCACCTCTTCTTCCACCAACCAGAGCACTGCATTGATAAAAATTTTGAATGGTTGGTGTTAACTTTCGTCTTTGCAAAGCTTGGCATCAACCACTGATTTTTGACCCCCTCATGTGATTTTCAAAGATTAACATTGCATAACTCAAGTTTGGGGGGAGGGTATAATCGGGCTCTTGAAAAGAAAATTTTTACAAAATTTTGAGCCAAAAATAAGTTTGGGGGAGGTTCTTCACTTAAATATTTTTCCCCCATTAATAAATTTCCTCCCAAGCTTATAGGTTTTTCGAGATTTAGCAGCATGGCAACAGTGAGGACACTGTTGAAAACAAGTTTGGGGGAGGTTTGTGCTTATTTTCGCATCATTTGCATCATACTTTGCATAAGCACAAAACATTTTCGAAAACCTATAAAAATTTAAAAAATTTCAAAAAAAAATAAATAAAAATATTTTTTGTACATAAATAAGATAATAAAAGAGTAGATACTGAAAAATTACATCCATGAGATTAGAAAAATTTAAGAAAACTAAGAAAATTAGAAGTTTTCTTATACGAACTAGTAATAAGTAGTTATGAGCCGTTGTCCCAAGGGTTAGTAAGATGAAGGAAGTCACTAATCTGAGAATAAAAATAAGTCTGAAAAATAGTTTCTATTCTAGGAAGCCAAACATTTTGAACGTTGATACCCTGCTATTCGCACTTACACACGTCTTGAAGCCCGGGATAGTAGAGGATACCTTGAAATGCTCTTGTCTTAAAGCCGATATATGAAGGAAATAAAAAAAATGAATAAAATATAAAGTGGTGAGAAAAATGGACACTGGTTTTGTTATCACCAAGGGCAATAAAAAATATATAGCGAGGGTGCCTCTTCACCTAGTGCCCTAAGGCCAACTGGTCTGGGAGTCACTGCTATGCCTGAGGTAGTGCAAGACGAGGAAAATACACCAAATAATCAAGCACATGAGTAATCGGTCGGTTAGTACCTCAAGAAGTATTAACGGTCGCATGAAAGTGTGTGAGCAATCTCATCTAAATATTCATTAATTAAAAAGTACTGAGGCTGATGGGCAAGAGTATGATAGCTTGAATTGAATTCTCCGGGTGTAGGGATGTCTTTACACACACGCAGGGTTATATGATCGATGTTTGGAAGAAAGATAGGAATGAAGAATAAGACGATATTTTATTGAGGGTGGACGTGATTTCTGACATCTTTTCATGACTATTAAGATAGGGCTTATGACAACCGAAAAGCTAGCTTAGTTGGAAACCCTAATTTTCAAGGCTTTTTCTTTTACAATTCTTGTCTTTAAATGTAATATTCATGATCTTTCTTTTATTATTGGATTTTGTGGGTGCAATCCGCTGAAAACCCTCAGGAGACAACACTCCTCCTACTAGGGACACCTAGAGGTTTAAAGGCTTGTTGCACGTGCTCGGTGCAATCGTGTTGCCTACGAAAGTGTGCTAGTTAGTTTTTCTCTTTCTTTATTTTCTCCTTCTCTTTTTAATAAAACAATTCGATCGAGACGATCGAAAATAAGTTTGCGGGAATTTGATCAGTCGAAAATACTGCATTTTTAACACGGCAATTTCCCTATCATTTGCACTCATCTAGAAGTGTTCGGTATTCATATTGCACATATTAGCAAGACAGTCCTGAAATATCATATTACATGTGTTATACTCTAAAACCGACATTTATGAGGGAAATTGTGTGTTTATCATGGCATCACATCATCCCTGTATTGCGCAACACTTGTGTCGAGATTTGTGCAGGAAATTGCAGGAGCAAAGCCAAAAGAAGCTGATAAAAAATACACCAACTCCAAGTTTTGAGAACTGGTAGCAATCTAGAGGGAAAAATAAATTTCAACATATCAGATAAAGGCCCATAAATCAGCCCAAAGCGGCACCAGAAATACCAAGCACTATGGCCCACAGAGCGCCGCGGAACCGCGGCAGGAGCCGGCTTGCGCCGCGGTTACGCCACATCATCAGTCCAATTTCAGTGCATAATTCCTATATCAGTTCCTACAGCTCAGAAATATATATCAATCTCCAGAAAACCCTCGAAGCTTCTACCAGATCAGCAAATGTTGATTAATTAAGCTAATCTTGGTTAAGCTAATTAAGCTCCTATCAAACTTCATCTAGAAGCTTCTCCTCAACAAACTTTTGGAGGGAAATTCAAATCTCCTCTAACTAACTTTTGGAGGGAAATTCAAAATTCAAATCCTAGATCTAGGGTTTTGTGAAGTCTATAAATAGAAGCCTAGACCTAGGGTTAAACCTCTTCCTTAATCTCTAAAGTTCAAGAAATTCTTCATCTTCCTCCTCTTCCATCTACAAGTTGAGTGACACATCTTGTAGCCCCAAATCCTAAATCCAACACCAAATTCAAGATCCCGAGTACCATTCAAGCAATAAGCCTTCAACCTTTTAGGAGCGGAGCCGATCTTCAATCGAGCAAGTGATCCAAGCCGATCCGCGACTTAAGGAGACGAGCGAAGCCAAATCGACGATCGAGTTCTTCCTCTTGTAGTTCTTGAGCGATTGTAATGAAATTGTTGATATAAATAAAAGGTGAAATTCTTTAATCTTGCTTTCTTTTAATTCTTGCATCATGATTAGATCTCAATTTGTGATTGTGGTTCTTGTTGTGATGTTTGAGTAAAACTCCGCTCGTAAAGGAGTCGAGACGATCAATAGAATGATGATGTAACAAATCTTAAAACGATTCTTAAGTCCTACGAGTTTTGTAAACCCTAGCAAATTGAAGAATCGACGACCTAGTTTCGTTGCGATACTTTCTTGATTGTGATCGCTCGAAATTAGGGATCCACGATCGATTCTTGAATTTACTAGAGGCTAGAATGTGAATGATATCGACGAAGGAACAAGGGATAAATGATGAAACCCTAGTTTCACTAGAAATCCCTAATTCTCGTCGATAATCATCGATCTAGTATCAATTCATCGAAGGATAAGAATACATAATCGCTAGATTTCATCACATCTATAGATCCGATCGATTCCTACGAGCCTCATTTCGATTCTTGATATTTGGTTTGGAAATCATCACAAATTCACAATTCTTGATTTTAATGTTTTCTTAGATCTAGATTTTTCTAATTCTTGAAATGCAATTTTACAAATCATGAATTGTTTTCTTTTCTTTTTCTTAAAGTTTTGACTCATCTAATTCGAAACACGAACGATTACACTTTCCCTGTGGACGATCCGCACTTACTAACGCGCTACATTCGACACCGTTATTGATTGCGGTCAAATATTTTTGGTTGTGATTTCTATACAAATTTTCCAACTTAAACACATCGGGAAAATCATTCAATCAAAATGGCGCCGTTGCCGGGGATCATTTGATAAACACAACAAAATTCATACAATCAGCAAGTGTGTCTAAGACAAGTGGTTACTTAATTTGGCCCGCTACTTACGTAGCGAAGAACCTCCCACTTACCTGGCACTTACCTAGCCACAGAAGGGACAAAGAGGCAGCAGAGGATCTATCTTGCGACTTGTCTTCTGGAAGTCTAGGAGCGGTCTAGAGACTTGACCTAGGTGACCATTAGATTTAGGGTTGCTTGTGCATTGTTTGTGTGATTTTTTTATTTATTTTTTTAAAAAAATACGTATTTTTCAAAACAAACACCAAATCCATCTTTTCTCTAATTATCACTTAACGCTGCCACTTGTGCTAAATCATTTAGTGCATGCTCAGCTGAACACGGGATTCTAGAGCCCGTCTTGTCCGCGTTCCTCCTATCGACTCCGAAGTCGGTAATCCTACATCTACTTTTTCTTCACCCACTACCACACCCACTTCGATGGACGAATCTCCATCGAACTTCTTTAACACCACTCTGCCACCGTCCGCAGGTGCGTAGAATCCGCCCCGCATCTCTCTCCAAGAGAGATGTTACCCTATGCGAGGTCCTCTTTCGACCTGTCTCACCATTCCACCAGCCAATGGGGATAATTTCGAAATAAAACCCCAATACATCAATCTTTTACCCAAATATCACGGTCTTAAGTCTGAAGACGCATACGTCTTTATTACCAAATTTGAAAATGCATGCGCTATGATGGATACTTCACAGCTTTCTGTGGATGCTATGAGATTACATCTTCTCCCATTTACTTTGTGTGATATAGCCGAGAAGTGGATTTATAACACAGCCACACATTCTATTTCAAACTGGGGAGAATTCGTAACAGCTTTCCTTAAGAAATTCTACCCTAATCATAAAACAGCTCGAGTCCGTAGCGAAATAAATCAATTTACCTAGCTTCCAAATGAACCATTCTCGAAGTGTTTTGAATGCTTCAAGGATCTGTTAGTTCAATGTCCTCATCATGGAATCCCTAGATGGGATCTGTGCAGAATAATATATGAGAGCATTAATCCTACAACGAAACAGGTTCTTGAATCCATGTGTCAAGGCACCTTCATGACTAAAGATGATGGTGAAGCCTGGAGATTTTTAGAAGATTTCGCTGAGAAAACTTTACAGTGGGAGAGTGTAAACCAATCATCGTTTATGGGTGTATTCACCAATCGGATGTTTCCATAGGAGTTAGAGCTGAAATGGCAGCAATGCAAAAGAAACTCGAAGCTATGGAACATAAATTTTTAGTAGCCTCCCTAAATCAGATGACACTCTCCAAAACTGTCTGTGGATGTTGTTCTGATCCATCACATCTTACGGAAGAATGTCCTTTGAATTCTCCGTTTCAAGGTCACGAGCATACTAATGCTGCTTTCCAACAAAGACCTAGAAACGATCCGTATTCTTCCACTTATAATCAGGGTTGGAGGAATCACCCTAACTTTGCTTGGAACCAATCACAAGCTCAACACACGGTTCCAAACCAAAACAACTTTCAAAGGGGTCCTCCACAACAACAGCAACCACTACTACTGAGTCATCACCCCTACCAAACACAAACTTTTCAAAATCCGGCCACCAATTCTGCACCTGGGAATAATTCTTTCCAAATGGTCGGTACAGAAAGCTCCTCTGCACTCGAACGCACTTTGGATTTGTTCATGAAACATTCCATGCAAACGTCCGATGATATTAAGTCTTCTATCCACACTTTAACGCAAGTCCACACCTCCCAAGGTGAGAGTATTAAAGCGATAGAGGCACAAATTGCACAATTAAAAGCCGAAATGAGTGCGAGAGAGAAAAGGAAGCTTCCAGCTCAACCTGTACCAAATCCTGGCTATTCACATCATGTGAATGCTATTACCATGTTGAGATCTGGAAGAGTGTTAGACAACCATGTCGGTGAAGAGATTGATAATAATGATGAATCAATCGATGATACCCCGGCTGAGACTTTTCCTTCCACTTCTACTTCTACTTCTGACCCCAGTTCGTCTACCCCACCATTTTCTTCCGAGCCTATTCTCCATTTTTCCCAAGGCTCGAACCCTCAGCCCACCTCTTCTAGTCCACCAAAGACGATCCACACGCCTATTCTGGGATCTTTCCTACCCACATGATCTTCTCCAATGTTGGACACTGCTATTATTGCTAAAACTCATTTTCTTAATAGGTTAAGGGAAACAGACCAAGTCCGCAAATGGAGAAGATCACTGAAATCTTTAAACAGGTTAACATCAATATCCCTCTCGTAGATTCTATACAACAAGTCCAGGTTTATGCGAAAATTCTCAAGGACTTGTGTATTAGGAAGAGGAAGACTCAAGTGCCAAAAAAAGATGTTCATGTCGAGTACTGTAGACACGGCTTTTCCCTAACAATTACCTAGGAAACGTAAGGACCCTGGTTGTCCTACAATTTCTATTTCTATTGGGGGTAAACACATTAACTGTGCTCTACTTGACCTTGGCGCAAGTGTTAACCTGCTTCCTTACTCGGTTTATGAGCAGTTAGGGATTAGAGAGTTAAAACCAGCTCACTGCACTCTCCAGATGGCGACCGATCAATCACCAAACCTAGGGGTGAGCTAGAGGATGTGTTAATAAAAATCGGGTAATTTGTATTCCCTGTGGACTTTATTGTTCTCGATACACAACCTGTAGCGAACCCACGGAATCAAATTCCGGTGATTCTCGGTCGACCCTTTTTTGCCACTTCTAATGCTGTAATCAACTGTCGTAATGGCTCGTGGACCCTATCCTTCGGGAAGATGTCAATAGAGCTTAACATATACAAGTTAGGAAGTGTACTGTTCAGTCGATAAAACTGCACATTTGTAGTACATTTTTCCTACCATTTTTATATTAAAAAAGGACTTTATTATAATATATTATACATATGAGGGTTTATGTGTAAAAACATTATTTTCCATGTGTTAATATATTTAATTATCATTTGGTAGGAAAATGTATGCAAATAATATTATTGGTCTAATCCTAGTAGAACAAAGTCTACTAAAATCTTATATGAGTTGTTGTGCAGATTATTTCCAAGTTGTTATGAAGGATTTAACAAACAAATCAATTTGTTGAAGAATACTTTCCAAATTAAAGAGCAAACTCGGAGACTAAGTCTGGAAGCAACCGAGAAAATATTTTCAGATTCTGAAGAAGCCTAGGAATGCCAAATGTCACCATCAGAGAGCCCAAGAAAAACGACAAAATGATCCACACCATGGAGCGCGGATCCGCGGCCAAATCCACCCTGGGGCCGCGGATCCGCCGCGATTTGATGAGGTCAGAATGCAATATTTTGGGAGATTTTCAAGTGCTGAATTTTACCAACTTCGCAACAAAAAGATTCTGGGTTTTCACTATATAAAGGCACCGAGGGCATCTTGGAAAAGCTATCAAGCCGAAGAGATCACGAAGCTCCCGACGCTCACGCATCCAGGCTGATCATCGACTGTTCGACTACCTCCCTAGGAAAGATCGAGAAGCAAATCAAGTTTTGTAATCATTTTCTATGGATTAAAAGTGTAGTTGAAGGAGTTGATTAATAAAGGTAGTTTTTATTTAATTGTTTGTTTTCTTTTACATTATGTTTTCCATCTCTTTCTTTTCATATTCTTCTCCCAACATGCGCGAGTAATTCTCCGCTTGTTAGGGTTCGTAGGATTAGGGTAGGCTAATGAACGATGAAAAATATCTAAACCCTTTTTAAGTCCTATAAAGTTTAGGAACTTTATCAAAATAATCATTAACATCCTAATCGGGCGCGCTAGCAATTCTTTACTAGTTCCGACCGCGATTAGAGATTAGATTAATGATTGTTTTGGTAAAGGCTAGATATGAACGGAGTTCCGTGTCGAGATAAGGGTTAAGAGTGGGATTCCTTTTCCCTCCAGAAACCCTAATCTACACGCATCGCCGTCGTTCTAGTTCTAAATCTATTAATGGATAAAAAGGGTAACTTTAATTAATCATTCATAACTACTAAATCCTAACGAACCCTACAAGCCCTTCTTATTATAATTAATCACATCTTTAAACTATTCTAGATCTATATTTACATTCTTATTAAACGTAGATCTAGAAACCATCCTACAACCATTCTTATTTCTTTCTCCTTTTCAACACATCTAAAGTAAAATTAAAAGGTTCCACGTTTCCCAGAGGACGACCCGTACTCATCTCGGTCTAGCTACGTGCGACACCGTTATTGATTGCGGTTAAACTAAAAACACGATTTTTCGTAACAATCAAATGGCGCCGTTGCCGGGGATACGTGCGTAATTTTTTATTTTTACTATTTGTGTTGATTTCTTAGACGAGTCATATCATTATTAACACAAAACTGCAAATTGCATATTTAACGATTTGTGCGTGGATTTTTGCAAGGAGATCTGGAGTCACAGAATTGAGGGAAACAGGAAACAGAGACATTTTTAGAGATCCAGAGGAGCACAGAGGGACACAGGAAATTTTTCATCAAGCGATCCAACCACCTCGCGGCGGAAGCGCGGCATAAAGGCATCTTTGGCGGCGGAAGCGCGGCGTCTTGGATGGATTAGGGCTACAGAACTCTCTGGTATCTTTCTTAACTCCTCCTCTCTCCTCCCAAATCCAATAAAATCTATTTTCTGCAGGAGTCTTTGCAAATTGCGCCGCTCAAAAATCTCTTTGCAAAAGTTTTGTGTTTGGTTTTGTTTTGCATATTTAATACGGATTTTAAGGGGCAAAGACCAAATCAAGATTAGGTGGGGATTTCATCACCCTTCCTAAGCCCCACAAATCACAAACCGAGCATATAGATCAACCCTTCATTAATTTAAAAAATATCTAGACCAGACTCTAAGGACTGTCGCGCTCAATAAGGACAGAGGAAGGTCGTGGGTAATCTATCGTTTATCCGCATTACTTTTGTAGTGCCTAGGCAAGTGTGACAAAGGCTAGTGGTTTTTAATTAGGCCCACTGTAGTGGTGGTTCCTTCCCGCTTACCTGGCACTTACCTCGCTACAAGGGTAGTACGGAGGCGGTAGAGGATTTATGCTGCGGCTTGTCCTTTGGAAGTCTAGGAGCGGTCTAGAGACTGGACCTAGGTAACCTTAGTTCTAGGGTTGCTTGTGCATTTAGGGAAATTTGTCTTGAGTCCCACTTTTTCAAAACAAGCCAATTTTAAATCATACACACGCTGCCACTTGCACTAAACCCGCTTAGTGCATGCTCGGCTGGACACGGGATCCTAGTGCCCGTCTTGTCCGCGTTCCTGCTATCGACGCCGAAGTCGGTACTTCTTCATCTTCTTTTCCCCCACCACACACCACATCAACCGTGATGGACGGCACTCCATCTAATTATAACACCACGCTGCCACCACCCGCAGGTGAGCAGAATCCACCGCGCATCTCTCTCCAAGAGAGATGCTATCCTATTCGTGGTCCCCTTCCTACTTGTCTATCTCTTCCACCACCTAACGGGGATAATTTCGAAATTAAACCCCACTACATCAATCTGCTGCCCAAATTTCACGGGCTTGAGTCGGAAGACGCATACGTTTTCATCACCAAATTCGAAAACGTATGCGCAATGATGGGTACTTCACAATTGACTTTAGATGCTATGCGCTTACGTCTTCTCCCATTCACACTATGCGACTTGGCAGAAAAATGGCTTTATAATACTGCCGCACACTCTATCGCTAATTGGGATGAATTCGTCGTAGCATTTCTTAAGAAGTTTTACCCAAATCATAAGACTGCACATGTTAGGAGCGAGATCAATCAGTTCACCCAGCTTCCCAACGAACCATTTTGGAAGTGCTTTGAACGTTTCAAAGATCTGCTTGTCCAATGCCCCCATCACGGAATACAAAGATGGGATTTATGTCGGATTATATATGAGGGCATTAATCCAGCGACAAAGCAGATGCTTGAAACAATGTGTCAATGCAATTTCATGTCTAAAGATGACGGTGAAGCATGGAAATATCTGGAAGATCTCGCAGAAAGCACTTTGCAGTGGGAAAGCGTAAGACCACCTTCAACTAAGGGAGGTATTCACCAACTCGACGTTTCCATCGCAGTAAAAGCCGAAATGGCAGCGATGCAAAAGAAACTCGATGCTATGGAGAACAAATTTTCATCATTCTCCCTAAATCAGGTTACGCTTCCTAAGACCGTTTGTGGTTGCTGTTCGGATCCTTCACACTTAACGGAAGAATGTCCTATGAATGCATCGTTTCAAGCTAATGCTGCTTTTCAGCAGCGATCTAGAAACGATCCTTATTCTTCCACATATAATCAAGGATGGAGGAATCATCCTAACTTTGCTTGGAATCAAAACCAACAAAGTAATTATCAAAGACCTCCTCCACAGCAACCACAACCACAGAATCAGCCCCCCTTTCAGTCACAAAATTTCCAAAATCCGGCCAACATTTCTACACCACAAGTGGCCGGTATTGACAACTCACTTGCACAAACTTTGGATATGTTCATGAAACAATCCATGCAAAATTCGGCTGATATGAGGTCTTCTATTGATGCCCTAACGAAAAACTCCTCCTCCCATGGTGAGAGTATTAAATCAATAGAAAACCAAATCGCACAGTTAAACGCCGCATTGAGTGCGAGAGAGAAAGGGAAACTCCCATCTCAACCCCTACCGAATCCTGGCCATTCACAAAGTCATAATGTGAATGCCGTCACTACGTTGAGATCGGGGAGAGTGCTGAATAACCAAGTGGGCGAGCAGGTTGATGATAGTGACACATTTGATACCCCTTCTTCTTCTTCTTCCCCTAACTCGTCTAGTCTCCCACCTTCATCCGAGCCTATTCTCCGTTTTCCCCAAGGCTCAAACATTTCGCCAAATCTATCTAAGTCGATGCCCACTCCAATTTTGGGATCGAATCAGTCGCCACAGTCTTCTCCACAAACGTTGGACCCAAAACTTATTGATCGTGCTCCATTTCCAAACCGATTAAGGGCCAACCGACCTAACCCGCAAATGGAGAAGATTGTGGAAATGTTTAAGCAAGTTAGCGTGAATATTCCTCTTCTAGATGCTATTCAACAAGTCCCATCTTATGCAAGAATCCTTAAAGACTTGTGCACTAGGAAGAGAAAAACTCAAGTGCCTAAAAAGGTTTTCATGACGAGTAATGTTAGCACAGCTTTTACCCAACAAATACCAAAGAAACGTAAGGACCCCGGCTGTCCTACAATCTCTATTTCTATTGGGGGTAAAAATATAAATCGTGCTTTACTCGATCTAGGCGCTAGCGTCAACTTACTTCCTTATTCGGTATACGAGCAGTTAGGAATTGGAGAGTTAAAACCCGCCCATTGTACTCTTCAAATGGCTGATCGATCTATCACCAAACCTCGGGGCGAACTAGAGGATGTGTTAATTAAAGTCGGGGAATTCATATTTCCCGTGGACTTTATTGTTTTAGATACACAGCCTGTGGCAAACCCACGCAATCAAATCCCGGTGATACTTGGTCGACCCTTCCTAGCAACTTCTAACGCTGTGATTAATTGTCGTAACGGTTCTATGAACTTATCCTTCGGGAAAATGACAATTGAGCTTAATATTTACAAGCTAGGAAGTCAGCCATCAGAACCTTCTGCTCATTTACTGGACGTTTGTTCCATCCACGAGATAGCTCCCGAAAGCTGCATGGATGAGGAACTTTGCTTTGATGTTCTCGACAACACTAATGAGACATCGTTTGATCTTGCACCACTTCACAGTGAGGATATGTTCAATGAGTCCGACCTTGAGATTGAACCCTTTGACTCGTTGCAAAAGTCAGCAGCACTTTCCGAGTCAATATCTTATGCAAGTTTTGAACCTCTTAAGGAGTCCGAGTATCATTCCGTTACCCCTCCTTCTATTGTCTCTCCGCCAATTCTTGATCTCAAACCGCTACCTTCTCATCTTAAATATGCATATTTAGGAGAGAATGAGACTTTGCCAGTGATTATTTCCGCTTCTCTAGCCTTAGAGCAAGAGAATGCACTTTTGGCAGTGTTGAGATCGAATCGGGAAGCATTTGGTTGGACAATGGCCGACATCAAAGGGATTAGTCCCTTAATTGTTGAACATCACATACATCTGATGGATGAAGCCAAACCAACCCGAGACCCACAAAGACGGTTAAATCCTGTTATGAAGGAGGCGGTAAAGAAAGAAATCGTCAAGTGTCTTGATAGTGGAATAATTTACCCCATATCTGATAGTCAATGGGTAAGTCCAATTCATGTGGTCCCTAAAAAGTCTGGCATCACGGTAATCACTAACGAGGCTAACGAGTTAATCCAAACACGCACCCAAACTGGGTGGCGCGTATGTATCGATTACAGGAAACTCAATGCCGCGACGAGGAAAGATCACTTCCCTCTACCTTTCATTGACCAGATGTTAGAACGATTAGCGGGACACGAATACTATTGTTTCTTGGACGGATACTCTGGTTACAACCAGGTCCCCATCGCCGAAAAGGATCAAGATAAAACCACTTTTACTTGTCCTTTCGGAACTTTTGCTTATAGACGCATGCCCTTTGGGTTATGCAACGCTCCCGCTACATTTCAGCGGTGCATGATGGGGATATTTTCAGATATGGTGGAAAATTTTCTAGAAATTTTTATGGACGATTTCTCCATTTTTGGGGACTCCTTTGAGGACTGCCTTCGTAATCTTGACGCTGTTCTTACCCGCTGTAAGGATAAGAACTTGACTTTGAATTGGGAAAAATGTCATTTTATGGTTCAAGAAGGTATTGTACTTGGACATATAATTTCACATAAAGGCATTGAGGTAGACAGAGCTAAAATAGATGTCATTCAAAACCTCCCTCGTCCCAATTGCGTCAAAGATATACGATCCTTCCTTGGTCATGCAGGATTTTATAGGAGATTTATTAAGGACTTTAGCAAAATTGCTAGACCCTTAACCCTTCTATTGGCCAAGGACACTACATTTCACTTCGATTCGGATTGTGAGGCTGCTTTTGAATCACTTAAAGAATCACTCACTACAGCCCCCGTTCTATCATCTCCGGATTGGAACCACCCGTTCGAGCTTATGTGTGACGCATCAGATTTTGCTATTGGTGCTGTCTTGGGACAGCATATTGATAAGATGCCACATGTAATTTACTATGCAAGTAGGACCCTGAATGATGCACAAATAAATTACACAACTACCGAGAAAGAACTCTTAGCAGTTGTATTTGCATTAGAGAAATTCAGGCCCTACTTGATTGGCTCGCCTATTGTGGTTTACACAGATCACTCCGCCCTCCGACATCTTTTAACGAAGAAGGATGCAAAAGCCAGGCTAATACGTTGGATCCTATTGTTACAAGAATTTGATCTTGTTATCAAAGACAAGAGTGGATGTGAAAACGTAGTAGCAGACCATCTTTCACGCATCACTTCTTCGCCAACTGTGACCGTGCCGATAAATGACTCATTTCCCGACGAACAGCTCTTGAATGTATCCTACGAACCTTGGTTCGGAGATATCGTGAACTATCTTGCGACGGGACTTATACCTAGCGATTGGTCGAAACAAGACAAACTTCGGTTTTTATCCCAAGTAAAATATTTTTACTGGGATGAACCATATCTATTCAAGTATTGTTCCGATCAAATCATTCGCAGGTGTGTCCCTAACGATGAATTCGAGAGCGTGTTATCATTTTGTCATGATCAGGCGTGCGGCGGTCACTTTGGACCTCGAAAAACGGCGGAGAAAGTTTTGCAATGTGGCTTTTATTGGCCAACATTATTTAAAGATGCATTTGAGCATTGCAAAACTTGTCCGCGATGTCAGCATTTGGGTCGGATTTCACGTAGGAATGAGATGCCGCTCCAACCTATCTTGGTTGTGGAAATATTTGATGTTTGGGGTATTGATTTTATGGGCCCTTTTCCCAACTCCTTTGGGAATCTATATATCTTGTTAGCAGTTGATTATGTCTCGAAGTGGGTGGAAGCTATACCGTGTCGCACTAATGACAACAAAGTTGTCATTAAGTTCCTTAAAGAAAACATCTTCTCGCGATTCGGACACCCTCGCGCTATCATTAGCGACAACGGGACACATTTCTGCAATAGGTCTTTCGAGGCCTTGATGCGGAAATATTCAATCACTCACAAGCTTTCTACGCCCTATCACCCCCAAACAAGCGGGCAGGCTGAGATCTCAAATAGGCAGATCAAACAGATATTGGAGAAGACGGTTTCGAAAAACCGTAAGGATTGGACAACCAAATTGACGGATGCTCTTTGGGCATTCCGCACCGCTTATAAGACCGATCTTGGTATGTCTCCTTACCGCCTTGTGTTTGGGAAGGCATGTCACCTCCCTGTTGAGATTGAACATAAGGCAATGTGGGCTATTAAAGAGCTTAATTTTGATCTTGATCATGCTGGCGGCTTTCGGAAGCTGCAATTAAATGAGCTAAGCGAACTCCGCGATGAAACTTACGATAATGCGGTGATAGTAAAGAATAGGACTAAAGTGTTTCACGATAAAAATCTTTCTAGAAAAACCTTCACATCGGGGCAACAAGTCCTTCTTTATGATTCACGTCTCCATCTTCATCCGGGTAAGCTTAAATCTCGTTGGAAAGGACCTTTTGTGGTGCGGTATGTACACCCGCACGGGGCGGTTGAAGTCGAAAATTTGAAAAACGGTTCGATTTTTAAAGTAAATGGGCATAGATTAAAACCGTATTTTTCTGCTGACCCCGCGGAGGAGCTCCTGTTTTTACAGGAGCCGCTTTATCAAAACTAAATTTCCTCCGCCTCACCTCCATGTTTTTTAAAAAACATTTTCTCATTTTAAAAATGGAGGTGAGTAAAAAATGATTTGATTGAATATCTGTGCGTGTCAAAGAATAAGTTTGGGGGAATTTATCATTTAACTATTATTTTATCCCTTGTATCTCTCCCTTAGTATACAGGTCCATGTTCTCAAAAGGCTGCATCAGTGAGGACACTGCTAAAAACAGGTTTGGGGGGGAGGTTTGTATTCACTGAATTATCTTTGACACCGGGCATTAAAAAAAAAATAATAATAATAAAAAAAAAAATTATAACAAAAGAATAGAAAGTGAAACATTACATCCAAAAGATAGGAATAGTTTAAGAAAACCAAGAAAATTAGAAGTTTTCTTATACGAACTAGTAATAAGTAGTTATGAGCTGTTGTCCCAAGGGTTAGTAAGATAGAGGAAGTCACTAATCTGAGGATAAAAATAAGTCTGAAAAATAGTTTCTATTCTGGAAGCCAAACATTTGAATGTTGATACCCTACTATATGCACTTACACACGTCTTGAAACTCGGGATAGTAGAGGATACCTTGAAATGCTCTTGTCTAAAAGCCAAAGTATGAAGGAAATGATGAAGAAAATATAAAATGGTGAAAAGAAAAAAATGAACACTGGTTTTGTATCACCAAGGCAGCAATAAAAAAATATAGCGAGGGTGCCTCTTCACCTAGTGCCCTAAGGCCAACTGGTCTGGGAGTCACTGCTAAGCCTTAGGTGGTGCAAGACAAGGAAAATATTATCACCAAATCAGCAAGCACATGAGTAATCGGTCGGTTAGTACCTCAAGAAGTATTAACGGTCGCATGAAAATGTGTAAGCAATTCTAAGTATTCATCAAAGAAAAAGTACTAAGGTAGATGGACAAGAATATGATAGCTTGAATTGAATTCTCTGAGTGTAGGGATGTTCTTTACACACACGTGGGGTTATATGATCAATGTTTGGACAAAAGGTAGGAATGAAGAATAAAGACGATGTTTTATTGAGGGATGATGTGATTTCTAACATTTTTTCATGACTATTAAGATAGGGCTCATGACAACTGAAAAGCTAGTATAGTTGGAAACTCTTCTTTTCAAAGTATTTCTTTTATGGTTCTTATCTTTATATGTAAATTTCACCATCTTTCTTTTGTTATAGGATTTTGTGGGTGTAATCCGCTGAAAACCCTCAGGAGACAACACTCCTCCTACTAGGGACACCTAGAGGTTTAACGGCTTGTTGCACGTGCTCAGTGCAATCGTGTCTGCCTACGAAAGTGTGCCTAGTTTTCTCCTTTCTTTTTCTTCTCTTAAATAAACTAATTTGCTCGGGACGATCAAAGATAAGTTTGGGGGTATTTGTTCAGTCGATAAAACTGCACATTTGTAGTACATTTTTCCTACCATTTTTATATTAAAAAAGGACTTTATTATAATATATTATACATATGAGGGTTTATGTGTAAAAACATTATTTTCCATGTGTTAATATATTTAATTATCATTTGGTAGGAAAATGTATGCAAATAATATTATTGGTCTAATCCTAGTAGAACAAAGTCTACTAAAATCTTATATGAGTT
Organism: Agapanthus africanus; assembly: GCA_030015575.1. Lineage (NCBI taxonomy): Eukaryota > Viridiplantae > Streptophyta > Magnoliopsida > Asparagales > Amaryllidaceae > Agapanthus > Agapanthus africanus. The sequence continues at coordinate 390,026,124 of CM057350.1, forward strand.
GTTGTGCAGATTATTTCCAAGTTGTTATGAAGGATTTAACAAACAAATCAATTTGTTGAAGAATACTTTCCAAATTAAAGAGCAAACTTGGAGACTAAGTCTGGAAGCAACCGAGAAAATATTTTCAGATTCTGAAGAAGCCTAGGAATGCCAAATGTCACCATCAGAGAGCCCAAGAAAAACGACAAAATGATCCACACCATGGAGCGCGGATCCGCGGCCAAATCCACCCTGGGGCCGCGGATCCGCCGCGGTTTGATGAGGTCAGAATGCAATATTTTGGGAGATTTTCAAGTGCTGAATTTTACCAACTTCGCAACAAAAAGATTCTGGGTTTTCACTATATAAAGGCACCGAGGGCATCTTGGAAAAGCTATCAAGCCGAAGAGATCACGAAGCTCCCGACGCTCACGCATCCAGGCTGATCATCGACTGTTCGACTACCTCCCTAGGAAAGATCGAGAAGCAAATCAAGTTTTGTAATCATTTTCTATGGATTAAAAGTGTAGTTGAAGGAGTTGATTAATAAAGGTAGTTTTTATTTAATTGTTTGTTTTCTTTTACATTATGTTTTCCATCTCTTTCTTTTCATATTCTTCTCCCAACATGCGCGAGTAATTCTCCGCTTGTTAGGGTTCGTAGGATTAGGGTAGGCTAATGAACGATGAAAAATATCTAAACCCTTTTTAAGTCCTATAAAGTTTAGGAACTTTATCAAAATAATCATTAACATCCTAATCGGGCGCGCTAGCAATTCTTTACTAGTTCCGACCGCGATTAGAGATTAGATTAATGATTGTTTTGGTAAAGGCTAGATATGAACGGAGTTCCGTGTCGAGATAAGGGTTAAGAGTGGGATTCCTTTTCCCTCCAGAAACCCTAATCTACACGCATCGCCGTCGTTCTAGTTCTAAATCTATTAATGGATAAAAAGGGTAACTTTAATTAATCATTCATAACTACTAAATCCTAACGAACCCTACAAGCCCTTCTTATTATAATTAATCACATCTTTAAACTATTCTAGATCTATATTTACATTCTTATTAAACGTAGATCTAGAAACCATCCTACAACCATTCTTATTTCTTTCTCCTTTTCAACACATCTAAAGTAAAATTAAAAGGTTCCACGTTTCCCAGAGGACGACCCGTACTCATCTCGGTCTAGCTACGTGCGACACCGTTATTGATTGCGGTTAAACTAAAAACACGATTTTTCGTAACAATCATGTACCCTCCGAACCTTCTGCTCAAGCATGTTCTGTCGAATTAATAGATGTCGACAGCAACGAATTTGATCAGCTTCATGATACTGATCTAGACTCTTTTCATATGTTGTTGTTTGACTCAACTATGTATCATACACATACGGACTCTTCCATTGAGTTTTCCGGGTCAACATCTAATGCTGATGATGAACTTTTTCTAGAGTCTGAAGATCACCCCGCTTTCTCTGATGATATTATTTTTCAGGGTATTGATGAAAGCTTTGAGGAAATTTTCGCTGATGAGCTCGCATTTTTAGCAAACTCGGGTGTTGAGATAAATCAACTCCAAGATGAAGAAATTGAACCTCCACCCCTTCTTCTTGAAAATTATAAAAGTGTGAGTAATCTATCATCACTATCACTGTGTCATCTCTCCAAATTAAGACGCAAACCCATTCTTTCACACCACTTATCTCTTCCATATTAGTGTACATGCCCTAGAGGCCATTACTATATCATACTAGTATGTATATTACTTGATGGAAGCTTGGGATATTCACAGTTGTATATACAATCTTGCTCGAAATGGTAGTATGCTACTTGGTTTGTCTCTGCTTTAATATGTGCATGTGTTTCTTTTAGCATATCGCTTATATACATATTAGTAGAGCCCTTAGGATCTTTGCTTGATTACCAGCGTTGTGATGGCGCTCACACTCGTGGGGGCTGGGTAATCCATAAGCACATCCTTATACAGGTCCCTAGTCGTTGGACTATCGAGACAGGGCATCGATACTCCGGAGTAGACTAGCGTATGCACTTCTCATCCCAGCATGGGAGACGGTCTGTCCCACAGCCGTCAGTATGTCGTACTTGAGATAGTATGCGGGTGCTCGTTAGGTTACGAGTACACTGGACAGGACTCGTCGGGAACTGTTGGTTGGTATTATACCTATCGTCAGTTATCAGTTCCCAGGTGACATGAGTACAGCTTAGTCCGCTGACTTGACACTGTCACTTCGCCTCGAGTGTCTTCCCATTGTACTTTGATTACTACCCTACCACGGCTCAAAGGAGTCGTTCAAACAGGTTGTAGTTGGGTGCAGTCCCGAAGCACTTGGAGGCAGTGACGGTTAGACAGGATTCGTCTCTCCCGGTATTGGGGGTTGACATCGCGCTGTGTCCAGGAGAGCCATTACACAAGTAGTCCCTGGCCAGGGCAAGCGAGATATACTGGTAGGTTTCCAGTGTTATCTCAGGGTGTTCTGGGCTACACTCCGACACGACTTGTACCGCTATTAGGGGACTGACGTTCACCGCCCCCTAGGCCCGCCATGCGATATATCAGACGAACAGACCGGACTGTACGGAGACTGTCACATACAGGCTCAGTAGGAGTTCAGATGGGGTCACCTCGTCAGTCTTCTTATCGGCATCTACCTGGGGACCGTTACGTACAGCTAGTGCCGCTTGCGGTCTGTGGTTAAACCCACTACCAGCGTAGTGTCGAGTCTTTAGAGTCCCACACAGAGAGTTATTCGCCTTTAGGCAAAATGAGTAGAGGTCGCATGGTTTTGCGACAGGGTTCGTTCATATCCGCGCACTTGTGCACATTTGCTGTCCGGACAGCTTATACTAGCGGGCTTTTGTTTAAGCCGGATCCTAGTATATGATTTGGGATTGGTCTTATCTCATTGTATTCGTATTTCTCGGATCACGGATACGGGTGCGTATGCACAGTTGACTGAGACAGAGGCAGAGGACTTTGATTAGGGTTAATGACCATTGTCATTTTCTTAACCCTAATACTTATGTGTGTATTATGAATAATTGATATTAGTTAAATATAATTGTGCATGGTTAGGGTTGTTGACCATTTGACTACATTTGACTTGTTGACCTTGGTTGACATGTTGACCATCATCATTCCATATGAAAGATGCTCTTTGATCCTTGCAATTTGCATTAAATATGAAATGATAATAGTCAAGTCTTGATTAAACCATGACAATTATCTTGCTAATTATCTATTTACATAAATCACACATATATGTGAGAATGGTTCTTTATTCTCATTCATTCTATCATATTGATTCTCTCTCCTCCTCTTCCTCTTTCTCAAGCTCTCCCCTCTCATGTGTTGAGAAACACTTGAGCTTGAGATAAACCTCTCCAAAGTAATCTCTACTCTCATCTAAGGATCTAGGATTAGCACTTCTAGCACCTTTGTTACTTCTAGCTTGAAGTTGAAGCCAAAGGTTGAGGCTCTCGGGTGGATCCTTCTTCGACTAGAGAAGGCGACAAGGTGATCTCTTTCTTCCACTCCAAGGAGCAAGGAGAGAAGGACATAAAGCCCAAGGTATAACCTTTCTTCCATGTAGCTAAATCTAGTTAGCTTTTAGTTAGTTTTTGTTTAGCAAAGATCCTCCTTTAGTTAGTCCATGTTGCCTAGTTCGATAAAAATCCGATTTTTATTCCGTTTTCCGCCTCCCCGCAAGCACCGGGGTGGGTAACGTGGACTTACATTCCCCACTTCTTCATGTCTCTCTACAACATGTTCTTCCACCAACCGGTGCGTTTCACTGATAAAATTTTCGAATGGTTGGTATTGACTTTTGGTATGTGCAAATCTTGGCATTGACCAGTAACTTTGACCCCCCTCTTTAAAAAGCTTAACATTGTTTAACTCAAGTTTGGAGGTGTATAATTTGGCTCTTAAAAATAAAAATTTTACTCAAAATGGTGAGCCAAAAATAAGTTTGGGGGAGATTTTCACGATCATCTTTCATGTCCCCATTAATAAATTTTTCCTCCCAAGTTTACAGGTTTCTGCGATTTAACTGATGACAACAGTGAGGACACTGTTGAAAACAAGTTTGGGGGAGGTTTGTACTTATTTGCGCATCATGTTACATCATACTTTGCATAAGCACAACATTTTCAAAAATTTTGAAATTTTTTCTTTTATAATAAAATATTAGATAGTGAAAAATTACATCCAAAAGATTAGAATAGTTTAAGAAAAACTAAGAAATTTAGATATTTTCTTAAACGAAACTAGTAATAAGTAGTTATGAGCCGTTGTCCCAAGGGTTAGTAAGATGAAAGAAGTCACTAATCTGAGGATAAAAATAAGTCTGAAAAATAGTTCCTATTCTGGAAGCCAAACATTTGAATGTTAATACCCTACTATTCGCACTTACACACGTCTTGAAATTCGGGATAGTAGAGGATACATTGAAATGCTCTTGTCTAAAATCCAAAATATGAAGGAAATAATAAATGAAGAATAAAATATAAAATGGTATAGAAAAATAAACACTGGTTTTGTAAACACCAAGGCAGCAATAAAAAATATATAGCGATGGTGCTTCATCACCTAGTGCCTTAGATCAGCTGGTTGGGGAGTCACTGCTAAGCCTTAGGTGTTGCAAGATGAGAAAAATACTATATACACCTAATAAGCAAGCACATGAGTAATCTGTCGGTTAGTACCTCAAGAAGTATTAACGGTCGCATAAAAAATGTGTGAGCAAATCCATCTAATATCCACCGATTAAAAAAGTACTGAGGTAGATGGACAAGAGTATGATAGCTTGAATTGAATTCTCCGAGTGTAGGGATGTCCTTTACACACACGTAGGGGTATATGATCAATATTTGAAAGAAAGGTAGGAATGAAGAATAAAGACGATGTTTTATTGAGGGATGATATGATTTTTAATATCTTTTCATGACTATTAAGATAGGGCTCATAGCAACTGAAAAGCTAGTATTAGTTGGAAACTCTGATTTTCAAAGTCTTTCTTTTACAGTTCTTATCTTTATGTGTAACTTTCAAAATCTTCCTTTTATTATGGGATTTTGTGGATGCAATCCGCTGAAAACCCTCAGGAGACAATACTCCTCCTACTAGGGACACCTAGAGGTTTAAAAGCTTGTTGCACGTGCTCAGTGCAATCGTGTTGCCTACGAAAGTGTGCTAGTTAGTTTTTCTTTTTCTTATATTTTCTCATTCTCTTGAATAAAAATGTTTGCTCGAGACGACCAAATTAAGTTTGTGGGAATTTGATCAGTCGAAAATATTTCATTCTCAACACGTCAATTTCCCTACTCTTATCGATCATGTAAAGGTGTTTATTGTAAATATAACACGGATTACGAATTCATCTGGAAAATACCAAATACCCTGTGTTATAGTTATAATCGGCATTCTAGAGGGAAATTGTGTATTTATTACTACACGCATGATTCTGTATATCTCAACACTTGTCTCAAGATTTTTGTGCAGAAATTCTTCAGGTAAAAGAACTGGAACTGCTAAAAGTGCCGATAAAATACAGCAAGTCAAAGACTTGAGATCTGGCAGCAATCAAGAAAGAAATGTAAGATTCCAGGCATCAGATAAAGACCCTAAGACCAACACAAAGCATCCCGAGAAAATTGATGCGAAGAACTCCTCATATGGCCGCGGATCCGCGGCCGAGTTGCCGCGGATCCGCGGCCTAGTTGGTCCATCAACGATCCCAATTTCTCCAGAATATTCCCTGTAACAAACTAGCTTCTAGAAGACTCTTAATTAACACGTGGCTTCTTCCCGAAGGCTCTGCATAACAACCTACTTCTAGAAGAATCCTTGTAACAATCCATTCTAGAAGGCTCTCTCTAACAACCTAGCTTCGGAGGGAAGTTTCATTTGAAATTTATAAAAAGGGATCTAGATCTAGGGTTGAGGGTTGTTCAATTTTAGTTACACAATTAGGGTGAAAATTCTAGCACAAATCTAAATCAATTCAAATCAAGTTGGGTGACACAATTTGAGCCAAATCAAGATTCATCGAGTACCAAATCAAGTGAGCCATCAACGATCCTCTATTGCAACGCCGATCATCATCCGAGTAAGAGATCCACGATGATCCGCGACTCACGACGATCGAGCCATGCAAAGATCGACGACAAATTTCCTTTCAAAGAAGTGAGCTAAAGCTAGTCTTGTAAACTTGAGTGAGAGGTGTAATTTGAAGGAGATCTAAATAAAGGTGATAATTATAATTCTCGATTTCTATTCATTCTCGCATTATGAAATTCTTCGTTCTTGATTGTTTCATTATGATGCGTGAGTAAATTCTCCGCTTGTGGAGGATTCGAAAGAATTGATAGATCTAATGATGATCAAATCTTAATACTAATCTTAATTCTTATGAGATTTGTGAACCTTAGCTAAAAGAATCATCGATGGCCTAATTTGGAACGAGATCGCTTTCGTGATAACTACGTTGCAAATTAGAGATCAACGATCGGTGATTTTTCTTTACTAGAGGCTAGATCCGAATGATTATAATTGAAAAGACAAGGGATAGTGAAGGAGAAACCCTAGTTTCTTCAATTGATCCCTAATCTTCATTCATCATCATCAATCTAGCTACAAATTATCAATAGATAAGATTAGAAATTATTAGATTCATCATTATCTATTAACTCAATCGGATCCTACAAGTAATTCTTCATAATCTTGATAAATCAAATTGATATTGGATAAATTCATAAATTCTTGATTCTTGAATGTTTTGTTTAGTTGTTTCTTGAAAATCAATCTCACAAATCTTGAATCGTTTTCTTTACTATTTTTATTTTCAACTCAACTAAAACGATTTCGAACAGATTCACACAATCTCTGTGGACGATCCGCTCTCGCTAACGAAGCTACAATAGACACCGTTAATTGATTGCGGTTACAAATTTCTTTGGTTGTGATAAAACTTTTCCATAAACACGTAGAAACGAAGAAAATGATCAATCAGCACCCAAGTATTTGGGTGGAGGTAAATTGAAGTTGCCAAGTGAATGAATATTTGTGAGCAAGAGATTTTTGGCACAAATCATGGATGATGGCTGCATAAAAGGGGCTCGGCCATTCCTACCAGAAAGAGCTCTGTGATTTCGAAATATCTGCTCACTGTCTAAAATGGTGAGTGGTGAAGTGTAGGATTCAAGAGGTGGGGTTAAGCAACAAGTGGTGAGTGTAAGCATATAATAAAACCAATGAATAAATTAATCCCCTCACACATTTGAGCAGCCACCTAGCTACAATAACAAAAGATCATACAAATATCCTTGATTGGACAAAAGCCAATTAAAGCACCAGGAATCACTCACCCACACCATGACTCACACAAAGCCCAGAAATATCCACTAAATGTGCTGGCAGCAAGGAATTCGGCCACGAAATTTGGCTTACTGGAAAATGAAATTCCACACAAGAAAAATGGCCAAAAACAAAACCCACACATACAACAAATTCCATTAAATATATTTTCTTTTTTTCTTTTTTTCTCTTTTAAATAAATCATTTTAAATCTCCAAATTATTGGTATATATTTATACCATTTTACGAAAACCCCAATTTCGCAAATCGGTTAGTTTTCGCGAAATATATTATTTTAATATTAAATTCCAAAAATAATATTTTATATTTTCTGAAATGTTACAAATTCTATATGGATCAATCCGTACTTGCTGGCTAGCTACAGCGCGCCGTGCACTTGTGGTTTATAAATTTTAAAACGAGACTGAGCTCGCGTGTGCCGCATTTCTAAAAACCTTTCTTTCAACACTACATAAGCGTGCGTGCGTGAAGTCCAAACAAAGAAAGAAGAGATTACACTTAAAGCACAATACTCTCAAAGGAGTTTCTCTTAAAGCTCACAACTAATACTCAATGAGTATGGAATAATCAAATTTGGCTCTTTGATATTTTTGAGTGTGTGAGAGAAAAGATAATTAAAATCAAGATTTTTCTCTCACAAGAGATGAGAAAAAGCTTTGGAATCTTTCAAAATAATTTTGCAAGGTTGTTCAAAACCCAAAGCAAATCTCAATAAGTACCACTAAAGAAAAACTAGTCGTTATAAGTCAAATTAGTCAAAAAGAGCCGTTATCAGACGTCTGAAGTTCAACCAGACAGACGTGTGAAGAAAGATCAATAACAACTATAAAATAGCTTCAGACGTTTGTTTGAATAAGCTTCAGACATTTGCTGATAGTTTTAAAATAAGGCGAAAAAGCACAGAAAGCAAACAAACGTTTGAAGAGAGAGAGACTAACGTCTGAAGAAGAAATGTTTTCAAATGATTTTGAGCTTCAGACGTTTGTCTAAAATAGCTTCAGATGTTTGCCGTGGGTTTCAAAATATGGCCAATGAAAATACAAAGAACAAACAGACGTCTGAAGAACAAGTGACACACGTCTGAAGAAGAAAAGATTTTCAAAGTATTTAACCTTCAGATGTTTGTGCTAAATACTTTCAGACGTTTGTTCCCATAAAAAGTTTTAATGCCAAGAAAACACAGAGAACAACCAGACGTCTGAAGAAGTTTTTACAGACGTTTGTTCTGTAAAAAGTTTTAAGCCAATAAAATCACAGAGAACAACCAGACATTTGAAGAAGGTTTGACAAACGTTTGTTCTGTAAAAAGTTTTAAGACAATGAAAAACAAAGAACATCCAGACGTTTATTCTGGTAAGCTTCAGACGTTTGTTCTGAAGCAAAAAACTGACATTTTAAAACTTGTGCATGTTTTGGAAAACAGTGTTGACGTTTGAAGTACAATGGTACACACGTCTGAAGAAGAATTTTTCAGACAAATTTGAACTTGGTTTTGAAACAGATTTTAAATGAAAACCAACGCAAGTTTTTCACCAAGAGTTTCACAAATAATACGAAGAGTGTGTGCAAGAGATTAATATGATGTTTTCCATAGTCATGAGTACTCACTTGATTTCCTATGTCGATATCGTTCTTTTGCCAATTCTTGAATCTTCCGATATCTCGACACGAACTCTTGAATTTTCGATTTCTTTGATTCTTGAATTCTTTTGCACTTGGACTTTTAGCTCATTATCTTCATGAGCTTGAATTTGTTCATTGAGGAGCTCTGGTCCATTATCCTCCATCCTCCAATAGATTTGTCGTTTTTAGCACAATTTCCTCCATTCTTTATCATATGCTTGTGCTGTGAGATATCTAATATCCTGAAATGCAATCTCAAACGACCAATTATATCATATACAGTGTTATGAAATAAACAAGATATTAAACACAAGTATACGAAACATTCATTGTTTCGATTATCACAAGTTATGAATAGTATATCAATATCAGTATATAAATCAAACTCAAAGCATGAGCTATTGATATACTATATATGTACGTGATATAAGAAAACCAAGATAGATGAGCACACGTGTGTGTGTGTGTATGTGTGTGTGTGTGTGTATTCATATTGCGAATCATCAAAACAACGAATGTGAATAATATATCGATATCAAAATATATAACACAAGCAAAGCATGTCGATATCGATATATTACTCGATATACACAAGATATAGGATATACAAGCTAAACATCAAGTATATACAAGTTTGGTGTCGATAATGAAAATAAGATAAAGCATGTGACACTAAATAACTATTTATGTTTAAGCTATCATCAAAACAAGGCAAGAATGGACAATGAAAATACATAAGCTATTATCCCGTAAATACGCCTATAATGAAAATATTCCTAGAAGAGGGTGAATAGGAATATGCTATTGATATGCCCAAATTAAAAATTCTATCAAACACTTGCTAATAAACAACACAATTGCAAAGCTTATATAAGGAATAAGCCAATATAGATATGATGCTAAGCAAACTACAATTGTGAGCAATGAATTACAAACAAGAGATACTATCAAGCATAAGCAAATATCACAAGTATGAGCAGATAGAGTAATAGATATTGAGCATGCAAATTTTAAACTAATAAGCAAATGAGAGATAAGAAATATGCAAACTCAAACACTGGGGATTTTAGAGTGGTTCGGGAGATCCCCTAGTCCACTTTCTTTAGGCGCACGAGCCCGTTCCACTAATCACGTCTTTTTCGGAGATACACATATGTTGTCCACCGGCAACCTAACGCGTCTCTACCGAGACAACACGTTACGCACCCGCAACCTCACACGTCTCCACCAAGACTACAAGATCTCCTAAAAAGACACTCACATTGTTCGCCACTACGAACAACATTTCTGTCACGATCCGAAATAGCACGTGACTGGCACTTGAATCATGTGAAGTCTATAGGACCCCACCTAATTCAAGTAAGCCAAAAACCCGGAAATCTAAACCATTTTAAAAGGAAGGTGAAGGAAAACTTGTTTTAAAGCAAGTGGTTTTAATAAAATAAGTGGCATTAAACATTTAAAAGCAACATCATATTTCCCCGAAAATTTCGGCAGAGTCTCCTTTGTAGATACTGGCCCTAAACGGGTACAAACAGGAATATACCAGTAATGAATAAAGGCATCCCTAAGCGGGAGCTAGCTCTTCGCCAATTGGCAGAAACAATCACGCAAGCAAAATAATATACAACGCTGAAGGGCGAGGATCAAAACTCAGAAAGAAACCAACATCTCCAAGAAAACCAGAGAAGAATCATAAATATACAAGCGCGTGACTCTAAGGTCGAAAGAATATACAACTGGTCTTCTAAGTCTATCAAATAATACAAGTCTGGTTGATGGAGTTTACTAGATACAACTGAATGTAAATAAAAGTATAATGGTGGTCACGATGCAAATGAACCCACCTACCAAAGCAATCACCCGGAAGGAAGCAGTGTGCCAGCAAGCCGCGACGAAACCTGTACGGCCAAACCTGCAAGAAACTGTGGCACAACAGGGATGAGTTTCCAACTCGTGAGTAGAAGATATCACCGAGCAGAAATCGCATGTATGAATCTATCCTAGGTCATACAATAATATCCACAATACTACAACAAGGTAACAGTATAACATAAGTGCGATATCAAGGTACTCGTGTCTGTGCCAAGAATAATAATAATATCGTGACATGTACTAATACACTATCCAACATGTGTCCAGCAACCACACACAAATCATGATAAAACCCGAGTGCCCAGCATCGACACTCAAAACATCATGAAATCCGTGTCCAACAGTGACACAATGCTCAAATCTCGGGCTCCGCATGAACAGGATCGGCCCATGGACTCCGCATGAACAGGATCGGCCCATAACTCCGAACGGTATCCTCCGGATATCCGTCGATTTTCCATACAATCACCGGTCGGTAGTGCTCCCCTGCCGAGCTCAACACCTTTCTATACGATCTTCTTGCCCTGGGGTACCGCACCGGGTCCACCATGCACCCGCAGACGGTCCCTCCCCCTACCTCGAATCGGGTGTATGATATCGCTCAAGAGCCGAGAAAACCCATGGTGGACGACACATACATCATATCATGAGAAAACCGCAACTTGCATTTAAAATGATTATGAGTTTATAAAATCCTTGCGGTTTCTCCAAATCCAAAATCTCATGGAAAATCCAATATCCAAAAATCTCAAAGTAAACAGTAAATTACCAGCATAAAGCCCCATAATATTGCATGACAATGAATAGATATACATGCATGAAGTATCTCAGTAATAAATGCAATGTCTAAACTAGCATATGAAAGCAAGCGTACTAGTACTATATTGAAACTACCAGCTAGCAATTTATACTAATAAAGTAGTGTTTTTCTAATATGTACGTGACATGAAAATTACAGATGATGATGTGTGTGAGCCGGCAAGCAAGTGTACGTGGAGCATACGCATCATCGGTAATGGTGCTGGTGTCCTGACAGCATGGGTTCATAATAACAAAAGAAATCATAAGTATAAGCATGCAATGTGATAAGAACAACATATAAGACTACACACTTATATATACGAGTCATACAGTTTTGGCATTTAAAATAACACGAATCGTGGTTTTTAGAAAATAGGGGCTACGGTGTTTTTTTTTTAGGAAATGGTACGTCCTTTGAAATGTTCGTAGTATCTCTCGGCCTGTCTTTAAAATACTCACGATTCGTTTGTTTGAAAATAAGTATGACTCGAGCCCAGTCTAACATCTACCTGATAACTACAGGACTAAACTAAGAGACTAATCGAAAAGGGTAAGGAAATCCACCTAAAGTCCGAGTCGATATATCTAGTAGTCAGTGATCCCGCCTCAATGGCGTCACGTACGATAAAATATATAATACGACATTCTCGAGTCAAGAGTGCGGATCAATCATGATATTTATACATCGTACGGTAAAAATCCATCGTACGGCATCCCAAATCGGGGTACGGGTCAAATGTCACATATACCTCATTATTTATCTAGTATCATTATCATCATATCTTGAATTAGAAGTACCGTTCTAATCTAGAACATACCGATATAATCAAACATATAACCGTGTGTGAATAAAACGCATCGCCCACGATCCACAATAATATCATGTCGTATATCATATCACGACCCAATAACATATCACAATCTCACGGCATCATGCCCGATCAGATCGACTCACCTCCAAGTATCATATACTGTCCTCATCATCCGTGTATACGTATTTATATATATATATATATATATATATATATATATATATATATATATGTATGTATGTATGTATGTATGTACCAACGCAACCACATATATATACATATAAACATATACACCTAAAAATCATGTCACATGTGTGCGTGTGTGTATGTCGACTTTTACTCTAAGGTTTCGCAACTAAGAAACTAAACTAAAAACGCTTTCATCCAAATACGCAAGAACTAATCCATGATCTCCTAAAGCCTTTCCTACTAATTATCCATGTCTCACAATATACATATTTATATACATATATAATATATTTGCATACTATACGCCATCCACCCGACTTCCCCCCGTAGATATACATCAACTCACCTTGATCCTTGCTTGCCGAATTCGATGTCGCCAAACTCTTCTTCGTCGTTCAAAGTCCACGTGAAGGTACCTACATATCACATATATCGTATCGTAAACAAAGTCGCGTACGAAAACCAAAACGGCACACGAATCACACATAGGTTAAAACCTATGGTCTACTCATGCAAAAGAGCCAAACAACACCCGATATCGACGTACAAACGTCAAGTGACCAATACAAAACACAAATATCGTAACTTCAAGTCATTAAAACCCACAAAATATAAACAACAACTTAGAAAACTGGTTCCAGATTTTGGTTCAGGTAAAAAAAGTCTAAACAAGCAATGCAGTGGGGTTGTATATGAAGTAACTGAGCTACAGACCAAACTTAGACACCAATGCCCACAATTTGGCCAGTGACATACCCTGAAATTCCGGCCTGGCCGGCCTTAGGTGCTTGTTCTGGGCTCGTATTCACAGGGTGGTCTCGTAGTGTTTAATCTAGGTCAATAGGGTTGCTAGTTTTTCCTGAAAAAGTCTCGGGTCACTCCAGATATCCTGTAGTCCTCACAATCTCACAAAATCGACATTTCGAAATATCTAACTCAAGCTTTGGTTTTGTTTCTGTACTGGTCTAGGTTATTAACACTAGGGGTTTTAATCACCAATCACACTCACTTGCACCATCACAATTCAAGAATTTCCGAAACTTGATCTTGGAATTTTCCAAGATCACTAAACTTCACTTAATCGATTCTAAACTAAACTAGAAGCTATAGAAACTCAAATACTAAGCTAATGGCGAAGGAAGTACCTCATTTGGCAACTTAAGAATTTTCTTGAGTTGCCCCAAGTGCTCAAAATCCTAACTTGCTTGATCCACCATGCTTGTAGTGAGCTTGTACACAATTTTAATGAAGGGAAAGAAGTGTTTTGATGTGGTTTTGGGGTTGTAGTGAGGAGGTAGAGGTGGTGGAAGGAAGAGGGCAGCCATGAGAGGAGGAAGGAGAAGAAAATGATGAAGAATGAAGTGAGGAACAATAAGCAATGGTCCAAGGAGACCCCTCACCCTCTCTCTCTCTCATTGCCCATACCACCTTGTCTCCCCATGTCACCAATTTTCTTTTTCTTTTCTTTTTTCTTCTTTTCTTTTCTTTTACAAAAACAAGACCATACACAATTAAGGAATTAAGCCAAGTTTTCAAAAATGCAACAAGTGTTAGCAATATGACATGGTGCATGTCACATGCACAAAACATAATCATTGCATGATTAAGTACTAATCGAGTTTAGTAATACTAACTTATATACAATTAATTGTATACTAAATTATAAAATTCCCAACCTTCATAAATTCTTTTAAAATCAATTATTAATATAAATTTCCAAATATTTCCCACTTTATCGGTATATAATTATACCATATCATTAAAACCAATCCTTGCACTTAATAATATTCCTGAAATTTATTATTTTAATTATTTAAATTTTAAAATAATATTTTATTTCCTAAAATGTTACAACTTCTCTCTTCACAAAGCTCGTCACCCTTCTCTCTACAAATCCACGTACTCAAACTTAAGCACTTCTTCTCTCAATCAAGCTCTTCTCTTCATAATGGAACTCTTACACTCAAGAGTCCTTACTATTGAAGCACAATACTTTTTAATAGAGTTTCTCTCAAGCTCACTTATGATACTCTACAAAATATAGATAATCAATTTGAGCTCTTGATTGTGTGTGAGAATGAAATAGAATAAGCAAATGAAAACTCAATACAACTCTCACAAGAGATGAGATTTTTCTTTCAAAACACTCAAAAATAAGCAAGTGAAAATCTGTGAGTGAATCGTGCAAAAAAACCAAAGCAAAAGTATTTTTATAGCCCCAAAGAAAAATTAGCCGTTATGGTTCAAAATCATAAATCAACAGCATCGACAGCCGTCTGAAGGTCATCAGGCCAGACGTCTGTCCCTAAAGACAAAATACCCCAATGGCTATATAACGGCTGTATTTTAGAAAACATTATAGCAGAAGACGTCTGTCCATTTTACCTTCAGACATCTGTAGTTCTCATCGACAGACGTTTGAAGTACATAGAGGCGGACGTCTAAAGAACAAAAGCAATTTCAACCCAAGACTTTTGGTTTTGAAAAAATCCCTTAAGAAGACGTCTGAAGCTTTAAATAGGCAGACGTCTGAACAAGAAAAGATTTGGTAAAAATATAACATCAGACATCTGCGCCGATGATTTGCAGACATTTGTGTTCCTCACTGAAAAGCACAGAGCCAAAACCAGACGTCTGAAGTTCAAATGGGAAGACGTCTGAAGTTTAAAAATGCCATTTTGAAACCCTTCATTAGACGTATGGTCCATTGACCTTCAGACGTCTGTCTCATCTCAATTTTGAAAACATATCTGATATTTCAGATATCAACAGTGCACAGACGTCTGAACTTCAACAAGGCAGACTCTGGCTAAGCACAAAAAGCAAAAGTTTATAAAAGCGAAAACTTTAAACTCGAAAATTCGAAGATTGTAAATCTTTTGTGCTATCGTATGCGAGTGTTCAAGAGCTCAAATTGATAATAATCATATTCAATAAAGCACTTACATAGAATCCTATGTCGATATCGCATTTCTTCGAAAACTTAAATTTTCAACACTTCGACATGAGCACTTAAACTTTGGCGAATCACTTGATCTTCAACTTGACTTCTATTGATCTTCGCCACTCAACTCACGTGCATCTTGAAATCGATATTTGATCTTCAAATAAATTTCGACTTCGACTTCGATTTTTTATGCTTCAAACTTGAACTTCGGCTTTTAGATTAATGGTTATTCGTAGCTTGAACTCTTGAATTCCTTGACCCTTGGCTACTTAGCATCATGAAACTTGAATATGCAAATTGTGAAGCTCTCGTCCATATTCTCCAACCTCCATTAGATTTGCCGTTTACGCTCAATATCCTCCATCCTCCGTTAAACGCTTGTGTCGTGAGATATCCAATTGTCACGACCCGAAATTTAGCTCGTAACCGGCACTTAAATCACGCAACGTCTAAAGACGTAACGGAATTTAAGTAAGCCGAAGCCCAGAAATCTAAACCCTTTTTAAGAAAATAAAAGAGGTGAAGTTTTGAAATAAAGGGATAAGGAAATCAAATTTTCTTAATGCATAGAAAAGGGACATGAAAATACAAGTGAAAATTTCTAGTTTGAAAACATGTTTCGTCTTTTTAAAATTTGGGCAGCACCTCCTTTGTATTTTTGATCCAAAACCACAAATACATAATGATAATAAAGGAATCCCCAAGAGGGAGCTAGCTCTTCGCCAAACGGCGGATCACAACCACGCAAGACAGTATATATAAGTATACGATGCCCAACGGCGAAGATCAACACCAAAAATAAAGAATAAAGCGAGATATCAACCCAAAAGGCGAACATAAAACCCATCGTTCAAGTCTCGCAACTACAAGTCTCACTAAGTCTCATTACTTATACAATTACTAGTTTTGACTGATGGAGTTGACTATATACAATATGAAATATAAATACAAGAATGGGTACGGTACAAATGTCCCACCTACCGAAGAAATCACCCGAAAGCAACTGTGTGCCAGCGATGCCGCTACTGATCCATGCGGTCAACCTGCAAGAACTGTGGCACAACGGGGGTGGGTTGCCAACTCGTGAGTAGAAAAACATCAACAAGTAGAAATCGAATAAAATAACGATTTCCTAGGTCAACTATATCATAAAGGTAATACTATGATATCTAGAGTGACCGTATCTACATCTGTGCCAACAATGTAATCAATGTCAATCAGCATGTGGATGTCATCCAACAATATAATCAATGTATGTATGTAAGTGGATCCCGTCCACGTGTCAACCAATGACACAACAACATCATGCATGTAAATATCATAAAAGCATATGCATGGAAGTATGAGGATATAAATCAACGTGCGTCCCTCGCGACACATCAAAATCATGGAACCTGGGTGTCCAGCATCGACACTCGAAAATATCTTGAAACCCGTGTCCAGCATCGACACGTAAATCCTTATATCTCGGGCTCCGTCAGTCCGGATCGGCCTATCTCATCTCTCGACTCCGGTCGGTGTCCTCCGGATATCCGCCGAGCCTAAATACTATCACCGGTAGGTAGTGGCCCCTCCGCCAGGCTCACCATCTACTGCACAGCAAATCCATTCTCGCCCCGGGGTACCATACCGGGTCCACCATGTACCCGCAATCGGCCTCATCCAGCTCCTCGAATCGGGTATCACTGTCACACGTCTCAGAACCGAGAAAACGCATAGTGGACGCACTGAAATATCATATCAAGAGAAACCGGGTTTTTAAAACAGTACATACTTTCTTTTGAAATACCCACGGTTCTCAAATCCAGAAATCTCATGAAAACAGCATATCTCAATGTTAGTGTATATGCCCTAGGGGCCATTATTGTATCATACTAGCTTGTATATTACTTAATGGAAGCTTGGGATATTCATAGTTATATTAACAGTCTTGCTAAACATGGTAGTATGCTACTTGGTTTATATCTATCTTAATATGTATGTACGTATTGATAGAGCCCTTAGAATCTTTCTTGACTACCAGCGTTGTGATGGCAGTCACACTAGTGGGGGCTGGGTAGTCTACAAGCACATCATTTTTCAGGTCTCTAGTCGTAGGATTATCGAGACAGGGCATCGATACTCCGAAGTAGACTAGTTTGTAAGCTTCTCATCCCAGTTGGGGAGATGGTCTGTCCCACAGCCATCAGTACGTCGTACTGGAGATAGTATACAGGTGCTCGTTGGGTTACGGGTACACCGGACAGGACTCGCAGGGAACTGTTGGTTGGTATTATACCCGTCGTCAGTTAACAGTTCCCAGATGACATGAGTACAGCATAGTCCACAGACTTGACACTGCTATTTCGCCTCGAGTGTGTTCCCACTGTTCTTAGATTGCTACCCTACCACGGCTCAAAGGAGTCATGCAAACAAGTAGCAGTTGGGTGCAGTCTCGAGCACTTGGAGGCAGTGGCGGTTAGACAGGATTCGTCTCTCCCGATATTGGGAGTTGATATCGTGCTGTGTCTAGAGAGCCATTACGCAAAGTCCCTGGCCAGGGCAAGCGAGATTTACTGGTAGGTTTTCCAGTAGTTTCTCAAGGTGTAATGGGCTTCGCTCCGACACGAATTATACCACTTTTAGGGGACTGATGCTTTCCGCCCCCCTAGGCCCGATATGCGATAGTCCTAGACAAACAGACCGGACTGTACGGAGATTGTCACATCAGGCTCAGTAGGAGTCCGGATGGGTTTCCTCATCGGCCTTCTTATCGACATCTACCTGGGGACCGTTACGTACAGCTAGTGCCGCTTGCGGTCTGTGGTTAAACCCACTGCCAGTGTAGTAGTCGAGTCTTTAGAGTCACACACAGAGAGTTTCCCTGCTTCGGGCGAAACGATATAGAGGTCGTATGGTTTTACGACAGGGTTCGGACGCATACGTGTTTTTACGCACGTACGATGTTCGGATAGTTTTTACTAGCGGGCTTTGGTTTAAGCCAGATTCTTGTATCGGATTATTGGATTTATACAGTCTAAAGTTTTTCCGTGTTTTCACGGATAGGAGGGGCGTTCTCGTAAATTCTCGAGAAGCTTCTAGAAGGTTGATGACTTGGGGGCTAAGGTGGCATTTATATTAAATGGATTTGTGACTCATGAGATGAATCATTCAAGTGAGTTAATGAAGCATTTATTGCTTAATGACTCACTTAATGATTCATTGCACATATTAAATGAAGCATGGTTGTTAATATCATTTAAATGATTTATTTGATATTCTTTATGCTTCATCATATATTGGAAATGAGAAACAATTCATTTCATTATCACTCTCACCTTCTCTCTCCTCAAGCTCTCTCTCTCTTCAAACCCTAACCTCTTATGTGTTGAGATCAAGGGTTAGCTAGACTTATTAATCCCTAATCCTACTCTATATTTCCTAGGTTGCTTAGATTAGCATTTTGAGTAACCTAGTTACCTCAAGTTAGAGGTCAAGTTTGGAGTAGCAGCTCTCGGGTGGATCTTCTATCACAAAGAAGAGGCCGACAAGGAGGTGGTCATCGAGAACAAGAAGGACTTGGTTCATTAGGTATAATCTTCTTTCATAGTAGCTAATCCCTCATATGGTTTTGTTAGTTAAGGTTTGGCAAAGATCCGTAAGTTAGTCGATGTTTGTTTTAAACAAAATGATTTTTTTCCTATTCCGCCTCCCCGCAACTCGTGGGGTGTACAACGTCGACTTACACTCAATGCGTAAAAGCGTAAAGCATGATGTATGCGACATATAACAGAAATGTAAGCATATCCGTATATCATGCAACATGGAACAGTAATATGCACATATCGAGGGAAAACCGCTCTTTTAAATGAATCCAGTTTAAAATATATCCCGCGGTTCCCAAATTCTCCAAAGTCCAATGCAACATCGTATAAAGGTGCATATGCAACTATAGCAAGTAAATCGTGTAAGGAGTCATATCATGATGCAACAAATCCTACTGTGTAGTGACATGGCAATTATCGATGATGAAGTGTGTGAGCCGGCAAATCTGTGTACGCGTAACATACGCATCATCGATAATGGTGTAAGTGTACTAGCACAGGTATATGCAAGGCAATGAGAATAACATGAATGCAGCATAAGGTAAATCATATGCAAATGCTGACGGGTATACGTATCTAGCATGACCGAGTCGGTGAATCTAACCATCGGCACCTAGCCTCACGACATCACGTATGGTATAATCCATCGTACGGCATCCTCTAGTCAAGGGTATGGATTAATCATCAAGTCAAACTCATCACGTACGGAAAATCATCGTACAGCGGCATTAAACCAATAGGGATCGTATCAACCTATATGACAATGATGGTACGGCCTAATGTCACGTACAGCCTATCATTCATGATTCACAACATGTATACACATATATATCCATATACCTATGTCCCAAGTCACATCCATAACAATCTTATATCAGGGGACCGGCAAGGTATCAATCCTCTCAATCGACTCACATCCGTATACCCACATATCATCATATCACATGCCAAATCGTATTCTCTTTTCATCGCATCTATATCTCATATAAGGTCAATTTACAATTACATTCTACCTTTACTATAAGTATATGTATCTAATCTAACATACACACCCGAACCATACAATCAGTTTTTAAAAGATACGAATCATAGTATTGAAAGTCGGGGCTACGGTGTTTTTAAAAAAAAGATATCATTTGAAAATCCGTAATGTCCCTCAAGGTATCAGTTTAAAAGATGCATACGATTCTTCAGTTTGAAAATAGGTATGGTTCGGATGACACATTTACGTCGGCTATCTAGTCTTATAGTACCCTAAACGGCAATATCATCAAACATCATCCTCAAATCCCGTCATCACATATTAGTCGTATCATATCACTTCTAACTATCCTTTAGTTTCTAAAATAGTTTCTCTAACTATCTTTTAACTCTATCTATAGTTTCTATTAAAGGTTTCCTTAACCATATACTATGAATTGGTTTCCATCAAAAACTTGCGGAGGTGCTATACGCCATCCACCCGACTTCCCCCGTGGATGTAGATCCACTCACCTTGATTCTCGCTTGCCGAAGTTGATGTCTCCTTGCTCTTACTCGTCATCCGAAGTCCACTTGAGGGTACCTACATATATACACATATAGCATCGTAAACAGAAATCTCGCACAAAACCAAAACAGTGCACGTATCACACATAGGTTTAAACCTATGGTCTACACATGCAAGAAGAACTAATAACCCTCGACATCGACATACAAACGCCAATCGATCGAGACAAAACGAAATATCACAAGTTCAAGTCATTTAAAAGTCACATTTCAAAACAGCAAGTCAAGAAAATGGTCCCAGATTTTGTTTCAGGTGAAATTAGCCAATTCTGCATATGGGGTAGGTCTAATTTGCCTATGATAAAGCTATGGACCAAGCACGGGACGATTCCAACGTACCAAGGCCGTAAATTGCGACCAAAATGAGAAAAATGGTAGCCTAAACATGAGCATATGGTCCCGGGTTTCTAGGGTATCTTCTAGGTTGCCTGAACATCTTTCAGGCTTCGCTAAATAATTTTCAGGTCACCCGGGTGTTAGCAGATCTCCAATTTCCATCACAATTTCCACAAAAATACGATATCGGAGTTTCTAAGTTTTGTAATTGGGGGTTTACTCTCAGGTTTAGTCCAATATACCATCACTAGAGAGGTTGTATGGCCTCTACTAACAACAATTACACTTCACTACTCAAGTTTTCATCAAAACCATAACTTGGAAATTTCAAAGTCCACTAAACCTCAATATATTGATTCTAAACTAAACATAGAAGCTAATGGAATGAAATACTATACTAATGGTGAAGGGATTACCTCATTTGACTACTCAAGAAAATTCTTGAGTTGCCCCAAGTCTCTAAAATCCAATTTTTCTTGGTCCAAAGTGTTTGTGAGAAGCTTGTGCATGTTTTTTGTGAAGGCAATATGAGATTTTGAGTTGTTTTTTATGTTGTTTGTGAGGATGAAAAGGAGGGGGGAAAGAGGAGGCAGCCATGAGGGAAGGGAGAGGGGAAATGATGAAGAGGATGAATGATTATCAAAGGCCCATGGTCAATGAAGACCCCTCACACTCTCTCTCATGCCCATACCCCATTTCTTTATCCCTTTACTATTCTTTTTCTTTTTAAAATCAAATCATATAATACCCCAAAACAACACAATAAAACAATATGTAACCAAAATGTAACATGACATGGTGCACTAGCCATGGAAAACTGTAGAAACACGGATTTGGCCTAATCGCGATTAGCAGTGCACTAATCGGGTTTTCCTTTAAACTGCATATATTTGATTTAAAAATGTCAAATCCTTTAAATATATTTTTTTAGACGCATAAATCATTTTAATTTCCAATTATTTCACAATTATTGGTATATATTTATACCCTTTTTTGAAAACCCCAATTTCGCAAATCGGGCAGTTTTCGGGAAATATATTGTTTTAATATTAAATTCCAAAAATAATATTTTATATTTTCTGAAATGTTACAATAATATCCTGAAAAATCAATCTCAACACAACACAAAATACATATACAGTGTTATGAAATATAAGCAAGATAATAAACACTAGTATATGGACATTCATTGTTTGATATCACAATCATGAATAGTATATCAATATCAAGATATAAATCAAATTCAAAGCATGAGATATTGATATACTACATACACACATAGTATATGAAAACCAAGATAAATGAGCACACGTATGTGTGTGTATTTATATTGTGAATCATCAAAACATCGAATGTGAAAAATATATCGATATCAAATGATATAACACAAGTAGAGCACATCGATATCGATATATTACTCGATATACACAAGATATAAGATATGCAAGCTAAATATCAAGTGTATACAAGTTTAGTGTCGATAAGGTAAATCAAGATAAGCATGTGACACTAAACGACTATTCATGTTTAAGCTATCATCAAGACAAGACAAGAAGGGATAATGAAAATCCATAAGCTAACATATAATTCTTTAAAACTTCAGACACTTAATGTTAGAGAATCCAAAACAGATCAAGCTAATTTGTAGTTACTATATACTCAAATATTTGGAAGACCTCATAATCAATTGAATTAGTAAAGTAAAAAAGCAATACAAATCAAACCACCAGGTGCAATAGTTAGGAATATTTTACTGAAAATAGTTACCATTAAAAAAATGAATTGAAAGAAATGAAACGTTAGGGAAATAAAACCAATCAGGAGCTAATACCCGAGGAACTTAACTTAAATTTAGAAAAAATTAAAATCTTAATCAGCACATAGTCAATAATTCATATCAATTGATTCAAGTGATGCAATCTCGTTTCACTTCCACAGTTACAAAAATGATTCCATAATTCGAAACATAAATTCCTTCCAAAATAATAAGAATTATCTATAAATTTGTAAAGCAATTATAGCCGAATAATAATTTGAAAAAAGACCTGAGATACAATTATACTACAATTCTACATATTAATTGTAGAGAATCCAAAACAGACCAAACTAATTTCTAGTTTCTATAAACTCTAATATTTGGAAAACCTCATAATCAGTTGCATAGATTTAGAAAAAAATAAAATTTTAATGATCATATAGTTATGTAAACATATGGAGAAAAAGGTGAGATTTATACATGTTTTAAATTACAGAAATCTTCATACATGGTAAGAACAGAATTATCGATCCTGAAAGCGAGATCATGTTGCTGAAAATAGTTGACAACTTGATAATTCATATTACAGTAAAATATAATGACTTTCGGGGAAAAAAACAATAGGAAAACTTATATTTAGAAAAAATTAAAATATTAATGTTGCTGAAAATATTTAAATGTCTTATGCTCAATTCTAAATGATGTTATTGATGAGTAGAAAACCATTAGCAACAGTAGTTGTTATATGAGCATATTTCTATTTACATTAATTTATTTCTTTTGTTGTGAATATAGAATGGAGATTTTCATGTATCATTTTGATTTTACAGTGGTCAACCTTAATTTACAATTTATTTAATATGAAACTACAACTCTCTAATATTATCTACAGAAAAAAAGGGATCAGATATGGATGAAAGGCTAAGAGACAAAGGGATCGTTGTTCATCAATGGAGGAATTGGAAAAAAATACAGAGATGAAGGGATGGATGTCCATCAATGGTGGTGTAATAATAAAACATTACAGAGATGAAGGGATGAGATTTATACATGTTTTAAGTTTTTGAAACATTCTTACACAGCAAGAATAGAGCCGACGATCCTGAAACGGAGAACAGAGGCGAGGATGACAACAATGGGCTGACTGTAGTCATTTTGAATATTGTTGAACGCGAATAAACTAAGATCCTGATAGCATGACCATATTTTTATGAGAGAATTATAGGGATAGAAGGCTGGAAGATTGATGGAATCATAACCACAGAGATGAAGGTCGGAGAGAATTACGTGATTTTGAATAATGTTTTGAGTGACAAATTCGTAATTAAGGTGAACAGTAAAAAATGGTATTTTCGTAATTAAGGTGAACGGTAGAAAATGACAGTCCTATGGTACTTTGTAAAATTTTTGGAACTCAGGATATATATATATATATATATATATATATATATATAAAGAGAGAGAGAGAGAGAGAGAGATTGATTAATGGAGGAAAGAGGCCATAGAAGGGGATTTCCTCCTATGGCGTGGAAAAAATACAATCTCCGCCATTTTTTCCGACGATCAGCACCCATCATCATCATCGTTATCATCTAAGATGTGCGTACACCAAATTTCATGTGATTCCACAACTTTTTCACCGTTGATTTAGTGGGTTCAAAATCAACGGTTTACCGACAATAGAACTTTTTACATTGCTAAATCAACGGTGAAAAGGTTGTAGAATCACATGAAATTTGGTTTACCCACATCTTAGATAATAACGATGAAGATGATGGGGGCCGATCGTCGAAAAAATTGGTGGAGATTGTATTTTTTCCACGCCATTGGAGTAAATTTCCTCCTATGGCCTCTTTTCTCCATTATATATATATATATATATATATATATATATATTTATATATAAGCTAACCGTCAAGCTTTCAAGCAACCTTTTGTCTTCTAGCGTGCAAAATTATCCTCAGCTCCCTTGAATTTAGGGATATTCGCATTCAGCCTCCGCTGGCTTCATCTGCGAATCTTTCTGCGGGCAAAGTTATCCCCACTCCTTGGATTTTATGGATATTCGTATTACCTCCCTGCCCCAGAACCTCCTGCTTATCATATATATTTATTTTTTCTTATAACTTATTATCTATTACTTTTGTTTTGTTAGTAGCATGATTTAAAATCTCGGTCAATCCTGATCCGCAATGGCCAATTCCTATCTAAAAAACGATCGTCCGAGTTTTAATAATGATATCGTAAGATACTAAGATATATTGAGTTTACTATATAAAAAACAATTATAGTCTTTCTTATAAAATATCAAAACAATTAATTTAGACATGATTAATTAACGAAGAATTTGCCAAATTGTTTATAATCTCTTTTACTATTTAATGAATATGATAAATTTTGAAGAAAAAATTATTAAACGATGGAATATCCAAGATGGCTGATTCTGATCCAAAAATGACCGACACGGTCAACCGCGATAACCACGATTTCAACCCTTGCTCAGTAACCCAAAAATGGAACTAAGGCCCACAAAAAGGCCCATTTCACATTGCTAACAATCTCAAATCCAAATGAACAGCCAGGATTAGATCTTGAGAGCCTTATCGATTGTTTAAAAAGCAACAGAGCTAGGCTTTCTCAAGTTTGCGGCCAATTGAGGAGAAGAGAGGGCAAGCTATCATTTTGAATCAAGCGTAAGCCTCTCATGTTTCTCTGAATTTCAATTAGGTTTTAATCCTCATCGATAGCAAATTTATACTTAGCTTTCATTGATCTTGTAGCTAAGTTTTGTTATGTTGATGTTAATTCTGTGGATCTTATTGTGAGCTGCAAGTTGTTGTTACCAATTGAGATCCATTAATGAGCATCAAATGGAGTAATTTGTATGAAATGAATCTCATTTCTGTGGTTAATAGTAGATTAAGATACAGCACTTATTTTATATAAAAAAACTAGTTTTTGATTAGGTTGCTCATCGCATAAAATTACAAATAGATAGCTTGTAAATCTCCGTTTCCGTATATTTATTTTCCGTATTTTTCAAATTTTTTCTAGAATTTTTGCACATTTTAAATATTTTTATTATTTTAATTATTAAATTATTACCAAAACCTAAACTCTAAACCCAATCCTAGCCTACCCGACCCGACTCACCCGACTCGACCTGACCCGACCCGCTCACCCTGACTCCTTCTTCTCCCGCGCTTCCTTTTCTTTTCAGCCTCTTTTCTCTCGTTCCTCCTTCCTCGCGCTCACCACCGCGAGACTCGCGCCCGTCTGCACGACGATCGCGCCCACTTCCAACGACTCCCCCACGATCCTCTCCACCAAAATCTTCTTCTCTCCAACTGCTCCCCCTCCCCTCACCGACGTCCCCGCGAGACCTGCTCCCCTACGACCTTGTCTTCGCCGCGTCCCAACCACCTCCGAGTTCTCGCGGCTCATCCCTACGACGCCCCTCATCCCTAACAACTCGATCTCTCTCTCACACTTTCCCCTACAAACTCTCCACTTACTTTCTCCCTCAACCCGACTCCTAGCCACCATCACCGGAGCTTCCCCCTCCATCGAGCCCGTCTCTCCAAACACCCACCAACTCCTCCATCGA
The DNA here is from genome assembly GCA_030015575.1 of Agapanthus africanus. Lineage (NCBI taxonomy): Eukaryota > Viridiplantae > Streptophyta > Magnoliopsida > Asparagales > Amaryllidaceae > Agapanthus > Agapanthus africanus. The sequence continues at coordinate 390,052,578 of CM057350.1, forward strand.
CGACGAGCCCCGACCTCCTCATCTTACTCACTCTTTCTCTCCCCCTCTTACCCTCTGTCTCAATCCACCGCTGGCTCCCCGCTACCAGCATCGACCCCTCCGCATCGTCGACGACCACGACGAGCTCTCTGCTCCTCCACTACTTCCTCCGAGCATCCCCACCACCGACGACCACCAGCAACAATGCCATCATCGGAGCCGCCTCCTCTAATCCCCATCACCTTCTCTCCTCCACGACACCGAGCCATCATCCTCTTCATCCGCCATCGTCGGAGCTCACCATCTCCAAGCTACATGCTCCGAGCATCCCCAACACCGAGCCCCTGCATCCATCGCCGTAGCCACCACCAGCTCCACCTCGCCGATGAACCCGAGCTCCCTACAATCGTAGCACCCCGAACGCCTCATCCGAGCCACTGCGAATCCACTGCCCCGTGCCCTCCTCTACGCTAGTGCCGAGCCCCCAAGTCCTACCCCGAGCCAGCCGAGTCGCACGGGTATCGTGCCGTGATCGTGCTCGTGTCGTGCCGCCGTATCAGTCGTGCCACTTTCGCCAAAGGCAAGAGAAAACCCATCTCTTGTTATTCATGCTATTTTAATACCTAGGCTAGATAATAATGTTAGATTATTTTGATATATAGTAGTGTAAATATGTGTTTTCGACCGATTACTAAATACCGCCCTAGTGTTCGATGCGAATTATTAACCAAAACATATCTTGTTATGGAGGAACTTGCGATAATTCAATTCCTTTACTGTTTGCAAATATCGTGTAGTAATTTGAGTGCAAAATATCGTGTTAATAACCATGTAAAGTCGCCCCCTAAAGGCGACACAAAATCTGAACTTTACCGCGCATGCTACCTTATTAAAATCATTGTAAATTCAATACAGTTTGGAACGTAATGTTCTACAGCTCATATCGAATCTGACTCGATAATATAAAACCATACATAGTTTATTTATCGACGTCTATAGATTACTGTAACGATATTTGGCTGCGAATGCAGCACTGGACTGCAGTCCGGGAAAGTGTTTCGCGTGGATACCTGACTTTGAATACCTGCACATCCCTGATTCAAACTGAAAATGCGCGGAGCCTCATATGGTCACGTAGATAATTTAATTAGCTAACACATGAATCTAGTACCGTACAGTTTCACCATCGTTTGATATTTAGTTTGTATTTTTGAGTATCGATGTGTTCTGCAGTTTCTGCAGTAGCATTTCTTACCCCTTCACATTATATAGGACATAACTTCTGGTACAGGAAGGCTATTGATAATCCGTTTAATGAGTTGAAAACCTAACAGATAGAAATAGATTTTATTCAACTGGGGTGACACCTAAAGCTGAACACAATTACTAGCAAACTGCACGCGAAGTTGGACTTCCAGTTCTAAAACTGGAATTCCAGCAATCGATCGCTAATTTAAAATGATGATAAGTCCCTAACATGAAATGCTATTGACATTAAATTAATTTTATTGCTTAGATAATCAAGATTGCTTCGTACGCCTTTTATATTGTTTTGGTTGATTTTATACGTGTGTTTTATGGTAAATTTTGCAAGTTATATGGTGTTGGCTGTCAAAATATAGTGAATGTCTGTTCAGTGCATTTTTGCCTAATTGTGTGTTTGCTTTATACCTGCTACATATTGATTGTTTACATTGAGACCTAGCGACTGTTTTGCATTGTCGTTATATAAGTGTTAGTGGTTGGATTGTGGCAAATACGAAAGTGATATTGATAAGTGGAAACGTGATTGAAAGTGAAAGCGATACGTATTTGTTCACAACCTATTTAATACCTGAATTCATTCTATAACCTGGGGAATGGGAAAATCAAGAAGGAATTGAACTCGTATTTAGCGAGGTTGTAAGTCCACGGTAGCGCCCCGGCCGTCTAACAGACGCCAAATGCGGAACAAAAACTTTTTAACAACTGGCGCTATCGCGTACTGTAACCCGGATCTGTCATTAAAACTAAACTAACAAACTGCAAAGTGGGTAGAAATGTTATACCGAACGATCCGAGTCCTTCGGTCTTCAACCATCATCCCACGCTTTGTCGCGGCTGCTCCGATCTCCTGAATCTCCAGTCTCCTCGTCCAGGTGGCACCACGTCGACGGATCTTTAAACGGGCTCCCGCCTCTGAACCGAGGCAACTCGATCATCAAGTTTGCTAAAAGAGATGACCAAGATTGATGTAGAGAATGAATAGAACACTTTGTCTCGTTTCGTCCAAAGCTATGGACGAACGGTTAATGAAGTTGCCATTTTGGATCGGGTGAAAATGAGAAATGAAGTATACTAATTTCCATGAACCAAATACTTGCATCCTTTTTCAAATTAACAACCATCATGCTCACTCAAGAAGGGGCCGGCCACTTATAAGTGAGGAGGGATGTGAGTGTAGGAACAAGAGAGTAACCATAAGGAAATAATATCAAGAAGAAATATCCTAAGCATTACAAAACCTCATTAATGCAAAATCCACCTTGCAAAAAACATTAAATGCATAATGGTGACTCACTAATCCTAGTCATCAACCATTAAAGCAAAATGGTGACTCACCCTCATGACTCACCAAATGACTCACCCTCATGAAGAAAAGATAAATCTGCATTTAACCGAATGTTAAATACGGGTGATAGAAAACTGGAAACTTCCAAAAGCGATCCCGAAACGAATTTCAGGATAACCCCGTAACAATATAAACATACCCGCATTTGCATTACGACCGAATACAAATGCAACTGAGACAAAGATATTATATCTACACAGTATAATACTCGGATCCGGCTTAAACCAAAGCCTACCAGTATTATCTGCCCGAAATATGACACGTGCGAAAATGCACGTGCATTTTCCGAACCCTGCCATAAAACCATACGGCATCTACAACGTTTCGCCCGAACTTGGGAAACTGTCTGTGGGGGACTCTAATGACTCATCAACATACTGGCACTGGGTATAACCTCTAGCACGTCAGAGGTACAAGCTGTACGTAACGGTTGCCTATGTATTGATTTGAAGGGAAGCTGACGAGCGAACTCATCCATAAACCCTACTGAGCCTAACAGTGATAATATCCGTACAGTCCGGTCCATTCGTCTAAAGAGTATCGCATATCAAGTCTAGTGGGGTGGATAAAGTCAGACCCCTAATAACGCGATAAATCATGTCGGCATGAAGCCCATCACTACCTAAGAAACTACTGATCCAAATCAGTAATTCTCCACTATCTCGGCCGAGAATTTCTAGTGATGGCCACCCGTGCACTGTGCGACATCAACCCCCAATACCGGGAGAGACGAATCCCCGACGATCCGCTCACTGCCTCCATGTGGCTCGGGACTATATCCAAAAAATACCTATTTGCACGTCTCCTTTGAGCGTGGTAGGGTAGAAATCAAAGCACAGTGGGAACTCACACGAGACAAATGACGATCTCAGGTCGACAAACTAACCTGTACACATGTCACCTAGGAACTGCTATCTGACGATATGTATAATACCAACTAGCATATTCCCGGCGAGTCCTGTCCGGTGTACTCATAACCCAATAAGCACCTGTATATATCTTAGGTGAACCAACTGACACCAATGGCTTGTGAGACCGGCCACCGCCTCGTCGGGGTCTCGACTGTATACACTAGTCTACTCTGGAGTATCGATGCCCTGTCTCGAAACTCCCACGACCAGGGACACTTTAAGGATGTGCTTACAGACCCCAGCTCCCACGTATATGATCGCCATCATACTGCTGGCAGTCAAGCAAGAATCCTATAGGCTCTATCAGCATGCAATAGTGAACTAAAGCATGTATACGATGATAAAGACAAACCAGATAGCATACTATCATCTCGAGCAAGACTGTCTTATCGGTATAGGTCCTCCATCAATCATTGCAATCACGTACCTGCGATCCAATAATTGACTTTGAGGGCACTATATCCAACAATCTCCCACTTGCACTTAAGGCTAATTATTGCGATGTCGCATACTCACAGCCCGTGTGATACCGAACATCCAACTCTTCTACTAATCAGTTTCACAAAGGTAGTTTGTAAAACTCTTGTGTTCGAGAAATAGCCTCAGTGAGTGGATCCGCCCTGATGTTTCTTTCTATGTCTCTCTTAATCTCAAGTTCGCGGAGAAAGCCATCTCCCAAATCGAGTAATACCTGTCTTAGAATATGTCTGAATATCTGATGGGATCTAGTTCATAAATGAACTCCAAATCCAAACTTCTTAGACTTTATTGATAACTGAACCTAATCAGTATCCAGCACCATACCTCCCACAAGTATCCTCTTGGACCACCTGTCCATAATACTGTCCCTTGTCAGAGGGAAAACTATAACTCTGACAATCAATCTGTCATCCATGTCACCTTGGAAGCCTGGAATGATAACCGTCTCCCGAAGGAGGCTGCCGTCATCAAATCCGTAGAACATTTACTCATGTTCTAAAACTGCTTCCTTACATTTCTTCAGGATTGGATTAATATAAACTTATCGCAACTAGTGCAAATACAACATCTGGTGTGGTACTTGACATCTCACGATTGACTCAATTGCCTAAGCAAGTGATCTGCCAATCATGCACATCCCTCTCTCCTTTAGTCTGTAAGACACCTTTAAAGAGGGTGACTCCATCATCTGCAGGTACACCACCATACCAGGAGTCATCTATTCTAAAATCTATTAGAATACTGTCAAAGTACACATATTGGGAAACTACCCAAATCTAGATCTAAAACCATAGATCTAGTAGCCAGAATGTCTGATATTATATCCATATCCTTTCTGGAGAAACAACTGTGTGACGACCAAAGTACAACCGATCGTAGTATAGGAATTTTACTTCCTACTCTGTGTATGTTATCCAAATACCAGGACATCACACCCTACTACCTTCTCAACAGATCCATCCCCTATTCTGATGAAGTCAAACCCATGACTGTCACATCAAAAATAGATGATCTATCTCCGCTATAACTGCTCAAGTCTATAAATAGACATAAGCTACTTGCCCACTATGCTTCCGTTGCTCCCACTGACTACGACAACCCTCTGGCAGAATAATATATACGTGTACTTCTAAAACTAGTTTAGAAGGACTCTATACTTATCCTTCTGCCGGGTCTCATAGTCTGGAATAACAGTAGTGTCAAGTCTGGGTAAACTAGAACCTCCCTATCACCGTCCTTGAGGCTACCGGAGTACCTCTCGGGTGTCTGAGCTTACCCACCATGTCTGCGGAGTGGTTATTGGAATGTCAAACCTGATTGAATATAGGGTTTTTTTTGAAATAATATTATTTTAAAATTATATTATTAAAATAGGGTAGTTTAAATTAAAATTATGAAAGTAGGGTGGTTTGCATCCCACCCCCGCTACCCCACCCCCACCCCCAGAATAAGGGGCGGGTTTTGGGAACCCGCCCTCTATCAGAACCCGCCCCCTATACATTTGTATAGAGGGCGGGTTTCCAGAACCCGCCCCATTTTTTTTATTTTTTTAATTATTTTTTAATTATTAATTATAATTATTAATTATATAATTATAATTATAAATATAATATTAATTCTGATTTTAATTATAATTAAAATTATATAATGATAATTATAATTATTTTAAAAATTGTTTAAAAATAAATAAACGAAAATAAATTTGGAAAAAATATTAAAATTTCATTATATGAATGTTTTTTACAGAATGAATCCTTCAAATTTACAATATAAAAAATCCTATCTATTTGTAAAATGTAAATACTATATCGACGGTCAAATTTATAATAACAAAATAAATCCGTCAAATTTATAATACAAAAAAATCTGAGTGCACTTGTCACGATCCTGAAGGTCCCGCCCCTGATGCATGTCCTGGACATCTGGTCCTATAATGGCCTGGTTGTTTGCATAGGCTACATCTGGATTGCCTTTGCTGAGGATCAGCATCCATTGTCATTCGATCTCGACGCACCTTAGGTCTTCCGGGCCTTATATTTTTTTCCGGTGGTAATACAGTCGGTGTTTGTCTGTTGGCAGTATAATAGTGCCAATAGCGACTGTCCGGTATAGGATGAAATTTTGGATCGTATGCGCCTTGGTAATTGGAAACTGTATAGTAATGGGAAGCAAAATTGTAATGTGAGGTATGCATGCTGCTCGCAGCAGCAATTGCGTGGGCACAAGGTAAATGTTGTTGCTGGAAAAGACCGCATATACACGAAGAGAGCCCTTCATCTCTAAAGTTCACGGTATATTGATTCCCATTACCGCCCGTTACCTGAAACTCCGCCGTGTCAAACCTTTCGGATCTGTAGTATTGTGCTCTGCGCTCTCTTTTCCGAAAGATATCTTCGTAATACGCGGTGAGCGGAGTGTCCATCGCCAAAGACTTTTCTCTTCTGTGCACAAAATAAGTATTCATCCGGAAAAAGGTTCGAACAATCAACTCCTGTATCGGTAAGCCTCTAACCCCTTTAAGGACCCCGTTGAAGCTTTCAGACATATTAGTCGTCATTAGGAGATATCTGCACCCATCATCATGTGCTTGTGACCACATGCGTACTGGATACTCATCTAACCACGCTTTCGCGGCTTGACTCATCTCCCCAATTTTCGTCATGTATATGTAGTGAACATTAGGGTCAGGCGTTTCACCGGCTCTGTACATAAGTTTATGTAGATCCGAATTTTTAAATTTTCGATCAAAATTTTGCCTGAAGTGCCGTAGGCAAAACCTATGTGGGGTCGTCGGAAATACAGATCTCATTGCAGCTAGTATTCCCGGATGTCTATCAGATATGATGCATAAATCCGTTCTATGAAGAACAGATGGGATATTTTTGAGGTGACGGAAAAACCATGACCAGGATGATGTATTTTCACCCTCGACAATAGAAAATCCCAACGGAAATATACCGTTATTAGCATCAACACCTTAGCAATTAACATGCAGCCTCTGTACTTACCGTATAGATACGTACCATCAACGCACAATACCGGCCGACAGTGTGTGAAACCAGCCGCACATGGACCAAAGCACCAGAAAATTCTTTCAAACCTGACAGAGCTCTCGACGTCTGTTTCTGTAGTTTTTAACCGGTATACGGTCCCCGGATTTGATGCTTTCATGGCTTTCATAAAAGGGACTAGTGAGTTGTACGAGCTTTCCCAGTCCCCGAATATCTTGCACAAAGCCTTTCTACGAGCATCCCATGCCTTCACATACGAAATCTGAATTTTATGCTCTCCGCTAACTAAGAGCCGTATCTCCCGGGGAGTCATCGCCACATCTGTACGGATCAGTGGCATGATTAGCGAGCAAATGTAAGATGAAGTGCAATTCCGGTGATCCTGTAACATAATAGAATTGATGCAAGTGTGTTCTTGGTTGTATTTCGTGACCTTCCAAGCCTTAGCTCTTTTGGAACAACATGCATGCAATCTCTACTGACATGCAGGAGCTTTCGTACATACCACGGTATAATACGTCTTATTTGACTCTTCGGTTTGAAATGTAACGTTTTGCTGAATGGACCACGACTTCAGCTTACAAATAAGATCTCCTTTTTCCTGAAACAAATCCCCGACGCTGATGCAATCTTCGCTTGCTGTTGTCGCGTCCAAATAGGGTGCCGTATTTACTTCTGCCACGGCTAAGTCTACCCAACCATCATCTTCCAGCGGATCGAGGCCGGGATCTTCTAGTTCGACAAAATCGTTATTCACAACCATACCATCAAAGAATGCTACCTCATTCAATCCAGCAGCATATTCCATGCTATCCTCCCCCTGATGACCTTCACCGATTTCATCATCATCACTGCCACACATATCAATATCACCCGTAGCAACATAAGGCTCGGGTGCAATATATGATGGTTGTGGTCGGTGTAATGTGGATGGTTCGGGGTAAGAAGACCGGAAAGATGTGGACGGACATGCTTGGAATGCGCTGCTTGGATCGTGTTGGAATGATGCGGAGGTGTGGGGAAATCTGCGTTTAGTATATAAATTGTTATTATAATATTATTCCTTAATATTTTCGTAACTAAATCATCACTTGTTTCAGATTTATTTACCTGTGGAAGGCTGTGTATGGTAATCCTTACTGTTCTTCTGGGGTGCATGTAACTGCAGCAGTCGACTGGGAGAACCTGGATTTATGGATTTTATTAAATATTTGAATATTAGTATATAGGTATTACTAAAATGTTTAAATATGGATTTATAAAATGTTTACCCATGAGTTTGAAGGTTTGAATAATGTTGTGTATAGTCATATCCACCGGCACTGACGGTATCATCGTTGACCATGTGACCGTACCCCCAGGAACTATCTCCAGCATTACCATCAAAATTACCCGTTGGAGGGGCATCTGATACTTCCAATTGCTCCTTCTGAACCAAAAGTTCAAAAGAATGCTGGGTGCTTGAGAGACCGAAATCTATCATCGAAGATATTGATGCATCGTCTATAATTTCAACCAATGCATTTCCACTGAACATAGGCCATATACAACTTAACTTAACCCTCGTTTCACGGGGATCGTATTTCGTAATTTTGAACACTTTAGTCTCTAGTTCATCATAAGTCGTTGATGCTTCCAATCGCATGATTCGTGTGGACCCGCCCATATATTCGGGACCTTGTGCACTTGTGATAACCTGGCCATCGTATTTACATACAACAAATATACTTGGGGAGGCCATAATCCTGCACAAAAAACAGTTATATTTTTTATGTTGTGTTGAAATTGCAAAAAACTTTCAAACTCGAAGATTGCTTACTTCCAATACTTTATGAACTGTTCCACTGCTCGAAGATTGCTTACTCGCAGACTATGGTACTGAACTTAACCTTCTTCTAAAACTCCACACTTACACAAAATTGATAGCGGAGAAGAATTGATCGAAGTAAATGGATAGTGACCGGTGTAGGATGAAAATTTGATAGAGATGGGTAGTGAAATGTATAGCGGCGACATATTTATAGGATATGATATTGAAGAGGGCGGGTTCTAACAAACCGCCCTCTTAATTGACCTGACCGACTCTGGCATACTGGTACAAATAATTATTGAAGAGGACGGGTTTTAATAACCCGCCATCTTCAATATGATGTTCTGACAATTACACACTTACACTTACTTTTAATAAATAAATGTATTAAAATAAAGTGATTTGACAAGACAAGTATATAAAAAAACAAAATTAATGAAGAGGGCGGGTTACAGGAACCCGCCCTCTTCCTTTGTGAATAGGAAACCCAGGAACTGATTTGACACCTCTCTGGTAATTAATGAAGAGGGCGGGTTTTAATAACCTGCCCTCTTCAATATGATGTTCTGACAATTACACAACTGATGATGTGACACTTCCACTTAATTTTAATAAATAAATATATTAAAATAAAATGATTTGACAAGACAAGTATATAAAAAAACAAAATTAATGAAGAGGGCGGGTTCCAGGAACCCGCTCTCTTCTTTGTGAATAGGAAACCCAGGAACTGATTTGACACCTCTCTGGTAATTAATGAAGAGGGCGGGTTCCAGGAACCCGCCCTCTTCTTTGTGAATAGGAACTGATTTGACAGCTCTCTGGTAATTAATGAAGATGGCGGGTTCCAGGAACCCGCCCTCTTTGACAACAGAGACTGTAGCGGGTTCCTGCAACCCGTCCACCCTCTATAAAACCCTCGTGAGGATCAACCAGAATCAACCACACTTTCTAATCTCTACTTGAAAAAACTTTCGACAAATCTCTGCTCCAGTACATTTAATGGAGAATCAACCACTCGACAAATCTCTGCTTGTGCATCAAAACGAACACAGATCGTTCAATATATTACATGGGGAGGAAATATTCTAAACTTAGTTAATTTTTTTTAATTACACCTTTCATTTAATTCTAATAGTTGAAAATAACATTATTTAATTTTGCAGGATGGAGATAATCTCACCGTCGTCACCCATAGCTCAGAAAAATGGATAGTTAGCGACCAACGAATAAACCATCGGCTTAGACGGGCCGGATTTTATGAAGCGTTGTTGATTCGTCATATCCAAATCGACCACGCCCTTGTCACCTCTCTGGTTGAGCGTTGGAGAAAAGAGACCCACACCTTTTCATCTAAGATGGGGTGAGGCCACAATCACACTCCAGGATATTGGCCTCTCACTCGGTTTACGGGTCAATGGGCTTGGGTTGGTCGGAGGAAAAATTGTTGGTCCAGATACCGACCACCCATACTGGGATACATATGCCGAGTCTGCTGTCGGACAGGTAAACAATTTCATTCTGATTCCCCTCTTTAGTGTACCTATTTTATGTTTTACATTATTTTTAGCTTTAATATTTAAAAAAAATGCTAATATCAGGCACCAGGAGGCCACAGTAAGGGGTATAAAATCAGTTTAAACTGGTTAAGAGATACATTTAGTAATATCCCTGATGAAGCCACCGATGAAGCTTTGGATAGACATGCACGTGCCTACATTCTGTACATGATCGGTTCTTGGTTGATGCCGGACCAATCAGCAACGCATGTCCATCCGTTATACCTTGGCATCCTAACGGATTTTGATGTCTGTGGCCAATATGCTTGGGGAGCAGGGGTCCTGGCCTTTCTTTATAAGGAACTCGATAAGGCATGTACTCCTACGAAGAATAAAATTTGTGGATGCATTACATTACTTCAGGTAAATTCTTTATTTTTCACAGCTAGAATTTTGCAAAATTGCAATATTGGTTTTCTCTCTTATAATCTGAAATTTTATTTATAGATCTGGTCATGGGAGCATATGTCTATAGGAAGACCAGAGAATGTTAAAATAACTGGCTTGGATATCCCCGGAAAGCCGCTCGGCTGCTGGTGGAATGGGAAGAAAGCGTATAAGGCTCCTCGTCGAGTACTTAAGTACTATAGAGATGAGTTGGATCGCATGGAGGCGGCTCAGGTAACCATAATTTAGGTAATTAAATTTGTTTTACAATTTTGAAATACCTTAATCACAATTTTTTTACTATATTATTTGCGCAGTTTCTGTGGACGCCTTATACAGCAGATCGTCTACAACGCTTACCCGGCATCTGTCTCGAAGGAGAGCCGGTTTGGCGGGCTCGATGCCCACTCCTCTGCATTAATGTCGTTGTCATGCACCTCCCGGATAGGGTGTTGCGACAGTTTGATAGATTGCAACATATTCCTGTCCCGCCGCCTTCGCCTATGACAATAGAGGGAGACATGCGAGGAGGAAATACGGAGCGTGATTGGAGGGAGCATCATCATCAATATTTGCTGAAATGGGAGGATAGACAGCGTAGTATTGCCTTACAGCAAATAGGTGACCACACAGCCACCGACGCTACCAAAGTATATCTACAGTGGTATAAGCGTGTCACCATAAGATATTTTTCTGCTCCCCACAAAAACTTCCCAAACATCTCGCGGTACGAGCCTAGAGGCCACATGGAACGAGATTTGGTAAGTTGAATTCTTTATATCATATTACTTTTTAACATCCGGCGGTATGAGTCAATACTTATTTCTTATTTCTAATGTAACGACAGGCTCGTGGGTTGCATCTCGTACAAACAATGGTGCAGGAACCATACCCGACTGATGCCGGTCCGGCATCTCAGGCTCGATTTTCAAATGTCGACCAATTAATTGATGATGTATTCGGTTCATATGGTATTTCTCAACATTTATCGCCGGCACCGGAGCCGCAGTATCAACCGGCACCGGAGCCGCAGTATGAACCGGCACCGCAGCCGCAGTATGACCCGGCACCAGAGCCGCAGTATCAAGGAGATCCAGCGCAGCAGGATCGGTGGTTTGGATCACCATACCGTCAGCAGCAACCCTGGCATACCGGACAGGCGCAACAACACCAGTCTTGGGGATCAGGTTTTGCAGAACAGCCGTCTTGGGGGTTAGGTTTTGCGCAACAACAGCACCCTTGGGGGTCAGGATTTGCGCAGCCATGGGGCCAAGGTTTTGTGCAACATCAACCGCATGAAACCGGGACAGGTTCTTCGCTACAACTGTCCAGTTAGGAGACGGATTTAGCGTCCTACGCAAATTTGTTGGGAGAAAACACATATCCAACACCTGTCCCACATTCAGGTTCAGGATTTGCGGATCAACAGCCTGTCCAAGACGCTGCTGAAGACGAAGCTGAAGCAGAACCCGAACCCGAAGCAGAAGATCAGACGCCGACGCCGCCGCCATCTATCCAAGAAACAGGTGGTTCCTCCAGTCATCCCAGGAGGCATAGGCTTATGTCGAGCCTTCTCGGATTTCATAAGGGAAAAGGAAAAGGAAAAAAATAGTATTTAAATTTTACAAACAGATAGGATTTTTTCACATTGGAAATTTGACGGATTCATTTTGATATTATAAATTTGACCATCGAGATAGAAATCGGATAGAAATTTTTGGTATTGTAAATCTTGACGGATTCATTCTGTAAAAAACATTGATATAGTGAAATTTTATTATTTAATTTAAATATTTTTTTCGTTTATTTACTTTTATTTTATTTTTAAGAATTATAATTATAATTAAAATCAGAATTAATATTATATTTATAATTATAATTATATAATTAATAATTATAATTAATAATTAAAAAATAATTAAAAAGATAAAAAAAAATGGGGCGGGTTCTGGGAACCCGCCCCCTATACATTTGTATAGGGGCGGGTTCTCAGAACCCGCCCCCTATTCTGGGGGTGGGGGTGGGGCAGGGGGTGGGGTGCCAAACCACCTTACTTTCATAATTTTAATTTTAACTCCCCTCTTTTAATAAAGTATTTTTAAAATAATATTATTTCAAAAAAAACCCTTGAATATATAGGTCCTATTAAATTTTCCGTAATCGTTTGCGGTTCTGGAATCACTTCCAGTTTTACCATACTCCCACTACTGTTTTCTGAAAAAATCCATTTTACTAAAACTGTGGCGAGTCACGAACAATATCACTATTGATCTTCCAGATGGTAGAAAATCAACCCTCGTCAAAGCCAGGATCAACCCACAAACTGCCATTACAGAAACGTGCCTTGAGTTGTCCAGTGTCTGGTTTTAAGTATAAACTGGACAACTCCCCTTAGCTTAACATCGTTAAGATATGAACCATTCTATATACAATATAGAAATAGAGGCACTAATTTAATTGGAACCAGATTCAAATCATGTAGCTGTCTCCAGTGCATATCAACTTAATGGAGAGAGGCTAATCAGCATTACTCAACTTAGGAATACATCCAATTATGAGTAACCTGAAAAAGAAACAAGTTTCTCAAAACCATTACTATCAACTGAATACCAGTCATAAGAATCTACATCTTCAATCTTTTTGAAGAATCCCGATACTTGCGACACCTGGTTCTCTACTTTATTCTTATACCCACAACTTCTCATAACTTAGACATTGTATTTTTATGAAACACTTATCTAAAAACTAGAGAAGTCACAAGTAAACAGAACATAGTACGAGAACATACCCCTTTGTCTTAACGGGCTTTGGACAACATACAATACTCTGTATAAGTCCGCTGAGTTGAATAACTCAAAACCTGTGCATCGTAGGTTAAAAAACTGTACCCAGCCGATTTCCTCAAATATCACCAATTACAACAAATTCCGATATAATGAGGATGATCACCTAGTTCCCAATAACTTAGTCCCACTCATCATCTGTAAAATCATACAGATATGAGAATGAAACCTGGTAAATACATACCCTAGAGTAAGTACGTAATCGGGAAATCAGTTTTCCTTTAACAATGCACTGAAACATGAAAATGTTTCGTAGGGGTATCCTTGTATTCATAGTAATGCCTCTTCCATAATCCAATTCATGACTTTAACCGTATATCTCTTTGTCATCTCTCCAAATCCCTTTATTTGTCTTTAGTCTTTACCTCATGTACACCATCGTTAGGCTAAATGGTTTTCTTCCTTCCCTACCGTTCGGCACCAGCCTATGGTTTGGAAGAAGACTATCCAGTAAGCATAATATGTGTACTCTCCTAAACTAAGGAGTACTCGCAACTTGAGAGAAGGTGATGATAAAAGACAACTGAATAATACCTTATTCTATTTCTCCCGAATTGGGGAAAAAAGCAAAGGTGAAAAAGGAGTGGCGATGAAGTACGCGGTTTGGTCGTGAATAATAACAGTCGCAATTTACTTTGCCCTCTTTCTAATCCCTTTATTTTGTCTTTAGTTATTACCTTCTGCACACCCTACTTAGGCTAATTGGTTTTCTTCATTCCCTACCTTTCGGCACCTGCCTATGGTTTGGAATAAGACTATCCAATAAGCGTAATAGGTGTACTCTCCTAGACCAAGGAGCCCTCGCAACCTGAGAGAAGGTGATAATAAAAGACAACTGAATAAACCAATTCTATTTCTCCTGAACCTGGATCCATCCTCGAAAAAGTCCCTCCGAGTTCGTATATAACCATACGATGGATCTATCCAATGGAAGTGGATATCCGTAGTAATACGGGGTGTTCTGAGAAATGTAAAGGGTAAAAGAAGAAGCGGCAATGACTTATGCAACTAAGACAATCCAAAAGCCAGTATTTTAAGAAGGTTCGGTCAACTTGGTCACTGAGTCATAGTCTGGGGTCGGTCAAAGGTCACTGCCAAAGAGAGAGAGAGAGAGAAAAGAAACACTCTGCGTGCACTCTAACCTAGATCAGAATGGTTATCACTTTATCTAATCAGGAAACCTCCCACTGTAATCTCAAATTCTCCTCCAAACCTGAAAGAAGAATTAGTCGGGATCAGCCGAAGAGTAAACCAACTCATCAGTGAGAATCGGGATCCAACTATCATCGCATGATAACTTGATGGAAGCCACTCAAGTTATCACACTCCAGAAGGTATGCGCATACTTGGCAAGTTTCTTTATGTTTGAAACTCCCGATGTGATTTTTTCCCCATGCTCTTATGACCTTGACGAAGGCCAACATATCATAAGTCACATGTCAAGTTCTACCCGTCATTATCCAGGTTAATTTGAACCCACCGGTACATACCCTTGACGAAGGCCAAAATAGTAGTACGACTGTCTCAAACCAACGCATCTATCTATGCAACAAATGAATACCCAGCAGCTACCAAACACTATGCCTTGACTAAGGGCCAACAAACATAGCTTGAATACTACTGACTATCCATAAGAAATGACGGAGGGCTACGGCTGGTGTTTAACCCAATCAGAGCAAAGCTCTGTTCAAATTCCGAGGCGGGAGATGAAGCAACGCTTCATCTTCCCCCAATCAGAGCAAAGCTCTGCTTTGAAAATTTAAACTTTAATAAATGAAGCAACGCTTCAAATTCTTTACGCTGCGTGCAACGCGCCGGTGTCAGGCGCAGACACATCAGCGCAGCGCCCAAAACAGCGCACCTAATCAGAGCAAAGCTCTATTTAAAGAAAAATTAAAAGAAGCAACGCTTTAGTTGCGCAAGCACTGTGCTGCGCGACACGTGTCAGCGCAGTTGCGCTGCGCTTTGCGCTGCGTGACACGTGCCAGCGCAGATGCGCAGCTGCGCTGCGCGACACGTGCCAGCGCAGATGCGCTAGCGCAGCTGCGCTGCGCGACACGTGCCAGCGCAGATGCGCTGCGCTGTGCGCTGCGCGACACGTGTCACGCGCTGGGACATTTACGCCAGACAGAATTAAGATTTTAAAGAAATCTTTCTGTTCTTGTTAAAACAAGAAGATTTTCTTCTGTAAAACAGAAGCCCTTGGATCAAAAATCCAACGGTGTGGAAAATTCCCCAAATCACTCAGAGAAAGATCTCTTTAACAAATTTAACTAATTTATGGGCAATATAAAAAGGACCCTAGATCAAATCAAAGGCATCAACATTTTCTGAGAGAAAAAAAAAGAGAACTCTGAAGAACTCCTCAAGAACAAAAAAAGGTAAAAACCTTCAGAAAAAGAGAAAATTCTCTTAAAAACAGATCATTGATCTAAGAACAAGATCAATGATCTTCAATAAGAAAGAAAACTAACTAATAATAGTGCTTTGCACTTGCTTATGAACCATTGGTTCCTTAAAAACAAGAAAAACTTATTTTCTTTGATTTAAAATCGATCAAAAGATAAAACAGTGCTCTGCACTTGCAAGAACTGCGCTGTTGCGCTCCTGTGTTGGCGCAAGCCACCAGGAAGCGCCACGTGTCAGCAGCGCAACAGCGCAGTGCACTGACACAGCGCACTACGCTGTTGCGCTTGCGCTTACCAGAGCGTGACACGTGTCACCACCATATGAGTTTGCGCTCATTACTTGGCGCAAAGCGCCTGACAAGCCACGTGGGGCACTGTCAGAGTATTTAATGCTCTGCATTATTAAAGAAAAGGGACAGAGCCCAATTAAAAGGCCTAACATGCCTAATAAATAAAATGCTATGCATTTTTTTTAAAAAAAAGGGGGCAAAGCCCAAACAAAAAAATAGATGCTCTGCATCATTTATAAAAGGGCAGAGCCCAACCAAACAAGAATAATGCAGTGCATTACTAAAAAGGGGTGAAGCCCTAGCACAGGCCAAAGACAAAAAATGTTGAAACTAAAAATGTTGAAACTGGACTTAACCCAATCATGGCCGTAAGTCCTCAAACTAAATTGACTGAGCACAGCTGCTCTCTTAAATCAATTTACGACCGGTTCTAGGGTACATCTCCGAACTCCTCTGACACCCATCGTTGTAATCCTTCAACGACGTCAGAGAGGTGACGGGTCCCGACGACCACACATCAATATGGACCGAAACGTCCTTAAACTAATAATGGACCGAAACGTCCTTAAACTAATAATGGACCACTACGTCCTTAAACTGGCGATGGACCGAAACGTCCTTAAACTAATAATGGACCACCACGTCCCTAAACTGGAACATGGACCATCACGTCCCTAAACTGGAACAATAGAGCTCCCTAATGCTCTTTTGTCGGATCTAAACGATCCCGTTTAAGTTGATCTTAGCCTCAAATATGGCTAACGTATTCTTATACATTCAAACAGACTTTAGTCCCAAATTGGACTATAAGACCCCCAATCAACTTTGGTTCAAGGGTACATCTCCGAACTCCTCTGACACATGTCGTTGTAATCCTTCAACGTCGTCAGAGAGGTGACGGGTCCCGACGGCCATATATTAAATGGACCACTATGTCCTTAAACTGGAAATGGATCTAGACGATCCCGTTTAGTTGATCTTAGTCTCAAATCAGACTAACGTATCCTTAACGAACGTTTAAGTTGATCTTAGTCTCAAATGCGGCTAACGTATCCTTAAACTAAAAACACCAAACCCAAATCTAAGTAAATACGGATTTGGACTAATCCACGTCCTACGGGCGACGGCATTACTTAGTCTCCGTATACAATCCACGGGCAACCACAAACAAAACAAACACCCACGACACGAAGTGAAATTCTGGAGAAGGAGAAAGTTGTTACCGCGATGCGGTAGCGTAATTAACTGCAGGGGCTTGCGCCTGCAGGGAAGAGCGTCCCCATAATCAAAAACCCCTCAAGCGAGAGGGAATCTGACGAAGTCTGCTACATCGGCCGTATCCGTCTAAACCTCCGATACACGGTGCTATAAATCAACTTGGCATCTTCGGAGAGGTAGACGGATAAAACCATATAGCATCTGCCCCGAATCTCAGGCTAGACGTCCTCAGCGTCGTCGGCCACCGGTCGGAGGGGAACAGATTCTGGCACGCCCGGTGGGACCTTTTCCTCTTTACACTCCACACTTCGTGTGTCGTCTTCGCGAACCAATCGCGGTTTGTTAAATGGTTGCCTTCGAATTTCAAGTTACTAAGATTTGGTCTTTTGCCCGGTGCAGAACTCAAGATTCAATGGCCTTTAACTGCACCAACTGCTCGAAATGCCACTGCAACGGACACTCCACCTCACCGGGAGGTGTAGCATATGGGCCCCAAGCGGCTTCCTTCCTCGCTCTGCCGGTAGACTAGGTGACCCAAGCCACCACTGGCCTGTTCTTCGGGACCATGATCCCACCTACAAGCTTTCGTACGCCAATACCTGCACCGGAAGTGAACAAAAAATCGGTCTTCGACCGGCTCACTGCTACGACGACCCCTGTCAACGGGTCGCCCACTACCAAACCGACAGCCTCTGTTTTCACCAGGCTAAGTCAAAACTCTAAACTGGTTATCCTAAGGATAGCAATAACTGCTGCTCCAGAAGTCGTTAAGGCGGCTTCCCCTGTCAAAGAGTCAGTCTTTTCAAGACTGACGATTCCTGCTCCTGCCCCTGCTCGAGGATCCGTCTTCGACAGGTTGAATATCACCCCTCAAAAGACAACCTCAGTCTTTAAGAGGTTAACACCAGCGGCGCCTCATTCAGACAGGGGGCAAAAAGAAGATGTCTCAATCTCCGAGCCAGTCCCAACGGCTCGTCATGCTCGACGTCGTCATTGGCAATGAATGAGGAAGGCAGGGGGCAACTCCCCCTCAGGGCTAACTCCACCGGCTCCAGTGGTGGAAGTCAACGCTGCTGTTCTAACTGGGAACAGCTTTGAACTACTGAGGAGGGTACGTAAGAACTCTCCAACCGCTACACTAAAAAGATCTCCTCCACCTGCGGAGAGAGTTCTGGAAACGAAGCAGGAGCAGCCCCCTCAACGGCTGTCCTAAAAAATATACAAGGTTTGACGGAGGGTTCAAGACTCCGTAATTGACCCAGAGCATTCTCGTCGACAGAAAAAGGCGAAGGTGCAAGAAGAAAAAGACCGTCTGATCAAACAAGAAAGGAGGACAGTCACCAGGGTGCCCACTGCAGCGGCCCCCTCAACTTCAACGGCCCACAAAAGAAGAAGGCCGGAGAAAGTCCCTACACCTACAACAAATATCAGAGGGGATGCACCCAAACGCCCTAAGTCAGGGGGCATTGTAGTTCATACCATCTACGTGGCGTCTGGTAAAGAGGACAGCCGCATATCTACGGGTCATCGACCGCTTACGCGATCAGTGACCAAGACGCAAGAGCAGCAGCAGAAGCTCCAAGAGATGATGAACGCTATGGCCGCACTTACAGGGCCAAAAGAAAACCCTGAAACGCCATCGGATGAACGCCAAGAGGAAGAAACCGACGCCGAATTCCTTTGTCGGATATTGGAGAAGAAGGACAAAGAGGCTGCTGAACAAGCAGCCAATATACAGCGTATGGGCCTCCTCTTCCAAGACATGATAGGGATGATGATACAACAAGATCCTCCGGCTGAAGAGCCCCCGATCGTCCTTGGAGACGATAGGGGAGAGACATCAAATCCTCCGCCAGCTCTTTCCACGGCTAAAGAAGATACAATCTCTAAAGCTAATTTGGACGAGTACATAGCCCAACAAATACGGGTTCATCATGCGACTGAAGCAGCTGGCCAGATCGTAAAAACGGGACGGCCATATCCAAGTTGGTACGACCAAATCAAGTACCCGCCAGGTTACACAATTCCCAAATTCCATGTCTACAAGGGGACGGGCAATCCTCACCAGCATGTTGCCCAGTTCAGGGCACTCTGCGGCAACACCGGCGGTGATGACAAGCTTTTGCTTCGCCAGTTTGTTGGAAGTTTATTAGATACGGCGTTCGAGTGGTACTCTGAACTCCCGAACGACTCTATCAAGACCTTCGCAGAGATGGAGCTGCTGTTTACTCAGCGTTTTGCAAGCGCCAGTGAACGCACCCCGATGACGGCACTGATTAACGCCAGGGTAAAACCGGGCGAGACGTGGGTTCAATATGCTATACGGTGGCGGAACTTGTGGTCGAAGTGCGAGCAGCGCATTGAAGAAGCTCCCGCGGTGGGTATGTTTGTGGGAACCCTTGATCCACAAGTAACCATCTCGCAATTTATGATGTTTTTCAAGCCGACTACCTTCCAGGCCTTGATTGACAAACTAGCACAGATGGATCAGATGGGCCATAAACCCCCTCTTCCAAAGCCGGACTCCCGAAATGACAAAGGGAAGGGAAAAGCAATTGTTGTCGCTAATGCTCAACAACAACCGAGCGACTTGAAGCCGGTTGCTCGTCAAAATAATATGCGTCCGTACGTGGCCCTTGAGGAGAGGCTAGGACGCTCTTACTCCTTTCCCCGCGATAAAACGAGGAGGTTATTCAAGCTGGCGCTACGCAACCGACTCATAAATCTGCCGGATCCAAAACGTACGTTGCAACCAAGTGATGTCAATGAGCCCAACTAATGTCCTTATCATCGAGTACTGGGCCATCCGATCGAAGATTGCTACGTTTTCAAAAATTGGCTTGAAAACCAGTACCGACAGGGCAAATTCGCGTTATCTGACAAATGGAAAGTGAATCCCCCGCAGCCCCACACCTCTAAGGGGACGAATATGCCGGGGGCAACATGCTCCGTCGTTGAAGAAGCTCCTTGGGAGGTTGTATTATCAGCCAAGACAAAGAGGATGCTAAATGATCTTCAGACATGTCCAGTGATTAGGTGGAAGAACCCGTTGGAACCACAGGTCATTGAAGGGATGTTGAAGCCACGTCCAACTCCAAAGACCGATGGTGGTGGCTCAAGCACTCGCAACCGGCCGTCAAAATCTTCGAAAAAGAAGAAGAAGAAATCTAAGAAGCCCGTGAAGCCTGGCGACAAGCGCACGGACTTGCAAAAACAAATTGACGCGCTGGAGGAATACAACCAGAAGGCACGGACTCCCATTACATTCCAAGAGTTCCTCAATCACGTCTTTCAAGAGGAAGATGAGGGAGAAAGTTTATCTGATGAATCTGAAGAATGCGTGGCGAGCTGTCATGTGATTTCCCATTCGTTCATGGACGATGAGGAAACTCCTTGTACTAAAACACTGGGGACAGATACCGAATCAAAAATTCCGGTGCCATCAGATGAGATAATTGACACATTCCTTAACGAAGCTCGGTTGAAAAGTAAAGCTGATCGAGAACGTGAGGCAGTCATATTTGAAAGGGCCAAGCGCCAGCGACTTGATGAAAGAGCTGAGACGATCCCGCTGGAGCAAAATACCTCCATTACTGACAAAAGCCAATTCAAGATGAGGAAAAGGTTTGCTAAGGCCATATCAATGGGCATGAAGCTACCATCCTCCGAAGGAAAAATTACTGGTGAAATAGAAATACACCCCTTCTATTGCTTATATCATCAGAAGGTTTCACACCCCACTCAAGAGTGCAAAGCTTTCGATAGATGGTGGCAAGGATATGTTGCTCATCGACAACACTTTAAGCGAGAGAAATGCAAAACTCGTCGGGAGCAAAGAAATACGACCGAAGGGCTTAAAAGAACTGCTGGCGATTGTTGCATGGTTAACATCGGTGGATCACAAGTGCCTACATTCGGGAGTGATTCTGATGAAGAGCTAGAACTTGCCCCTCTCTTTAAAGAGTCCGCTTCGAGAAAAGAAGAAGAACCGAAGGTTTGCGAAAATATCCGGCTACGTAATCGCACGCTGCCCGAAAAGAACCTCGGACCCTCGAACAGAAAAGATAAAGGGAAAGAAAAGGCCCCTGAAGATATCGTCTTAGATGATCAAGTGGTGGAAGAGCTAGCTGCCAAAGACCCGCCAAAGAAGAATAAGGTGGATTACAACGTCTTAGCACATCTGAGGAAGCTGCCCTCACAGCTCAGCATTCTTGACGCCCTTTTGCTATCAAAAGAGGCGAGAGATTCGTTGATTAAGGCACTCCAAGATCCAGAACAATTCCAAGCATGCCTGGCCGAGGAAAAGATGAAGGATGAATTGGAGGAAGTGCACACGGCCGATGTCACTTTCGGCGACGAGGACCTTCTCCTTGGGACGTGCGAACACAATCGCCCCCTCTATGTCTCAGGATACTGCCACGATATTAAGATAGGCAAAATCCTGATCGACAATGGATCCTCCGTTAATCTCCTCAACGTGCGGGTGTTAAAAGAAATCTGCATGAGCGTCCAGCACCTTGCTCGGGATAAGATCACCATCTCCGGGTTCGACTCCCAATCGTCAAAGACTCTTGGATCTGTGATACTGGCGCTACGCTTTGGGCTGCTCGTCACGGACATTAAATTCCACGTCATAGATGCTAAGACATGCTACAACGCTTTGCTCGGCCAACCATGGTTACACGAGTACAACAGCATCCCTTCTACACAACATCAGTGTATGAAGTATTTTAAGGATGGTTTCGAGTATACCGTGACGGGAGAACTGAACCCGTTCTCTGTGAACGAGGTCCGCAAATATGAAGATGCCAAATACTTCTTACCCGATTTCGAAGACACGGAGAAGTGTCACAAGCCAGAGAACAAAGCTAACGCCACCATCCCTGTCTTCGGCAGTGATACCGAGGAGGAAGAGGAGATAGTTTGTTCGGGTCCGCCCCAACACAACAAGCCAGGACCGTCCACTCCTACGTTGGTCTTTGGTAGCGACTCGGAAGATGAGATCTATGCTGTATTCTCTGCTCGACCTTCAATACGAACGTCCGCTGATGAAGGGCAAAGTCTACAAGTCGCCATAGTGCCGCTTAAACACCATAAAGAACTGGATGCACTTAATATTTACAATTTAGAAGAGCTGCAAACGTTCTATATCCCTCCTAGGCGAGAAAGCGAGAAAGCAATTCTGTTCTACCGCTCTGAAGAAACCAAGGTGGAAAAAGAAATATGGCATGGCGCGGATCCTACGCTCGACAGGCTTCAGCCTATCCGTCTTTCCAGATATTATACGGAAGGTTTGAAAAAGCTGCTGAAACGCTAGGGGATATCCTTCAAGCAGACCGTTCGAAAAGCCAAGTTCTATGACAAAGTCTGGAACGTTCCCGGGACTCAACGCAAACTGCCTAATGGGAAAATGGAGACAAAAGGACTTGGATATATCCGGTCAAAGAAACGAGAGCTACTAAACAGCTGCTATGTCATGTATGACTTCGATGAAGAAGCGGATGCTCAATGGGAGGACGCTAATCCTGAGACAGTGAAAGTTCCAGATGCAAAAGAGTCCAGTCCGTCGTTCGAAGAACGAATGGACAAGCTTATAAGGGAAGCAGGTCAAAAAGTCCGGGACGACCATAACTGCGAAATGGCCATCTACGAGAAAACCAGAACGCAACGCCTCCTTCAACAGGCCGTGAAAGATGAAAATGCCGCTCCTTGTCAACCCGTTATAAAGAAGGCTCGGCGCAAAAGCAGAAATAAGTCGAAAGGCCAAAAAGGCGCTCAACAGCAACAAAGCAGGGCTAAGAAGCCACGCAAAAAGGAGTCGAGCGTTATTGATCTATCCCTCATGAAGAAAATGAGTCGAGCATACTCTTTTCCTCGGGATAAGACGAAGAGGATACTTGACCTTGCTCTAAAACATCAAATGCTTACACTGCCGGAGTCTAAACACCCCGAACAAGCGGGCAAAGTCTCACACCCGAACTATTGCTCTTACCATCGAGTAATAGGGCATCCTCTTGAAGATTGCTTCACTTTCAAGAATTGGGTTGAAGATCAGTATCAGCTTGGCAAATTCACTCTGTCTGACAGCTGGAGGGTAGCGCCGCCACAGAAGCACGAGCCCAAGGCCACGAAAGAAGAACCGGTTCCACATTGGGATTGGAAGCGAATTCGCACCTGTCACATGATTACAATATTAAAAGAAGAGCCCGAGGACATAGCTGAGCTCCCTTGGTGCATCGAAAACAATGACAATGAGGTAATCTCAGAATTTCCACCGGCTCCGAAAGAACTGGAAGATGGCATACATACTACTGCAGATAACCTCAAGAAGATTGAGTTGGGATCGGCAGACGATCCGCGACCGACATTCATCAGCGAGCTGCTATCTGAAGAAAGGGTGGCTGCGTTAAAGGACATGTTTCTACAGCATAGAGATTGCTTCGCGTGGAACTATTCCAAAATGCCGGGACTAGATCCAGAAATTGCTGTACATAGATTGGCGATATCCCCGGACATCAAGCCAGTCAAACAGGCGCCGAGGAGAATGCGACTCGAGCTTGAGATGAGCATCAATGCTGAGGTCAAGAAGCTGATCGACTCTGGCTTCATCCAGGAAGTTCAATACCCTGAATGGATCGCTAACATCATCCCGGTGATGAAGAAAAATGGGACAGTGCGCATATGCGTAGACTTCCGGGATCTTAATAAAGCTTGCCCGAAGGATGATTTTCCAGTGCCAGTCACCAAACTGATGATAGATAATACGTCCACTCATGAGGTTTTCTCCTTCATGGATGGCTCGTCAGGTTATAATCAGATAAAAATGCATCCCAAAGACCAGAAGCATACAGCCTTCAGGACCCCTTTGGGAATATTCTGTTATAAAGTGATGCCCTTCGGATTAAAGAATGCCGGTGCCACTTACCAAAGGGCCATGACGAAGATCTTCGATGACCTTATACATGAAATCGTCGAGTGCTATATCGACGACCTCGTGGTTAAGAGCAAATCATACGAAGAACATCTCGAGCATCTAAAGACTGTATTTCAACGCCTTCGACAATACAACTTGAAGATGAACCCTCTCAAGTGTGCATTCGGAGTTTCCTCGGGCAAATTCCTGGGATTCATCGTCCGACACCGGGGTATCAAAATAGATCCGTCCAAGATCAAGGCGATCATGGAAATGCCTCCGCCAAGGACTCTCAAACAGTTGCGGTCTCTCCAAGGAAAGCTCGTATATATTCGGCGATTTACAGCCAGCCTCTCTGGCAAGTGCCGCCCTTACAGTCACCTGATGAAGAAGGGAACTCCATTCGTCTGGGATCAAAAATGCCAGGGCGTGCTGGACGAAATTAAACAGTACCTGCAGAACCCGCCAGTGTTGGCTGCTCCGGTTAAGGGAAAACCTCTCATTCTTTATACAGCCGCCCTCGAAGGTTCCTTAGGCGCATTATGGGCGCAAGAGAATGACCAAGGGAAAGAAAGAGCTCTCTATTACTTGAGTCGAGTTCTTCTGGAGGCAGAAAGCAACTACTCTCCCATTGAAAAACACTGCCTGGCGTTGATCTTCGCGATAACAAAGCTCAGGCATTATGCATTGGCGCATGAGGTCCGTCTCATTTCGAAGGTGGACCCTCTTAAATATTTAATGTCAAAGGCCATATTGACGGGACGACTTACTAAATGGGCACTGCTCTTGATGGAGTTCTCAATAACCTATCAGCCTCTCAAGGCAGTGAAAGGCCAGGCCATCGCCGACTTCCTCGCTGAGCATCCGATACCCGCCGATTCTCCTCTGAATTGCGATCTTCCAGACGAACATGCGTTTGACGCGATCGGCGGTAATGATACCCAATGGGAGCTTTATTTCGATGGAGTATCTTCCATGAAAAGGCGCAAACAAGGTACCCCTATAATCAAATCGGGGGTAGGCCTCATCTTCGTGACTCCACAAGGAGGGATAATGCGCTTCGCTTTCTCCTTAACAGAGCCGAAGACAAATAACGAAGCCGAATACGAAGCTTTGATAGCAGGCCTTGAGATCGCCATTGACATGGGAATTGGAGACCTCCTCATATACGGGGATTCTCAGCTGGTCGTTAGTCAAGTAAACGGTGACTACCAAACGTGCAAGCCAGAACTGGTGAAGTACGACGAAAAAGTGCAACAACTGTTGACCCAAATTCCCTCCTATACTTTGGAGAACATACCACGCGCGGAAAACAGCAAGGCAGACGCGTTGGCCAAACTTGCTAAAGAACTGGCTGACGAGAACCTCGATGACGTTAGAATCGTGGTGCAAAGCCGTCGGGTGCTTGCCCCAGCAGAAATATCTCCGGAATCATCCGAAGAAAAAGAAGCGAGCGAGCAGACGACCCTGCAAGTAAAAGATTGGGAAAATACCGAGGATTGGAGAGAAGTCTTCATAGATTACTTCAAGTCCCACCGAATGCCTGAAGAAGCGCCCACAAGACACCAGCTCATGAAACGAGCTCTGTCTTTCGCCTTCGTCAACGATACTCTGTACAAGAGGTCATTTGATTCTCTGTGGCTGAGATGCTTAGGACCTGACGAAGCGAGAAGGGTCGTCCAGGAAGTTCATGACGGACTCTGCGGTTCTCACCAAGCGGGCCCAAAGATGAAGTTGAAGATCAAACGGATGGGCTACTACTGGCCCACGATGATTCAAGATTGCCTCGAATATGCGAAGCAATGTCACTCATGCCAAATCCATGGGGACTTCATCCACCGACATCCAAATCCATTACATCCAACGGTGGCTAGCTGGCCGTTCGAAATGTAGGGAACTGACATAGTCGGCCCCATCGAACCAGCATCGTCTAGGGGACATCGTTTCATCCTGGCGACAACTGACTACTTTTCCAAGTGGGCGGAAGCAGTACCACTGAGGGAAGTGAAGACGGAGAATATCCTCCATTTCTTCAAGACGCATGTCATATATTGATTTGGAACTCCGCGACGGATCATCTCCGATAACGGGCCAGCCTACAGAAGTCACAAGATCAGCCGCTTCGCGCAACAGCATAACATAGACTGGAGATATTCCTCGGTTTATAATCCGCGAGCCAACGGTCTCGCCGAGGCCTTCAACAAGACCTTGACGAAAATCATAAAGAAAACGGTGTCCCGAAATAAGAAAGACTGGCACGAGAGACTGCAAGAGGCTCTTTGGACGTATCGAACTACGTTCAAGACGGCCACAAACACAACGCCGTACGCGTTGGTATTTAGGACGGAAACAGTACTCCCCCTCGAGATAGAGTTACCCTCTCTACGAGTGGCAGTCCACTACGAGCTGACGGACGAAGAAAATGCTCACCTTCGGCTTGAGGAGGTTGACGCCCTTGAAGAAACACGGCTCATAGCGTAACAAAATCTGGAAGCTTATAAAGCAAAGATGATGCGCTCATATGAAAGATTGACCTGACCGAGGACATTCCGCCAAGGTGAACTCGTGCTAGTGGTCAAAAGGCCTAGATCCCCAATCGCGCCAAGCAGGGAAAATTCGAGCCAAACTATGAAGGCCCGTACATCATAAATAAGGTCTACCAGGGTGGGGCCTATCTACTCATGGACATGCACGGTGAAAGGCCTTTCAGGCCAATAAACGGTCGCTTCCTAAAGAAATATTACGCTTAATGAGCTAACAAGCGGACCGAAAAGTCCTTAAACTAATGACGGACCGAAACGTGCTTAAACTAATAACGGACCGAAACGTCCTTAAAACTAATACCGCAGCATCCGTAGGCTAAAAATATATATATATATATATATATATATAATATAATAAATAAAAACGGTATGTCCATAAGCAAAAAGGGCACGGATGAAAACCCGAAAGGGCTCCGTGAGTAAAAAAAGCAGGGATACCGGCGAGTGTTCGTGAAAACCTGAAAGGGCGCGACCTCGTAAAAAAAAAAGAAGAGAAAAAGAAAATAAAAAGAACAAAAAAAAAACGGTATGTCCATAAGCAAAATGGGCATGGATGAAAAGCCGAAAGGGCTCCGTGAGTAAAAACAGCAGGGCTACTGGCGAGTGTTCATGAAAACCCGAAAGGGCGCGACCTCGTAAAAAAAAAGGAAGAAGAAAATAATAAAAAGAATAAAAAAACGGTATGTCCATAAGCAAAATGGGCACGGATGAAAACCCGAAAGGGCTCCGTGAGTAAAAACAGCAGGGCTACCGGCGAGTGTTCATGAAAACCCGAAAGGGCGCGACCTCGTAAAAAAAAGAAGAGAAAAAGAAAATAAAAAGAATAAAAAAAAACGGTATGTCCATAAGCAAAAAGGGCACGGATGAAAACCCGAAAGGGCTCCGTGAGTAAAAACAGTAGGACTACCGGCGAGTGTTTGTGAAAACCTGAAAGGGCGCAACCTCGTTAAAGGACACTTACAGGATCATCTCGACCTTGTAAGGAGAAACCACCTACGTGAGATCCTTACGACTCACAAGGGAGCAACACACTTAGGGATCCCCACGATCCCTAAGGAGAAAATACACTTGCGAGATCCTCACGACTCGAAAGGAGAACTCTCTTATGGGACCCTCACGGCTCATAAGATTTGAAAGTCTTAAGTCACAGAGACCTAAACCTATGCTTAAGAAACCCCCACAACTTTCAATTTATGCCCTACAAGTGGCTCAATACTGACCCTTGTATACAATCCATGGGCGCGAATAAACATGTCCCTAATCAAGTTCCATCCGAGACTGGGGATATGTTCGCATGACGAACAACCCTTATAAGTCCTCTTGACTTACAAGGAGAAAATCCTCTTGTTTTATCCTTACGACTTACAGAGGAACAAACACTTAGGAATCCTCACGATTCCTAAGAAGAAAATACACCTACAAGATCCTCACGACTTGTAAGGAGAAATACCTTTGTGAGACCCTTACGGCTCATGAAGTCAAAAGTCTTAGTTGACAGGACCTTAACCCTGCTCGCTAAGCCACCCTTGTTCAACATCGACAGAGGCAGATGATGATTCGCTCCTGGCAATATCCCAGTTGTCGCGGTGCTGATGTCGAAATCGGTGTTTAATTTCAGGTTTACGGCGAAAAGCCAGTAGGCCGCTCATGCATATGAAATAGCCGAAATGATGGGGAAACTTGCAATAAAAAGCAGCAAGTAAAAATGTATGCATGCGAAATAGCCGAAATGATTGGGCAACTCGCAATAAAAAGCAGCAAGTAAAAACAAAATAAACAGCCGAAATGATTGGGCACTGCGAAAAATAGCCGAAATGATTGGGCAATCGCGACCTTCGCGATATAAAAGCTGAAATGATAGAGCATCGCGGAAATAAAAAAAAAAGGGAAAAGAAATGATAAAACTTTGGCCCTACAGTTAAGATCACATCGATCTCTGTATACAATCCAAGGGCGCAAATAAAGAGGGAACCATACTTTCCCAATGGGCTTCGCCAGAAAATGAAGTCAAATCTCAACAGTTTGTTCCAGCTCCGAAGAAACCAGTGTCTTCAGCAAATACCTCGACTCACGGATACAAACACTCCTTGAGGAGAGCCTTCTGATCCGCGTCGACTCGCAGAGCAACCAGTGCCTCCATGGGAAATTCTCAACTCGTTTCAAACCCAAGGAAACAAATAATCCTTGGCGCTAGGGAAACAAATAATCCCTAGCAAATTTCTCGACTCACGGATACAAACACTCCTTGACGAGAGCCTCCTGATCCGCGTCGACTCGCAGAGAAACCAATGCCTCCGTGGGAAATTCTCGACTCGTTTCAAATCCAAGGAAACAAATAATCCTTGGCGCTAGGGAAACAAATAATCCCTAGCAAATACCTCAACTCACGGATACAAACACTCCTTGACGAGAGCCTCCTGATTCGCGTCGACTCGCAGAGCAACCAGTGCCTCCGTGGGAAATTCTCGACTCGTTTCAACCCCAAAGAAACAAATAATCCTTGGTGCTAGGGAAACAAATAATCCCTAGCAAATTCCTCGACTCACGGATACAAACACTCCTTGACGAGAGCCTCCTGATCCGCGTCGACTCGCAGAGCAACCAATGCCTCCGTGGGAAATTCTCGACTCGTTTCAAACCCAAGGAAATAAATAATCCTTGGCGCTAGGGAAACAAATAATCCCTAGCAAATTCCTCGACTCACGGATACAAACACTCCTTGACGAGAGCCTCCTGATCCGCGTCGACTCGCAGAGCAACCAGTGCCTCCGTCGGAAATTCTCGACTCGTTTCAACCCCAAGGAAACAAATAATCCTTGGCGCTAGGGAAACAAATAATCCTTGGCGCTAGGGAAACAAATAATCCTTAGCGCTAGGGAAACAAATAATCCTTAGCAAATACCTCAACTCACGGATACAAACACTCCTTGACGAGAGCCTCCTGATTCGCGTCGACTCGCAGAGCAACCAGTGCCTCCGTGGGAAATTCTCGACTCGTTTCAACCCCAAGGAAACAAATAATCCTTGGCGCTAGGGAAACAAATAATCCCTAGCAAATACCTCAACTCACGGATACAAACACTCCTTGACGAGAGCTTCCTGATTCGCGTCGACTCGCAGAGCAACCAGTGCCTCCGTGGGAAATTCTCGACTCGTTTCAACCCCAAGGAAACAAATAATCCTTGGCGCTAGGGAAACAAATAATCCCTAGCAAATTCCTCGACTCACGGATACAAACACTCCTTGACGAGAGCCTCCTGATTCGCGTCGACTCGCAGAGCAACCAATGCCTCCGTGGGAAATTCTTGACTCGTTTCAAACCCAAGGAAACAAATAATCCTTGGCGCTAGGGAAAAAAATAATCCCTAGCAAATTCCTCGACTCACGGATACAAACACTCCTTGACGAGAGCCTCCTGATCCGCGTTGACTCGCAGAGCAACCAGTGCCTCCGTGGGAAATTCTCGACTCGTTTCAACCCCAAGGAAACAAATAATCCTTGGCGCTAGGGAAACAAATAATCCTTAGCAAATACCTCAACTCACGGATACAAACACTCCTTGACGAGAGCCCTTCGACTCAGGGAAACAAACAATCCTTGACAAGAGCCTCCTGATTCGCGTCGGCTTGCAGAGAAACCAGCGTCTCCGCAGGAAAATTCCCGATTCGTCTCAAATTGCAAGATGAAGCCTCAGACAGCAGGGACTAAAAAAAAACTTGCTTCCTGAACAATGGGACCCTGCAAGTCGATCTAAAACGGTCTCTCGCATACTATCCACGGGTCTCACTCTCCAAGGTCGAGTTTCGACAAGGAGGGAAACAACCGCTTACGAGTCCTCTCGACTCGTAAGAGAGAAAAATTTTCTTACAGGATCCTTACGACCTATAAGAGAAAACACACTGTTGGGGTAAAAATTTACACCCCCGTTGACCGAGTCAAAGTCAAGGTCAACCCCAAGCCAGGTGGGCCCAAGCCCAGGTCAAGCAGGCCCATGCCCAAGTCGAGCCCGCGGCCAGCCTCCTCCATGCTAAAATATAAATTATGTAATAAATAATTTTTATGTAATTTTTTATACATGAATGTATGCAAAATGGGCATAAAGCCAATATTTTGTAAGCCCATGGTTTATGTGCAAAAAATGAAATGGCACATGAGTCATGGGATGGGCAAAATGTCATTTTTTAAAGCCCAAGGGCCTATATGTAAATGTGTAAGTCTATATAAGGCAACATGATGATGAATAAAGCATACACTTTTTCATTCCCCAAAAATTAGGGCTTGTAACTCTTTCTCCTTCTTCAAGGTTCTAAAAACCTTCTTCTTTCTTTTGAATTAAATCAAGAGTTTAACTCTTCTTTTTCTCAAAATAAATAGTTTTTCACCACAAAACCCACAAAGGGGAGCTCGGATCTCCAGTCGGATCTCGAAAAGGGGAGAATTTTAAGTCTCACCCCCTTTTCTCCAAGATCCCGCCGTCAAGAGCAGGAAGAAGAAGACCCATCTCCAAAAATCTAACTTTGGACAGATCCAAGGCTCAAAAGAAAAGCCAAAGATTCCTAGGAGTTTAACTCCTCTCTAGATCTGTTGGAGTTTAACTCCATAAATTAAATTTCTGCTAGGAGTTTGACTCCAAAAATCCCCTTTGGGAGTTCAACTCCCCAACCTAGGGGCTAAGTCCCTTCCCGCGGGTGCTTCCCGCGGTCACGTGTGTGCCACGTGACCCCGGGCGCCAAGGCGTCGTTCGGTCACGTGTGCCCACGTGACCCCAGGGCGCCAAGGCGCCCATCGGTCACGTGTGCCCACACGACCCCGGGGCGCTGAGGCGCCTAATGGTCACGTGTGCACCACGTGACCCCGGGCACCAAGGCGCCCTTCGGTCACGTGTGCCCACGTGACCCCGGGCGCTGAGGCGCCCAATGGTCACGTGTGCCCACGGGACCCCGGGGCGCCTAGGCGCCCATCGGTCACGTGTGCCCACGTGACCCCGGGGCGCCTAGGCGCCCATCGGTCACGTGTGCCCACGTGACCCCGGGCGCTGAGGCGCCCAATGGTCACGTGTGCACCACGTGACCTCGGGCGCTGAGGCGCCCAATGGTCACGTGTGCGCCACGTGACCCCGGGCACCATGCGCCCACATGCTGCGCACGTGTCTTTAAGACGCTTTTCCCCCTTTTTTATGCACTCCACACTAAGTATGCCTCCCCCGTTAGAAAAAATTTCTAACGGGGCGCTGCCCCGCACCCCGCAAGGGGGCTGCTAGCCCCCTTAACCCCCAGCCCGCTATCCGGGTAGCGGGACCCCCGTAAAAACTCTGCGGGGCCCCCAGTATATCCAAAACCCTTCCAAAACAACACTGCACATTGAGTTCGCATGACCAGTTTAACCCGTCAATCGAAGGTTCCTTCGCTCCAAATACGAGGGGTAATTAACGGCAGCTTAGTCCGCGGCTGTCGGAGATTCGGATCCCCACAATCAATAAACCCCGGCCTACCCTAGGCAGGGGGAATCTGTAATGCGCCTGACAAGCGCGCGCGTATTCCCATCTCAATGTGGTGACGAAAAACACCATACAGATTCTGGCACGCCCGGTGGGACCAATCTCTCCTCCCATATTTCGGGTTAAACGTTCATGCGAACTCAATCAATATACATACCTGTATTTATACTAAAATAATGCTCTTTCATGCAGATTTTCAAGCAATCGCCTTCCGACGATGTCTTCGATGATGAACTCAGCTCCTGTCTCCTACACGATGAAGATAGACTCCAGGACGGTCCTTCCGGCCAGTCTCGGTCGACAATGGGAGGAGCCGCTGCTACCATTCGGCTCTATTATGTTCATGCCTGTTGGCACCATCCCGGCTCCTCAAGCCCCGGTGGCAGACAAAACGGTCTCGAAAGGCAGGAGACCAAATGTGGTGGTCGCGAGGGCACCTCAGCCCAAGCGCAAGTCTGTTTCCGAATGACTCTCCATGGCCCCAGCTGAGGGCAAGGCCACCAACACCAACAAAGCTACAATGCATCCCGAGCAAGCTCCAGCGGTGCCCTCGACCACTGCTCGATCGGGTGTCTTCTCTAAACCCCCCTCTGATCAACTCACAATGGCTTCCCGGATAGCGGATGCCCGCCAAGCCTTCAAAATCGAAAAGCTAAGGGAGAAAAGGCTCAGATATAGAGCCAACAAAAGGGCTAGGACTCCTGCCAGGCTGAACCTCATGAGGTTTGAAGAACAGGGTTACCCCACCGAAGATGAGGAAATGGCTGGGTATGTGGTCCACACTGTCTACACGGTAGGCACGCGTAGCAAGAGTAAGGACAGGGCTACCACATCTCAAACCCAATCTGGTTTGAATGTGGTGGCCGCTTCCTAAGAACAGCCGCCTCTGCTGGGTGATGAAAACCCTCTCGATGAGGATGATAGGCAGAAAGACCTTTCGGTCCATGAGGAGTCGGGCTCGGAAAGCGAAGAAGAGCCGACTTTCCGCCCCAGGACCGCGGAGCAAGAGCTACTTCAAGAGCTCCGAAAGCAGCTCAGAAATAAAGACAAGGAGATGGCCAAGCTCTACTCAAAAATTGACGACTTGACAAATGTCGTCCTACAGCTCACGGCCCAACTTGCCTCTCAGCCGCCCAATCAGGCGCAGGGCTCTCATGAACCGAGAAACGGTGTCCCAAAACAGCGGACACCCGTTCCCTCAAATCCAAAAGTGGGCGAACCGCATGAAAATCAGTCGCATCCTATCTCAGGAATTGTCTTGGCTACCGATGACAGTAGCCCGCTAACTCAAGATCAAATCATGAATTTGGTTGCCAGCAAAGTCAAAACACTGGTAGCCGAAGCTGAAGCGCAAAAAGATGTTAGCAGTAGCGGGAGACCATATCCTGCTCAATATGATCTGGTAGAATTTCCTAGCGGCTATGTCATCCCCAAATTCGGAAGATTCGATGGGACAGGAAATGCGAATCAACACATCGCCCACTTCAAAGCCTCATGCGGGAATACTGGGGGCAATGATGCGCTTCTCCTCCGCCAGTTCGTTAATAGCTTGACCGATGTTGCTTTCGACTGGTACACGAGCATACCGGATGGCTCCGTTACTACTTTCATCCAAATGGAATCTTTGTTTCGACAAAGATTCATGAGCGTCAGCGATAAGATCACCATTGCCGAGCTCGTAAGGACTAAGCCCAAGAACAACGAAAGCAGCACGGATTTTATAACCCGATGGCGCAATCTCTCCGTCAAATGCGAACCGCCGATGGAGCAGGACCAATCTGTCAGTCTCCTCGTCGGAAATCTCAACAATTGGATGGCCCCGTTTCTATGCACCGCGGGTCTCAAAACATTCCAAGAGCCGACCAGGAAAGTTCAGATGCTGGAACGCTCAAAACAGGAGTCTTCCTCGGATTCCCAAAATAACAATAGGTCCTGGAGAAACCGAAAGGACGATAATCGCAAAGGCGGAAACTCCGATGATTCTGAATCTTTCAACACTTCGGCTAACCGAAATAAGCAAGGGATGAGCGGGCCTAGTGCCAACCAGCCTCGGAAGCCAATGTTCGGAGAGGGAGGAGAATCTCCACTGAAAGAGAAGTTGGATAAGGTCTATTCCTTTAGAAGGGACAAAATCCGTAAAATATTCAAAGACGCCCTGAAGAACGGTCTACAACTGCTAGAGTCAAAAAGATCGCAGGAGGCAAATAGGACCGACGACCCCAAATACTGCCCCTATCACAGAGTGATAGGTCATGCCATTGAGGACTGCTTCGTCTTCAAAGATTGGGTCGAAAAACGATACAAGGCAGGAGTGATAGAACTGTCCAAAGGCGTGTTAGTAAACAGTCAAGATGCGACTGCCAATTTCATACAAACGGAGACCGAGCTTCTTCGTGAAACTGATTCTCTCAGACATCTGCCTTTCTCTGAAAACAATCGACCATCACGTCATTAAACTGGGAACAATCGACCTCTAAGTCGTTAAACTGGGAATGTAAAAAAAAATGTAAATAAAAAAATGTGTAAATAAAAGAAAAATAAAGAAAAGCCGAAATGATAGGACAACTCGCAATAAAAATCAGCGAGTAAAATAAAGATGAAATAAAGCCGAAATGATGGGGCAACCGCGAATAAAAGCCGAAATGGTAGGGCAATCGTGATCTTCGCGATAAAAAAAGCTGAAATGATAGAGCAATCGCGGTAAAACAAAAAAAAACAAACAAAAAAAAAACAAAAAAAAAGTGGCGAATGATGAGTCGCTCCTGGTACCATATTCTAATGCAGCGATGCAGACGCCAATCAAAATCCAATTTCTCAAAATTCTTCCGGCCCTACGGTTAGTCCCCAAATTGACTACCGTATACAATCCACGGGCTCAAATAATTCTCATCATACCCATGCCCTACCGCAACCACCAGTTACGCGGCTGGTCTCTGCCTTTGGAATTATGCTTCATTGAGAAGACCCACTCATGTGTCCTCACGATACATGAGGAGAACAAACCTTCGTGAGATCCTTACGACTCACCAAGGAAAAACACACTTAGGAGTCCTCATGACTCTTAAGGAGAAAATACACCTGCAGGATCCTTACGACTCGTAGGGAGAAGATGCTTTTATGGGACCCTCACGGCCCATAAAATTGAAAAGTCTTAGGTGATAGGGATCCAAACCTGTCTCCTAAGCCATCGCTCCCCAATCCCCAAGTGGCGAATGATGAGTCGCTCCTGGTACCATATTCCAGTGCAGCGATGCAGACGCCAGCCAAATTCCAAATCCCAATCCCCAAGTGGCGAATGATGAGTCGCTCCTGGTACCATATTCCAGTGCAGCGATGCAGACGCCAACTAAATTCCGAATCCCATACCCCAATGGCGAATGATGAGTCGCTCCTGATACCATATTCCAGTGCAGCGATGCAGACGCCAACAAAATCTCGAAATATTTTTTCGGCTCTACGGTCTGGATCATACATCCTGCAAAACCGTATACAATCCACGGGCGTAAAACGATCCCAATCTCTCCCAAGTCCTCCCGGGACAAATGATGAGTTGCTCCTGGCATCATTCCAGTGCAGCAATGCAGATGCCAAACCAAAACCGAAATCCTCAAATCCACTCATTGCAAATGATGATTCGCTCCTGGTACCATATTCCAGTGTAGCGATGCTGATGCCAAACAAAAACCAATTCTCAAATCCTCTCGGGGCAAATGATGAGTTGCTCCTGGCATTATTCCAGTGCAGCAATGCAGATGCCAACCAAAACCAATCCCAAAATCCTCTCAGGACAAATGATGATTCGCTCTTGGTACCATATTCCAGTGTAGCGATGCTGATGTCAACCCAAATCAAATCAAACCAACCTCTGTGGCGGAATCATGCTCCGTCCCAGAATTTACCCCGTGTCAAAATCATGCTTTGCCTCGGGATATCTACCTTCCCTGTCGGAATTATGCTCAGCCTCGAAATCAAATCAACCAACAAGCTCTGCGTCGAAATCATGCTTCGTCTCAGAATATGCACCCCGTGTTGAAATGATGCTTCGCCTCGGTGTATCTGCCTTCCCTGTCGGAATTATACTTCGGCTTGGAATCAACCAACGACCTCCTCGTCGGAATTATGCTCCACCTCGGAATCAAGTCAACCAGCAAGCTCTGCGTCGGAATTATGCTTCGTCTCAGAATGCACCCCGTGTCGAAATGATGCTTCGCCTCGGTGTACCTGCCTTCCCTGTCGAAATTATGCTTCGTCTCGGAATCAAGTCAGCCAACAAGCTCTGCGCCGGAATCATGCTCCGTCTCAGAATGTATCCCGTGTCGAAGTCAATGCTTCGCCTCGGAATATCTGCCTTCCTTGTCGAAATTACGCTTCGCCTGGGAATCAACCTCTGCATCGAAATTATGCTTCGGTCAAAATGTCTGCCGCTCATCGGAATGATGCTCCGATCCGTGGAATCATGCCCCGCTCATCGGAATGATGCTCCGATCCCTGGAACCATGCTCCGCCCATCAGAATGATGCTCTGATCCCCTGGAATCATGCTCCGCTCATCGGAATGATGCTCCGCCCATCGGAATGATGCTCCGATCCCTGGAACCATGCTCCGCCCATCGGAATGATGCTCCGATCCCTGGAACCATGCTTCGCCCATCGGAATGATGCTCCGATCCCTGGAACCATGCTCCGCCCATCGGAATGATGCTCCGATCCCCTGGAATGATGCTCCGCCCATCGGAATGATGCTCCGATCCCTGGAATGATGCTCCGATCCCCTGGAATGATGCTCCGCCCATCGGAATGATGCTCCGATCCCTGGAATGATGCTCCGCCCTTCGGAACGATGCTCCGCCCTTCGGAATGATGCTCCGATCCCCTGGAATCATGCTCCGCTCATCGGAATGATGCTCCGATCCCTGGAATCATGCTCCGCCCTTCGGAATGATGCTCCGATACCCTGGAATCATGCTCCGCCCATCGGAATGATGCTCCGATCCCCTGGAATCATGCTCCGCCCATCGGAATGATGCTCCGATCCCTGGAATGATGCTCTGCCCTTCGGAACGATGCTCCGATCCTTGGAATCATGCTCCGCCCTTCGGAATGATGCTCCGATCCCCTGGAATCATGCTCCGCTCATCGGAATGATGCTCCGATCCCTGGAATCATGCTCCGCCCTTCGGAATGATGCTCCGATACCCTGGAATCATGCTCCGCCCTTCGGAATGATGCTCTGATCCCTGGAATCATGCTCCGCGAATCAGAATGATGCTCCGATCCCCTGGAATCATGCTCCGCTCATCGGAATGATGCTTCGATCCCTGGAACCATGCTCCGCCCATCGGAATGATGCTCCGATCCCCTGGAATCATGCTCCGCTCATCGGAATGATGCTCCGATCCCTGGAATCATGCTCTGCATTTCGGAATGATGCTCCGATCCCTGGGAATCATGCTCCCCGAGGGATACTCCGACCCAGGAATTATGCTCCACAAATCGGAATGATGCTCCGATCCCCGGGAATCACGCTCCCCGAGGGATACTCCAACCTTGGAATTATGCTCCGCGAGTCAGAATGATGCTCCGATCCCCGGGAATCATGCTCCCCGGGATGATGCATCGCCTCCGGAATGATGTTCCACCTCGAAGTTCAGCTTCAAGATCCATCAATTTCATGCACACAACTCAAATGTGCGGTGTGCATTTATTGATGGGGGGCACTTTGTTGGGGTAAAAATTTACACCCCCGTTGACCGAGTCAAAGTCAAGGTCAACCCCAAGCCAGGTGGGCCCAAGCCCAGGTCAAGCGGGTCCATGCCCAAGTCGAGCCCGCTGCCAGCCTCCTCCATGCTAAAATATAAATCATGTAATAAATAATTTTTATGTAATTTTTTATACATGAATGTATGCAAAATGGGCATAAAGCCAATATTTTGTAAGCCCATGGTTTATGTGCAAAAAATGAAATGGCACATGAGCCATGGGATGGGCAAAATGTCATTTTGTAAAGCCCAAGGGGCTATATGTAAATGTGTAAGCCTATATATGGCAACATGATGATGAATAAAGCATACACTTTTTCATTCCCCAAAAATTAGGGCTTGTAACTCTTTCTCCTTCTTCAAGGTTCTAAAAATCTTCTTCTTTCTTTTGAATTAAATCATGAGTTTAACTCTCTTTTTCTCAAAATAAATAGTTTTTCATCACAAAACCCACAAAGGGGAGCTCGGATCTCCAGTCAGATCTCGAAAAGGGGAGACTTTTAAGTCTCACCCCCTTTTCTCCAAGATCCCACCGATCAAGAGCAGGAAGAAGAAGACCCATCTCCAAAAATCTAACTTTGGACAGATCCAAGGCTCAAAAGAAGAGCCAAAGATTCCTAGGAGTTTAACTCCTCTCTAGATCTGTTGGAGTTTAACTCCATAAATTAAATTTCTGCTAGGAGTTTGACTCCAAAAATCCCCTTTGGGAGTTCAACTCCCCAACCTAGGGGCTAAGTCCCTTCCCGCGGGTGCTTCCCGCGGTCACGTGTGTGCCACGTGACCCCGGGCGCCAAGGCGTCGTTCGGTCAAGTATGCCCACGTGACCCCGGGGCGCCAAGGCGCCCATCGGTCACGTATGCCCACACGACCCCGGGGCGCTGAGGCGCCTAATGGTCACGTGTGCGCCACGTGACCCCGGGCACCAAGGCGCCCTTTGGTCACGTGTGCCCACGTGACCCTGGGTGCTGAGGCGCCCAATGGTCACGTGTGCCCACGTGACCCCGAGGCGCCTAGGCGCCCATCGGTCACGTGTGCCCACGTGACCCCGGGCGCTGAGGCGCCCAATGGTCACGTGTGCGCCACGTGACCTCGGGCGCTGAGGCGCCTAATGGTCACGTGTGCGCCACGTGACCCTGGGCACCATGCGTCCACATGCTGCGCACGCGTCTTTAAGATGCTTTCCCCCCTTTTTTTATGCACTCCACACTAAGTATGCCTCCCCCGTTAGAAAAAATTTCTAACGGGGCGCTGTCCCGCACCCCGCAAGGGGGCTGCTAGCCCCCTTGACCCCCAGCCCGCTATCCGGGTAGCGAGACCCCCGTAAAAACTCTGCGGGGCCCCCAGTATATCCAAAACCCTTCCAAAACAAACACTGCATATTGAGTTCGCATGACCAGTTTAACCCGTCAATCGGAGATTCCTTCGCTCCAAATGCGAGGGGTAATTAACGGCAGCTTAGTCCGCGGCTGTCGGAGATTTGGATCCCCACAATCAATAAACCCCGGCCTACCCTAGGCAGGGGGAATCTGTAATGCGCCTGACAAGCGCGCTCGTATTCCCATCTCAATGGGGTGACGAAAAACACCCTACACACACTTAGGAATCCTCACGACTCCTAAGGAGAAAAACCCACCTACGAGATCCTCTCGATCCGTAGGGAGAAAAGTCTCTATGAGACCCTCACGGCTCATAGAGTTGAAAAATCTTAGGCAGCAGATCTGAACCTGCGGCCTAAGCCATCGCTGTTTCTTGAGAGGGTCGGGATACTCGCTCTAATCATCTGTCAACCATGGTTATTAAGACAGCCTGCTAACAATAAAAGAAAGAAGAAAATGACAGAAAGAACATCCGATTTACATTTGATCAAGCGTTCGAGACGCACTCATTTATGCATGGGCAGAAGACTCAGGACGAGAAATAAGACAAGCTGAAATAAAAAAAAGGGTTTCCATTCATATTGCTAAAAATTCTTACAATCATAAAAGCAATGAATAAGAAACATTATTCAAATTATTACAACGGTATAATCTCAGATCCGGGGCACGGATTGAGGAATTCAAAAGTAAGGCCATCCAGAGTTCTTCTGGCCTTTCTAATTATTCTTATGCGCAGCCTCTCGCGCTCCTGTGTGTCAAGATCCTCGGCAAGCCCTCCCGGCCTTCGATAAGCAGCAACTATCGTTGTCTGCTGGAAGATTTGATGTAGGATGTCAATGAGGCTGTCCCGCCGTTTCTTCGAGATTAGCCCCGTCAGGTACAATGAATGCACCTTGTCTTCGGCATCATCCAGCGCATTGAGCGGTAGGGCCTCGTGAAGATCCGGAAGTGCTCTCCATATTGCTCCCAGCACGACTTTCAAGAGAGCCGAACGACGAGGAAGCAGCCAACCACCGCTTGCGTTCAGACGACCCATGACCTCTGCACATTGAGCATCTGTAAACTCCTGGTTTTGTTGACGACCCTGTGCGCGGATATCGTCATAGGTGATGAACTCGTGCAAACTGTATAGACGCACCGCCATTATGCCTGGAGGAAATACCACAGGAAGATTAGCGATAGAAGAAAAATAATATACACAGAGGGCTAAATTCCTCGAGAGTAAAGCTCTGTTCAGGGATTAGAACCCATGAACAAAAGCTCTGCAGATCTATAAGTTTTTTGAGAGTGAAGCTCTGTTTATGAAACCCCAATGGGGATCTCTTTAGATCAAAAGATCTGTGAGAGCAAAGCTCTTTGGTTGAGATTAATTTAAATTAATTTGATTTACATTAATTTTACCTAAAGTTTCTAACTTTGAAAATGAGTAAAGCTCTGCTGGTGAAACCCCAAAGGGATTTTCTTTAGATCAGAAGATCTATGAGAGCAAAGCTCTGTTGGTTAAGATTAATTAAAATTAATTTAATCTAAGAATCAATTTTACCTAAAGTTTTTCTTAAAACTTTGGAAAGGAGAGCAAGGCTCTGGAGTTCTTGAAGGTAAGAGCAAAGTTCTGATGTTTTTTGAAAATAAAAATCTGAAAGATGATAAGCATCTGTGGGGTACCAAAGGTCCTATTTATAGGCATCAAGTGCCTCTTCAACTTCCAAAAGTTGCCATGGCGGTTGGAATTCCGCCACCGTTGCGCTCACGTTTGGGGCCACGTAAGCGCAACGGTGGGGGGCATTTGTTTACCCCAATCAGAGCAAAGCTCTGTTCAAATTCCGAGGCGGGAGATGAAGCAACGCTTCATCTTCCACCAATCAGAGCAAAGCTCTACTTTGAAAATTTAAACTTTAATAAATGAAGCAACGCTTCAAATTCTTTGCGCTGCGTGCAATGCGCCGTGTGTCAGGCGCAGACACATCAGCGCAGCGCCCAAAACAGCGCACCCAATCAGAGCAAAGCTCTATTTAAAGAAAAATTAAAAGAACCAACGCTTTAGTTGCACAAGCACTGCGCTGCGCGACACGTGTCAGCGCAGATGCGCTAGCGCAGATGCGCTAGCGCAGTTGCGCTGCGCGACACGTGTCAGCCCAGATGCGCTAGCGCAGTTGCGCTACCTTTTGCGCTGCGCAACACGTGTCAGCGCAGATGCGCTAGCGCAGTTGCGCTGCGCTGTGCGTTGCGTGACACGTGTCACGCGCTGGAGCATTTGCGCCAAACAGAATTAAGATTTTAAAGAAATCTTTCTGTTCTTGTTAAAACAAGAAGATTTTCTTCTGTAAAACAGAAGCCCTTGGATCAAAGATCCAACGGTGTGGAAAATTCCCCAAATCACTCAGAGAAAGATCTCTTTAACAAATTTAACTAATTTATGGGCAATATAAAAAGGACCCTAGACCTCAAATCAAAGGCATCAACATTTTCTGAGAGAGAAAAAAAGAGAACTCTGAAGAACTCCTCAAGAACAAAAAAAGGTAAAAACCTTCAGAAAAAGAGAAAATTCTCTTAAAAACAGATCATTGATCTAAGAACAAGATCAATGATCTTCAATAAGAAAGAAAACTAACTAATAATAGTGCTTTGCACTTGCTTATGAACCATTGGTTCCTTGAAAACAAGAAAAACTTGTTTTCTTTGATTTAAAATCGATCAAAAGATAAAACAGTGCTCTGCACTTGCAAGAACTGCGCTGTTGTGCTCCTGTGTTGGCGCAAGCCACCAGGAAGCGCCACATGTCAGCAGCGCAACAGCGCAGCGCACTGACACAGCGCACTACGCTGTTGCGCTTGCGCTTATCAGAGCGTGACACGTGTCACCACCATATGAGTTTGCGCTCATTACTTGGCGCAAAGCGCCTGACAAGCCACATGGGGCACTGTCAGAGTATTTAATGCTCTGCATTATTAAAGAAAAGGGACAGAGCCCAATTAAAAGGCCTAACAGGCATAATAAATAAAATGCTATGCATTTTTTAAAAAAAAGGGGGCAAAGCCCAAACAAAAAAATAGATGCTCTGCATCATTTATAAAAGGGCAGAGCCCAACCAAAACAAGAATAATGCAGTGCATTACTAAAAAGGGGTGAAGCCCTAGCACAGACCAAAAACAAAAAATGTTGAAACTAAAAATGTTGAAACTGGACTTAGCCCAATCATGGCCGTAAGTCCTCAAACTAAATTGACTGAGCACAGCTGCTCTCTTAAATCAATTTACGACCGGTTCTAGGGTACATCTCCGAACTCCTCTGACACCCATCGTTGTAATCCTTCAACGACGTCAGAGAGGTGACGGGTCCCGACGACCACACATCAATATGGACCGAAACGTCCTTAAACTAATAATGGACCGAAACGTCCTTAAACTAATGATGGACTACTACGTCCTTAAACTGGCGATGGACCGAAACGTCCTTAAACTAATAATGGACCACCACGTCCCTAAACTGGAACATGGACCATCACGACCCTAAACTGGAACAATAGAGCTCCCTAATGCTCTTTTGTCGGATCTAAACGATCCCGTTTAAGTTGATCTTAGCCTCAAATATGGCTAACGTATCCTTAAACATTCAAACAGACTTTAGTCCCAAATTGAACTATAAGACCCCCAATCAACTTTGGTTCAAGGGTACATCTCCGAACTCCTCTGACACATGTCGTTGTAATCCTTCAACGTCGTCAGAGAGGTGACGGGTCCCGACGGCCATATATTAAATGGACCACTATGTCCTTAAACTGGAAATGGATCTAGACGATCCCGTTAAGTTGATCTTAGTCTCAAATCAGACTAACGTATCCTTAACGAACGTTTAAGTTGATCTAAGTCTCAAATGCGGCTAACGTATCCTTAAACTAAAAACACCAAACCCAAATCTAAGTAAATACAGATTTGGACTAATCCACGTCCTACGGGCGACGGCATTACTCGGTCTCCGTATACAATCCACGGGCAACCACAAACAAAACAAACACCCACGACACGAAGTGAAATTCTGGAGAAGGAGAAAGTTGTTACCGCGATGCGGTAGCGTAATTAACTGCAGGGGCTTGCGTCTGCAGGGAAGAGCGTCCCCACAATCAAAAACCCCTCAAGCGAGGGGGAATCTGACGAAATCTGCTACATCGGCCGCATCCGTCTAAACCTCCGATACACGGTGCTATAAATCAACTTGGCATCTTCGGAGAGGTAGACGGATAAAACCATATAGCATCTGCCCCGAATCTCAGGCTAGACGTCCTCAGCGTCGTCGGCCG
The DNA here is from genome assembly GCA_030015575.1 of Agapanthus africanus. Taxonomy (NCBI): domain Eukaryota; kingdom Viridiplantae; phylum Streptophyta; class Magnoliopsida; order Asparagales; family Amaryllidaceae; genus Agapanthus; species Agapanthus africanus. Next base: position 390,096,469 of record CM057350.1, read on the forward strand.
CCGTTCGGAGGGGAACAGCAGGTTTTTGGCAAAAAACCTTTAACGTAATAAACTTGATTTCATTGAAGGAACCTGATAACTTTTTATAAAGATATAGTGATGAAAACCTTTTGCTAAAGAGGTCACTCCCGGTGAAGAGATCTCGACTCTTTCCTCGTGGAATGAGGTGCAGAATATTCTAACTGAATACCGCGATGCAAAGCAACTTGTAATCGACTATAGTAAAGTTATTACCCTGACATATACTTCTGCCCAAGGGGTCATTCCCGGTGAAAGGATGTCGGCCCTTGCCTCGTCGAATGACGTGCAGGATATTCCAACCGAATATCGCTATGCAAAACAAAAAGGAAACGTCTTTGTAATAACACTTTTTAAAATTGTTCCAACAACATCAAATATAGGTTTGTTTTATCCTTGCATTGATAAGAATCAACGCAATCCCATCAATCAATCACACCAGAAAAGAACGAAAATATAATGTACGTATATGCCATCCGCATTCGCCACTGGGTCCCGTCATCACCCGTTAGGGTACTTAACAAACGACAGAGCGGGGACTGGACTAGCGCGGGTGTAATGTTGGATATAGTGCCCTCAGAGTCAATTATTGGATCACAGGCACGTGATTGCAATGATTGAGGTTGGACCTATACCGGTAGGACAGTCTTACTCAAGATGATAGTATGCTATCTGGTTTATCTTTATCATCGTGTACTGTTTCAGGTGACCTTACCGATCACTATTGCACGTTGATAGAGCCCTTAGGATTCCTGCTTGACTACCAACAGTATGATGGCGATCATATACGTGAGAGTTGGGTAGTCCATAAGTACATCCTTAAATGGTCCCTAGTCGAGGGAGTTTCGAGACAGGGTATCGATACTTCAGAGTAGACTAGTGTATACAGTCGAGACCCCGACGAGGGGTGGTGGCCGGTCTTACAAGCCACTGGTGTCAGTTGGTTCACCTAAGATGTATACATGTGCTCATTGGGTTATGAGTACACCGGACAGGACTCGCCGGGAACATGCTAGTTGGTCTTATACCTGACGTCAGATAGCAGTTCCCTGATGACATGTGTACAGGTTAGTTCATCGACCTGAGATCGTCATTTTTCTCGTGTGAGTTCCCACTGCACTTTGATTACTACCCTACCACGGCTCAAAGGAGTCGTGCAAACAGGTTTTAGTTGAGTACAGTCCCGAGCCATATGGAGGCAGTGAGCGGATCGGCAGGGGTTCGTCTCTCCCGGTATTAGGGGTGAGGTCGCGCTGTGTCTAGGAGAGCCATTACACAAAGCTCTCGGCCGAGGCAGGAGATTTACTGGTAGGTATTCCAGTAGTATCTCAGGGTGTTCTGGGCTATACTCCGACACGACTTGTACCACTTTTGGGGGTCTGACTCTTACCAACCCCCTAGGCCCGCCATGCGATGCTCATAGACGAACGGACCGGACTGTACGGATATTGTCACTGACAGGCTCAGTAGGGTGTCAGGATGAGTTTGCTCACAGACGTCCCTTTTGGTCAATAGCTGGTAGCCCGTCACGTATGGCTAATACCTCTGACGTGCTAGTGGTTAAATCCACAGCCAAAGTATTGACGAGTCTTTAGAGTCACCCACAGACAGTTGCTCAAGTTTCGTGCGAAACGCTGTAGAGGCCGTATGGAGATATGGCAGGGTTTGATCATATACGTGCGGTATTGCACGGATCATGATCGGACGGGTAATACTAGCGGGCTTTGGTTTAAGCCGGATCCTAGTATTATACAGTGTAGATTTTGTCTCTTTGCATTTGTATTCGGTCGGAATACAAATGCGGGTATGTATATATAGTCGCGGGGTTTTCCTGTAATTTATTACGAGATCAGTTTTCTGAAGTTGCCAGTTTGCATTCCGTTTCGGCCAGTTTTCCTTTGTTCCTTCACGGCCGGATTTTTCCGATGGAGGGGGTTATTTGCAAGTGTGCAAATTAGCAATTGTGGAGGGTTTATTTGTAAATGAGGGATTATGATGGATATAGCATCTTTGCTCTTTTCTTTCATCATGTGTGCATTTATTGTGATGGGAATGGAAAAGATTAGATTAGAAATTGATGTGATATTATTTCCTTGTTATCATCCATTTCTTTATGGTTACCTCCATCCTCTCTTGTGCTTACCTCCCTTGGCTTTTCCATTCTCCATATTTTGTAGGGGCCGGCCACTTCTTGAGAGTGAGAGGATTAATTTTTGGTGTGGGAAAAATTTCTTGTTCTCATTTTTGCATACACCAAAAATCCTAAGCTCATTTTCCATTGTTGTTTCCTCCATCAAAAGGAAACTTCACAACCCCATGAGACAAACATCACTATGTTAGTTATATGTATGCCCTAGAGGCCATTACTATACATAGGATGTATATTGTAGTGGATGCTGGGACATATATAGGGAGGACTTTCTTGCTCGACATGATAGTATGCTATCTGGTTGATATTTACCTTAACGTGTATGCTGATTGTCTCTCTGTTACATGTTGGTAAAGCCCTTAGGATCTGTACTTGACTACCTGGACTATGATGCGGATCATACTAGTGGGGACAAGGTAGTCCATAAGTACATCCTTCACAGTCCCTAGTCGTGGGTGTATCGAGATGGGGCATCGATATACCAGAGTAGACTAGCGTGTACCTTCTCGACCCATACAGATGGGCGATGGATGATCCCATATCCATCGGTGTTTGACATCAGAGATGATATACGGGTGCTCAGTAGAGACTGGGTACACTGGACGGACTCGCCGAGAACTCCCAGATGGTATTATACCTCACGTCAGATGGCAGTTCTCTGGTGACACTGGTACAGAGTAGTCTGTTGACCCGAGATCGTCATAGAGTCTTGTGTGGTTCCCACTGTGCTTTGATTTCCATCTTACCACGTCCAAGAGGGCGTGCAAAACGGTGGTTTTTGGGTACAGTCCCGAGTCACATGGAGGCAATGAGCGATAGGAGGGGATTCGTCTCTCCCGGTATATGGGGGTTGATGTTGCGCTGTGTTCGATTGGCTATAACAGGAAATCCCTGGCCAGGGTTGCTGAGATTTACTGGTAAGTGTTACCAGTAGTTTCTCGAACAGTTATAGACCTCATATCGACACGACTTATTGAGCTATTGGGGTCTGACGTATACCACCCCTAGGCGAGATATGCGACATATCAGACGATCAGACCGGACTGTAAGGTAGTGTTACTGGTCGGATTCACTGGAGTGTGAGCGGGCTTGCTCGTCGATCTTCAGATCGCTCAATACCCGGGTGGCCGTTACGTTTAGCAGACCGCTTGCGGCTTGTGGGTGTTTGATATGATCATCATCTGCTGCCGGCGTATTGACGAGTCTTTAGAGTCCTACACAGAGGTTTCCTGGCTCAAGCGAAACGAAATAAGAGCGCATATGAGATATGTGCGGGACCGAGAATAATACGAGTATGTGATACTGTATTCGATTCTCGCGATGTGACATTGATCGGTTATATGCGATATAGCCGGGTTATCGGATCAAGTGTTGATTCGATAAGATGTTACTAATGATACCAGTCGGTTATGTGCGCATGACCGGATCATTGAATCAAGTGTTGATTTAATGATTTAATGTATAATTATATATTTGATATATTACTTTGCATTAACTAGTATCGGTTCACTTTAGACGGATTTTCTCACTTGGTTCGTGCGCATTGCATATGCGATATGTTTTTGTGCACTTGTATGTATCATGTTTGATGATGCATGCTAGCTTGAGTTTGTGTAAAGATTAAACCATGGTTATTCAAATGGTTAGGGTTTTGTTTTTCAAATCTATTTATTTATTTATTTATTTTCTTTTTGGAAAAAGAAATGAGAAGAATGGTGGCTTTATTTGTTTTGTAGTTGAAGATTCTTGAACCTTTGACTTTGTCCACCATTCTTATCTCATGCTTAACCTAACCATTTGTTTTAACCCTAGTTCACTCTCTACAACTAACCATGGTGATGTTATGATAAGAATGAGTTTCTTTTCTAATTAAACTAATTCTTTTCATAACTATTTCTTCTTCTTCCTCCATTTTTCTTCATGTGAAGAAAGCTTGCCCCATCAATGGCAAGTGATGGAAACAAGTGAGAAATCCAATTCTAAAGTTAACCCACTTCCTATTTCTTCATCCTCTACCTCTTGCCAAGTAGTAGAGTGTGTTTCCTTCACAAGATTTTAGGGTTTGGTGAAGGTGGAGCTTGATCTAGCGATGCCTCGACGTAGATCATCTTCGGCATGGACATCGACGACCTAGCTTGCCCATTCTCCGACGAAGCCGACTCTAGTGCCCGGATTAGATTTGGACAGCGGAGACGACCTCGTTGCGGAGCCGTGGAGGTGGAGGACCGGATCTACAAAGGTTGTATTTCCGTATTCCCTTAGTTAACTGTTAACTAGTTATTGTTCGCCTAGAAATCTAGTTATCGATCCGTAGTTAGGGTTTGTAGGCACCATAATTTTTGAAATTGCCATGGTTGATGGCTTGGGAGACCTCACTAGTGTGCCTAGGAACCCTGCACACTACACTTAGCCTACAGCATCCTTGGGCATGTCGACTCGCCAACTTCGTGCTCGAGTTGCCTCGGTCCAGAGGTGAGAGCCCGTAAAAGAACCCGGCAATGTGGTGCCCGTTCCAACGAGGAGATGAAGACCGGAGATTCCGCGAGGAGATCAGAGTGGAGGCCGAAGACCGAAGGACACGGATTGCTCGGTATAGCTCTCTACCCCTTCTCTTGATAGCTAGTTGTAGGTTAATAGTTACGATCTGGGTTTTTAGGATGCGGTAGTGCTGGTTTAAAGTCAAGAAAAATTTTCGTTTCCGCATTTTGGCCTCGGATAGACGGTCGGGGCGCTACCGTAGTCCTACATGGTATCAGTGCCACGCCATTAACTTAGTCTAGCTTGCTCTAACGTGTTTACAAGTTCGATCGAACGGATTTTCCAAAAACCGCGTTTCCATGTCATGTTTCTGTCGAATTTTTCCAGTGCTCTAAAAATTATTTGGTACATTGTAAAAATACGTGTAGGGTTTTTTATGCATTCTGTGAAAATTTGGTCGGCTGAAGTTACTGTAGCGCGGCAGATCAGCGGCCAAAACCACGTTTCGGCTGCGGATCCGCCGCCGAATTGTGGCCTTACTGCACCAAATTTTTACAGTGGCTCTCTGACATGAAAATAGGGTTTCTGGTTTATTCTGCACGGATGGCCATCACCAGAAATCCTTGGTCAAGGTAGTCGAGAATTATTGATCTAGGATCGTAGTTTCTCAGGTGATGATGGGTTTCATACCGACACGAATTAGCGTATTATTAGGGGTCTGACTTTATCCATCCCTCTAGACTCGATATGCGATACTCTTAGACAAACAGACCGGACTGTACGGAGATTGTCACTGTCAGGCTCAGTAGGGATACGGATGAGTTTGCTCGTCGACCTTCTTTTCGCTCAATACCTGAGTAGCCGTTACGTACAGCTAGTGCCGCTGACGTGTTTGTGGTTAAACCCACTGCCAGCGTATTGACGAGTCTTTAGAGTCCCACACATAGGTTTTTCACGGTTCAGGCGATATGGTGTAGATGACGTATGTTGGTACATACAAGTGTCCGATTAAATATGTGTACAGGCTGCACAGACTTTAATCGGACGGTTGATAATACTAGCGGCTTAGGATTAAGCCGGATTATTAAATCAGGTTTTCATTTAATAATTTATATATGTATATATATATATGTATTCTAGTATTATTGTTCACTATTCATTTTCTCTCTTGGCTATTCGTATTTTTGTATGAATACGCGTATATTATTTCGATACGTGTACCGGGTTGCATTTCGTATTTATACGGAATACCTTCTAGAAGATGACCACCTCATTATTTGATTATCATTTTAGAAAATCAATTTGGGAAATGAGGTGGAGGGTGAGTTGGCATGAACATGGGCTTGGCATGTAAAGAGGCATGGTACACATTTGTTTATTGTAAAAAGGAAGGAGATATTTTTATGCATGGTTGTAAATTGTTGGAACTATATTCTTCACATGCCATCAAAGTATTTTTCCTTCAATTGATCATTCTCTCTCACATGAGAAACTTGGCCATTTTTCCATGGTTGCTCATGCCATTGTTTTTCCTCACCCCTCATTCTTCTTCTTGAGTTGCTCTTTGGAGCATTTCGATGAGAGAAATTATAGCGAGATAATCCTACACCTCCACTCTCCATTGCTAGAAACCTTCGAGCATCGGTTGCCTTGCTAGGCAAGGCTGAAGCTTGCGCCGTTTCTTTCGGGTGAATTATCGTAGATGGAGGAAAACCGACAACCAAATTCGATCCACGACCACCAGGAGCTTGGGATGATGGTTGAAGACCCGAAGGACTTGGTTCATTCGGTATAACCATCTAACTCCTTTTTATATATTTGCTAGTATAGGGTTTAGGGAAGATCCGGGCATCGGATTGTGGTAGCGCCAGTTAAGAAAATTTTTGTTCCGGATTTGGTCACGGTTTGATGGCCGGGGTGCTGCCGTAACCCAACAAAGAGGAGGATTCATTTTTTCTTGGGGGATTGAACGAGGACGCCGAGAAAGCTGCAGGTTTTTCTTTTGGGTAAATAGTAAAAAAAAACCCAAGCATTTTTCCTTGCTGTTAAAACCCCCGGGCCTCGAAACGGTAGTCAAACCTTCCAGGAAAAGTTTTTAATTCTCACAAAACCCCTTGTGATATCTAGTAATTGCCTGCGATATTTAATATCCTGCGATATATAAGCAGTTGCTAGCGTTATCTAAACAGATGGGCCAAGGTTGCAAAAGATCAAGGCAGCGATGGACAAAGATTGGGGGGATGATAGTGATAGTGAGGATGATGGTGGGAAAATCGAAGCTGTGTGGTTGACGGAAAGAGGAGATGATAATAGCGAAGGAGATTGGACTTTGGATGTAGTGAAAAAGTGGAAGGAGGTTCCGGTCTCGATTGCGGTGTTGAAGGAGCTGAATCCAACACAAGTGTTTAAGTAGGCAATCGTCAAAGCCACCAGAGTCGGGGCTGGAGCGGAAGGATTGGGGATACCAATGAAGAGCGCTCGACAGCAACTAAAGTGGGGGGATAAATAGTTTGAAACACATGATCTCATTGAGGCGGCGGTCCGAGCTAAGACCCCCAAATCGGTATGAGAAGGTATAATCTCTCACAACTTTACAATTGCGGATTATGTAATGGTTGGTTTTCTTTTTTCAATTGCTAGAGCATGTAGGGGTGTCGTTGGGCTCTTTTCAAGAAGAGAGACGACGAAATATTCTTTTACTTAGAGGTTGGGAACGGTCGAATGCAGGCTTTTCATGGAGTCATGAAGGTAATGGGGTTCAAACCGCAATTGATAGAGAGGAAATACGATTGGTTTAATAATGAAGTCGGTATTTTAGAATGTTAAGGGTATGAAAATCGCTGGGAAACGCAGACGGGTGAGAGGGACGTTGAGAGGAGTAAGCCATGTATTGTTGGTTTATTGGAAACCAAAATCTCAGACCCGTCTTTTGACTGGTTTAGGAATGAGAGTTTAGCTTTGGTGGACGAGTGGATGTTTCTTCCCTCAGTTGGACAGTCGAAAGGTATTACTTTAGGTTATAGTTTAATGGTTTTTGATTTGTTGGATGTCTCTAAAAGGATTTTCTGTTACTTTTAGGCTATGTCAAAGGATTAATAACATGACTATGATTCTCTTCGGTTTATGGTCCGAATGTTGTCACTGCGAGACCTCGGTTCTGGGACGAATTGAGAATGATTAGAAATAGGTGGTCGGATCCCCGGGGGTTTTGACTCCCACTTCGAGGTCAGGGCGTTTCTGATAGCAAGGAAAAATGCTTGGGTTTTTTTGACAATTGACCCAAAAGAAAAACCCGCAGCTTTCTTGGCATCCTCACTCAATCCTCGAGCAAAAATGAATCCTCTTTCTCCTGCTGCTCAAACCCTAAACTCCCATGAGCCTGAGATCCTTTTCAGAGAGGGAATCTCCCTTTTCTTCTCTCGATGGACGGCGCTTCAGATGGCCTTCGACAACCAGTGGGATAGCAAGGACTCGCTCCAGAAATCTCTCGACCTCGCCTCCGCCGTGTTCTCCTTTTTCTCTCAACCCAAAGATCAGGCCTTTAGTCTTTTAGGGTTAGGGTTTATCGATGATGATATTTTGATTTGATTCGATGTGGTGTTTGTTTATTTTTCTATTCAGATCAACTTTTCATAGATGATCTAGAGAACTTACTGTACGAGGCCGAGAATTCTCTTAACTTGGAGCTTGACAATGACAGCTTTGAGGCCTACGGGTTTTTAACATCTTAATGTTTGGGCTAGCCCCAAGTTCAAACAGTAAGGCGGCGGCGCACCCGACGGCCTTGCATATATTTCCATGTTCCTGTCTTATAAAATTCCATAAAGAACCAAAACAATGTCAAAATACAAAAAAAATTTGTATCTACACACTTCAACAGATTATACAAAGCTTGCAAAAAGAAAAAGCCCAATTTAATTAAAGATTTGATTTACTGTGATACTTGATTATCTACTCGCTTTACAATCTTTTGTATGAATTTTATGTTTTCAAAGAGCCTGAAATCAAATATAAACAGATCTAGATATTAAGGGTTATTCAAATATGGATTTGTTTATTCTCATATCATTAACCAAATTAACTTTTGCTAAATTTCCAAAAGAAATAATTAGGCTTGGTCTAGGGTACCTTAGGAATTAATGATCCTAATCTTTGTTTTAAATTTATTTTCTCTGTTTTATCCAATGCAAGACATCAACGGAAGTACAAAGCAACATTTTTCAAAAAGAAAAGTGTGCTTTATCGCGGTTGTCTTTGATGAGATCGACGACATAAGACTTCATATCTGTATCCGGATTGTAATAGAATTCTATTGATGATATACTTGAACCTTCTTGTTTTTCTAATTTCCTTTGCTTTTATTGGTTTCATTTTCTTTCCTTTAATCTGTATGAGACAATGTTATCCTAGACTCGTATTTATTTAGATGAGACGGGCTTTCAGCTCTACTCTTCTGCCCCAAAAAGAAAGAAAAAATGATGAAAATGATGTCTTTGAGAATTTAATTACGATCGACGAATAAGAATGATTAGAGTGTTGATATCTGGATTAACAATATGAGGTTGAGATTGTTAAGGATGACGGTGAAGCGATGTTGATGATGATCGACCGTATCCAGCGAAGAAAAAAATTATTTCCATGCATGCATGCATGCTTCACTTACGAAAGAAAAAAATGTATCATCGATGCAACTTCTTATAATATCTCTGTGAAAATTGCTTCAAATTATAATTTCTTTCAAAAGAGGAATAATAGATACAAAAAGTTTTTAAAAAATAAACTTGAACAGCTTGTGATCAGAAGATCAATTAATCTGCAAGACTGATCCCTTGCACTGGGCCAGAATATACTCTCTGTATAAGGAACATCGTGCTCAGCACAAGTCTTCGATTTCTCATTCTTCATGAACTTTTCATCTCAGGATCATAACAATCCTTCCTCCCACTGTCATCGAAAAGCACAATCTCCCCATCGTGAATTGCCACCGCCACCGGCTTCGTATGAAACGATAAGGCCGGGTGGTGATCAACCATCGCCGATAGATCAATGACGTACTGTTTTATCCACTTGAACTTGCTATAATCTTTTAGTACCCATATGTCTATTCGCGTTCCTTTAGGGTCTGTATCCGCTACATAGAGATATCCTCCCAACTCTACCACTCTAGAACACGCGAACCTCAAGCTTCCTTCTGGATGCAGAATCAAAACAAACTCATCGGTCTTGATATCAAAAGAAAGACCAATCTCTAGACATAATTGTCCATGCCGGCCGTTTTCCAAGATCCAATGTATAACGCCATTAATAAAAATAGGTAAACTCCACAAAGAGGGTGAAAGCGGAGGATCGCCGACTACCTATTTGAAATCAACAAAATTGTAAGAACAATAAGAATTATATTTGAAAGCATCAAAATTTCGTATTTATATTTCTTTTTAATCGACAGTACCTTTCAACAGGAAGGGGAATGGAAATCCCTGAACATATAGATCTCGTATCTAGGTTGTATCCTAAATCTACGACGAAATATTCTAACTACCTTGTACTCTCCAGTAATGACATTAAAGCCTAGACCGGCATGAGGAATGCCGGAGGTTAATCCGCAGTGTGGGCGTCCAGTTGGGAGTGCTCTTAGTTTCTGGACGTTTGGATTCACCAAATAGATGTCAATGTCATCGGCGCATTTCAACCCTTCGAAGGAGTTGGTCATCGAATAAGAACACCACTCTCGTAACACCCCGCTTAAATCAAACTTGTTATCGTATCCTTCGAAAGAAAACTTCACGGAGTAATAACACAGCAGATGGTTAGGGCAAGATAGTGACACAATGGTTTGTCTTCTTTGCATTAGCTTGAAAGTTGGAGTATTCCTTGATGAAACGATTTTCGGATTTTAGCGATTTCCATGACTTGCATGCACATCTCAATCTTTGAAGATGTTTTGCAGGAAGTCTGATGAGTATTAAAACAATGAGATTGAAAGACAGCTCGATGCTCGGCTTCCTCATCACAAGCTTTGGTTTTGGACACACTTGCTCTCTTTCATTGCCATTTCCAATCATCGTCGCCGTCCTCATTCGTTTTCTTTCATGTTGTGGGTTGAATTCCATTTTCGTAGATAGGACCGAAATCCTGGATGACAATTATCATTTAGAGAAATAATATAACAAAATTACATATGTTACAACATTTCTACCGCATAGATAGATTACCCGTCCAAACCCATTCGCTGTTGACGGGTAAAATTGCTCTTCCAAACCAGCCCGAAGTTAACATGTTGAAAACCTAAACCCGTCTGTGTTTGAATAGGGCGGGTTTAGATTTATATAGCCCGAACGAACCCAAACACGAACCCGCATCCACCAGCAACTTGTATCGATCCGAACCCGCTAGCTTAATAAACATTGAACCGTTTTAATTTTACAGTTAAGATTAAAACCCTAAACCTATATAACTTAGAGTAATACATTACCTACAAGCTTGAAATTCAACCACAATCTAAGAAAAAATGGTAAGATCCACAACACCTAGATACTAGTACCAAACAAGTGTGGTTCTATGGTGTTTGTTTCTTGGTTAGATTGCGATAGGATTTCAAGCCTGATAGGTTAAGCATTTTTCTATAAGTTATTTAAATCCTATTCTCACTTCTCATATCTGAAGTTTAATTGAGCTGCATCCTTTTTTAGTCTTCTCCCTCTTCTCTTCTCTTTTCATCTTTTTGGATTTAGTTCACGATCGTAGGATTAATGGAGAATGCCACGGTTTCCACTTCTAAAATCAAACAATAGTAGAAAACTATGGTTTCAAGAAAAGAGAGAGAAAGCTAAGGTTTTATGGTTCATTACTTTATTTTATATAAATTAAACGTCAAATTTAGTATGTTGAAACCAATATCACCCGAAACTGCGTTTAACCTGCATGAACTAATTAAACCCAAACCCGTCCCAACCTGTTGGGTTCGTAGCGGGTTTTTATCTACCGATTCTGCCCATTTTAGCGGACTCGGATACATTTATGGTCCAAAACCCGTCCAACCTGATTCGTGCACAACCTCGGATATAAGTATAACATGCGTATAAGAATTGTAATAAGCGGCGTCTTAAAATAAATATAATTATGGCCCACTGCTTACAAGTTTTCAATATAGCTGCATATTATAAAATACGAATTATTGACCGAAAATAATACTTCTGATGAATCCTCCTTCTCTGAACTGTAATAACCCGCAGCTTTCTCGGCGTCCTCGCACAATTCCCTAGGAAAAGATGAATCCTTCTCTTTCTTCTCATGCTGCTCAAACCGTAAACTCTTCCAAGCCTGAGATCCTTTTCAGAGAGGGAATCTCCCTCACCTTCTCTCGATGGACGGCGTTTCAGATGGCCATCGACAACCAGTGGGGCGGCAGAGACTCGCTACGGAAATCCCTCGATCTCGCCTCCGCCGTCTTCTCCTTTTTCTCTCAACCCAAAGGTTAGACCTTTAATCTTTTAGGGTTAGGGTTTATTGATGATGATATTTTGATTTGATTTGATGTGGTGTTTGCTTATTTTTCTTTTCAGATCAACTTTTCATCGATGATCTGGAGAACTTACTGTATGAGGTCGAGAATTCTCTTAACTTGGAGCTCGACGATGGCAGCATTGAAGAGGTACTTTTCTTTTTTCCCCGTTTTGATTTCTTCTGTAAGTTGTTCCATAGCGGTCCTCAAAGTATCTTTACACAATTTTGGTTTTTTTTTGGACAGTCATAAGTTAAATCGGAGGAAAATGTTGAATTGATGTCGCCATCTTCTTCATCCCATTCTTTTGAAATCCTAACAATCAATCCTCATTCTCTTAAAACTCGCATCTTGTGGAAAGTGCCGCTGAACGAAACTGGCTGTTTTGAACAAGATCCAATCAAGCTCGTAAAATTAGCCTATTTCATTCGCTTCTTATAAGAGGGTGTTGGTTTACTTTGTCACATATTATACATATGAAGAATTTTATGCAAGATGTATGCACTTTTTGATGTTTTAACTTAATGAGATGATATCAATCAAATCTATACAGTTAGTTGACTTTGTATCCACATTCTTATTTGGTTCATGGAGTTATTTAGCTGAGTTAACTAAAAGAAAGAGAGGAGCTTACAACGTACCACTGGGTCTATATTCGATCGCGATCACTGACTACGAAACATATTATCACCGACGCTATAATAATTTTTTGACCGAGCTTCACTTCAATATACATAACATGCAGGCTGCATTTCTTTTATGCAGACTTTTTAAGCTCATTTTCTTAAAGTTGTTTCTTTGGTTTAAACGGAACAGCTCTATCCCTTGTTCTTAAAATCATTTTTAATCTGATTTAATCTCCCGTTTGAGGATTTCCCGCTCTACAATCTATTGCACATGATTTTTTCTTATTGATTTTTAATCAACCATACTATGATGAACTATCCTATCTTTATTATTTTCTTATATTTCTGGCCTCTGCCTCCTAATTTTCAAACATCCTGCATTCTTCCTCCTTATTTTAAGTCTTGTTCTTTTGTTGCTAATTGCTTCATACATCACTGTAGCCTTATCACTTGCAGTTCAGAAAATTTGTTAATGCACTATCACTTCTATGGAGGGGGGTGGAACGATCATGATTTTGAGGTCTAGAAGTTCCATTTGTTGCTTAAGCTTCAATGATGATCTCATGTATAGGTTGCAGAGCAGTTAATGGAGATGCATGAAGACTGTCTTCAAGGAAATTATGAAAGAATTGAAAAGCTAAGGATGTCGGTTCCTGGAAGGAATGCTATTGCTCAAAGCAAAAGGGTAATTTTATATACTTCGACTAATGTAGACATGATCAATTTATTTCATTTTCTTTTTATAGAGCATGTTTCAGTCTTTCAGCATGTATAACCTTAATTATGTTGAATGTCCATGAAAGATCCATAGATTGAGCTCTCTATACTACATGTTTAGCTATGTTTAATTCTATCTATCACTTATGCTGAATTTGCAATGATTCTCTATGCAAATTGAAACAGGTTATCTTTGGGAATATGTTGGTGTGCTAATGGCTAGCGTAAAGAACATAACACATTCAAGTGGGTGCATCCGAAAATTTTGTTCGATGAACAAATGATATGAAAATTTATCAATTCATTCATAAAAAGCGATGAATTCATTCAAGCACTAAAGAAGGCAGCATAAAAAAATTTCCATTCATTCAAGAGAGTAGTTTGAAACCTTTTTTCATTCATTGAATACACAAATCCATTCATACTTTGTAAATATGTATAGACACAATTGATCGACTCAGATTGTTCAATACCCCTTGGACTCGAAAATAAATACCATGAGAAGATTTTTTGACCTTTCCACAAACAAGTTTCCATTCAAGAAAGCAGCTTGAAACCACCTCTACTGATTCTTGAAGTGGATTGCCAAGCGGAAGTTCAACAATGACGCATTTTGAGCTGTTCACATCCAACGCATTGAGAACGCAATCTGCACCAACATGTGTAGCTGTAACTTCATGTCAAACAGTCATTTAGCCTTGAAGTATACATATTGATTGGAAATAACCATAACAAGGAACATACAACTTGTTAAAGGAGAATGTCCTGAGCACTGAAAAGTGCATTTTTGCAAGTGTAATACACAAAATTAAGAATGCTAATCAGTCATTAGGAATTACCTTTGCAGCTTTTCAATGCCCAAACCAAATAAAGCAGTCGGAACGACGAACCACAAACCGCACTTTACTTGCTGCAACCTTATTATATTACTTTTGGAAGTTTTCTATGATTAGAGAACAGCTTTGGAAGTTATATACGACAAGAAAGTTTGAAACCTTGTTTTGGCATTGCTTTTAAAGTTGTCTCTGATAAGAGAACAGCTTCGACATGCATCTATGCATCTATTAAACTTCCTGTAACAATCTAACAAGATTTTTGGTAGTACAAAGTCCTCTTTGCCATTTATGCAAGTCACTTCAGATACATAGGCACCTCCTGTCATGGAAGAAAGTTTGAAAAGACGACTGAAATAGGCCGGCCAACTTCCAACTTATGAAAAGAATAGTGTGCATGTTAACTACCCTAACAATCTTTGAAAACTAATAGAATTCAATATTAAAGACTTTTATAAAATCTTATATGAAATATGATTTACGGGTTCCTCTAATATCATATGTATAATTAAGGCGTGTGCATAGCACTTAGAAACAGCATTAACACATTTAGAACTTGCTAGCTATGGCTTGATTTTCTTGATAGAAGTCTATGATCAGATGACTTGCTACTTATCAAGCAAGAGATGTGATGGACATCATTTCTTGTGTGTTAGCTTTTAAAATTCCTTGACTTGTGATAAAGATCACTATATAAAATTCCCAAGAAGTTAAATCATAGCTTTTGTCACATTTTTTTCATACAATGTTAATCTCCAAAGGTTTGTGTTACTGGTGGAGTGGTGGTTGTGGGCTGCTATGAAAGAAATATTAGGCTAAATTTTGGATAAGCGTCATGATGTGGTTTTGGTTTACACTCCTTTCATATAAGAACTAACATATTCTTTTTGTTTTATAGCGAACTATCATCTACAGCCTGTTGACTAAATTATTATGATTCTTTGTTCTTCATGATAATTAAAACGAGGATAGCGTTTTTACCTTGTCGGCTATCTAAACTGTACAGGAGGGGGCAATTTCCATTATGGGTATTTAAAGTTCACAGGCTGTTCATGGTAGTTAGTATGATAAGGGCTCTTTGTTTGTGAGGAACATAAATTGAGTTTGATTTGCACCAAAATTTGGAGCTTATCTCATCGGATTTGCAATTATGTAATTCGTTTATATGGAGTTTTAATCCCAGTATCAGTTCACGGTTCAATTCAATTTTTATGAGATATGAGAAAAGAAATCTGGAACGAGAAGAAGAACTGGCTAATTTTAATTGCTTGAGGTGACATCAGTGACAAAATCCATCTAATTCTACCAACTACATCTCATGAACCAGTGGTTTTCACTCATTTGATTTTGTGATGTTTTATCGTTTTGATGATGAAATGAAATTTGAATTCCATTCAAGTTCCTCGAAACGAAGAATTGAAAGTCGCTAATCCAACAGAACAAGGGATCATCTCGTTAATTCTATTTGATTCCTTCCACTAGGGTCCTAGGGGTAAAAACACACATCGGGAGTTTCTAAAGAAACTGAAACTTACCAGGCATGCGCATACCTTCTGGAGTGTGGTGACTTGAGTGGATTCCGTCAAGTTATCATGCAATGATAGTTGGATCCCGATTCCTACTGATGAGTTGGTTTACTCCTCGGGTGATCCTGACTAATTCTTCTTTCAGGTTTAGAGGAGAATTTGAGATTACAGTGGGAGGTTTCCTGATTAGATAAAATGATAACCATTCTGATCTAGGTTAGAGTGCACGCTGAGTGTTTCTTTTCTCTCTCTCTTTGGCAGCGACCATGGCCCGACCCTTGACTATGACTCAGTGACCAAGATTAACCGAACCTTCTTATACACTGGCTTTTAGGTTGTCTGAGTTGCATACCTCATTGCCACTTCTACTTTTACCCTTTTCTCCAGGACACCCCGTATTACTACGAACGTCCACTTCCATTGGATAAAACCATCATATGGTTATATACGAACTCGAAGGAATTTATTCGAGGATGGTTTCCGGTTCTGGAGAAAACGAATAGGACTATTCAGCTATCTTTTCCTTTTACTTTCTCTCGGGTTGCGAGTGCTCCTAGGATTAGGACAGTACACCAATTATGCTTATTGGATAGTCTTCTTCCAAACCATAGGCAGGTGCCGACCGGTAGGGAATGAAGAAAACCATTTAGCCTAAAAGGTGTACAGAAGGTATTAAGTAAAGACATATCAAGGGATTAGTAAGAGGGCAAAATAAACCGCGACTGCTATTCACAACCAAACCAAGTATTTTATTACCACTCCCATTTCACCTTTGTATTTCTCTAGAACACTCCGTATCACTACGAAAATCCACAATTATTTGGATACTCCATCGTATGGTTATATACGAACTCGAAAGGAACTTGTTCCAGTTCGGGGATAGATTCTGGCTCGGGAGAAATAGGAATAAGGTTTATTCGGTTGTCTTTTATCTTCACCTTCTCTCGCATTGCGAGTGCTCCTAGGATTAGGACAGTACACCCATTATGCTTATTGGATAGTCTTCTTCTAAACCATAGGCTGGTGCCGAACGGTAGGGAAGGAAGAAAACCATTTGGCCTAAAGGGGTGTACAGAAGGTAATGACTGAAGACATATAAAGGGATTTGGAGAGATGGCAAAGAAATATACGGTTACAGTTGTGAATCTGGATAATGGAAGAGGCATTACTAGGAATACCCGGATACCCCTTCGAAACATTTACATTTTCAGTTTCACTATGTATGGTTAAAAGAAAACTGATTTCCCAATTAGCCCTTGCTCCAGGGTATGTATTTACGAGGTTTGATTCTCACATCTGTATGGTTTTACAGATGATGAGTGGGAGTAAGTTATTGGGAATTGGGTGATTATCCTCATTATATCGGGATTCGTTGTAATTGGTGATATTTGAGAAAATCACCTGGGTTGTTTGCCGGACGGCAAATATTTGGTTTTGAATATCCGTTGTTATACACCAATTTCAAATTGATATATCTGTACGTCTATTTTTATAGAGTGAGATGTACCTTTTTGAAATTATGTCCATGACATTTACCTATATCAGTGGATGGTTAGGTAAGGAGTATTAAACAGCGGTGTAATTCTTTTTAACCATAAATACAGTTTTCAACCTACGACACACAGGGAATGAATCATTAGACTCAAGGGACTTATACAGAGTATTGTATGTTGTCCAGTGTCCATTAGGAAAGAGGGGTTGGTACTCGTACTAGATTCTGTTTACTTGTGACTTCTCTGGGTCTTAGACATGTGTTTCGTAGAAACACAAGGTCCCAGTTTTGAGAAGTTATAGGTGTAAGAATAGAGTAGAGAACCAGGCGTTGCAAGTTTCAAGATTCTTCAAGATGATCGAAGATGTAGATACTTGTGTATGGTATTCAGTTGATAGTAATGATTAAGAGAACTTGCTTCTCTTTCAGGTTACTCATAATTGGAAGCACTCCTAAGTTGAGTACCGCTGATCGGCCTCCGTCCATTTAGTTGACATGCACTGGAGACAGCTGCATGATTTGAATCTGGTTCAATTAAATCAGTGCCTCTGTTTCTATATTAGATATAGAACGGTTCATATCTTAACGATGTTAAGGTACGGGGAGTTGTCCAGCTTATGCTTAAAACCAGACTCCGGATAACTCAAGGCACGTTTCTGTAATGGCAGTTTGTGGGTTGACCCGGGCTATGACGAGGGTTGATTTTCTACCATCTGGAAGATCAATAGTGATATTGTTCTAGACTCGCCACAGTTTTAATAAAAATGGATTTTTTTAGAAAACAGTAGTGGGAGTATGGTAGAACTGGAAGTGATTCCAGAACCGCAAACGATTACTGAAAATTTGATAAGAACCTAAAGATTCAATCTGGCTTGACGTTCCATTGTCCACTCCGCAGATATGGTGGGTAACCTCAGGCACCCGAGAGGTACTCCGGTAGCCTCAAGGACGGTGACAGGGAGGCTCTTGTTTACCCAGACTTTCCATTGCTGTTGTTCCAGACTGTGAGACCCGGCAGGAGGATGCGTATAGCGTCGTTCTGAACTAGCTTTAGAAGTGTACGTCTATATGACTCTGCCAGAGGGTTGGCGTAGTCAGTGGGAGCAGCGGAAGCATAGTGGACAAGTGGCTTATGTCTATTTTATAGACTAAAGCAGATATAGCGAAGATAGATCATCTATTTCTGATGTGACAGTCATAGGTTTGACTTCATCAGAATAGGGGATGGATCTGTTGAGAAGGTAGTAGGGTGTGATGTCCTGATATTAGGATGACATACACATAGTAGGAAGTAAAATTCCTATACTACGATCGGTTATACTTTGGTTGTCACACAGTGGTTTCTCCATATAGGATATGGATTTTATATCAGACATTATGGTTACTAGATCTATGATTTTAGATCTAGATTTGGGTAGTTTCTCAATCAGGGTATTTAGACAGCATTCTAAAGGTGCTTTAGTATGGACGACTCCTGGCACGGTAGTGTACCTGCAGGAGATGGAGTCACCCTCTCTAAAAGTGTCTTACAGACTAAAGGGGAGAGGGATGTGCATGATCAGCAGAACACTTGCTTAGGCAATTGAGTTGATCATGAGATGTCAAGAACCACACCAGATGTTATTTTTGCAGGAGATGCAATAAGTTGATATTAGTCCAATACTGGAGAAACGATCGGAAGCAGTTTTAGAACATAAGTGGATATTCTAAGGATTTGATAACGACAACCTTCTTCGGGAGATAGTTATCATTCCAGGCTTCCAAGGTGACCAGGATGACAGAGTGACTGTCAGAGTTATATTTTTCCCTCTGACGAGAGGCTGTAGTTTGGATAGGTGGTCCAGGGGATACTGAGGGAGGCATGGCGCAGGATACTGATTAAGTTCAGTTGACGATACAGTCTAAGAAGTTTGGATTTGGAGTTCATTTATGAACTAGGTCCCATCAGATATCCAGACATATTCTAAGACATGTATTGCTCATTTTGGGAGATGGTTTTCTCCGCGAACTTGAGATAAAGAGAGACATAGAAAGAAACATCAAAGCGGATCCACTCACTGAGGCTATTCCTCGAACACAATAGTTTTGCAAACGGGTTTTGTGAAACTGGTTAGTAGAGGAGTTGGGTGTTCGGTATCACACGGGCTGTGAGTATGCGACATCGCAATAATTAGCCTTGAGTGCAGTGGGAGATTGTTAGATATAGTGCCCTCAGAGTCAATTATTGGATCACAGGCACGTGATTGCAATGATTGAGGTTGGACCTATACCGGTAGGACAGTCTTACTCAAGATGATAGTATGCTATCTGGTTTATCTTTATCATCGTGTACTGTTTCAGGTGACCTTACTGATCACTATTGCACATTGATAGAGCCCTTAGGATTCCTGCTTGACTACCAACAGTATGATAGCGATCATATACGTGAGAGTTGGGTAGTCTATAAGCACATCCTTAAATGGTCCCTAGTCGAGGGAGTTTCGAGACAGGGCATCGATACTCCAGAGTAGACTAGTGTATACAGTCGAAACCCCGACGAGGGGCGGTGGCCGGTCTCACAAGCCACTGGTGTCAGTTGGTTCACCTAAGATGTATACAGGTGCTCATTGGGTTATGAGTACACCGGACAGGACTCGCCGGGAACATGCTAGTTGGTCTTATACCTGACGTCAGATAGCAGTTCCCTGGTGACATGTGTACAGGTTAGTTCATCGACCTGAGATCTTCATTTTTCTCATGTGAGTTCCTACTGTACTTTGATTACTACCCTACCACGGCTCAAAGGAGTCGTGCAAACAGGTTTTAGTTGGGTACAGTCCCGAGCCACATGGAGGCAGTGAGCGGATCGGCAGGGGTTCGTCTCTCCCGGTATTGGGGGTGAGGTCGCGCTGTGTCTAGGAGAGCCATTACACAAAGCCCTCGGCCGAGGCAGGAGATTTACTGGTAGGTATTCCAGTAGTATCTCAGGGTGTTCTGGGCTACACTCCGACACGACTTGTACCGCTTTTGGGGGTCTGACTTTTACCAACCCCCTAGGCCCGCCATGCGATGCTCATAGACGAACGGACCGGACTGTACGGATATTGTCACTGACAGGCTCAGTAGGGTGTCAGGATGAGTTTGCTCACAGACGTCCCTTTTGGTCAATAGCTGGTAGCCCGTCACGTATGGCTAATACCTCTGATGTGCTAGTGGTTAAATCCACAGCCAAAGTATTGACGAGTCTTTAGAGTCCCCCACAGACAGTTGCTCAAGTTTCGGGCGAAACGCTGTAGAGGCCGTATGGAGATGTGGCAGGGTTCGATCATATACGTGCGGTATTGCACGGATCATGATCGGATGGGTAATACTGGCGGGCTTTGGTTTAAGCCGGATCCTAGTATTGTACAGTGTAGATTTTTTCTCTTTGCATTTGTATTCGGTCGGAATACAAATGCGGGTATGTATATACAGTCGCGGGGTTTTCCTGTAATTTATTACGGTATCAGTTTTCTGAAGTTGCCAGTTTGCATTCCGTTTCGGCCAGTTTTCCTTTGTTCCTTCACGGCCGGATTTTTCCGATGGAGGGGGTTATTTGCAAGTGTACAAATTAGCAATTATGGAGGGTTTATTTGTAAATGAGGGATTATGATGGATATAACAGCTTTGCTCTTTTCTTTCATCATGTGTGCATTTATTGTGATGGGAATGGAACAGATTAGATTAGAAATTGATGTGATATTATTTCCTTGTTATCATCCATTTCTTTATGGTTACCTCCATCCTCTCTTGTGCTCACCTTCCTTGGCTTTTCCATTCTCCATATTTTATAGGGGCCGGCCACTTCTTGAGAGTGAGAGGATTAATTTTTGGTGTGGGAAAAAATTCTTGTTCTCATTTTTGCATACACCAAAAATCCTAAGCTCATTTTCCATTGTTGTTTCCTCCATCAAAAGGCAACTTTACAACCCCATGAGACAAACATTACTACACTTAGCCTACAGCATCCTTGGGCATGTCGACTCGCCAACTTCGTGCTCGAGTTGCCTTGGTTTAAAGGTGGGAGCCCGTAAAAGAACCCGGCGATGTGGTGCCCGTTCCGACGAGGAGATGAAGACCGGAAATTCCGCGAGGAGATCGGAGTGGAGACCAAAGACCGAAGGACACGGATCGCTCGGTATAGCTCTCTACCCCTTCTCTTGATAGCTAGTTGTAGGTTAATGGTTACGATCCGGGTTTTTAGGATGCGGTAGTGCCGGTTTAAAGTCAAGAAAAAATTTCTTTTCCGCATTTTGGCCTCGGATAGACGGCCGGGGCGCTACCGTAGTCCTACATGTAAAACGTATACAACATCTAATTGTATATATACCAATATACAATAATCGCTTCAGGCGTGATAATATGCAACATTACAGAAAAGTAATAAGTATCACAGAACAATACAGATAATCTGGGATCTCTGGGTTTCACAGAGCCGCTACTGAAACCCGACGTTCCCATGGTCGTGTGGATAGCCTGTGCAATGAAACCTAGACCCCTACGGGTGCGGCAAGTTACCCGCCAAAACCTGAAGCGAGGCAGCCCCCTACAGCAAAATGAATGGACCACCCGGCACTTCACGGAATCAGGTAACTTGAGTACCCCTCCTTGGGTCAACCTGTACCCCCTACGAGTGCGGCGAATAGTCTGCCAATTCTAGAGTGAGGCCCCTCTGCCTCTCAAAGCCATGAGATACGGACCCGTTGCCCTCCAGAACCCGGCTATCCGTGCACTCCGTCGCGGGGTAAACCTAGTACAGAAATAAAAATATGTGCAACGGGTACATCGACCTCAGCCCGGTCGTGCCCCAAAAGAATATTATACAAACAGGCAGTGACGGCAGTTCACATGTTGGACGCTCGCCCCGCAATATCAAATGTACAAATAAATCCAAACAGCACTACCATTGCACCCTGCTATCCACCACGACATATCCGCAACAACACAGCACAATACAGAACATCAACGCGAATGTCACGTTCGCAAACCCGTCTAAAAGGACTATAGCAATTAGACGAGGTTTACCGCTCGAATGACATTCACGGTCGGAGATATAACGTAAATACTGCATACTAACAAGTTTAAAATTTCGATCGACAAAACTTCCCGAAGTGGGCCCCACGTACATCTGCTGTACAGTAATAAAATATGGGCCCAAAAGAACAAATCCAAAAACCACAATTTCCTGTAAATAAGTCACTGTACAAATTTGGACCACTGGTCCTACAAACTTGCCGCGGATGCGCGGTCAAACCCTAGGTTTGACCGCGGATCCGTGGCGGTACTGCAGGATCACGTTACCAAATTTTTACAGTGTGCTTAAAAAACCCTGCTCAATTTTCTGAGATGCTCAAAATAATTTTTAGGCCAGATTTAAAATCGACAGAAAGTTTGAACAGAAAATTGTAGTTTTGCGAAAATCCGTTCGATCGATATTTTAAACGCGTTTGCACAAGTTAGTAAAGCTTAATGGCGAGGCTCTGATACCACTGTAAGTCCACGGTAGCGCCCCGGCCGTCTAATAGACGCCAAATGCAGAACAAAAACTTTTTAACAACTGGCGCTATCGCATACTGTAACCCGGATCTGCCTTTAAAGCTAAACCAACAAACTACAAACTAGGTAGAAATGTTATACCGAACGATCCGAGTCCTTCGGTCTTCAACCATCATCCCACGCTTTGTCGCGGCTGCTCCGATCTCCTGAATCTCCGGTCTCCTCGTCCAGGTGGTACCACGTCGACGGATCTTTAAACGGGCTCCCGCCTCTGAACCGAGGCAACTCGATCATCAAGTTTGCTAAAAGAGATGACCAAGATTGATGTAGAGAATGAATAGAACACTTTGTCTCGTTTCGTCCAAAGCTATGGACGAACGGTTAATGAAGTTGCCATTTTGGATCGGGTGAAAATGAGAAATGAAGTATACTAATTTCCATGAACCAAATACTTGCATCCTTTTTCAAATTAACAACCATCATGCTCACTCAAGAAGGGGCCGGCCACTTATAAGTGAGGAGGGAGGTGAGTGTAGGAACAAGGGAGTAACCATAAGGAAATAATATCAAGAAGAAATATCCTAAGCATTACAAAACCTCATTAATGCAAAATCCACATTGCAAAAAACATTAAATGCATAATGGTGACTCACTTATCCTAGTCATCAACCATTAAAGCAAAATGGTGACTCACCCTCCTGACCCACCAAATGACTCACCCTCATGAAGAAAAGATAAATCCGCATTTAACCGAATGTTAAATACGGGTGATAGAAAACTGGAAACTGGCAACTTCCAAAAGCGATCCCGAAACGAATTTCAGGATAACCCCGTAACGGTATAAACATACCCGCATTTATATTACGACCGAATACAAATGCAACTGAGACAAAGATATTATATCTACACAGTATAATACTCGGATCCGGCTTAAACCAAAGCCTACCAGTATTATCTGTCCGAAATATGACACGTGCGAAAACGCACGTGCATTTTCCGAACCCTGCCATAAAACCATACGGCCTCTACAACGTTTCGCCCGAACTTGGGAAAGTGTCTGTGGGGGACTCTAATGACTCATCAACACACTGGCACTGGGTATAACCTCTAACACGTCAGAAGTACAAGCTGTACGTAACGGTTGCCTATGTATTGATTGGATGGGAAGCTGACGAGCGAACTCATCCATAAACCCTGCTGAGCCTAACAGTGACAATATCCGTACAGTTCGGTCCGTTCGTCTAAAGAGTATCGCATATCGAGTCTAGTGGGGTGGATAAAGTCAGACCCCTAATAACGCGATAAATCGTGTCGACATGAAGCCCATCACCACCTAAGAAACTACTGCTGATCCAAATCAGTAATTCTCCACTATCTCGGCCGAGGATTTCTAGTGATGGCCACCCGTGCACTGTGCGACATCAACCCCCAATACCGGGAGAGACGAATCCCCGACGATCCGCTCACTGCTTCCATGTGGCTCGGGACTATACCCAAAAAATACCTGTTTGCACGTCTCCTTTGAGCGTGGTAGGGCAGAAATCAAAGCACAGTGAGAACTCACACGAGACAAATGACGATCTCAGGTCGACAAACTAACCTGTACACATGTCACCTGGGAACTGCTATCTGACGATATGTATAATACCAACTAGCATGTTCCCGACGAGTCCTGTCCGGTGTACTCATAACCCAATGAGCACCTGTATACATCTTAGGTGAACCAACTGACACCAATGGCTTGTGAGACCGGCCACCGCCCCTCGTCGGGGTCTCGACTGTATATACTAGTCTACTCTGGAGTATCGATGCCCTGTCTCGAAATTCCCACGACCAGGGACACTTTAAGGATGTGCTTACAGACCCCAGCTCCCACGTATATGATCGCCATCATACTGCTGGCAGTCAAGCAAGAATCCTATGGGCTCTATCAGCATGCAATAGTGAACTAAAGCATGTATACGATGATAAAGACAAACCAGATAGCATACTATCATCTCGAGCAAGACTGTCATATCGGTATAGGTCCTCCATCAATCATTGCAATCACGTACTTGCGATCCAATAATTGACTTTAAGGGCACTATATCCAACAGATGTACAGTGATTTAGAGAATGATCATTCGCTATTAGTGACACACACACACATTAGGTCATGGGCCCAGCGGCACGGCTGCAGGGTTATGTCCCTAGCAACAGCGAACCGTGGTCTCGGGTATGCATGAGACCCTTGTTAAATATGAGCCTCCTTTCCACCAATTGATTTCATTGACTTTGTGACTGATAAGCAGTGAGATACACATTGTCTAGTTTACTGATATGATATTTATATCACACTGTTCATGTAATGATGTTCATTATACTCATTTTCTACATTCTGTTGCACATTTCATGTTTAATAGTCTTGTACCCATCATTTATTTATTTATTGCTATATGTGTCGCCCTGACGACCTGAGTGTGCATGCTCAGAGGACGAAGTGGACCCAGCCCAGGAGCAGGACCTGCCATTCGAGCTCGCGGAGGTCTAGACCGCAACATCAGCACCAGTTCTTGTTGGATGTAGTGCCCTCAAAGTCAATTATTGGATCGCGGGTACGTGATTGCAATGATTGAGGATGACCTATACCGGTAGCACAGTCTTACTCGAGATGATAGTATGCTATCCGGTTTGCTTTTATCAGTCGTGTACAGGTTCAGATGACTGATCACTATTACACGTTGATAGAGCCCTTAGGATTTTGCTTGACTACCAACAGTATGATGGTGATTATATACGTGAGAGTTGGGTGGTCTATAAGCACATCCTTAAAAGTTGTCCCTAGTCATGGGAGTTTCGAGACAGGGCATCAATACTCCGGAGTAGACTAGTGTATACAGTCGAGACCCCGACGAGGGGCGGTGGCCGGTCTCATAAGCCACTGGTGTCAGTTGGATCACCTAAGATGTATACAAGTGCTCATTGGGTTATGAGTACACCGAACATGACTCGTCGGGAACCTGCTAGTTGGTATTTATACCTAACGTCAGATAGCAGTTCCCTGGTGACATGTGTACAGGTTACTTCATCGACCTGAGGTCATCATTTGTCTCGTGTGAGTTCCCACTATGCTTTGATTTCTACCTTACCACGGCTCAAAGGAGTCGTGCAAACAGGTCTTTTTTGGGTACAGTCCCGAGCCACATGGAGGCAAGTGAGCGGATCGGCAGGGGATTCGTCTCTCCCGGTATTGGGGGTGAGATCGCACTGTGTCTAGGAAAGCTATTACACCAAGTCCATGGCCAAGGCAGGTGAGAATTACTGGTAAGTATTCCAGTAGTTTCTCAGGGTGTTCAGGACTTGTCTCCGACACGATTTATACCGCTATTGGGGGTCTGACGTTACCAGCCCCCTAAGCCCGATATGCGATACTCATAGTCGAACGGACCGGACTGTATGTATATTGTCACTGTTAGGCTCAGTAGGGTTCCAGGATGAGTTCGCTCATCGGCTTCCCTTGAGGTCAGTATATGGGCAGCCGTTACGCACTGCTAGTGCCGCTGACGTGCTTGTGGTTAAACGCACTGCCAGGGTACTGATGAGTCATTAGAGTCCCCCACAGATAGTTTCCCAAGTTCAGGCGAAACGTTGTAGAGGCCGTATGGTTTTATGGCAGGGTTCGGAAAATGCACGTGCATTTACGCACGTGTCATATTTCGGACAGATAATACTGGTGGGCTTTGGTTTAAGCCGGATCCAAGTATTATACTGTGTAGATATAATATCTTTGTCTCAGTTGCATTTGTATTCAGTCGTAATACAAATGCGGGTATGTATGTACATTTACGGGGTTATCCTGAAATTCGTTTCGGGATCACTTTTCGAAGTTGCCAGTTTTTCACCGCCCGGTTAAACATTGTTTAATCCGTGCATTTCTTTTGGCTGTATTTCTATCATTTCTTTATGGCCAAAATATCTTAGATGAGAGGATAAGTTTTAGGGTGAGTCACATGGAAGCTTCTTGAAAGAAGCTTCTAGCTTTGTGTGACTCATGCCTTGCATTCATTGCTTCTTGGATTGAGATGAATATTTCTTCTTGATATTTTCTTTGTGGTCACCACTTGGGCTTGCCCTCACCTCCTCCTCTTCTATATGTGGCCGGCCACTTGAGGGAGCCCCCCTCACTACTTGCACTCTCTCACTTGGTGAGAAATTGATTCATTTCATTTAAGAACAAAATCCAAAGCTCTTTCCTTTTGATCTTCTTCTCACAAGGCAACTCCGATTAACCGTTCATCCATGGTTTTGGTTGAAACGAGACAAAGTATTCTACATCATTCTCTACTTCATCTTGGTCATCTCTTTTAGCAAACTTGATAACCGAGTTGTCTCGGTATAGAGGCGGGAGCCCGTTTAAAGATCCATAGATGTGGTGCCACCTCGACGAGGAGCAAAGAGATCGGAGTCGCCGCAAAGGAGCGTGGGATGATGGCTAAAGACCGAAGGACTCGGATCGATCGGTATAACCTTTCTACCTCTTTACAGTTTGTTAGTTTACCATTAATGGCAAGATCCGGGTTATAGTATGCGATAGCGCCAGTTATAAAAGTTTTTATTCCGCGTTTGGCGTCAGAATGACGGCCGGGGCGCTACCGTAGACTTACATGGTATCAGAGCCACGCCATTAATCTTTACTAACTTGTTCTAATGCGTTTTTCAGTGTAAAGTTTCTGTCGATTTTAAAAACCGGTCTAAAAATTATTTTGAGCATCTCAGAAAATCGAGCAGGCTTTTTTAAGAACACAGTAGAAATTTGGGCCACTGATTCGACCGTACGGCCGCGGAACCGCCGCACATGCCAAGGTTTGGCCGCGGTTCCGCCGCCGTCTTGGTGCTTCAGTGTGCTAAATTTCTTCTGGGGCTTTTGCATGGGAAATTGTGGTTTCTGGAATGTTTTGTTTGGGCCCAGATTTTATTTGTGTACTGCAGAGGTACGTGGGGCCCACTTCAGGAAGTTTTGTCGATCGGAATTTTAAACTTGTTAGTTTACAGTACTTACATTATATCTCCGACCGTGAATGTCATTCGAGCGGCAAATTGCATCTAATTGCTATAGCTCTTTTAGACGGATTTGCGAACGTGACATTCGCGTTGATGTTCTGTGTTGTGCTGTGATGTTGCGGATTTGTCATGGTGGATAGCAGTGTGCAATGGTAGTGCAGTTTGGATTTATTTGTACATTTGATATTGCGGGACGAGCATCCAACATGTGGACTGCCGTCACTGCCTGTTTGTATGATATTCTTTTGGGGCACGACTGGGCTGAGGTCGATGTACCCATTGTACATATTTTTTCATTTCTGTACTAGGTTTACCCCGCGACGGAGTGCACGGATAGCCGGGTTTTGGAAGGCAACGGGTCCGCATCTCATGGCTTTGAGAGGCAGAGGGGTCTCACTCTAGAATTGGCAGACTATTCGCCGCACTCGTGGGGGTACAGGTTGACCCAAGGAGGGGTGCTTAAGTTACCGGATTCCATGAAGTGCAGGATGGTCCATTCACTTTGCTGTAGGGGGCTGCCTAGCTTCAGGTTTTGGCGGGTAACTTGCCGCACCCGTAGGGGTCTAGGTTTCATTGCACAGGCTATCCACACGACCAGGGAAACGTCGGGTTTCAGTAGCGGTTCTGTGAAAGCCGGGGATCCCAGATTATCTGTATTGTTCTGTGATGCTTATTACTTTTCTGTAATGTTGCATTTATCACGCCTGGAGCGATTATTGTATATTGGTATATATACTAGTAGATGTTGTATATGTTTTACACCCGCACTAGTCCAGTCCACGCTCTGTCGTTAGTTAAGTAACCTAACGGGTGATGACGGGACCCAGTGACGAATGCGGATGGCATATACGTACATTTTATTTTCGTTCTTTTCTGGTGTGATTAATTGATGGGATTACGTTGATTCTGATCAATGCAAAGGAAAACAAACCTGTTTGGATGTTGTTGGAACAGTTTTAAAAAGTATTATTACAAAGACGTTTTCTTTTGTTTTGTACAGCGGTATTCAGTTGGAATATCCTGCACCTCATTCGACGAGGCAAGGGCCGAGATCCCTTCACCGGGAGTGACCCCTTGAGCAGAAGTTTGCATCAGGGTAATAACTTCACTATAGTCGATTGCATGTTGCTTTGCATCGCGGTATTCAGTTGGAATATCTGCACCACATTCCACGAGGAAAGAGGCGAGATCCCTTCACCGGGAGTGACCTCTTTAGCAAAGGTTTTCGCCACTATATTTTTATAAAAAGCTATCAGGTTCCTTCAACGAGATCAAGTTCATTACGTTAAAGGTTTTTCGTCAAAAACCAGCCGTAGCCCTCCGTCATTTTATATGAATGGTCAGTAGTATTCAAACTGTGTTGGTTTGGCCCTTAGCCAAGACATTGTGATTGGTAGCTGCTGGGGTGTTCACATGTTGCATAGATAGATGCGTTGGTTTGGGACAGCCGTACAGCCTTGTTGGCCCTTAGTCAAGGGCGAGTACGGGTGGGTTCAAATTAACAAGATAATGATGGGAAGAACTTGACATGCGACTTATGATTTGTTGGCCTTTAGTCAAGGTCATAAGAGCATGGGGTAAAAATCACATCGGGAATTTCTAAAGAAACTGAAACTTGCCAGGCATGCGCATACCTTCTGGAGTGTGATAACATGAGTGGATTCCGTCACGTTATCATGCGATGAGAGTTGGATCCCGATTCCCACTGATGAGTTAGTTTACTCTTCGGGTGATCCCGATTGATTCTTCTTTCAGATTTGGAGGAGAATTTGACAGTACAGTGGGAGGTTTCCTGATTAGATAAAGTGATAACCATTCTGATCTAGGTTAGAGTGCACGCAGAGTGTTTCTTTTCTCTCTCTCTCTTTGGCAGCGACCTTTGACCGACCCTAGACTATGACTCAGTGACCAAGTTGACCGAACCTTATTAAAATACTGGATTTTGGATTGTCTGAGTTGCATAAGTCATTGCCGCTCCTTCTTTTACCCTTTGAATTTCTCAGAACACCTCGTATCACTATGAACATCCACTTCCATTGGATAGATCCATCGTATAGTTATATACGAACTCGAAGGGACTTCTTCGAGGATGGATCCAGGTTCAGGAGAAATTGAATTGGTTTATTCGGTTGTCTTTTATCATCACCTTCTCTCAGGTTGCGAGGGCTCCTTAGTTTAGGAGAGTACACCTATTACGCTTATTGGATAGTCTTCTTCCAAATCATAGGCAGGTGCCGAAAGGTAGGGAATGAAGAAAAACAATTAGCCTAAGTAGGGTGTACAGAAGATAATAACTAAAGACAAAATAAAGGGATTAGAAAGAGTGCAAAGTAAATTGCGACTGCTATCATTCACGACCAAACCGCGTACTTCATCGCCACTCCTATTTCACCTTTGCTTTTTTCTCCAGTTCGGGAGAAATAGAATAAGGTATTATTCAATTGTCTTTTATCATCACCTTCTCTCAAGTTGCGAGTACTCCTTGGTTTAGGAGAGTACACCTATTATACTTATTGGATAGTCTTTTTCCAAACCATAGGCTGGTGCCGAACGGTAGGGAAGGAAGAAAACCATTTGGCCTAACGATGGTGTACAGAAGGTAACGACTAAAGACAAAATAAAAGGATTTGGAGAGATGGCAAAGAAATATACGGTTACAGTGATGAATTGGATTATGGAAGAGTCATTACTAGGAATACCAGGATACCCCTACGAAACATTTTCATGTTTCAGTTTCACTGTGCATTTGTTAAATGAAAACTGATTTCCCGATTAGATACTTACTCCAGGGTATGTATTTACCAGGTATGATTCTCACATCTGTATGGTTTTACAAATGATGAATGGGAGTAAGTTATTGGGAATAAGGTGATCATCCTCATTATATCGGAATTCGTTGTAATTGGTGATGTTTGAGAAAATCGCCTGGGTTTTTGCCGGACGGCATGTATTTGGTTTTGAGTATCCGTTGTTGTACACCAATTTCAAAATGATATATCTGTACGTTTATTTTTATAAAGTGAGATATAACTTTTTGAAATTATGTCCGTGATATTTACCTATATCAGTTGACGATTGGGTAAGGAGCATTGAACAACGGAGTAGTTCTTAACCATAAGTACAGTTTTCAATCTACGATGCACAGGTTTTGAGTTATTCGACTCAGGGGATTCATACAGAGTATTGTATGCTGTCCAGTGTCCATCAGGACAAAGGGGTTGGTCCTCGTACTATGTTCTGTTTACTTATGACTTCTGTAGTTTTGAGACAAGTGTTTTGTAGAAATACAAGGTCTAAGTTTTGAGAAGTTGTGGGTATAGGAATAAAGTAAAGAACCAGGTATCGCAAGTATCAGGATTCTTTAAAAAGATCGAAGATGTAGATACTTGTGATTGGTATTCAGTTGATAGTAAAAGTTTTGAGAAACTTGTTTTTCTTTCATGTTACTCACAATTGGATGTATTCCTAAGTTAAGTAATGCTGATTAGCCTCTTTCCATTAAGTTGATATACACTGGAGACAGCTGCATGATTAAAATCTGGTTTCAATTAAATAAGTGCCAAAATTTCTATATTGGATATAGAATGGTTTATATCTTAACGATGTTAAGATACGGGGAGTTGTCCAGCTTATGCTTAAAACCAGACTCTGGATAATTCAAGGCACGTTTCTGTAATGGCAGTTTGTGGGTTGACCCGGGCTATGTCGAGGGTTGACTTTCTACCACCTGGAAGATCAATAGTGATATTGTTCTTGACTTGCCACAGTTTTAGTAAAATAGATTTTTTCAGAAAACAGTAGTGGGAGTATGGTAGAACTGGAAGTGATTCTAGAACCGCAAACGATTACGGAAAATTTAATAGGACCTAAACATTCTATCAGGTTTGACATTCCAATAGCCACTCCGCAGATATGGTGGGTAAGCTCAACCACCCGAGAGGTACTCCGGTAGCCTCAAGGACGGTGACAGGGAGGTTCTTGTTTACCCAGACTTGACACTACTGTTGTTCCAGGCTATGAGACCCGGCAGGAGGTTAAGTATAGTATCGTTCTAAACTAGGTTTAGAAGTGCACGTATATATTATTCTGCCAGAGGGTTGTTGTAGTCAGTGGGAGCAGCGGAAGCATAGTGGGCAAGTAGCTTATATCTATTTATAGACTAGAGCAGATATAGCGGAGATAGATCATCTAATTTTGATGTGACTGTCATGGCTTTGACTTCATCGGAATAGGGGATGGATCTGTTAAGAAGGTAGTAGGGTGTGATGTCCTGGTATTTGGATGACATACACAGAGTAGGAAGTAAAATTCCTATACTACGATCGGTTATACTGTGGTCGTCATACAGTTGTTTCTCCACAAAGGATATGGATATAATATCAGACTTTCTGGTTTCTAGATCTATGGTTTAGATCTAGATTTGGATAGTTTCCCAATGTGGGTACTTTGACAGTATTCTAATAGTATTTTAGAATAGATGACTCCTGGCATGGTGGTGTACCTACAGGTGATGGAGTCACCCTATCTAAAGGTGTCTTACAGACTAAAGGGGAGAGGGATGTGCATGATTGGCATATCACTTGCTTAGGCAATTGAGTCAATCGTGAGATGTCAAGTACCACACCAGATGTTGTTTTTACACTAGATGCGATAAGTTTATATTAATCCAATCCTGAAGAAACATAAGGAAGCAGTTTTAGAACATAAGTGAATGTTCTACGGATTTGATGACGGCAGCCTGCTTCAGGGACGGTTATCATTCCAGGCTTCAAAGGTGACATAGATGACAGAGTGATTGTCAGAGTTATAGTTTTCCCTCTGACGAAGGGGGCAGTATTATGGACAGTTGGTCCAAGAGGATACTGTGGGAGGCATGGTGCTGGACACTGATTAGTTTCAATGATCGATACAGTCTAAGAAGTTTGGATTTGGAGTTCATTTATGAACTAGGTCCCATCAGATATCCATACATATTCTAAGACAGGTATTACTCAATTCAGGAGATGGCTTTCTCCGCGAACTTGAGATTAAGAGAGACATAGAAAGAAACATCAGGACGGATCCACTCATTGAGGCTATTTCTCGAACACAAGAGTTTTTACAAACGAGCTTTGTGAAACTGATTAATAGAGGAGTTGGGTGCTCGGTATCATACGGGCTGTGAGTATGCGACATCGCAATAATTAGCTTTAAGTGCAAGTGGGAGATTGTTGGATGTAGTGCCCTCAAAGTCAATTATTGGATCGCAGGTACGTGATTGCAATGATTGAGGAGGACCTATACGGGTAGCACAGTCTTACTCGAGATGATAGTATGCTATATGGTTTGCCTTTATCAGTCGTGTACAGGTTGAGGTGACCGATCACTATTACACGTTGATAGAGACCTTAGGATCTTGCTTGACTACCAATAGTATGATGGCGATCATATACGTGAGAGTTGGGTGGTCTATAAGCACATTCTTAAAAGTTGTCCCTAGTTGTGAGAGTTTCGAGACAGGGCATCGATACTCCGGAGTAGACTAGTGTATACAGTCGAGATCCCGACGAGGGGCGGTGGCTGGTCTCACAAGCCACTGGTGTCAGTTGGATCACCTAAGATGTATACAGGTGCTCATTGGGTTATGAGTACACCGGACAGGACTCGCCGGGAACCTGCTAGTTGGTATTTATACTTAGCGTCAGATAGCAGTTCCCTGGTGACATGTGTACAGCTTAGTTCATCGACCTGAGGTCGTCATTTGTCTCGTGTGAGTTCCCACTATGTTTTGATTTCTACCCTACCACGGCTCAAAAGAGTCGTGCAAACAGGTCTTTTTTGGGTACAGTCCCGAGACACATGGAGGCAAGTGAGCGGATCGGCAGGGGATTCGTCTCTCCCGGTATTGGGGGTGAGATCGCGCTGTGTCTAGGAAAGCCATTACACCAGGTCCTTGGCCAAGGCAGGTGAGAATTACTGGTAAGTATTCCAGTAGTTTCTCAGGGTGTTCAGGGCTTGTCTCCGACACGACTTATACCGCTATTGGGGGTCTGACGTTACCAGCCCCCTAGGCCCGATATGCGATACTCATAGACGAACAGACCAGACTTTATGTATATTGTCACTGTTAGGCTCAGTAGGGTTTCAGGATGAGTTCGCTCATCGGCTTCCCTTTAGGTCAGTACATGGGCAGCCGTTATGCACTGCTAGTGCCGCTGACGTGCTTATGGTTAAACCCACTGCCAGGGTACTGATGAGTCATTAGAGTCCCCCACAGATAGTTTCCCAAGTTCGGGCGAAACGTTGTAGAGGCCGTATGGTTTTATGGCAGGGTTCGGAAAATGCACGTGCATTTACGCACGTGTCATATTTCGGACAGATAATACTGGTGGGCTTTGGTTTAAGCCGGATCCAAGTATTATACTGTGTAGATATAATATCTTTGTCTCAGTTGCATTTGTATTCGGTCGTAATACAAATGCGGGTATGTATGTACAGTTACGGGGTTATCCTGAAATTCGTTTCGGGATCGCTTTTCGAAGTTGTCAGTTTTTCACCGCCCGGTTAAACATTGTTTAATCCGTGCATTTCTTTTGGCTGTATTTCTATTATTTCTTTATGGCCAAAATATCTTAGATGAGAGGATAAGTTTTAGGGTGAGTCACATGGAAGCTTCTAGAAAGAAACTTCTAGCTTTGTGTGACTCATGCCTTGCATTCATTGCTTCTTGGATTGAGATGGATATTTCTTCTTGATATTTTCTTTGTGGTCACCACTTGGGCTTGCCCTCACCTCCTCCTCTCCTATATGTGGCCGGCCACTTGAGGGAGCCCCCCTCACTACTTGCACTCTCTCACTTGGTGAGAAATTGA
The DNA here is from genome assembly GCA_030015575.1 of Agapanthus africanus. Classification (NCBI taxonomy): domain Eukaryota; kingdom Viridiplantae; phylum Streptophyta; class Magnoliopsida; order Asparagales; family Amaryllidaceae; genus Agapanthus; species Agapanthus africanus. The sequence goes on from CM057350.1 coordinate 390,131,214, forward strand.
TTCATTTCATTTGAGAACAAAATCCAAAACTCTTTCTTTTTGATCTTCTTCTCACAAGGCAACTCCGATTAACCGTTCATCCATAGTTTTGGATGAAACGAGACAAAGTATTCTACATCATTCTCTATTTCATCTTGGTCATCTCTTTTAGCAGACTTGATGACCGAGTTGCCTCAGTATAGAGGCGGGAGCCCGTTTAAAGATCCGTAGATGTGGTGCCACCTCGACGAGGAGGAAAGAGATCGGAGTCGCCGTAAAGGAGCGTGGGATGCTGGCTAAAGACCGAAGGACTCAGATCGATCGGTATAACCTTTCTATCTCTTTACAGTTTGTTAGTTTAGTATTAATGGCAAGATCCGGGTTATAGTATGCGATAGCGCCAGTTATAAAAGTTTTTGTTCCGCGTTTGGCGTCAGAATGACGGCCGGGGCGCTACCGTAGACTTACAGTTCTTTTGTTTTCAGCATTTTGTATTTCGTTGATTAGTTTTTATTCTGCAAAATAAATGTATTTCGAACTCTTTTATTGTGATGTAATAAAGCCGTGAACAGTGATTTTCTTTACTCTAGTACTGTTTACTGACTACCATGTAATGCTAGAAGCTGAAGTGTGACTACGGCGGGATTATTCCCTGACCGTAGAAGCATGGCTGGTCTACTCACCCATCGTATACCGTATTTTGGGAAGCAGAGCGTGACATAGTTGTTGTTGTAATTTTAGCATGTAGAGCTCTTAAATTGAGGCTAAGTGTTTAGATGTGATGATATTCGGTTGAAAATTTTGGAGGTAAGTCCCTTTTTCCTCTCTTTTTTCTCATCAAAATATTAGCCACTTTACAATATCGAGAAGAAATTGCGCTTACCAATACTAAATTATTACTCCCGCCTTTTATCAATATTGATCTTTTTTTGCTTGTGCACATGCATTATTACAAGATTGAATTTTCTTGAAGCAAGTTTATAAAAGTAAATTCACCATTTTAACCTTATTAAGTGTATATTAATTTCTTGGTGTTTGAACAAGCATTGGATTTATTGATGATCAGTTTAGGAAATTTAGTATTAATTATGTTTTGGTAATCAAAGTTTCTTATTAATATTGTAAAAGGACTATGAAAAAGAGCAGAAAAAAGACCTATAATATGAAACGGATCTAGTACTTAATTTCCTAAACTAATTCTCAATAAATCCCACACTTGTAAATTATAAAATCCATGGGAAATGCAATTCAATCCCATGCAACGAAAAATCTTGGGTAAATTGTCAAAAGGCCATCTTGGGTAAATTATCAAAAGGCCCTTGGTCCGTTTCAAACTTTTGTAAACCCCCTGTGCCTTTTGTTCTTGTTAAAAAACACCTGGGCCCAATTAAACCCCCATTTATGCTAGCTTCCCGTAATATCTAAAAAGTTTCATGTAATATCTGGGAAATAAAGGCCTAAATGAAAAGCGGCATGGGGGTTTTTTCACGAAGATTTTGAATAGTAGGCCCTTTCAAATAATTTTGAAACTATCAAGGGCCGACAACTCCCGATTGGGCGTCGGGTGGCTTTTTGACAATTTACCCAAAAATCTTTGTGCTTGAGTAATTGATGCCAGGCCCAACAAATGTGTTGGCCCAATAGTAGCCACTGTTATACATATTATAATATATCACGAGGGGCAATTTCGTAATAACATACATTATGTATATCCTTTCATATCTCTTTTCTCAATCAAAGAGAGCGTTCATCAGTTGCGGCATTGGGTCCCAATTCTCTCATCTAAATTCATTGTCGTCTCAAAGGTATGTACTTTTCCGCATCTTTTCCTTCGTTTTCACTAATTTCGATGCAAATTGTTTTGATTTCATTCTCGATCTTACGTTAATTCGAATGGTCGAATATGTGTTGGTGTTTAGGGTTTCTCTAGTTAGAGTTGTAGTTGCAAAATTGATCTCGATGTGATGTGGTTTTCTTTCTTTTGAAGACTTTGGTGTGTGATTCGTTGCCTAAGCGCTTATGAGATCTGGGTTCTGAACTTTGTTTCATTTCTGATTATGTAGTCTTAAATAGATGCAGTTTTTGAGCCAAATCGATGCATGCAACACCTTTCTTTAGAAATTGTCGTAAGAAGTTATACATTTAAAAAAAAAATGAGTCTATAAGTTTGGAATGAGTATATAAGTTTGGGCTGTAATGGTTGTTGAGTAATGGAAATGTTAGATCGCCAGTATATTTAGAAAAATGTTGTGAAACATTTAAAAAAATCTAATTTTGTTGGTTATATTTGTCAGGATCACTTATTAATTTGCTACAAATTATTTGCTCGTGTCAACTGGACTTTGATGGTGTAACGATGTCAAATTGATTTAGTTGTGGTCATTAAGTTACGCAGATTAGTTAGACCTTGTTTGCGTATGGAGTTGGGAAAACCGGAGTTTACTTTTAATGCCCTCTTTGGCATTCATTTTGGATTTGGGATAACTACGGTTATCTAAATTCCGAGCTGCAATTATGTAAACTCCAATCTGATCTAAGTTCTTTAAACTCCATTTTCCCAAACACATCTCTTATAGCATAACTAGAGTTTATTTTTAAATGGAGTTTGGGGCTTGCAAACCATAGTCTGCATTCCTTTACCTCCACTTAATTAAACTCCAATTTTCCTAACTCCATACCGAACCAGGGCCTGAGTGGAGGTTGAGCCTGGGCAAACTTCACTTAAAAATTTAATTTTGGTGGGTTGTTTAGCTTTGGAGCCATCTAAACTCTAAGGCCCTGTATGGAAGCACAATTAGGATAACTGTGGTTTATTTTAAGTGGAGTGTGGGGCTTGCAAAACTTTGGTTTGTAATCCCCAAACTCCACTAAAAAATAAACTAGAGTTAAGTCCAAAAGATGTGTTTGGCTCAAAATGGAGTTTTGTTAACTCTATTTTCATTTCTAACTCTTTTCTCCAGCCCCAATCCCAACCAAAAAAACAACGATGGCAGCAGCGCTGCCTCAATCGCCCCGCTTCCTCCGCTAGAACTCTGCCTCTAGTCTACTTCCGGCATCGCCTCTCACCTCCCTTCTTCTACCACCCGCCTCCACCTCCCTCCTCTTGTACCCTTCGCCTCTTCTGCAGCAAAACCCTAGCTGCCGTTGATGCAACACCAACGAAAAACCTTGCCGGATTCCACGCGCGTGAGGATGGTTGATGCAAAGGGCACCCCCAACAAATGGCTGATTAGGGAAGAAGATTTCGATCCGAGGTTGGGTCAGGTCTTGTAGAATCCAATGATGAAGAAAACATTATTAATAAAACTCGGGGAAGATTGGGAATTTTGATAACAGCATTTAATCTCAACTTTAGAGGTGAGATAACTGTAGTTATCTCAACTTTAATTGCCCCCAAACAGGGTTCAGTTTGCATTTTGGAGTTTAATTTCCTAAACTTTATGAAACTCCAGTTTACAAAACAAAACTCCACCCCATCCAAACAGGGCCTAAATTGATGTTTTATCTAAACTCCTTGCTGGGTGTTTTCTTCTCACCTTTTGGAGTTTTGAATACTTGGGTTAAATTGGAGTTTTGAAAACTCTAGTTATCTGAACTTTAGAGTTTAGATAACTGGAGTTTGCTAAACTCCAAAATGAAAGTCAAATGAGACATAGTTAGGTTGTTGGTGTTAGGTTTAGCTAATTGTAAGAAGCTCGGTATATCCTAATTTAAAACTGATACTTAATGTTATTGCAGTTTAATAAAGTATAAGCTATGGATATGTTTTTTCATGTTAATTTGTTTATTCATTTTAAGTTGTTTCTTTAGTTTCTTAATTTGTCACATAAAAAATTTATTGGGCAGGGACGGTCAGAAATCCCATGTCTCGTTGCAGTGGCACTTCATTTATATATCTTTATTGATAATATATATATGTATGGCCATACGCTTACGAAACTGTAAAACCTACATAAAACTATTTTTTTTAAAGCTTCTTATTTTAATTCGATGCATGTGAAATTAATGCTCATGCCTTTAATTGTAATCATTATTTGAGTTGATTTTTACTTTGGGAAAATGGTTTTCGTGTGAAATTTATGCTCATACCTTTAACTCCAATGATTTGATGTCGCTAAATTTATGCAAAAATACATTCTAGTATATTAAAAACAAATGATTGAGGAATATGTTCAATTAGTTAATTTAATTTAGTAGATTGAAACCATGACAAATATAGTAGAAAAAGCATATCCCTTGCCTTAATAGATGTATACTGTTTCTATTAGCTTTTTCCCTATAACCGATGGGTAACCGGATCTAACTAAACTTTTGGGGTTTCAGGGACGTTAGATTTGCATTAATATTTGTAGGAAAGATTTTACGGTGGGTAAAGTATGTACACTTATGTGGTTTCTTTCTTGTTCTTCAGTCATATATTGGTACTAATCACATATAGCCCTAAGATATACAATATCCCATGTATAACATCCATGAATCTGTAAGCTTAGTATATCACCAGTGGATTCTAAACTAAAACTATCTGACATAACATGTTCTACAATACATATGAACCGTAACATCATGCCAAAATATCTAAAATCAGATGCTCTATAAGTTAAATAATCATTAGCACTCCAACATATTCCTAAAGATACCTGTTTCAATTTACCTAAAGAATCATTGCTAATTCACCATAAATGATGGATAGAATTAAACATAGCTAACCATGTAGTATAGAGAGCTGGATCTATGGATCTTTCATGGCCATTCAATTTAATTAAGGTTATATATGCTGAAAGCCTGAAACATGTTATATAAAAAGAAAATGAAATAAATTGATCATGTCTACTGTCACCGATTAGTCGAACTTTATAAAATTACCCTTTTGCTTTGAGCAACAACATTCCTTCCAAGAACGAACAGACAAACTTAGCTTTTCAATTCTTTCATAATTTCCTTGAAGACGGTCTTCATGCATCTCCATTAACTGCTTTGCAACCTGTACATAAGATCATCATTGAAGCTTAAGCAATAAACGGAACTTTTAGACCTCAAAATCATGATCGTTCCACCCCTCCATGGAAGTGACAGTGCATTAACAATTTTTCTGAACGGTAAATGATAAGGCTACAGTGATGTATGAAGCAATTAGCAACAAAAGGACAAGACTTAAAATAAGGAGGAAGAATGCAGGATGTTTGAAAATCTGGAGGTAGAGGATAAAAATATAAGAAAATAACAAAGATATGATATTTCATCATAGTATTGGTTGATTAAAAATTAACGAGGAAAAGTCATGTGCAATAGATTGCAGAGCAGGAAATTCTCAAACGGGAGATTAAACCAGATTAAAAATGATTTTAAGAACAATGGGTAGAGTTGTTTCGCTTAAACCAAAGGAACGCCTTTAAGAAAATGAGCTAAAAAGTCTGCATAAAAGAAATACAACCTACATGTTATGTATATTAAAGGGAAGCTCGGTCAAAAAATTATTATAGCGTTAGTGATAATACGTTCGTAGTCGGCGATCGTGATCAAATATAGACCCGGTGGTACAATCTAAGCTCTTCTCTTTCTTTTAGTTAACTCAGCTAAATAACTTCATGAACCAAATGAGAATGTGGATACAAAGTCAATTAACTGTATAAATTTGATTGATATCGTCTCATTAAGTTAAAACATCATAAAGTTCTCACATCCTGCATAAAATTCTCAGATGTATAATACGTGTAGACTTTAACTTACACCTTATAAGACGAATGAAAGAGGCTAATTTTACGAGCTTGATATGATCTTGTTCAAAACAGTTGATTTCGTTCGGCGACACTTTCCACAAGGTGCGAGTTTTAAGAGAATGGGGATCGAGTGTTAGGGTTCCAAAAGAATGGGATATAGAGGATGGTGACATCAATTCAACATTTTCCTTCAATTTAACCTATGACTGTCCAAAAAACCAAAATTGTGTAGATACATAAACTTTAAGGATTATTGTGGAACAACTTTCTGAAGAAATCAAAGCGGGAAAAATATAAAAGTATCTTTTCGACGCTGCCATCGTCGAGCTCCAAGTTAAGAGAATTTTCAATTTGGTACAGTAAGTTCTCCAGATCATCGATGAAAAGTTGATCTGACAAGAAAAATAAACAAATACCATATCAAATCAAAACATCATCATCGATAAGCCCTAAACTTAAAAGACTAAAGGCCTAATCTTTCGGTTGAGAGAAAAAGGAGAAAACAGCGGAGGCGAGGTCGAGAGATTTCTGGAGTGAGTCCTGCCGTCCTACCGATTGTCGACGGCTATCTGAAGTGCTGTCCATCGAGAGAAGACGAGAGAGATTCTCTATGTGAGGAGGATCTCAGGCTTACGGGGAGTTTAGGGTTTGAGCAACAGGACGAAGAGAAAGAGTGTTGGCTATAGTGCCCTCAAGTCAATTATTGAATCGCAGGCACGCGATTGTGATGATTGAGGGAGGACCTATACCGGTAGAACATTCTTACTCGAGATAGTATGCTATCCGGTTTGTCTTTATCATCATGTACAACATTAGATGGTATTACAGATTACTATTACATGTTGATAGAGCCCATAGGATTCTTGCTTAACTACCAACATTATGATGACGATCATATACATGGGAGCTGGGTGGTCTATAAGCACATACTTAAATGTCCCTAGTTGTGGGAGTATCGGGACTGGGCATCAATATTCCAGAGTAGACTAGTGTATACTGATCGAGACCCCGACGAGAGACGGTGGCCGGTCTCACAAGCCATTGGTGTCAGTTTGTTCACCTAAGATAGTATACATGTGCTCATTGGGTTATGAGTACACCGGACGGACTTGCCGGGAACCTGCTAGATAGTATTATACCTATTGTCAGATTGCAGTTCCCATGTGACATGCGTACAGCTTAATCTGTCGACCTGAGATCGTCATTTGCCTCGTGGGAGTTCCCTCTGTGCTTTGATTACTACCCTACCACGGCTCAAAAGAGTCGTGCAAACATGTTTTAGTTGGGTACAGTCCTGAGCCACATGGAGGCAGTGAGAGGATCGTCTGGGTTCGTCTCTCCCGGTATTGGGGGTTAATGTCGCACTTTGCATGGGTGGCCATCACCAGAAATCCTTGGCCAAGGTCGTCGAGAATTACTGATCTAGGATCGGTAGTTTCTCAGGTGGTGATGGGTTTCATACCGACACGAATTATCGCATTATTAGGGGTCTGACTTTATCCACCCCCTAGACTCGATATGCGATACTCTTAGACGAACAGACCGGACTGTACGGAGATTGTCACTGTCAGGCTCAGTAGGGGTACGGATGAGTTTGCTCGTCGGCCTTCCTTTCGCTCAATATCTGGGTAGCCGTTGCGTACAGCTAGTGCCGCTGATGTGCTTGTGGTTAAACCCACTGCTAGCGTATTGACGAGTCTTTAGAGTCCCACACAGAAAGTTTTCACGGTTCAGGCGATATGGTGTAGATGACGTATGCTGGTACATACAGGTGTCCGATTAAATATGTGTACAGATTGCACAGACTTTAATTGGACGGTTGATAATAATAGCGGTTTAGGATTAAGCCGGATTATTAAATCAGGTTTTGATTTAATAATTTATATATGTATATATATATGTATTCTAGTATTATTGTTCACTATTCATTTCTCTTTTGGCTATTCGTATTTTTGTACGAATACGCTTATATGTATTTCGATACGTGTAGCGGGTTACATTCCGTATTTATAAGGAATAGCTTCTAGAAGATGGCCACCTCATTATTTGATTTTCATTTTAGAAAATCAATTTGGGAAATAAGGTGGAGGGTGAGTTGGCATGAGCATGGGCTTGGCATGTAGAGAGGCATGACATATATTTGTTTATTGTAAAAAGGGAGGAGATATTTTTATGCATGGTTGTAAATTGTTGGAGCTATATTCTTTACATGCCATCCAAGTATTTTTCCTTCAATTGATCATTCTCTCTCACTTGAGAGACTCAGCCATTTTTCCATGGTTGCTCATGCCATTGTTTTTCCTTACCCCTCATTCTTCTTCTTGAGTTGCTCTTTGGAGCATTTCGATGAGAGAAATTATAGCGAGATAATCCTACACCTCCACTCTCCATTGCTAGCAATCTTGGAGCGTCGGTTGCCTTGCTATGCAAAGCTGAAGCTTGCGTCGTTTCTCTCGGGTGGATCATCGTAGATGGAGGAAGACCAGCAACCAAATTCGATTCACGACCACTAGAGCTTGGGATGATGGTTGAAAACCCGAAGGACTTGGTTTATTCGGTATAACCATCTAACTTCTCTTTATATGTTTGCTAGTATAGGGTTTAAAGAAGATCCGGGCATCGGGTTGTGGTAGTGCCAGTTAAGAAAATTTTTGTTCCGGATTTGGTCACTGTTTGATGGCCGGGGCACTGCCGTAACCCAACATGGTATCAGAGCCACCCAAACACCTTAAACTAGCTAGTTGCGACATTAGAATTCACGTTTTTTCGGGCATCGAAAACTGTCGAAGAAACAGTCCTGAATTTTTGAGTTTTGAGATGTTTGCACACCCCGCGGGCTCTCGGTTTGAACCGAGAAGCCGCTGGATAGTGCGTGGGCACCCCGGGGAGACCCCGGGGGGCCGAACGGCTGGGCCCGCTCCCCAAGACCACCATAAGGTGGTCTTGGGGTCCATGGGCAGTTTCGGGTCTGCCTCACTCTCTGGCCACCTTGTGGTGGCCTTGGGGGTGGGGTACCCCCTTTAGGCCCCCCGACTCGAAGTTAATTTCGAGCTCTAACTCCCCGCGAAGGTTTGGACGCGTTTCGTTTTGATTCGGACCTCCGAATTGGCTCAAAACTCGACTTTTTTTTGATGTTTAGTGCACTTGTTTTTTTGATCCTTAGTATATTTGGGATGTGCGCTAATTGTGTTTTGGAATTCTAATGTCGTGACTTCGTTTGCATGCGTGGATGTGTTGGTAACGTTGTCTAATTGCTATATGCTCAATTAGACGGGGTTACACACTTGTTTCGGTTACTTGTTTCTGTGGGTATATATCTTGTTATGGTTTGTGCGGATTGTCATGATAGATAGCCTTGGATGCAATGGTAGTGCAGTTTAGTTTCATTTGTACATTTGATATTGCGGGGCGAGCATCCGACATGTGGACTGTCGTTACTGCCAGTTTGTATATTATTTATTTGGGGCACGACCGGGTTGAGGTCGTTGTCACCCTTGTACATTTTTTTCTTTTCTGTACTAGGATTACCCCGCGGTGGAGTGTACGATTAGTCGGGTTCTAGAGGGCAACGGGCCCGCATCTCACGGCGTTGAGACGGAGGGGGCCTTACTCTAGAATTGGCGGGTTATTCGTCGCACTCGTAGGAGTATAGGTTGACCCGCGGAGGGGTGCTCAAGTTACCAGATTCCGTGAAGTGCTGGATGACCCACTCACTTTGATGATTGGGGTTGCCTCACTTCTGAGATTGGCGGGTAACTTGCCGCGCTCGTAGGGGTCTAGGTTTTCATTGCACAGGCTATCCACATGACCAGGGGAACGTCGGGTTTCACTTGCGGCTCAAAGGAAACTCGGGGCTCCCAGATTATCCGTTTAAGCGGCCTGAGAGAAGGTAAAGGGAAAAGACAACCGAATAATCCTATTCTATTTCTCTTGAACCAGAATCCATCCTCGAATATGGAACAAGTTCGTTCGAGTTCGTATGTAACTATACGATGGAATATCTAAGAAATGTGGATCTTTGTAGTGATAAGGAGTATTCAGGAGAAATGCAAAGGGAAAGGAGCGGCAATGATTTATGCGACTAAATGACAATCCAAAAGCCAAAGTGTTTTAAGAAGGTTCGGTTAACTTGGTGCTTGAGTTTTAGTTTAAGGTCGGGGTATGGTCGCTCGAGAGAGAAAAGAAACACTCAGCGTGGACTCTAAGCTAGATCAGAATGATTAATCACTTTATCTAATTAGGATGTCTCCCACCGTTTCCTCGAATTTTCCTCCAAACCCAAAAGGAGAATTAGTCGGGATAATCTAAAATGACCCGAGGAGTAATCCTACTCATCAGTGGGAATCGGGATCCAACTATCATCGCATGATAACTTGATGGAATCCACTCAAGTCACCACACTCCAGAAGATATGCGCATGCCTGGCAAGTTTCCTGTATGTTTGAAACTCCCGATGTGATTTTTACCCCCAAGTGGTTTATGACCCTGACAAAGGCCAACAAATCATAAACCACAAGTCAAGTTCAATCCGTCATTATCCAAGATTAATCTAGACCCATCCGTACAAACCCTTGACAAAGGCCAACAAAGTTATACGATTGCCTAGATAATCGCAACACTATGCAACAGACAAGCAATATCCAGTTACCGTACACTACGTCTTGACAAAGACCAACAAACGCAGCACGAATACTAGGTACTACTCGAAAGAAATGACGGATGGTTACGGCTGGTTTTTGGCGAAAAACCTTTAACGTAATGAACTTGATATCGTTGAAGGAAGCCAAGTGGTTTTACAAATATATAGTGGCGAAAACTTTGGCTAAAGAGGTCACTCCCGATGAAGGGATCCCGTCTCTTTCCTCGTCGAATGAGGCGCAGGATATTCCAAACTGAATACCACGATGTAAAGCAAAAGAATCGATTATAATAAAGTTATTACGCTGATGCAAACTTTTTCTCAAGGGGTCACTCCCGATAAAGGGATCTCGGCCCTTGTCTCGTCGAATGAGGTGCTGGATATTCATAACCGAATGCCGCTGTGCAAAGCAAAAGAAAACGTCTGTAATATCATTTTTAAAATTGGTTCCAACATCAAATAGGTTTATTTTCCTTGCATTGATCAGAATCAACGCAGTCCCATCAATTAATCACACCAGAAAAGAACGAAAATAAAATGTACGTACATGCCATCCGCATTCGCCACTGGGCCCCGTCGTCATCCGTTAGGTTACTTAACTAACGACAGAGCGAGACTGGTATAGCGCGGGTGCAAAACATATACAATATCTACTAGTATATATATAACATTCGTCTCAGGCATGATATAAGCAACATCACAGAATAGCGATAAACATCAGATAATGGGTTCAGGATGAGTTTGCTCGTCGGCTTCCCTTTCGCTCAATAGTGCCGCTGACGTGCTTGTGGTTAATCCCACTGCCAGAGTATTGACGAGTCTTTAGAGTCCCACACAGAGGGTTTTCACGGTTCAGGCGATATGGTGTACATGAGGTATGTTGGTACATACAGGTGTCCGGTTAAATATGTGCACATGCTGCGCAGACTTTAATCGGACGATTGATAATACTAGCGGCTTAGGATTAAGCCGGATTATTAAATCGGGTTGTTGATTTAATAATTTACATATGTATTTATATATATGTATTCTAGTATTATTGTTCACTATTCGTTTTCTCTCTCGGCTATTCGTATTTTGGTACGAATACGCGTATATGTATTTCGATACATGTACCGGGAAGTATTCCGTATTTTATACGGAATAGCTTTTAGAAGATTTGCCACCTCATTATTGATTTTCCTTTTTAGGAAATTCATTTGTTTTTTATAATGAGGTGGAGAGTGTGAGGTGGCATGAACATGAACATGGCATGGAACAAAGTATGGTTCATTTGTTTATTGGTTTTTGACTATGGTTATTTTTTTCTTTTTTTGGAAATGAGAGGGGGAGAGGGGCCGGCCACTTTTGAGGAGGGTGGGGGGTTCTTTTTCATTGTGTGACTACATAAAACATCACACTCTCTCACACTCTCTCATGCTCCAAAAAATACTAGCCATTTTTTTGTTGATGCCAAGTCTTCATCACCTCCTTCATCTTCTATGGATGCTCTCTTGAGGTTATGGGTAGAGAGAAAAATGTAGTGACACTTCCATACACCTCGACTCTCCATCGCTAGCGACTTTGGAGCGTCGGTTGCATCGTTTGTCGAGGCTGGAGTTTGCGCCGTTTCCCTCAGGTAGATCATCGGAGATGGAGGAAGACCGGCAATCAAACCACATCAAGGAGCCGCTAGGAGCTTGGAATGAAGACCGAAGGACACGGATCAACTCGGTATAACGATTCTAACTCTTAGTTAGTTTGCTAGTTTAGGGTTTAAGGTCGATCCGGGATTCGGGTAGCGGTAGCGCCGGTTCTAGAAATTTTTGTTCCGGATTTTGGCCGCGTTTTGACGGCCGGGGCGTTGCCGCGACCCAATATGGTATCAGAGCCACCCTTTAAACCCCTTACTGGCTTGTTTAAACGTGCTTAAAAGATCGATCGACGGAAATTGCCAAAATCACGATTTCATTTTCTGCTTGCTGTCGATTTTCAAAAGTGGTCAAAAAATTATTTCAGGCATCTTAAAAATCCGTTCAGGCGATTTTAAGGATACAGAAAAATTTAGTCTCCTGATGCTTTCAAAGCGCCGCGGAACCGCCGCACTTACCCCCTATTGGCGGCGGTTCCGCGGTCATTTATTGGCGACAGGCTTCAAAATTTTTCCTGTAGTCCCCTGACTTGGAATTGTGATTTTTGTGATATTCTGTTTTGGCCCAGTTTTCTGTGCAGTGCTGTTATTGTTATTGGGGACAATTTGGAATTTTGTCGATCGATATTTTAAGTGTGCGTTTGACAGTACATACATTTCTATTTGCGACCGTGAATGTCATTTGATCGGTAAACCCGTCTAACCGCTATATATTCTTTTAGACGGGTTTGCGAACGTGACATTCACGTTGATGTTCTGTGATGTGCTGTGATGTTGGTTGGATCGTCGTGGTGGATAGCTTGGGTGCAATATTAGTACAATTTAGTTTCATTTGTACATTTGATATTGCGGGGCGAGGGTCCGACATGTGGACTGCCGTCACTGCTAGTTTGTATATTATTCTTTTGGGGCACGACCGGACTGAGGTCGATGTCACTCTTGTATATTATTCTCGTTTCTGTACTAGGATTACCCCGCGGTGGAGTACACGATAGCCGGGTTCTAGAGGGCAGCGGGTCCGAATCTCATGGCGTTAGGACGAAGGGGACCTTACTCTAGAATTGGCGGGCTATTCGCCTCACTCGTAGGGGTATAGGTTGACCCACGGAGGGGTGTCCAAGTTACCGGATTCCGTGAAGTGTTGGGTGGCCCATTCACGTTGTTGAAGGGGGCTGCCTCACTTCTGGTTTTGACGGGTAACTTGCCGCGCTCGTAGGGGTCTAGGTTTCATTGCACAGGCTATCCACACGACAGGGAACGTCGGGTCTCATTTGCGGCTCAAATGAAACCCGGGGCTCCAGATTATCCACCATTCCGTGTTGTTTCTGCGATGTTGCTTTATATCATGCCTGGGACGAATGTTATATATATATTTATATATACTAGTAAATGTTGTATATGTTTTGCACCCGCGCTAACCCAGTCCCCGCTCTGTCGTTAGTTAAGTAACCTAACGGGTGATGACGAGACCCAGTGGTGAATGCGGATGGCATATACGTATATTTTATTTTCGTTCTTTTCTGGTATGATTAATTGATGGGACTGTATTGATTCTTATCAATGCAAGGATAAAACAAACTTATTTATGATGTTGGAACCAAGTTTTTTAAAAACTGACATTACAGACGTTTTCTTTTGCTTTGCATCGTGGTATTCATTTGGAATATCCTGCACCTCATTCGACGAGGCAAGGGCCGAGATCCTTTCATCGGGAGTGACCCCTTGGGTAAAAGTTTGCGTCAACGTAATAACTTCGCTATAGTTGTTTCCTTTTACTTTGCATCGCGGTATTCAGTTTGGAATATCCTGCACCTCATTCTACGGGGAAAGAGCCGAGATCCCTTCACCGGGAGTGACCTCCTTAGCAAAAGTTTTCGCCACTATATATTTATAAAAACCACTCGGTTCCTTCAACGATATCAAGTTCATTATGTTAAAGGTTTTTCGCCAAAAACCAGCCGTAGCCCTCCGTCATTTCAGATTAGTATTGCTTAGTATTCGTGCTACGTATGTCGTGCATTGCCGAGGCGTAGTGTGCGGTAGCTCTGTAAGGCTTTTCTGTCGCATGGATATATGGATTGGTTAGGACAGTCGTACGGTCATGTTGACTGTGTCAAGGACTCGTACGGGTGGGTTTAATGCAATCAAGAAAATGACGGGTTGAACTTGACTAGGACCTTTTGATATGTTGACCGTGTCAAGGTCACTTGGGTCCTAGGGGTAAAAACACACATCGGGAGTTTCAAACATACATGAAACTTGCCAGGTTTGTGCATACCTTCTGGAGTGTGGTGACTTGAGTGGCTTCCATCAAGTTATCATGCGATGATAGTTGGATCCCGATTCCCACTGATGAGTAGGAATACTCTTCGGGTGATTCCGACTAATTCTCCTTTTAGGTTTGGAGGAGAATTCGAGGAAACAGTGGGAGCCATCCAGATTAGATAAATTGTTTAACCATTCTGATCTAGCTTAGAGTGCACGCTGAGTGTTTCTTCTCTCTCTCTGGCTGCGATTATGACCCGACCTTTGACTAAAACTCATGAAACCAAGTTGACCGAACCTTCTTAAAACACTTTGGCTTTTGGAATGTCACGGTGTCGCATACATCATTGCCACTTCTATGTCACCTTTTGCTTTTCTCCAGAACACCTCGTATCACTACGAACATCCATTTCCATTGGATAAATCCATCGTATGGTTATATACAAACTCGAAGGAACATTTTCGAGGATGGATTCTGGTTCTGGAGAGATTGAATAGGATTATTCGGTTGTCTTTTCCCTTTACCTTTTCTCAGGTTGTGAGGGCTCCTAGGATTAGGAGAGGGTGCCGATTACGCTTATTGGATAGTCTTCTTCCAAACCTTAGGCTGGTGCCGAAAGGTAGGGAAAGAAGAAAACCAATTAGCCTAAAAAAGTGAAAGGTTCCTAGGCACACTATAGAGGTCTCACAAGGCATCAACCATGCCAATTTCAAAAATTATGGGTGCCGAGAAATCCTAATACGGATCGTGGACTAGATGTTTAGGCGAAATACGAAACTAGTTAACACTTTAACTAAAGGAGAGAGACTACAACCTTTGTAGATCCGGATATCCACTTCCTTAGCTCCACGTAGGCGTCCTCTCGCTGTCCATCTTGAATCCCGAACTCAATCGTCGGCTTCATCGGGAAAATGGGCGGACTAGGTCGTCGGCTTCGTGCCGAAGATGATCTACGTCGAGGCATCGCAAGTTCAAGCTCCGACTTCACAAATTTGTGAAACTTGTGAAGAAAACACCCAAAACAACTTGGCAAGAGGTAGAGGGTGAAGAAATAGGAGGTGGGTTCGCTTTGGAATTGGATTTCTCACACTATAGCTCAAGTTGCCATTAATGGCATCAAGCTTTTTCTTTTGAAGATGATGAAGAAGATGAAGCTAGAATTATGATAAGTTATTTTAAAAATGTAAAAGAAATGAATACTTATCATAATATGAACCATAGTTAGGTGTAGAGAATTGACTAAGGTTAGATGAATGGTTAGGGTTAAGTGTGAAGACAAAATGGTCACAAAGTCAAAGTTTCATGAAGCTTCATCAAAGTTCAAGAATGAAAGCAACCATTTTGTATTCTTATGCCATCCTTTTTCCAAAATGAAAAATAAAAGAATGGATAATTAAAAACCCTAATCATTTTCTTAACCTAGGTTTAATTTTTTACACTTAACCAAATGAGCAAGCATCATCAAACATGATACAAAGATGTGCATAAAAGTATATCACATATACAACTTGCACATTAAATGAGAAAATCCATTTAAAGTGAACCAATACTAGTTAATGCAAAGTAATATATCAAATATATAATTATACATTAAATCATTAAATCAACACTTGATTCAATGATCCGGTCATGTCGCACATAACCGACTAGTATACAATGTATCGATTTATCGAATCAATGATTCGACAACTAGGTTATATCGCATACAACCAATCGAAACATTCATCGCGAGAATGAAATACGGTATCACATACACGCATTATTCTCGGTCCCGCACATATCTCATATGCGCTCCTATTTCGTTTCGCTTGAGCCAGGAAACCTCTGTGTAGGACTCTAAAGACTCGTCAATACGCCGGTAGCAGATGATCATATCAAGCACCCACAAGCCGCAAGCGGTCTGCTAAACGTAACGGCCATCCAGGTATTGAGCGATCAGAAGATCGACGAGCTAGCCCGCTCACACTCCTGTGAATCCAACCAGTAACACTTACCGTACAGCCCGGTCTGTTCGTCTGATATGTCGCATATCAAGTCTAGGGGTGGTAAACGTCAGACCCCAATAACCGATAAGTCGTGCTGACATGAGGCTCATAACGGGTCGAGAAACTACTGGTAACACTTACCAGCAAATCTCTGATCAGCCCTGGCCAGGGACTTCCCTGTTACGGCCAATCGAGCACAGTGCAACATCAACCCCCAATACCGGGAGAGACGAAACCCCTCCTATCGCTCATTGCCTCCATGTGACTCGGGACTGTTCCCAAAGACCACCGTTTTGCACGCCCTCATGGACGTGGTAAGGTGGAGATCAAAGCACAGTGGGAATCACACAAGACTCTATGACGATCTCGGGTCTACAGACTAACCTGCACAAGTGTCACCTGAGAACTGCCATCTGACGTGAGGTATAATACCATCTGGGAGTTCTCGGCGAGTCCGTCCAGTGTACCCAGTCTCCACTGAGCACCCGTATACGATCTCTGATGTCAAACACCAATGGATATGGGATCATCCATCGCCCATCTCATGGGTCGAGAAGCGTATACGCTAGTCTACACTGGTATATCGATGCCCTGTCTCGATACACCCACGACTAGGGACCTTGAAGGATGTACTTATAGACTACCATGTCCCCACTAGTATGATCTGCATCATAGTCCAGGTAGTCAAGTACACATCCTAAGGGCTTTATCAACATGTAACTATAAGACAGTTTAAAGAGACAAGTATACATGTTAAGATAAAGAGTAACCAGATAGCATACTATCATATCGAGCAAGAAAGTCATCTCTATATATGTCCAAGCATCCAATATAATATACATCATCTGTACAATACTGGCCTCTAGGGCATACATACAACTAACAAAAAGGTGTACAGAAGCTAATAAGTAAAGACATAATAAATGGATTGGAGTGAGGGCAGGTAAGTATATGGTTACTGTCATGATTCAGGATAATGGAAGAGGCATTATTAGGAATACCAGTTAACCCTTTTGAAACATTTTCATGTTTCAGTTTCACTGTGCGATGTTAATTGATAACTGTTTTCCCAGTTGGAATCTAACTCCAGGGTATGTATTTACCAGATCATTTTCTCACATCTGTATATTATTATGGATGGTGAGTGGGAGTAAAATATTGGGAATTGTGTGATTAGATTCTCATGATATCGGAATTCGTAGTAATCGGTGATATTTGAGGAAATCATCTGGTTTTTGCCGGATGGCAAATATTTGGTTTTGAATATCCGTTGTTATGCACCAATTTCAAACTGATATATCTGTACGTTTATTTTATAAAGTGAGATATAACTTTTTGATATTATGTCTGTGACATTTACCTATATCAGTTGGTGATTAGGTAAGGTGCATTCAACAGCGGTGTAATTCTTCTTAACCATAGTACAGTTTTTCAACCTACGACGCACAGGGTTTGAGTTATTGAACTCAGGGGACTTGTACAAAGTATTGTATGTTGTCCAGTGTCCATTAGGACAATGGGGTTGGTACTCGTACTATATTCTTTTTACTTGTGACTTCTCCAGTTCTGGACAAGTATTTCGTAGAGATGCAATTTCCAGATATTGAGAAGTTATAAGTATAAGAATAAAGTAGAGAACCATTTGTTGGAAGTATCAGGATTTTTCGAGGAAGTCGAAGATGTAGATACTTGTATTTGGTATTCCGTTGATAGTAATGGTTTTGAGAACTTGCTTCTCTTTCAGGTTACTCATATATGGATGCTCTCTTAGATGAGTAATGCTGAATGACCTCCTTCCATTTGGTTGATATGCACTGGAGACAGCTGCATGATTTTGAATCTGGTTCCAATTAAATTAGTGCTTTTGTTTCTATATTAGACATATATAGAATCAATTTATATCTGAACTATGTTAAGGTATAGGGAGTTGTCCGGCTGATGCTTAAAACCAGAATCCGGATAAACTCAAGGCACGTTTCAGTAATGGCTGTTTGTGGGTTATCCCGGGTTTTGACGAGGGTTAACTTTCTACCATCAGGAAGATCAATATTTATATTGTTCATGACCCGCCACAGTTTTAATAAAATGGATTTTTTCATAAAAACAAAAGTGGGAGTATGGTAGAACTGGAAGTGATTCCAGAACCACAAACGATCACTGAAGATTTAATAGAACCTAAGAATTCAATTAGTTTCGACATTCTATTAGCCACTCCGCAAATTTTGGTGGGTAACCTCAGGCACCCGAGAGGAACTTCGGTCTTCTCAGAGACGGTGACAGGGAGGTTCTTGTTTACCCAGACTTGCCATTGCTGCTGTTCTAGACTATAAGACCCGACAGGAGGATGAATATAGCGTCATTCTAGATTTAGAAGTGTACGTATATATGACTCTGCTAGAGGGTGGTTGTAGTCAGTGGGAGCAGTGGAAGCATAGTAGGCAAGTAGCTTATGTCTATTTATAGACTAAAACAGGTATAGCGGAAATAGATCATCTATTTCTGATGTGATAGTCATTGGCTTTGACTTCATCAGAATAGCAAATGGATCTGCTAAGAAGGTAGTAGAGAGTGATGTCTAGGTATTGGGATGACATGCATTTTAAGGAAGTAAAATTTCTATACTACGATCGGTTATATTGTGTTTGTCACAAAGTTGTTTCTCCACATAGGATATGGACATAATATCAGGTTTTCTGGTTACTAGATCTATGGTTTTAGATCTAGATTTGGGAAGTATCCCAATTTGGGTACTTTGACATTAAATGGACGACTCCTGGCATGGTGGTGTACCTGCAGGTGATGGAGTCAACCTCTCTAAAGGTGTCTTACAGACTAAAGGGGAGAGGGACCTGCATGATTAGCATATCACTTGCTTAGGCAATTGAGTTAATTATGAAATGTCGAGTACCACGCCAGATATTGCTTTTGCACTAGATCCAATAAGCAGATATATGAATCCAATCCTGGAGAAATATTGGGAAGCAGTTATTAAACATAAGTGAATGTTCTAGGGAAATGATTACGACAGCCTCCTTCAGGAGACGGTTATCATTTCAGGCTTCCAAGGTGACCTGGATGACAGAGTGACTGTCAGAGTTATAGTTTTTCCCTCTTTTGCGGGACAGTATGTTGGACAGGTGGTCTAAGCGGATACTGAGGAAAGGCATGGTGCAGAATACTGATTAAATTCAGTGGATGATACAGTCTAAGAAGTTTGCTGGAATTGGAGTTCTTTTGTGAACTGGGTCCCATCAGATATCCAGACAAATTCTAAGATAAGTATTGCTCTTTTCGGGAGATAGTTTTCTCCGCGAAGTTGAGATATAGAGAGATAGAGAAAGAAACATTGATGCGGATCCACTCACTGAGGCTATTTCTCGAACACAATCATTTTCGCAAACGGGTTCTGCGAACTGATTAGTAGAGAAGTTTGGTGTTCGGTATCACACGGGCTGTGAGTATGCGAAATCGCAATAATTGGCCTTAAGTGCAAGTGGGAGATTGTTGGCTATAGTGCCCTCAAGGCAATTACCATAGTCGCGGACAGATGATTATGATGATTGATGCAGGATCTATACCGATAAAACAGTCTTACTCAAGATGATAGTATGCTATCTGGTTTGTCTTTATCATCATGTTGATTGAGCCCATATGATTTTTGCTTGACTGCTAGCATTATGATGGCGATCATATATGTGGGAGCTGGGGTCTATAAGCACATCCTTAAATGTCCCTAGTCGTAGGAGTATCGAGACCGGGCATCGATACTCCAGTGTAGACTAGTGTATACTGATCGAGACCCCGACGAGGGGCGGTGGCCAGGTCTCACAAGCCATTGGTGTTAGTTTATTCACCTAAGATAGTATGCAGGTGCTCATTGGGTTATGAGTACACTGGACGGACTCGCCGGGAACCTGCTAGTTGGTATTATACCTACTATCAGATAGCAGTTCTCAGGCGACATGTGTACAGGTTAGTCTGTCGACCTAAGATCGTCATTTGTCTCGTGTGAGTTCCCACTGTGCTTTGATTACTACCCTACCACGGCTCAAAGGAGTCGTGCAAATAGGTTTTAGTTGGGTACAGTCCTGAGCCACATGGAGGCAGTGATCGGATCGTCAGAGATTCGTCTCTCCCGGTATTGGGGGTTGATGTCGCATTGTGTACGGGTGGCCATCACCAGAAATCCATGGCCATGGTGAACGAGAATTACCGATCCAGGATCGATAGTTTCTCAAGTGGTGCTGGGTTACATGCCGACACTAAATATCGCGTTGTTAGGGGTCTGACTTTATCCACCCCCTAGACTCGATATGCGATGCTGTTAGACGAACGGATCGGACTGTACGGATATTGTCACTGTCAGGCTCAGTAGAGGTTCAGGATGAGTTTGCTCGTCGGCCTCCCTTTTGCTCAATACCTGGTTAGCCGTTACGTACAGCTAGTGCCGCTGATGTGTTTGTGGTTAATTCCACTGTCAGAGTATTGACGAGTCTTTAGAATCCCACACAGAGGGTTTTTACGGTTCAAGCGATATGCTGTACATGAGATATGTTGGTACATACAGGTGTCCGGTTAAATATGTGCACATGCTGCACAGACTTTAATCGGACGGTTGATAATACTAGAGGCTTAGGATTAAGCCGGATTATTAAATCGGGTTTTTGATTTAATAATTTACATATGTATTTATATATATGTATTCTAGTATTATTGTTCACTATTCGTTTTCTCTCTCGACTATTCGTATTTTGGTACGATTACGCGTATATGTATTTCGATACATGTACCGGGAAGTATTCCGTATTTTATACGGAATAGCTTCTAGAAGATTTGCCACCTCATTATTGATTTTCCTTTTTAGGAAATTCATTTGTTTTTTATAATGAGGTGGAGGGTGTGAGGTGGCATGAACATGGACATGGCATGGAACAAAGCATGGTTCATTTGTTTATTGGTTTTTGACTTTGGTTATTTTTTTCTTTTTTTGGAAATGAGAGGGGGAGAGGGGCCGGCCACTTTTGAGGAGGGTGGGGGTTCTTTTTCATTGTGTGATTACATGAAACATCACACTCTCTCACTCTCTCATGCTCCAAAAAATACTTAGCCATTTTTTTGTTGATGCCAAGTCTTCATCGCCTCCTTCATCTTCTATGGATGCTCTCTTGAGCTCATGGGTAGAGAGAAAAATGTAGTGACACTTCCATACACCTCGACTCTCCATCGCTAGCGACTTTGGAGCGTCAGTTGCCTCGTTTGTCTAGGCTGGAGCTTGCGCCGTTTCCCTCAGGTGGATCATCAGAGATGGAGGAAGACCGGCAACCAAACCACATCAAGGAGCCGCTAGGAGCTTGGAATGAAGACCGAAGGACACGGATCAACTCGGTATAACGATTCTAACTCTTAGTTAGTTTGCTAGTTTAGGGTTTAAGGTTGATCCAGGATTCGGGTAGCGGTAGCGCCGGTTCTAGAAATTTTTGTTCCGCATTTTGGCCGCGTTTCGACGGCCGGGGCGCTGCCTCGACCCTACAGCCATTGCTGCCGTTCTAGACTATAAGACCCTGCAGGAGGATGAGTATAACATTGTTCTAAACTAGGTTTAGAAGTGCACGTGTATATGACTCTGCCGGAGGGTTGCTGTAGTCAGTGGGAGCAGCGGAAGTATAGTGAGCAAGTAACTTATATCTATTTATAGACTAAAGCAGGTATAGCGGAAACATATCATCTATTTTTGATATCACAGTAGTTTGACTTCATCAAAATAAGTGATGGATCTGGTAAGAAGGTAGTAGGATGTGATGTTCTGGTATTTGGACGACATACACTTGATAGGGAGAGATCTTTCTATACTACGATCGGTTATATAGTGTGGTTGTCACAAGGTGGTGTCTCCACATATGATATGAATATAATATCAGGGATTCTGGGGACTAGATCTATGGTTTTAGATCTAGATTTAGGTAGTGTCCTAATCTGGGTATTTTGACATTATTCTAAAGGTGTTTTAGAATGGTTGACTCCTGGCATGGTGGTGTACCTGCAGGTGATGGAGTCACCCTCTCTAAAAGATGTCTTTTCAGACTAAAGGGGAGAGGGATTTGCATGATTTGCATATCACTTGCTTAGGCAATTGAGTCAAATCATGTGATGTCAAGTACCATACCGGATATTGTTTTTGCACTAGCTGCAATAAGCATATATATATTAATCCAATCCTGGTGAAATATTGGGAAGCAGTTAAGAACATAAGTGGATGTTCTAGGGATATAGTAACGACAGCCTCTTTCGGGAGACGGTTATCATTTCAGGCTTCCAAGGTGATCTGGATAACAGAGTGGCTGTCTGAGTTATAGTTTTCCCTCTTTTGAGGGACAATATGTTGGAAAGGCGGTCCAAGCGGATACTGTGGAAGGCATGGCGCAGGATACTGATTAAATTCAGTGGATGATACAGTCTAAGAAGTTTGTTGGATTTGGAGTTCATTTGTGAACTGGGTCACATTAGATATCCAACGAATTCTAAGACAGGTATTGCTCATTTCGGGAGATAGTTTTGTCCGCGAAGTTGAGATATAGAGAGATAAATATAGAAACACTGGAGCGGATCCACTCACTGAGGCTATTTCTCGAACGAAATAGTTTCGCAAACGGGCTTTGCGAGACTGATTAGTAGAGAAGTTGGGTGTTCGGTATCACACGGGCTGTGAGTATGCGATATCGCAATAATTAGCATTAAGTGCAAGTGGGAGATTGTTGGCTATAGTTACCTCAAGTCAATTATTGAATCGCAGACGCGTGATTGTGATGATTGAGGGAGGACCTATACCGGTAGAACAGTCTTACTCGAGATGATAATATGCTATCTGGTTTGTCTTTATCATCATGTACATCAGTAGGTAGCATTACATATCATTATTACATGTTGATTGAGCCTATAAGATTCTTGCTTGACTACCATCATTATGATGGCGATCATATATGTGGGAGCTGGGTGGTCTATAAGCACATCCTTAGTCATGAAAGTATCGAGACTGGGCATCAGTGCTCCAGAGTAGACTAGTGTATACTGATCGAGACCCCGACGAGGGGCGGTGGCCGGTCTCACAAGCCATTGGTGTCAGTTTGTTCACCCAAGATAGTATACAGGTGCTCATTGGGTTATGAGTACACCGGACGGACTCGCCGGGAACCTGCTAGATGGTATTATATCTATTGTCAGATTGCAGTTCCCAGGTAACATGAGTACAATATAGTCTGTCGACCTGAGATTGTTATTTGTCTCGTGTGAGTTCCCACTGTGCTTTGATTACTATCCTACCACGGCTCAAAGGAGTCGTGCAAACAGGTTTTAGTTGGGTATAGTCCCGAGCCACATGGAGGCAGTGAGCGGATCGCCGGTGATTCGTCTCTCCCGGTATTGGGGGTTGATGTCGCGCTGTGCACGGATGGCCATCACCAGAAATCCTTGGTCAAGGTAGTCGAGAATTACTGATCTAGGATCGTAGTTTCTCAGGTGATGATGGGTTTCATACCGACACGAATTAGCGTATTATTAGGGGTCTGACTTTATCCATCCCTCTAGACTCGATATGCGATACTCTTAGACAAACAGACCGGACTGTACGGAGATTGTCACTGTCAGGCTCAGTAGGGATACGGATGAGTTTGCTCGTCGACCTTCTTTTCGCTCAATACCTGAGTAGCCGTTACGTACAGCTAGTGCCGCTGACGTGTTTGTGGTTAAACCCACTGCCAGCGTATTGACGAGTCTTTAGAGTCCCACACATAGGTTTTTCACGGTTCAGGCGATATGGTGTAGATGACGTATGTTGGTACATACAAGTGTCCGATTAAATATGTGTACAGGCTGCACAGACTTTAATCGGACGGTTGATAATACTAGCGGCTTAGGATTAAGCCGGATTATTAAATCAGGTTTTCATTTAATAATTTATATATGTATATATATATATGTATTCTAGTATTATTGTTCACTATTCATTTTCTCTCTTGGCTATTCGTATTTTTGTATGAATACGCGTATATTATTTCGATACGTGTACCGGGTTGCATTTCGTATTTATACGGAATACCTTCTAGAAGATGACCACCTCATTATTTGATTATCATTTTAGAAAATCAATTTGGGAAATGAGGTGGAGGGTGAGTTGGCATGAACATGGGCTTGGCATGTAAAGAGGCATGGTACACATTTGTTTATTGTAAAAAGGAAGGAGATATTTTTATGCATGGTTGTAAATTGTTGGAACTATATTCTTCACATGCCATCAAAGTATTTTTCCTTCAATTGATCATTCTCTCTCACATGAGAAACTTGGCCATTTTTCCATGGTTGCTCATGCCATTGTTTTTCCTCACCCCTCATTCTTCTTCTTGAGTTGCTCTTTGGAGCATTTCGATGAGAGAAATTATAGCGAGATAATCCTACACCTCCACTCTCCATTGCTAGAAACCTTCGAGCATCGGTTGCCTTGCTAGGCAAGGCTGAAGCTTGCGCCGTTTCTTTCGGGTGAATTATCGTAGATGGAGGAAAACCGACAACCAAATTCGATCCACGACCACCAGGAGCTTGGGATGATGGTTGAAGACCCGAAGGACTTGGTTCATTCGGTATAACCATCTAACTCCTTTTTATATATTTGCTAGTATAGGGTTTAGGGAAGATCCGGGCATCGGATTGTGGTAGCGCCAGTTAAGAAAATTTTTGTTCCGGATTTGGTCACGGTTTGATGGCCGGGGTGCTGCCGTAACCCAACAAAGAGGAGGATTCATTTTTGCTTGGGGGATTGAACGAGGACGCCGAGAAAGCTGCAGGTTTTTCTTTTGGGTAAATAGTAAAAAAAAACCCAAGCATTTTTCCTTGCTGTTAAAACCCCCGGGCCTCGAAACGGTAGTCAAACCTTCCAGGAAAAGTTTTTAATTCTCACAACCCCTTGTGATATCTAGTAATTGCCTGCGATATTTAATATTCTACGATATATAAGCAGTTGCTAGCGTTATCTAAACAGATGGGCCAAGGTTGCAAAAGATCAAGGCATCGATGGACAAAGATTGGGGGGATGATAGTGATAGTGAGGATGATGGTGGGAAAATCGAAGCTGTGTGGTTGACGGAAAGAGGAGATGATAATAGCGAAGGAGATTGGACTTTGGATGTAGTGAAAAAGTGGAAGGAGGTTCCGGTCTCGATTGCGGTGTTGAAGGAGCTGAATCCAACACAAGTGTTTAAGTAGGCAATCGTCAAAGCCACCAGAGTCGGGGCTGGAGCGGAAGGATTGGGGATACCAATGAAGAGCGCTCGACAGCAACTAAAGTGGGGGGATAAATAGTTTGAAACACATGATCTCATTGAGGCGGCGGTCCGAGCTAAGACCCCCAAATCGGTATGAGAAGGTATAATCTCTCACAACTTTACAATTGCGGATTATGTAATGGTTGGTTTTCTTTTTTCAATTGCTAGAGCATGTAGGGGTGTCGTTGGGCTCTTTTCAAGAAGAGAGACGACGAAATATTCTTTTACTTAGAGGTTGGGAACGGTCGAATGCAGGCTTTTCATGGAGTCATGAAGGTAATGGGGTTCAAACCGCAATTGATAGAGAGGAAATACGATTGGTTTAATAATGAAGTCGGTATTTTAGAATGTTAAGGGTATGAAAATCGCTGGGAAACGCAGACGGGTGAGAGGGACGTTGAGAGGAGTAAGCCATGTATTGTTGGTTTATTGGAAACCAAAATCTCAGACCCGTCTTTTGACTGGTTTAGGAATGAGAGTTTAGCTTTGGTGG
The DNA here is from genome assembly GCA_030015575.1 of Agapanthus africanus. Classification (NCBI taxonomy): domain Eukaryota; kingdom Viridiplantae; phylum Streptophyta; class Magnoliopsida; order Asparagales; family Amaryllidaceae; genus Agapanthus; species Agapanthus africanus. The sequence continues at coordinate 390,157,234 of CM057350.1, forward strand.
ACGAGTGGATGTTTCTTCCCTCAGTTGGACAGTCGAAAGGTATTACTTTAGGTTATAGTTTAATGGTTTTTGATTTGTTGGATGTCTCTAAAAGGATTTTCTGTTACTTTTAGGCTATGTCAAAGGATTGATAACATGACTATGATTCTCTTCGGTTTATGGTCCGAATGTTGTCACTGCGAGACCTCGGTTCTGGGACGAATTGAGAATGATTAGAAATAGGTGGTCGGATCCCCGGGGGTTTTGACTCCCACTTCGAGGTCAGGGCGTTTCTGATAGCAAGGAAAAATGCTTGGGTTTTTTTGACAATTGACCCAAAAGAAAAACCCGCAGCTTTCTTGGCATCCTCACTCAATCCTCGAGCAAAAATGAATCCTCTTTCTCCTGCTGCTCAAACCCTAAACTCCCATGAGCCTGAGATCCTTTTCAGAGAGGGAATCTCCCTTTTCTTCTCTCGATGGACGGCGCTTCAGATGGCCTTCGACAACCAGTGGGATAGCAAGGACTCGCTCCAGAAATCTCTCGACCTCGCCTCCGCCGTGTTCTCCTTTTTCTCTCAACCCAAAGATCAGGCCTTTAGTCTTTTAGGGTTAGGGTTTATCGATGATGATATTTTGATTTGATTTGATGTGGTGTTTGTTTATTTTTCTATTCAGATCAACTTTTCATAGATGATCTAGAGAACTTACTGTACGAGGCCGAGAATTCTCTTAACTTGGAGCTTGACAATGACAGCTTTGAGGCCTACGGGTTTTTAACATCTTAATGTTTGGGCTAGCCCCAAGTTCAAACAGTAAGGCGGCGGCGCACCCGACGGCCTTGCATATATTTCCATGTTCCTGTCTTATAAAATTCCATAAAGAACCAAAACAATGTCAAAATACAAAAAAAATTTGTATCTACACACTTCAACAGATTATACAAAGCTTGCAAAAAGAAAAAGCCCAATTTAATTAAAGATTTGATTTACTGTGATACTTGATTATCTACTCGCTTTACAATCTTGTATGAATTTTATGTTTTCAAAGAGCCTGAAATCAAATATAAACAGATCTAGATATTAAGGGTTATTCAAATATGGATTTGTTTATTCTCATATCATTAACCAAATTAACTTTTGCTAAATTTCCAAAAGAAATAATTAGGCTTGGTCTAGGGTACCTTAGGAATTAATGATCCTAATCTTTGTTTTAAATTTATTTTCTCTGTTTTATCCAATGCAAGACATCAACGGAAGTACAAAGCAACATTTTTCAAAAAGAAAAGTGTGCTTTATCGCGGTTGTCTTTGATGAGATCGACGACATAAGACTTCATATCTGTATCCGGATTGTAATAGAATTCTATTGATGATATACTTGAACCTTCTTGTTTTTCTAATTTCCTTTGCTTTTATTGGTTTCATTTTCTTTCCTTTAATCTGTATGAGACAATGTTATCCTAGACTCGTATTTATTTAGATGAGACGGGCTTTCAGCTCTACTCTTCTGCCCCAAAAAGAAAGAAAAAATGATGAAAATGATGTCTTTGAGAATTTAATTACGATCGACGAATAAGAATGATTAGAGTGTTGATATCTGGATTAACAATATGAGGTTGAGATTGTTAAGGATGACGGTGAAGCGATGTTGATGATGATCGACCGTATCCAGCGAAGAAACAAATTATTTCCATGCATGCATGCATGCTTCATTTACGAAAGAAAAAAATGTATCATCGATGCAACTTCTTATAATATCTCTGTGAAAATTGCTTCAAATTATAATTTCTTTCAAAAGAGGAATAATAGATACAAAAAGTTTTTAAAAAATAAACTTGAACAGCTTGTGATCAGAAGATCAATTAATCTGCAAGACTGATCCCTTGCACTGGGCCAGAATATACTCTCTGTATAAGGAACATCGTGCTCAGCACAAGTCTTCGATTTCTCATTCTTCATGAACTTTTCATCTCAGGATCATAACAATCCTTCCTCCCACTGTCATCGAAAAGCACAATCTCCCCATCGTGAATTGCCACCGCCACCGGCTTCGTATGAAACGATAAGGCCGGGTGGTGATCAACCATCGCCGATAGATCAATGACGTACTGTTTTATCCACTTGCACTTGCTATAATCTTTTAGTACCCATATGTCTATTCGCGTTCCTTTAGGGTCTGTATCCGCTACATAGAGATATCCTCCCAACTCTACCACTCTAGAACACGCGAACCTCAAGCTTCCTTCTGGATGCAGAATCAAAACAAACTCATCGGTCTTGATATCAAAAGAAAGACCAATCTCTAGACATAATTGTCCATGCCGGCCGTTTTCCAAGATCCAATGTATAACGCCATTAATAAAAATAGGTAAACTCCACAAAGAGGGTGAAAGCGGAGGATCGCCGACTACCTATTTGAAATCAACAAAATTGTAAGAACAATAAGAATTATATTTGAAAGCATCAAAATTTCGTATTTATATTTCTTTTTAATCGACAGTACCTTTCAACAGGAAGGGGAATGGAAATCCCTGAACATATAGATCTCGTATCTAGGTTGTATCCTAAATCTACGACGAAATATTCTAACTACCTTGTACTCTCCAGTAATGACATTAAAGCCTAGACCGGCATGAGGAATGCCGGAGGTTAATCCGCAGTGTGGGCGTCCAGTTGGGAGTGCTCTTAGTTTCTGGACGTTTGGATTCACCAAATAGATGTCAATGTCATCGGCGCATTTCAACCCTTCGAAGGAGTTGGTCATCGAATAAGAACACCACTCTCGTAACACCCCGCTTAAATCAAACTTGTTATCGTATCCTTCGAAAGAAAACTTCACGGAGTAATAACACAGCAGATGGTTAGGGCAAGATAGTGACACAATGGTTTGTCTTCTTTGCATTAGCTTGAAAGTTGGAGTATTCCTTGATGAAACGATTTTCGGATTTTAGCGATTTCCATGACTTGCATGCACATCTCAATCTTTGAAGATGTTTTGCAGGAAGTCTGATGAGTATTAAAACAATGAGATTGAAAGACAGCTCGATGCTCGGCTTCCTCATCACAAGCTTTGGTTTTGGACACACTTGCTCTCTTTCATTGCCATTTCCAATCATCGTCGCCGTCCTCATTCGTTTTCTTTCATGTTGTGGGTTGAATTCCATTTTCGTAGATAGGACCGAAATCCTGGATGACAATTATCATTTAGAGAAATAATATAACAAAATTACATATGTTACAACATTTCTACCGCATAGATAGATTACCCGTCCAAACCCATTCGCTGTTGACGGGTAAAATTGCTCTTCCAAACCAGCCCGAAGTTAACATGTTGAAAACCTAAACCCGTCTGTGTTTGAATAGGGCGGGTTTAGATTTATATAGCCCGAACGAACCCAAACACGAACCCGCATCCACCAGCAACTTGTATCGATCCGAACCCGCTAGCTTAATAAACATTGAACCGTTTTAATTTTACAGTTAAGATTAAAACCCTAAACCTATATAACTTAGAGTAATACATTACCTACAAGCTTGAAATTCAACCACAATCTAAGAAAAAATGGTAAGATCCACAACACCTAGATACTAGTACCAAACAAGTGTGGTTCTATGGTGTTTGTTTCTTGGTTAGATTGCGATAGGATTTCAAGCCTGATAGGTTAAGCATTTTTCTATAAGTTATTTAAATCCTATTCTCACTTCTCATATCTGAAGTTTAATTGAGCTGCATCCTTTTTTAGTCTTCTCCCTCTTCTCTTCTCTTTTCATCTTTTTGGATTTAGTTCACGATCGTAGGATTAATGGAGAATGCCACGGTTTCCACTTCTAAAATCAAACAATAGTAGAAAACTATGGTTTCAAGAAAAGAGAGAGAAAGCTAAGGTTTTATGGTTCATTACTTTATTTTATATAAATTAAACGTCAAATTTAGTATGTTGAAACCAATATCACCCGAAACTGCGTTTAACCTGCATGAACTAATTAAACCCAAACCCGTCCCAACCTGTTGGGTTCGTAGCGGGTTTTTATCTACCGATTCTGCCCATTTTAGCGGACTCGGATACATTTATGGTCCAAAACCCGTCCAACCTGATTCGTGCACAACCTCGGATATAAGTATAACATGCGTATAAGAATTGTAATAAGCGGCGTCTTAAAATAAATATAATTATGGCCCACTGCTTACAAGTTTTCAATATAGCTGCATATTATAAAATACGAATTATTGACCGAAAATAATACTTCTGATGAATCCTCCTTCTCTGAACTGTAATAACCCGCAGCTTTCTCGGCGTCCTCGCACAATTCCCTAGGAAAAGATGAATCCTTCTCTTTCTTCTCATGCTGCTCAAACCCTAAACTCTTCCAAGCCTGAGATCCTTTTCAGAGAGGGAATCTCCCTCACCTTCTCTCGATGGACGGCGTTTCAGATGGCCATCGACAACCAGTGGGGCGGCAGAGACTCGCTACGGAAATCCCTCGATCTCGCCTCCGCCGTCTTCTCCTTTTTCTCTCAACCCAAAGGTTAGACCTTTAATCTTTTAGGGTTAGGGTTTATTGATGATGATATTTTGATTTGATTTGATGTGGTGTTTGCTTATTTTTCTTTTCAGATCAACTTTTCATCGATGATCTGGAGAACTTACTGTATGAGGTCGAGAATTCTCTTAACTTGGAGCTCGACGATGGCAGCATTGAAGAGGTACTTTTCTTTTTTTCCCGTTTTGATTTCTTCTGTAAGTTGTTCCATAGCAGTCCTCAAAGTATCTTTACACAATTTTGGTTTTTTTTTGGACAGTCATAAGTTAAATCGGAGGAAAATGTTGAATTGATGTCGCCATCTTCTTCATCCCATTCTTTTGAAATCCTAACAATCAATCCTCATTCTCTTAAAACTCGCATCTTGTGGAAAGTGCCGCTGAACGAAACCGGCTGTTTTGAACAAGATCCAATCAAGCTCGTAAAATTAGCCTATTTCATTCGCTTCTTATAAGAGGGTGTTGGTTTACTTCGTCACATATTATACATATGAAGAATTTTATGCAAGATGTATGCACTTTTTGATGTTTTAACTTAATGAGATGATATCAATCAAATCTATACAGTTAGTTGACTTTGTATCCACATTCTTATTTGGTTCATGGAGTTATTTAGCTGAGTTAACTAAAAGAAAGAGAGGAGCTTACAACGTACCACTGGGTCTATATTCGATCGCGATCACTGACTACGAAACATATTATCACCGACGCTATAATAAATTTTTGACCGAGCTTCACTTCAATATACATAACATGCAGGCTGCATTTCTTTTATGCAGACTTTTTAAGCTCATTTTCTTAAAGTTGTTTCTTTGGTTTAAACGGAACAGCTCTATCCCTTGTTCTTAAAATCATTTTTAATCTGATTTAATCTCCCGTTTGAGGATTTCCCGCTCTACAATCTATTGCACATGATTTTTTCTTATTGATTTTTAATCAACCATACTATGATGAACTATCCTATCTTTATTATTTTCTTATATTTCTGGCCTCTGCCTCCTGATTTTCAAACATCCTGCATTCTTCCTCCTTATTTTAAGTCTTGTTCTTTTGTTGCTAATTGCTTCATACATCACTGTAGCCTTATCACTTGCAGTTCAGAAAATTTGTTAATGCACTATCACTTCTATGGAGGGGGGGGTGGAACGATCATGATTTTGAGGTCTAGAAGTTCCATTTGTTGCTTAAGCTTCAATGATGATCTCATGTATAGGTTGCAGAGCAGTTAATGGAGATGCATGAAGACTGTCTTCAAGGAAATTATGAAAGAATTGAAAAGCTAAGGATGTCGGTTCCTGGAAGGAATGCTATTGCTCAAAGCAAAAGGGTAATTTTATATACTTCGACTAATGTAGACATGATCAATTTATTTCATTTTCTTTTTATAGAGCATGTTTCAGTCTTTCAGCATGTATAACCTTAATTATGTTGAATGTCCATGAAAGATCCATAGATTGAGCTCTCTATACTACATGTTTAGCTATGTTTAATTCTATCCATCACTTATGCTGAATTTGCAATGATTCTCTATGCAAATTGAAACAGGTTATCTTTGGGAATATGTTGGTGTGCTAATGGCTAGCGTAAAGAACATAACACATTCAAGTGGGTGCATCCGAAAATTTTGTTCGATGAACAAATGATATGAAAATTTATCAATTCATTCATAAAAAGCGATGAATTCATTCAAGCACTAAAGAAGGCAGCATAAAAAAATTTCCATTCATTCAAGAGAGTAGTTTGAAACCTTTTTTCATTCATTGAATACACAAATCCATTCATACTTTGTAAATATGTATGGACACAATTGATCGACTCAGATTGTTCAATACCCCTTGGACTCGAAAATAAATACCATGAGAAGATTTTTTGACCTTTCCACAAACAAGTTTCCATTCAAGAAAGCAGCTTGAAACCACCTCTACTGATTCTTGAAGTGGATTGCCAAGCGGAAGTTCAACAATGACGCATTTTGAGCTGTTCACATCCAACGCATTGAGAACGCAATCTGCACCAACATGTGTAGCTGTAACTTCATGTCAAACAGTCATTTAGCCTTGAAGTATACATATTGATTGGAAATAACCATAACAAGGAACATACAACTTGTTAAAGGAGAATGTCCTGAGCACTGAAAAGTGCATTTTTGCAAGTGTAATACACAAAATTAAGAATGCTAATCAGTCATTAGGAATTACCTTTGCAGCTTTTCAATGCCCAAACCAAATAAAGCAGTCGGAACGACGAACCACAAACCGCACTTTACTTGCTGCAACCTTATTATATTACTTTTGGAAGTTTTCTATGATTAGAGAACAGCTTTGGAAGTTATATACGACAAGAAAGTTTGAAACCTTGTTTTGGCATTGCTTTTAAAGTTGTCTCTGATAAGAGAACAGCTTCGACATGCATCTATGCATCTATTAAACTTCCTGTAACAATCTAACAAGATTTTTGGTAGTACAAAGTCCTCTTTGCCATTTATGCAAGTCACTTCAGATACATAGGCACCTCCTGTCATGGAAGAAAGTTTGAAAAGGCGACTGAAATAGGCCGGCCAACTTCCAACTTATGAAAAGAATAGTGTGCATGTTAACTACCCTAACAATCTTTGAAAACTAATAGAATTCAATATTAAAGACTTTTATAAAATCTTATATGAAATATGATTTACGGGTTCCTCTAATATCATATGTATAATTAAGGCGTGTGCATAGCACTTAGAAACAGCATTAACACATTTAGAACTTGCTAGCTATGGCTTGATTTTCTTGATAGAAGTCTATGATCAGATGACTTGCTACTTATCAAGCAAGAGATGTGATGGACATCATTTCTTGTGTGTTAGCTTTTAAAATTCCTTGACTTGTGATAAAGATCACTATATAAAATTCCCAAGAAGTTAAATCATAGCTTTTGTCACATTTTTTTCATACAATGTTAATCTCCAAAGGTTTGTGTTACTGGTGGAGTGGTGGTTGTGGGCTGCTATGAAAGAAATATTAGGCTAAATTTTGGATAAGCGTCATGATGTGGTTTTGGTTTACACTCCTTTCATATAAGAACTAACATATTCTTTTTGTTTTATAGCGAACTATCATCTACAGCCTGTTGACTAAATTATTATGATTCTTTGTTCTTCATGATAATTAAAACGAGGATAGCGTTTTTACCTTGTCGGCTATCTAAACTGTACAGGAGGGGGCAATTTCCATTATGGGTATTTAAAGTTCACAGGCTGTTCATGGTAGTTAGTATGATAAGGGCTCTTTGTTTGTGAGGAACATAAATTGAGTTTGATTTGCACCAAAATTTGGAGCTTATCTCATCGGATTTGCAATTATGTAATTCGTTTATATGGAGTTTTAATCCCAGTATCAGTTCACGGTTCAATTCAATTTTTATGAGATATGAGAAAAGAAATCTGGAACGAGAAGAAGAACTGGCTAATTTTAATTGCTTGAGGTGACATCAGTGACAAAATCCATCTAATTCTACCAACTACATCTCATGAACCAGTGGTTTTCACTCATTTGATTTTGTGACGTTTTATCGTTTTGATGATGAAATGAAATTTGAATTCCATTCAAGTTCCTCGAAACGAAGAATTGAAAGTCGCTAATCCAACAGAACAAGGGATCATCTCGTTAATTCTATTTGATTCCTTCCACTCCATGTGAACAGAACAGCTCCTGAAGCAAATTGTATAGTAGTTTTCTGCAAAATAAAAAAATAAATTTTCTTGTTTTTTTCCTAAATTTTTTAAATAAATTTTGGGGATAAATTTAGCCTTCTATGCGCTTTCACTTCATTCTAAAGTTTTGTTCTGGACACCTTTTGCAAGCTTTGAAGCCAATCTAACTGTTACTTCTTTTCTTGAAGGTGATTAATGATGATGAGGATGATAGCTCAGATGAAGAGGCATCAGATATGATGCTCGATGAGCCTGCCATTCCTGAAATGGCTGTAGAGAAGAAACCATCACCGAAGCTAGAAGAAATGCCCGATAATGGAGGATGGATGGTTGTTACCCCGAAGAAAAATAAGGGCAAGAGACCAGGATGAAAGCATGTTCCATCTAGGCTTTGATGGGGATAATGATTATTATTAGGATTCTTTCTTGAAGTATCAGCTCTTTTGTTGCTTATGTTTCTCAATGCTCATATGCTATATAGGTTTTCTGGTTTTTTTTAACATGAGTTTCTTATTGGAGAAAAAAAATCTGGGTAGTTTAATTTAGAATTAGCAGGTTAAGATGGGATTACTATGTATTTTTCCGTTGTGTTTGTTACTGGTATTGTTTTAAATCGTAGGCTGTAACATGAGCTCTATAGATGTTATATCATCTTTGATATATTTAAATCGTGCTTGTATAGGAATTTGGTGCAGAAGTCGATCATTTACAATGACTAATGGAATAAAAGTTTGGAAAATAATTCTAGGGATTCCATTTTGGATAAATAAATCTTGGAACTCATATGCATTCTATCATATGAAATTTCTATCGATTTTTTAAATTTGTAGATGTTTGGATAGTTTGGGATAAGAATATGCATTTAATGCTTATCTTTTCTTTTCATACATGGTTGAGTTAAAATATTCTTTTTTTGAAAGAAAGAGAATGAGAACAACACAGTTTTCAAGAAGATGGAGAGTGAAAAAGGTTTGGGGAAAAAATAATTAGGTCTTAGCTAATTTTTTTAATTCCATGGAAGGACCTATTTGAGGTATTTTTTCCCTATGGGTTTATCCATGAAAATGCTATCCAAACAACCTTCTTTTAAAGGATTGCGTTGATCCGGGGGAGAATGGAATATAGTATTTTTATCTTATGGATTGTGTGTATCCAAACATGCCCTAACTAAAGTATGTTGAACCGGGGAGAGTGATATAAGTGATTGTAATGAAAATGCTATATTAAGATCGAATTTTGGCAAATCTAATGTAATTTCTCTTCACTAATCTTGATTCCTCCTTTTTCCCTCCTAATTTTTCACTGTATGCTTATTTATTTGATTAGTGTTCTATGTAACTGCATGAATGTCTGACTGCATTTAAGATTGAGTTCCTTGTTGCGTCCAGTTATATATGCTAGATGAATATAAACAATTTTATGTTACATGGTGAACATTGAACACATATGACATATTAACAAGTTCTTGTAGTCGTATTTGTTAATATCAGAATTAGTCTATGCGGGCATGTTACGAAATGTCAACTTAGTTGATCAATATCCGATCTGATCCATTATATTCATCCAATCATGCCTTCAGTATGCCTGCTAGGGACTGAATTCGATATGTTAAAATGAAGTAATATTGTGCCACAAACGTCTGGTGTTAAACGAAGTGCTTTGGGTAATAGAAGATGCATGAGTACCGGTCTCTCAATGAGGGGTTCATATTGTTGGATTCTGCATGAATTATGGCTCAGCATCTAAAAAATTTACTAAGCAGTTTTGAGTGGCACGGTGGCTGATATGTATCAGCATGTGTTTTCTGACCATAAAAAATTTGCATCTCGTAGGGTTTATGAATGCAGATCAAACTGTGACCGGTGCTTAAGCTTTTAGACTATAAAAAAACTGTACTGACTTAGCAGCTGAAGCTTGCTTCTCTCATCAAAAGAAATTGAGATTTTAAATTGCAGGCAATTGTAGATAGTAATGCTGGAATTTTCTGTAGAATAATTTACCCAAATTACAGATTCTCAGTAATGGTTCATATTTTTTTTGGCACATAAAATCATTCGAACTGCAGGTAAGTTGTGGTTTTTACAGTGCGACTGTATTACATACTCGCGACTATTTCTAATTTCCTTTTTGTTTCTGTTTGAGCTGTCATTATGGTATTAATTTGAATAGGTTATTGTATTTTCGGTAATTATTATTATTATTTTGTACATGGATGAGTCATTGCAGAATTGTACTTCAGTCACTTTTGAGTCATTTTTGCTTCATCCGATTTCTGTTTCATTGCTGAATGCTTGCTTGTGTATATGCTCGGAGTCTAAATTGTTTCTTGGCTTGCCAATTTGTGCTAATTGAGTTGGAAGGGCTGATCGAAACTTATTTCTTGTTGTGCTATTTGAAACAAACGCTTTGGCTTTTGGAATTAAATGTTATTGTAGCCTAGAGTCATATTTACATATTTATACAGAAAAATTCAGCATGCTGATTGGATCATATGTTAAGCTTTTGGTTGCAATTGTCTCTTCTTATTTTTCCCTTGTCATATTTTGAGGTGTACAGATTCATAGATGCAGGGAGGGAATTTTATGATTGTTTATTTACTGTAGCACGACGGTTTCCATATGACAGCTAATTAAGCCTTATTTTTCCTTGTAAAAGAAAAGGTGAGATGCTTTTATATGCAAAATATTTGCCAAGGCCTCAACAGAACTGGGTAAGATGTGGTGCTTCAATGGTTCGTTTCTTGCCAGTTTTATATAAGGCGAAGCTCTAAAGCAAGTAAAAAAGTACAGGGGTTTGCTGTTGATCCTATAACCGACTTGTGTATTTTCCATGGATGTTAAGTAATATGGGCAGAAATACAAATATTTCGTTATTTCATTATTCATATTTATCGTATCCATCTTCTGGACAGCAAAACTTGAACAGAAAATAAAGCGTCATGCAACATTTTCTAATGATATATTCAACTTGAAACTGATAAAGAAACAAAAACAAAATTAAAAGTTTGTGATCATTTATTAACAAATTATGACCAAAGCTTTTCAAAAGCAATTTCCTATTTTATTTTAAAGCTAAAACTAAGGTGGCATACCATCTATCAGATGATCTAGCATGGACATGGAGCCCTTCCTGCTTCTTTGATCTATATCATGATATAATAGAAATCTGAGATAATTGGAGAATTGTACATCATCAATCTTAGTGGTCCCCCCCTCCCCAACTTTAATTTGTTAAAAAAGTTAGATTTAAGAAAATAAAAAAGAAACCAACCAGATGCTCGTCAATAATACATTAGTGTACCATGGTTTTAATGTCTGTTTCATCTCTTTTTTCGCTCTTCGACAGCTTTTTTCCCTTCTTTTGTGGGAGCAACCTTCATGACGTAGAATTGTTGGCCTCTTGTTTTGGTGAAAGCAGTGTTCTGCTGACCATTACCGTTTGGTTATGACTAGAAGTTATCTTCCCCTGAAAAAAAATTGTTTTTGTTTTACTTATTTTCAGACCTGTGTGTGAGAGAGAGAGGAAAAGGGTTATCAGCTCTCTAACTTGTTAATTTTTGTGGGGGGAGACTTGCATATTTTTATTTATATAAGTGTACATGTACATGGTTTTTGATATAAGTGAGTTCCATCAATAAGACTCGAGCTTTGTCGGGTTTATACCCATGCACTTTTTATAGATTTCTCGATGTGGGACTATTTTAATTCATATATCTTAACATTGTTGGATATGCATGCCCCAGAGGCCATTATATATATATATATATATATATATATATATATATATATATATATATAAAAGACAATCTTGCTCGATATGATAGTATACTATTTGGTTTGTATTTATCTTAACATGTGTATATATTTTACTTGTTATTACGTATCATTAATACATGCTGATAAAGCCCCCAGGATTATTGCTTGACTACCCGCGTTATGATGACGATCATATATGTTGGGGCTAGGTAGTCCATATGCACATCCTTAAATGTTTATAGTCGTGGGAGTATCGAGACTGAGCATCGATATTTCCGAGTAGACTGGTGTATACGTTTCTAGACTCCGACGAGAGGCGATGGTTAGTCCCACAGCCATTGGTCTTTTGCACCTAAGATCGTATATAGGTGCTCACTGGGGGTGAGTATACTGGACTTGTCGAGAACTTCTAAATGGTATTATACCTATCGTCAGATAGCAGTTCTGTCACGACCCGAAATATTAGCTCGTGACCAGCACTTAAATCACGCAACGTCTAGATACGTAACGTAATTCAAGTAAGCTGAAACCCAGAAATCTAAAGCTTTTTAAGAAAATAAGGGAGGTGAAGTTCTAAAATATAGGTATAATGAAATCAAGTTTTCTTAATGCATAGAAAAGAAACATAAAAATGCAAGTGAAATTTACTAGTTTGAAAACGTGTTTCGTCTTTTAAAAATTTGGGCAGCACCTCATTTGTATATTTTGATCTAAAACCACAAATACATAACAATGATAAAGGCATCCCCAAGCGGGAGCTAGCTCTTCGCCAAACGGCGGATCACAATCACGCAAGACAATATATATAAGTACACGACGCCCAACAGCGAAGATCACCACAAAAGATAAAGAAATAAGCAAGACATCAAAATCACAAGTAGCGGAAAATCTCTCGCTCTAAATCTCGCAACCACAATCTCACTAAGTCTCATTACTTATACAAATTCTAGTTTGATTGATGGAGTTAACTAGATACAATATGAAATATAAATACAAGAGTGAGTACGATACAAATGTCCTACCTATCAATGCAAAGCACCCGAATGCAACTGTGTGCCAGCGAAGTCGCTACTGATCCAAGCGATCAACCTGTAAGAACTGTGGCACAACGGGGGTGAGTTGCCAACTCGTGAGTAGAAAAATATCAACAGATAGAAATTGAATAAACGACTCCTAGGTCAACTATATGATAAAGGTAATACTATGATATTTAGGGTGACCGGGTCTGTAAATGTGCCAACAAGGTAGTCACTGCCTAAGCATGTGGATAGCATCCAACAGTATAATCAATGTATGTATGCGTGTGGATCTCGTCCAACCATATAATCAATGTATGTATGCATGTGGATCTCGTCCACGTGTCAACCACTGACACAATAACATCATGCATGCAAATATCATAAAAGCATATGCATGAAAGTATGAGGATATAAATCAACGGGTGTCCCTCGCGACACATCAAAATTATGGAACCTGAGTGTTCGGCATCGACACTCGAAACATCATGAAAACCGTGTCCAGCATCGACACGTAAATCCTCATATATCGGGCTCCGTCAGTCCGGATCGGCTCTCGGGCTCCGTCAGTTCGGATCGGCCCATATCATCTCTCGACTCCGGTCGGTATCCTCCGGATATCCGTCGAGCCCAAATACTATCACCGGTAGGTAGTAGTCCCACTGCCAGGCTCATCGTCTGCAGCACAGCAATCCGTTCTCGTCCCAGGGTACCATACCGGGTCCACCATGTACCCGCAATCGGCCTCATCCAGCTCTTCGAATTGGGTTTCATATGTCACACGTCTCATTACTGAGAAAACATATGGTTGACGCACTGAAATATCATATCAAGAGAAACCGGGTTTTTAAAACAACACATAATCTCTTTTAAAATGTCCACGGTTCTCAAATCTATAAATCTCATGAAAACAGCATATCTCAATGTGTAAAATCATAGAGCATGATGTATGCGACATATAATAGAAATGTAAGCATATCCGTATATCATGCAAAATGGAACAATGATATGACATATTAAGGGAAAACCGCTCTTTTAAATGATTCCAGTTTTTAAAATATAACACGCGGTTCCCAATTTCCCAATAAAACTAGTTATCTATGTAGGTACAATATATATATGCGCAAGTATAGAGGTACCAATGTGTATATGCGCCAATATGGGTATGCAATGTGTATATGCGCAAGTATGGACGTACCAATGTATGTGTGCACCAATATGGATATACGAATGTGTATATGCGCAAATATGGACGTACCAATGTATGTGTGCACCAATGTGGATATACAAATGTGTATATGCACAAGTATGGATGTATCAATGTATATGTATGTCATGATGCAGCAACCCTACTGTGTAGTGACATGTCAATTATTGATGATGAAGTGTGTGAGCCGGCAATCTGTGTACGTGTGACATACGCATCATCGATAATGGTGCAGGTGTACTAGCACAGGTATAAGTAATGCAATGCGAATAACATGAATGCATCATAAGGTAAATTGTCAGCTAAAAGCTATAAGGTATACATATCTAAGATGATCGAGTCGGTGAATCTATCAATCGGCATCTAGCCACACAACATCCTGTATGGTATACCCCATCGTACGGCATCCTCAAGTCAAGGGTATGGATCAAACCTCAAGTCAACTCATCACGTACGGAAAATCATCGTACAACGACATTAAGCTATCAGGAATCCTATCAACCTATATGACGAGGAGGGTACGGACCTAACGTCACGTACGGTTAACACTCACGATCCACAACATATAATTATCTCTATATATCTATGTCCCAAGTCACATCCGCAATAATCTCATATCAGGGGACCGACGGGGTATAAATCATCTCAATCGACTCGCATCCGTATACCAACATATCACCAAATCATCATATTGCGTCATATATTCTTTTCATTGCATTTATATCCCTCATCAAGTCAATTTTACAAATACATTCTACCTTTACTATAAGTATACGTATCTAATCTAACATACACACCCGAACCATACAAACAGTTCTTGAAAGATGCGAATCGTAGTTTTGAAAGTAGGGGCTACGGTGTTTTTAAAGAAAAGATATCATTTGAAAATCCGTAACATCCCTTAAGGTATCTGTTTAAAAGATGCATACGATTCTTCAGTTTGGAAATAGGTATGGTTTGGATGACCCATCTATGTCGGCTATCTAGTCCTATAATACCCTAAACGGCAATATCGTCAAACGTGATTCTCAAATTCCGTCATCCCATACTAGTCGTATCATATCACTTCAACTATCTTTTAGTTTCTAATATAGATTCACTAACAACCTATTAAATTCTAATCCTATTTTCCTAATCTAGGTTTTCTTAACTGTTAGTTATATGTATGCCGTAGAGGCCATTACTGTACATACGATGTATATTGTAATGGATGCTTGGACATATATAGGGAGGACTTTCTTGCTCGACATGATAGTATGCTATCTGGTTGTACTTTATCTTAACATGTACTTTGATTGTCTCTATATTACATGTTGATAAAGCCCTTAGGATATGTACTCGACTACTGGGACTATGATGAGATCATACTAGTGGGGCCACGGTAGTCGACGAGTACATCCTATAACTGTTCCTAGTCGAGGGTGTATCGAGACAGGGCATCGATACACCAGAGTAGACTAGCGTATACGCATCTTGACCCATATGATGGGCGATGGATGATCCCATATCCATCGGTGTTTGAAATCAAGGATGGTGTACGGGTGCTCAGTGGAGACTGGGTACACTGGACGGACTCGCCGAGAACTCCCAGATGGTATTATACCTCACGTCAGATGGCAGTTCTCCGGTGACACTGGTACAGAGTAGTCTGTTGACCCGAGATCGTCATAGAGTTTTGTGTGATTCCCATCGTGCTTTGATTTCCATCATACCACGTCCAAGAGGGCGTGCAAAAAGGTGGCTTTTGGGTACAGTCCCGAATCACATGGAGGCAATGAGCGATAGGAGGGGATTCGTCTCTCCCGGTATAGGGAGTTGATGTTGTGCTGTGTTCGATTGGCTATAACCGGAAATCCCTGGCCAGGGTTGCTGAGATTTACTGGTAAGTGTTATCAGTGGTTTCTCGAACTGTTATAGACCTCATATCGACACGACTTATCAAGCTACTGGGGTCTGACGTTTACCACCCCTAGGCGAGATATGCGACATATCAGACGACGAGACCGAACTTACGGGAGTGTTACTGTTTGGATTCACAGGAGAAGTTACAGGCTTGCTTGTTGATCTTCTGAGCGCTCAATACCTGGGTGGCTGTTACGTTTAGCTGACCGCTTGCAGCTTGTGGATGTTTGATATGATCATCACCTACTGCCGGCGTATTGACGATTCTTTAGAGTCCTACACAGAGGTTTCTTGACTCAGGCAAAACGGAGTAGGAGCACATATGTGATATGTGCGGGACCGAGGATATTACGATATGAGATACCGTATTATATTCTCGCGATATTTGATATCAGCCGGGTCATCGGATCAAGTGTTGATTCGATGAATCGGTACGGATAAATATTAGTCGGTTATATGCGATATAGCCGGATTGTCGGATCAAGTGTTGATTCGATAATTTAATGTATAATAATATATATGATATATTAAATTACATTAACTAATATTAGCTCACTAAAAGATTCTTTTTCTCACCCGGGTAATACATTGATATATATGCGATATATGTTAAATGTATTATTTTATTTTGTTACGATAAATATTATATATGTGATATATAATATTGTAACATGATATGATAACTAATGCAACATGTTTTGTGGAGTTTAAACATGATTAGGGTTTGGATTAGGGTTAAATCTTCTAGTAGATTCTAGAAGGTTTTCTTTTTTGTTTTGGAAAAGATATTTTCAAGTGACTCTTTCTTAACCTAACCCAAACCCTAGCCTTTGGTTAATTGTCTACAATGGTTAAGTCAACCATGGTTGCATTATTCATCATATTAATCATTTCATTATTCATCACAAATGAATTCTATGATATTGTTCATCTTCTTCCTTCTTTCTTTTCATGAAAAAGCTTTCTAGCTTTTTCTAAGTGATGAAAAATATGTGAGAAATAGAAAACAAATGAGAGCAAAAATCCTACTTCATCATCCTCATCTATCCTTGCCATTTAGATGAGGGTGTTCACTTCATATTATGAGTGTTAGCTTGTGTTAACGAAACTTCAAGGTAGATCATCTTTGTATCGAAGATCGGAAGCAAGACTGCATCTTTCTCTTCGTGGAACCTCTCGAGAGTCCGGAACCCGATGATCGCAGCGAAGGGACTACAACACGGAGCTTATAAAGTGAAGGACCGGATCTACAAAGGTTGTAATCCCTCTCACTTAGTGTTAAAGTGTTTAACATGCTAGTTTTCGCCTAATCTCTAGTTTAAAGATCCGGCTTCGGGTTGTTCGGCACGGCTAATTTTTAAATCGGGCATGGTTGATGCCTCGTAGACCCTTGTGCGCGTGCATAGCAACCCTACATTAACCATATGCAACAAATCGGTTTCCATCAAAACTTTGCGGGGGTGCTATACGCCATCCACCCGACTTCCCCCGTAGATATAGATCTACTAACTATGGTCTTCTCTCGCCGAAGTCGATGATGCCACTCTCCGTCGCCTCGGAATCTACGCGAAGGTACCTACAATAAGAACACATATCGCAACACTATTAAAATCAAGTTCTGAAATCCAAAACGGCACCCGCATTGCTCATATGTTAGAACCTATAGCTTACGCGTACAAAATCAACCAAACAACCCTTGTTGTTGATTTACGAACACCCAACAACCAATGTCAAATTCAAATATCAAAACATAGCATTTCAAAATACGGAAAACCATAGCCAAAATCACACTAAAATGCTCCCAGAATTTGACCCAGGTCAAATAAAGCTAAGCAAACAAGTCTAGGGTAATGTATATAGTGTATATGACCTACTGGAACAACCCCGACACCACATGCCACCAAGTGGCCGAGCACTTCACCAAGAAAACCGGCCTGCTCGGCCATCAGTGCTCCAATCGGCTTCGTCTTGTCATGGTGGTCTCCTATGGTCTAAAATAGGTCTCTGGTATTGTTTGCTACTCTAAAAAATTCCCCGGGTTGTTCCAGATTTCCCTGCACACCCTATATTCTTACAAATCCGACATGAACTCAAATCCCAAATCCGTATTTTGGTTACTACACTCAATTCCAGCTCTAGAATCACCTCAAAAGTCCTATTGACAGCTACTAACATCATCAATTCCAAACAAACACTCAAACCCTTCTCTTGGGATTTCTATGATCATAATTCCACATACAATCAACCTCTAAACTACACAAGAATGCAAGAAAACTAAAACTAAACTAAAGGGAAGAATTTATACCTTATGGATGTCACTCAATAGAAACCCTAGCTTCCCAAAGTTTGTCAAAATCCCACTTTGCTAGGTCCATTTTGTAGAGGATGAAGAGGTGGTAAATTTTTGTAAAAGGGGTTTAGGGTTTTGAGGAGTATTTTGAAATGGATCTAGGGTTGAGGGTTGAGGGAGATGAAGAAGAAGAAGGAGAGAAGAAAAGAAATGGGGAGGAACATGGGGCTGCTTCCCCTCTCTCTCTCCCTCTCTCTCTTTTATTCTAATCCTCTCACTCTACTATTACCCTTTTGCCCTTTTTCATCCCTTTTCATTTTCTTCCTTTTAACTTTAAAACCAAAACACAAAATACCTATAAAACAACACAAATGCGATAACATGCAACCAAATGCAACATGACGTAGTGCACTAGCCACGGAAAACTGTAAAAAAACACGGATTTGGTTTAATCGCGATTAGCAGTGCACTAATCGGGTTTTTATCCAAACTGCATATTATAAATTTTAAGAATGCCAAATCTTTTAAATATATTATTAAATGAATAAATCATTTTAATTTCCGTTTATTTCACAATTATTGGTATATATTTATGCCCTTTTTCGAAAACCCCAATTTCGCAAATCGGGCAGTTTTCGGGAAATATATTATTTTAATATTAAATTCCAAAAATAATATTTTATATTTTCTGAAATGTTACAAGTTCTCAGGTGACATGAGTACATGTTAGTTTTTAGACCCGAGGTCGTCATTTGTCTCATGTGAGTTCCCACCGTACTTAAATTACAACCCTACCACGGCTCTACTGAGTCGTGAAAACAGATTTTAGTTGGGTACAGTTCCGAATCGCATGGAGGCAGTAAGCGATTGTTAGGGATTCATCTATCCCGTTATATGGAGTCGATATCTCACTGTGTTCGGTTGGCCAGCACCATAAGACCTTGGCCAAGGCTACTAATAGTTAGATCAGTAGTTTTTCGGATTGGTCCTGAACCACATCGGCACGAATTATCGGGTTATTAGGGTCTGACATTTACCATCCCCTAGACCCGGTATACGATACTCTTAGACAAAGAGACCTGTCACATCTCGCTTCCCAGAGTGCGCTAACTACGGCACGTGACAGAGCCAACCATGCTACATGTGGTTAGGAAACATCTCTCCACAGTCATATTACGGCTGTCTATAAGATATCAAGAAAAGGAAAAAAATATAAAACTATCTAATACATATCCATCTGCCAAAATAAACGAGTCAAGAAATATATATGCGGAAATAATAAATTCAATAAACAGTAACATCTGGAAAATACGTCCCAAATACGGGCTCACATCATGAAAAAGCTGTGGAAGAAACTAAACTAAACTAAACACTAACACGATTCTCACTGCTCGGCCTAACGGCTGAAATACTTTTGGCCCATAGTGTGGGGTATAACCTATTTATTTTCAGTGCTCATATGCTTTTCATATGAGCGCTCTCGTGTTTAACACGTGAGGCCTGTTTGGCCATTGGTTATTTATGTTCAGCGCTCATATATTTTGCATATGAGCGCTCACGTGTTCAACAAGTGAGGCCAGTTTGGCCTTTAGGTTTATTTTATTCAGCGCTCATATGCTTTGCATATGAGTGCTCACGTGTTTTGGAATTTAATATTAAAATAATATATTTCGCTAAAATTTCCTGATTTGCGAATCTGGGGTTTTCTTGTGATCCGTTACAAGATATCTTTTGAGGTCGCAATTATCTTTTCTTTCGATTTAAATTATTGGTTATTGTGAGCGTATCTTTTTTTGGCCAAGTTTTCATTCCATTTCTTCATGGCCGAAATCTTTGTGAGGGTGAGTCTTTAGGTGAGTTGGCAAATTTTGGGTGAGTCACTTATTTCATTTAATGCAAGCATGATTTCAAGTATGAGGTGTATTGTACATTAATTGTTATTTGTGAAAGCTTTAGATATTTTCTTTGTGATATTTTGTGATGGATATTTTGTTAAGGATATTTTGCAATGGTCACCACTTGATTGGTGTTGTGCTCACCCCCCACCCCCCCACATCTATGAACACTTCTTGTAGATGTGGCTGTGGCCGGCCCTACTTGTTTAGATATGATTTTATTTTTCTAGGTTGATTAAGTGTGTGTGCTCACTTCATCAATTTTTCCACAGACAACAAAATTGAGGTGGCCGGCCCATTTTTTGTGTGAGCAATTTTTGGCCGAGCCCCCCTTTGCACCATTGTTCTTCCAATGCAAAATTCAGGTGCTCACAAATTCATCCGTGGCAACTTCATTTACCTTCACCCGATTCGTTGGGTGCCTTGAGACAAAATATTCTACATTCTCTCTACTTCAATCTTGGACATGTCGGATAGCAAACTTCATATCCTTGTTGCTTCAGTTTGAAGCGGGAGACCGTATAAAGATTCGTTGACGTGGTGCCCCTTCGACGAGGAGACCGGAGATCGGGGATGCCGCGAGGAGTGTGGAATGATAGCTAAAGACCGAAAGACACGGATCGATCGGTATAATTTCTTAAACCACTTTATAGTTTACTAGTATAGGGTTATTGGTACGATTGGGATTTTAGGCTTGGTGGTTTTCATAGATAGCGACTATAGTTATGGTTTTGGCTATGTTTTCCGGTATTGGGATTTCTTCGTTTTGCGACTTGATATGGTATTTTGGTTGTTGGATGTTTGTACGTCAACGAAAAGAGTTGTTT
Organism: Agapanthus africanus; assembly: GCA_030015575.1. Lineage (NCBI taxonomy): Eukaryota > Viridiplantae > Streptophyta > Magnoliopsida > Asparagales > Amaryllidaceae > Agapanthus > Agapanthus africanus. The sequence continues at coordinate 390,178,340 of CM057350.1, forward strand.
GATTGTTTTGCATGCGTAGTTTATAGGTTCTAACCTGTGAGCGCACCGTATGCTGTATTGGATTTCGGAACTAGATTTTAATGGTATTGCGATACGTGTTGATATTGTAGGTATCTTCGCATGGATTCCGAGATGACGAAGAGCATCGACTACGGCTAAGCGAGAAGTTTGGCAGGTGAGTAGATTTATATCTACGGGGGAAGTCGAGTGGATGGCGTAAAGCACCACCGCAAACATTGATATGGAATATCTTTTGATTATTTTATCCTGATAAATGATATGCGACAGACATAATTGTAGGATTTACAAACGATAATATGATAGAAGTTGAAGCTAATGGATATATTGACATATGAGAATATGAATGATAAGTGAATCATGATAGGTACGAATTCAAAGAGAACAAGCGTGACGTTTTTATATTGTGATGTGAGATATTAATGTGATGATCGAGTATACGATGTGATATGATGACTTAGTGTGATATGTCGTTATATGGATTCGAGTCGATATGAGATTGTTGATACCATTGTAGGTCTCCTGATACGAGTTTGACATGGATGTTGTTAGTTATATGTATGCCCTAGAGGCCATTACTATACATAGGATGTATAATGTAGTGGATGCTTGGACATATATAGGGAGGACTTTCTTGCTCGACATGATAGTATGCTATCTGGTTGCTCTTTACCTTAACGTGTACACTGATTGTCTCTCTGTTACATGTTGGTAAAGCCCTTAGGATGTGTACTTGACTACCTGGACTATGATGCGGATCATACTAGTGGGGACATGGTAGTCCATAAGTACATCCTTCAAAGTCCCTAGTCGTGGGTGTATCGAGATGGGGCATCGATATACCAGAGTAGACTAGCGTATACCTTCTCGACCCATTCAGATGGGCGATGGATGATCCCATATCCATTGGTGTTTGACATCAGAGATGATATACGGGTGCTCAGTAGAGACTGGGTACACTGGACGGACTCGCCGAGAACTCCCAGATGGTATTATACCTTACGTCAGATGGCAGTTCTCTGGTGACACTGGTACAGAGTAGTCTGTTGACCCGAGATCGTCATAGAGTCTTGTGTGGTTCCCACTGTGCTTTGATTTCCACCTTACCACGTCCAAGAGGGCGTGCAAAACGGTGGTTTTTGGGTACAGTCCCGAATCACATGGAGGAAATGAGCGATAGGAGGGGATTCGTCTCTCCCGGTATAGGGGGTTGATGTTGCGCTGTGTTCGATTGGCTATAACAGGAAATCCCTGGCCAGGGTTGCTGAGATTTACTGGTAAGTGTTACCAGTAGTTTCTCGAATTGTTATAAACCTCATATCGACACGACTTATCGAGCTATTGGGGTCTGACGTTTACCACCCCTAGGCGAGATATGCGACATATCAGACGACGAGACCGGACTGTACGGTAAGTGTTACTGGTTGGATTCACAGGAGTGTGAGCGGGCTTGCTCGTCAATCTTCTGATCGCTCAATACCCGGGTGGCCGTTACGTTTAGCAGACCGCTTGCGGCTTGTGGGTGTTTGATATGATCATCACCTGCTGCCGGCGTATTGACGAGTCTTTAGAGTCCTACACAGAGGTTTCCTGGCTCAAGCGAAACGAAATAGGAGCGGATATGAGATATGTGCGGGACCGAGAATAATGCGTGTATGTGATACCGTATTTCATTCTCGCGATGAATGTGTCGAATGGTTGTATGCGATATAACCTAGTTATCGAATCAAGGATTGATTCGATAAATCGATACATTGTATACTAGTCGGTTGTGTGCGACATGACCGGATCATTGAATCAAGTGTTGATTTAATGATTTAATGCATAATTATATATTTGATATATTACTTTGCATTAACTAGTATTGGTTCACTTTAAATGGATTTTCTCACTTGGATGTACAAGTTGTATATGTGATATACTTTTTGTGCAAATGGTTGTATCATGTTTGATGATGCATGAATGCTAGGTTTTGTGTAAAGAGTTAAACCTTGGTTAAGTAAATGGTTAGGGTTTATATTTATTTATTCATTCATTTATCTTTTTATTTATTGGAAAAGATAAAAGAATAATACAAAATGGTTGCTTTCAATGGAGAAGCTTGTTGAAGCTTCATGAAGGTTTTGACCAAAGTAACCATTTTGTCTTCTTCTCCTTAACCCTAACCATTCCTTTAACCTTGGTCAATTCTCTACACATAACTATAGTTAATATTATAATAAGTATTCTTTTTCTTTTCTATTCTATTTAACTTATCATAACATTTTCATCTTCTTCTTCTTCTTCTTCACATGAAGAAGCTTGCCTCCATCAATGGCAACTTGATGAAAAGAGTGAGAAATCCAATTATAAAGTGAACCCACTTCCTATTTCTTCATCCTCTACCTCTTGCCAAGTAGTATAGGGTGTTCTCTTCACAAGTTTCATGACTTGGTGAAGTGGGAGCTTGATCTAGTGATGCCTCGACGTAGATCATCTTCGGCACGAAGCCGACGACCTTGCCCGCCCATTTCTCCGATGAAGCCGACGCTAGAGCCCGGGATTCCATTTGGACAGCGAGGAAACTTCATTGCGGAGCTATGGAGGTGGAGGACCGGATCTACAAAGGTTGTATTTCCGTTCTTTTAGTTATATTGTTAACTAGTTGTATGTGTTCGCCTAAAATTCTAGTTAACGATCCGTACTAGGGTTTCTCGGCACCCGTAAAATTTGAAATTGGCATGCTTGATGCCTTGTGAGACCTCTTGGGAGTGCCTAGGAACCCTACAGTGGTATCAGAGCCTAACTAGAGCCTTAGGCGATGCGTAGACGAAGTTTGAAGTCCGTACGAACCCGAAACCCTAATGCAATAGCCTTCTCTGTACTTTTTTCAAAAACTGGGTTTTTTCCAGATTAAAAATATGCAGAAAAATCAGCAGGTGATTTTAAGTGTTACTGTAAAATTCGTGTGCCTAACTCCATCAAACTGCCGCGGTTCCGCGGCACGAGTATGGCTCGTGCGGCGGTTCCGCGGCCGTACGGCCTCCTTATTCAATAAATTGTACACAGTAACTCCTAATTGATAGTGCTGGTTTTCCTGGGAATTTTTAAAATTTTATTCAAGAGTTGAATATTCTGGGTTGTTTTGGGGATTCGTTTATTCGATCGGATTATCTGATTTTGTCTATGTGGCTTCCGGATAATTTTTGAATATGTTAAAAAGTTCGACCGGATATAAATACCCAATTTTTCCCCTGTTGGGAAATTTCCAAGTGTTGGATTTTTCCGTGGTTAACGACGTTCTAAGTAGTGCAAGTAACGCGATGGACCCTCTAGAAGACAACAAACCTTAACTCGATTATGTGACCGTCTTGAACTGCCCTTTGAACCTTCGGGTTTGGGGCAGTACGGCGTGCCACATGTGAGGCGTTGGCTTGACCCTTCTACGGCTGGACCGTTGGTACTGAGGCACGAACTGAATGTTATTAGACTTATTTCATGTGTTGATCTATATCGGGAAAACTTGGGTGTTCGACTGTTTGATCGAAAAGTTTAACATTTTCTATTTATCTGGAATGTGATACAATAATTGGAATTCACAAGTAGTTATGAGATAACTGAATGAATGTTATAAACATAGCAGTTTAGTCTCACTTGATCGGTTGCCACGGAATTTTGATGTGATCAAAAGTCCGTTGCAATCACGTAGCGTACGCGGATACTCGCCGGGTAAACTTAATAGACAACCTCACTCCATAGCCCCGACCAAGTGACTGTAGGAGAACCCCGTCGCCGAAAGCATCCGTCCGGGTGCTCGCGGCAGCGGTGTTCCGCCTTGGTGCACTTCGTCGACGGTATCGGAGGTGCGGCCGTCTACTGAAGTTTGCGACGAGCATTCGATCAAATTGTCGGGAATCCTGTTGAATTGCCCGACTTGGTATTGAAAAGTGTTTTCGATTTTGAGACTAAAATGCGGGGTTTATAATTGTTAGGCATGCGATGTCTAAGGAATTCATTTGATTAGGCATGCGATGTCTATGCAGGTTGCGGATTCCAACTGTTGTAGTTTTACACTTTCTTTTCTGTGACCGTAAGTGTAATATGTGATATCGCCGGTTTCGTTGCTATATGCCAACGACAATTGGGATGCGCATGTTTACTTACGTTGATGACATGTGATGTTATGTGTTGCTGGATATGTTATATTGGATCGTCGTGTTTGAATTGCCGGGGTTTTTTTATGTGAGATGAGTGTTTTTCATTTTCATTCATGTAAAAACTTGTATGTAATATTCTTTTATTGGGGCACTTCCAGGTTGTGGAAGATGTCACCTTTTGTATATTATTTACTTTTCCGCACTAGGATAGACCCAAGGAGGAGGGCACAAGTAACCGGGTTCTGGAGTCTAGTGGGAGACCAACTCGAGGAGTCGAGTCCGGGTCTCCTAACTCTAGAATTGGTAGGGTTGCTTGCCGCTCTCGTAAGGGTCTAGGGGTGTGGGTTTGGCTATTCATCGCGACCGTGGAATCCGTGTTTTATACTGGCTCGTATTGAAAACACGGACGTCCTAGTATATCCAATATTTCATATGTTTCTTCTGCTGCGATATCTGTGATGTGATCATGTGATGTTCTGTGATAGATACAGTATATAGTATATATGATATATTATATAGACGTTACTTATGTTTTGCACCCGCGCTAGCCCTGCCCCGCTCTGCCGTTAGTCACCTACCCTAACGGTGCACGAGGGGACATCGAGGCGAATGCGGATGGCATAAGTGTACGTCGTATTTATCTGTAATGTTTAGGTATTTTAAATGATGGGACTTCATTAATATGATTAATGAAAGAAAAGAAACCTAAGTTGTTGTAGAATCGAATTTCAAAATAAAACAGGTAGCTACAGTTCTTGCTTTGCACAGAGGTATATGTGATATATCCTGCACCTTATTCGATGAGGAAAGGACCGAGATCCCTTCACCGGGAGTGACTCCTTTAGCAATAACTGGCAGATGCTACACACTCGGTTTGTCTTTTGATTGCTTTTAAGATTTTTTGCTTTGCACAGTGATATATATGATATATCCCGCACCTCATTCGACGAGGAAAGGACCGACGATCCCCTCACCGGGAGTGACTCCTTTAGCAAAACTAGAAAAGCCTCAAAAGCACTCCATTTCAAAATCATTTGATTCTACAACGATATCAAGTTCATTACGCAATAGGTTTTCAGAAAAACCTGTCGTAGCCCTCCGTCATTTCAGATAAGTACTAGTTAGTATTTATGTTGCGGTTGTTTGGCATGCGTCAAGGCGTAGTGTACGGTAGCTAACTAGTGCTTATCTGCAAGCATACGATGCGATTGGATTAGGGTATTCGTACGGTGTTGTTTGGCATGCGTCAAGGGTCGTGCGGGTGGGTTTAATTCAATCAAGAAATGTACGGGTTGAACTTGACTAGCGGACTATGGGTTGTTTGGCATGCGTCAAGGTCATAGCACGCTAGGGGAAAAATATTATCGGGAATTTCAAGTGTTGAAATTTGCAATGAGATTGCATACCTTCTATGAGATAGTTGGATCCCGATACCCGCTGCGAGTAAGAGTTACTCCTGGGAGAATTTTACGCATTTCAATTAGCCGATCAAGTAGGTGTCTAGAAAGGTGTCAACGGGGTTACGCCTCTTGGAAAATGAGGTTTACATTAATTAGGTTCGTGCGAAAGCACGGGGGACCTCCCTCAAAGTACCGACACTGGCCTGGCCGAAAGATTGGCGAACTTGTAGTGTGTAATTAATCCCGGCTAGTTTTCCTTTTAGGGTTTGAAGGAAGATTTGATAAAAACAGTGGGAGCCATCCTGATTAGATAAAATAATAACCAATCTATTCTTGCAAGAGCGCACGCTGAGTGTTTTCTTCTCTCTCTCTCCAGGCAGCGACCACATCACGCCTTAATCAAGATAATAATACGGATATTTGACCGAACCCGCTTGTTATACTGAGCTGGGGAACGTTGGTCCCGCTCCAACTTATAATTGTTATAAGACAGAGCAGGAAATAAGGGATTACCAGAATTCCCGTGCCACCTAAACGAAGAGAGTGCATGATGATGCATCATCTTCGGGTGTGTTCATTATATAGAACTGTTTCTCAGTGTCCTTTACGTCCTGGGTATATGATATCGGATCAGGATCCCGCATATGTAATATGTTACATGGGCTACAGATAGGTAAAGAACTGAGAACGGGTGATAAGTTTCATGAGGCAGAAAACGGGGCAAGAGTTGCAGCCAAGTCTGTTGGTCACTGTCACCCTGTATTCCAAATACATTGATTCTGAACGAATGTTATTAGATACCGAACCTGATATACAAAATCATATCAGTCTCTTTATTAGTAAAGAAAGGATATAATTTTGTATTGTTGGATAATGTTTTGAACATTTCCTATATCAAAAGTTGATCGGTTCAGGCACGTTATCTAAAAGTATTAATGTTCTAAATCAAACTACAGTTCTTTAGTATACGGAACACACACAAGAGGAGGAGTTCAGAAATGAACGAATCCTTCTTGAGGCATTGTAGACTAGGTCATATCAATGTGACCCGACTAGCTGAAGTTACATGTAGATGCATATTTAAATCAGTTTGAATTTACATCTTGTAAAACTTGCCAGTCATGTCACAGAGACAAGATGACCATAGCTCCGTTTACTGGAAACAGAGAAAGAGTTAATGAACTCTTGGGATGATACATGTTGATGTATGTAGGTCCCCTGTCTACACATGTCAAAACCGGTTCTTTGTACTTCATTACATTCTCTGATAATCTCTTTAGATTCAGTCATATGTTTCTGTTGAAACATGAGTCCGAACCTTTTGAGATATTCACAGAATATAAGATAGAAGTAGAGAACCAAAATACGGGTATAAGTATTATGTCCTATGATGTGATCAGGGAGGAGATTACTTGAGCACGGAATTCTTGGACTATTCTAAAGGAGAATGAGATTCTCTCTCAGCATTACTCCTCTGAATACACCATAGCACGATGGTTTATCGGGGCAGAGCAATCACACCCTATATGATAAGGTGTGCTCTATGATGAGTACTACTGAGTTACCTGTTTCCTTTTGGGAGTTATGCACTTGAGAAGCTGCATGCCTATTGAAAAGGGTTCGAATCAAATCAATTGCCTACCACTTCATATGTGATATGGAAAGGGAAGAGCCCATATCTTAAGTTAGTTAAGATTTGGGGTTGTCCGGGCTATGTCTAAAAGCAAAATCCGGACAAGCTCGAGGCAAGGTCTGTAATGTAGAACTCGAAAGGTTCCAGCTATACAAGTTACAGCACATGATTTGATAAAACCAAAGGATTCAATACTTACCAACGAACCTCAGCCTCTTCGCCGATCTAGTAAGGGTTTCTCACCCACCTGAGAGATACTTCTGTTTCTCTATGACAGTGGGAGCGAGGATTGTATCATGAGATGATGACCCAACTAGTTTCGAGCTGGCCATCAGGAGTGGGACTCTGTAAGAATGGCTGGATGCTCATCGATCTGAGATGGAATCCTTATACACCAACAAAGTATGGACTTTGGTTGCTATATCTGAAGGGGAAATCCCCATCAGGAGCAAGTAAATCTTGAGAAGATTACTTGGTGTACATGGAAAAGTTGAGACTTTCAAAGCTAGACTTGTTAAAGGTTTTCGTCATCGACCAGGCGTGGATAATGATGAAACCTTTTCCAGTGGCTATGCTTAAGTCCATCCGGATCCTACTTGCCACGGCTACATACCATGACTACGATATCTGGTGGTTGGGTGTCATGACAGCTTTTCTAAATGATGTTTTAGAAGAGAGCGTCTATAAGTACACAGCCAGAGGGCCTCGTAGACAGTGGGAGCAGCGGAAACGTGTGCAAGATACTTTATAGGATAAAGCAGGCATCGCGGAGTTGGAACATCTGTTTTGATGAAATAGTCAAAGAGTTTGACATCATCAAAATGGTAGATGAACCTTGTATATACAAAAAGGTAGTAGGGAGTATGGTGATGATCCTCATAGAGTACGTGGATGACATACTCTTAATAGGGAAAGAGTTTTCTATACTACGCTCGATCAATCTCCGCCTATCACAATGATTCTCCACATAGGATCAAAGTGATACCTACTAAATCCTGGGTTTTGGACCTATGAGATAGATCTAAATGGATGTTAGAATACTCACTAGCTGTAGTGAGATGGTATCAATTGATCCTGGGAAGAATCACTGGAAGTGTTCCAGGGTGATAATGACGACTGAGTGTCAGTCACAGGCATTGTATTTACCCTCAGTAAAGGGACGGTATGTTGGAAGAGTTCCAAGCTAGATACCGTGACATACTAGACGATAAAGGCTGGATACATCGCTACTTAAGATGCTACCAAAGAGGCAGTCTGGGTGTATGTTGGTTCATGACATGAACTACGTTCCAACCATTGTGAGACAATGGAGTTGTGGCTTATGCCGAGGAACGCCGGTCCCATCAGTGATCCAGACATATTCTAAGGCAGTGTCACCTGATCATGCAGATGGTTGATCTCCAGGGTGATCGAGGTTTGGAGAGTAGACTCAGAGGACAACACAGCGGATCCACTCACAAAGGCCTGTTCCCAGAGAGAGATTTTTATGGGATGGTTGAGTATGAGATACTACAACCACTGCTATCAGATGGCCCTAGTGCAAGTGGGAGATTGTTAGTTATATGTATGCCCTAGAGGCCATTACTATACATAGGATGTATAATGTAGTGGATGCTTGGACATATATAGGGAGGACTTTCTTGCTCGACATGATAGTATGCTATCTGGTTGCTCTTTACCTTAACGTGTACACTGATTGTCTCTCTGTTACATGTTGGTAAAGACCTTAGGATGTGTACTTGACTACCTGGACTATGATGTGGATCATACTAGTGGGGACATGGTAGTCCATAATTACATCCTTCAAAGTCCCTAGTCGTGGGTGTATCGAGACGGGGCATCGATATACCAGAGTAGACTAGCGTATACCTTCTCGACCCATTCAGATGGGCGATGGATGATCCCATATCCATTGGTGTTTGACATCAGAGATGATATACGGGTGCTCAGTAGAGACTGGGTACACTGGACGGACTCGCCGAGAATTCCCAGATGGTATTATACCTTACGTCAGATGGCAGTTCTCTGGTGACACTGGTACAGAGTAGTCTGTTGACCCGAGATCGTCATAGAGTCTTGTGTGGTTCCCACTGTGCTTTGATTTCCACCTTACCACGTCCAAGAGGGCATGCAAAACGGTGGTTTTTGGGTACAGTCCCGAATCACATGGAGGCAATGAGCGATAGGAGGGGATTCGTCTCTCCCGGTATAGGGGGTTGATGTTGCGCTGTGTTCGATTGGCTATAACAGGAAATCCCTGGCCAGGGTTGCTGAGATTTACTGGTAAGTGTGTCACGACCCGCAGGGTACGGAACGTGACTGGCACTTAAGTTTACGAAACGTCTAAAGACGTCCGTAAAATAAGTAAGCCAAAGCCCAGAAAACAAAACCAATTAAGGAAAAGAGTGAAGAAAACCCAATCAATTGAAAGCGAGTTATCAAATAAGTCATGTAAAACCCTTTTTAAAAACAATACTAATTTTCCCGAAAATTTCGGCAGAGTCTCCTTTGTAAATACTGGCCCCCAAAATGGGTACAACAAAAATATACGTGAATCCAACAAAATAGGGCATTCCCAAGCGGGAGCTAGCTCTTCGCCACAAGACGGTCACAAATCCCACGCAATATAAATGACAACAAGCATAATAATCATAAGGAAGCATGAAAAAAGTAGCATGTCGGCTCAAGTGAGCTCGACCCCAAAAATACAGCATAAAATCCACAAACCTCACAGTCTCATCTCTAGGTCAATATACAATAATCTGGTAGAAACAATAGATGGAGTACACTAGATACAAAGAATATACAAGGTGGTACAAAAATGATAACATAACCCACCTATGAGCAAATCTCGAGCTCAGGCAAAAGAGGCAAAAGAACAAGTGCGCCCGCCGCTACTGAACTGACGGAGCGGACCTGTAAAAGACTGTGGCACAACGGGGGTGAGTTTCCAACTCGTGAGTAATAAATAACATCTACAAAGGTTATCGTATGCATGCACACAAGCATCCTAGCATCTATAATAAAGGTATGACTGGATGCACTAGCAGGTGTGTATACAACATCAGTGTACTAATATGTATGCAACATGAATATCTGAGGTCTCAATAGGTATATATAAGAAACATTTTATCTCTTTTTGTGTTTTGAAACTCTTTTAGAATCCCAGCATAATGTCAATGAATCGACGAAAAACGGTGTCCAGCAACGACACCCAAAAGCTGTCTCAAATCTCATAAATGTATGTCTGGCCTCAGCCGTCCGGCTGACCCATCTCAAATACCAATATCTCATCATCTAGCGGCCACGGTCGGTATCCTCTGGATATCCGCCGTCCCAAACAGTCACCGGTAGGTAATCCGTCCCCTGCCAGGCTCAACGTCATCACCACATTCCTCTTGCCCCGGGGTACCTTACCGGGCCCACCATGTACCCGTGCCGGTTCCTCCACTCCTCGACACGGATTTCCAAATCCACAGCAAACTCATGGTGGACGACACTTACATCACTAGAAAACCGCAATTTACATATTTTAAAAAAATATAATAAGTTTAGAAATTTTGCGGCTTTCCCCCGAAATCCAGCAATATCATAAAATCTCAAGAAATCCTCATAAGTGCATATATCAATGATAATGAATGCGTATGATATCAATAATCAAGTTACGATGTGTGATTAATGTATTAAGCATGAACAATTAATATGATGAAGTACATGCACATGAATAGCAATACTACGGTTTCATTTTTAAAAGTTATCTAGTGTGGTGGCATGGCAATTACCAGGGTGTGTGTGTAAACATGAATAGTGCTCGTGCTGCATATAAAAACCCTGGTAATGGTGCAGGTGTCCTATGAAATGGTTTCGTATAGGTATGTCAATATAATGCATGGATGCAGCAAATAGTCAGTTAAGTATTTCACCCCTAATTACTAACATTACTAAGGATTTGTAAGTTACTAAAGCTATCGGGCGGCTTGCGCCATCCAACGATAGTCCCCCGTAGATATTACATCTACTCACCGGGATCCCTGGCTAGCTGTGTCCAATCACCGCCTTTCCCTTTCGCGCCGCGTCTGACGTCTCCGCGACCGAACCTGGAATTTACATCAATACCAAACATAAGGTTACATATCAAGAACGACGCAAAACCCCAACGAAACTACTAAAGTTCACTAGCTAGGTACAACGAGCACAAAGTGCGCGGAACATACGCGAAAATCGCAAAAACTGCCAAAAAAACGCCGATTTGGTCGCCCGGCAAAACTAAAACCCGACTACCCAAAAATCCGCACTCACGCATCCTAAAAGTTGTAGGACAAGCCATTACAATCATCAAGATATCAAGAATAATTCATCACCCAATCTTATAACAAAACTAGTAAGCATTGCGTCCCAAAATCGGTGCAAAAATCACCGATTTGCGACAAAACGACTACAATATAGCATAATTACCCAAGCACACTACAAGCAATCTACAAACACTAATTACAACACAATAGCAATGATTCCAATCCTATTTTCCATAAACAACCATTTCTTGAATTATAACCTAGCAAATTCCAAATCAATTTCCACATTTGAAAACTTAAATTAACACAACAAAAGCCCACTTAAGAAAATTAACCTCTTAGGTTAGGTTAGCAAAATACTAGTTAACAAATTTAGGTTCAATCAACTAAATAATGTTTTCTAAACCTTAATCAACTCACTAATCATGTTTCACAATCCAATTCCATACAAAAACCCTCTCTTGAAAATCCTAAAACAACAATTTCACACTTCTAAATTTAACTAAATTAGCATAATTGAAGACTACATCAACAAGGTAACTATATAGATTAGTTAATTAACCACTAGATTAACTATAAAACAACTTAATTAACTATTATGGCTTTCAAACCCTAGTTAAAATTTTCAAGCAAAACCTAAGAAAACTAGATTAAAACTACACTAAATTAACACTACAACCATCTAACATAAGAAACTTAAACAAAAGAATTCAATTAGCAAGGGATTATACCTCACTAGAGATCTAGCAAGAATGGATTTTGCTCCAAATGATGGCCTCAAGCATCAAGATCCAAGCTAGGGAGGTGAATGAAAAGAAAGATGAAGGATGGTTTGAATTTGTAAGCTTGAAATTGAAATTTTGATGTGTTAAACTTGAAGAATTGTGAAGAAAATGAGAAGAAAAGAGATGAAGAGGGGGAGTGCAGGTTTCGGCCAGCAAGGGGAATGGGGGAGGGTGTGGGCAAGTGGGGAAAGTCATGGTCAAGTCCACAAAAGTCAAAGCACCATACTTTATCCATTATATTTAAAATAAATCCATAAACTATCAAATTCAACTCAAGAAAGCAACCCAAGAAATGAGGCCAGAAATTTCTGGACTTGCACAAGGTGGGGCTGTCCTAGGGCTGAGGAAAAAGAGAGAGGGGTTTTACAAAAGAAATTTTATGCAAAAAGGCCTCCTACAAGTCAAAAATTGCAAGTTTTAGCTCAAAATTCAATAAATTCGTTTCATATCATAAAAATTTGTTAAAAATCAAAATAAATTACTAAAAATTTATGTTATCACTAGATTTTAATTATCATAATTTTAGAGATTAAAATTAGCCCGGAAAAATTTGTATTTATCGCTAATTTAATGTATTTTCTTACCGGCTTAAAATAATATTAAAAAATTGAAAAATTAGGGAAAATTTTTAAACGACCAGAATTTCATAATTAACTCATTAGCTACTAAAAACAAGCAATTACCTATCCATTTTAGGTATAATTAGCCCTAAACTGCAAAATAACAAGAAAGACGGTTTTCGGAAAAATACCGAATTTTCACCGAATTTCAGGAAAACACCAAAACGACTTTTCAAGACGCTACAATCTTCCCCCCTTAAAGAAATTCGGTCCCCGAATTTAAAAATATAGCTATGCGTACCTTCGAAGAGATAGGGATATTTCTTCCTCATCTCGCCCTCGGTCTCCCAGGTAACCTCCTCGCTGCTCGGGCTACGCCAAAAGACCTTGACGGTTGGTATAATCTTCAACCTCAACTTCTTCACCTACCGATCCAGGATGGCCACCGGCTGCTCTGCAAAAGAAAGGTCGCGCTCTAGATGGACTGTCGGGTGCTGAATCGCATGCGAAGGGTCGTGAAGGTACTTGCGGAGCATCGAAACATGAAAGACGGGGTGAACATCGGGAAAGCTGGGAGGAAGAGCCAAACGATAAGCAACAGCGCCAACACGCTCGAGGATCTCGAAGGGACCTACGAATCTAGGGCTAAGCTTCCCCTTTCGCCCAAAACGCATCACGCCCTTCATCGGAGAGACCCTCAGAAAAACATGGTCGCCAACTGCGAACTCTAATCTGCGACGGCGCCTGTCTGCATAGGATTTCTGCCTGCTCTGAGCCGCTCTCATCCGATCTCAGATCAACTGTATCTTCGATGTCGTCTCCTCAACAAGCTGCGGCCCCAAAATGCTGCTCTCGCTGAGCTCTGTCCAACAAACGGGCGATCTGCATCTCCTCCCATACAATGCCTCGAAAGGTGCCATCTGAATAGTATCCTGGAAGCTGTTGTTGTAGGAGAACTCCACTAGAGGTAAATGACGATCCCAGCTACCACCAAAGTCTAAAACGCACGCTCTGAGCATGTCCTCGAGAGTCTGAATGGTCCGCTCTGACTGTCCGTCTGTCTGCGGATGAAACGCTGTGCTGAAGCTCAAACGAGTGCCCAAAGCCTCCTGAAGTCTCTGCCAAAGCCGGCTGGTGAACTGAGTGCCTCGATCTGACACGATACAAGTCGGTACGCCATGTAGTCGCACGATCTCGTCAATATAGAGCTGAGCATACTGAGCGAAGCTGAAAGTCGTCTTCACTGGAAGGAAGTGAGCCGCTTTCGTCAATCTATCCATGATCACCCAGATGGAGTCGTACCCTCGACTGGTCCTGGGTAGACCCACAACGAAATCCATCGAAATCTGCTCCCATTTCCACTCTGGAATGGGTAACGGCTGTAGCTCTCCTGCGGGCCTCTGGTGCTCGGCCTTGACTTGTTGACAAGTCAGGCATCTCGAAACGAACTCCGCAATGTCCCTCTTCATCCCGTCCCACCAGTAGGTCTCTCTCATATCATGGTACATCTTGGTGGAACCGGGGTGGACACTATACACTGATCGGTGTGCCTCCTCGAGAATGTCGCGCCGTAATCCATCAGCATCTGGTACGCACAGTCTAGATCCATATCGTAAAATCCCCTGATCGTCAATCACGAACTCGGAAAATCTGCCCTGTCCCATCTGTGCCATGATCTCTGAGCAACGGTCGTCACTGCGCTGTGCCTCATATATACGGTCAAGCAACTGTGGGCGTGCACGAACATGCGCGAGGTGTCCCCCTGTCTGAGTGAACTCGAACTCAACTCGGCTGTCGCATAACATCTGCCAATCTGCTGACGACTGCCTCTGCACTGTGCGCAAAAAGGATAGACTACCCCCGGGCCTCCTACTCAACGCATCTGCCACTACATTCGCCTTGCCGGGGTGATATAAGATCTCGCAGTCGTAGTCTTTCACCAACTCCATCCAACGACGCTGTCTGAGGTTCAGGTCTCGCTGCTGAAATATGTACTTTAAGCTCTTGTGATCGGTGAATATCTGACACGACTCGCCGTACAGGTAATGTCGCCAAATCTTCAGTGCAAAGACCACTGCAGCCATCTCCAAATCATGAGTGGGGTAGTTCTGTTCATGCTTCTTCAACTGCCGAGAAGCATAAGCGATCACCCGGCCATGCTACATCAATAAGCATCCTAATCCCACTCGCGAAGCATCACAGTAGACAACAAATCCGCCTGATCCCGAAGGTAAAGATAATACCGGCGCCGTAGTCAAACAAGTCCGTAGCTGCCGAAAACTGTGCTCGCACTCCTCTGTCCAAACGAAAGGAACTCCCTTCCGGGTCAAACTGGTCAACGGTGCAGCTATACGGGAGAAGTCCTGAACAAAACGCCTGTAGTAGCCCGCCAACCCTAGAAAACTACGGATCTCAGTAACCGATGTAGGTCGGGGCCACTGCTGAACAGCCTCAATCTTCTTCGGGTCCACACAAATGCCGTCTCTCGTAACCACGTGACCCAAGAATCCGACGCTGTCCAGCCAGAATGCACACTTGGAGAATTTCGCGAACAGCTGGTGCTCCCTCAGAGTCTGTAACGTAATCCGCAAGTGCTGCTCGTGCTCCTCTCTGCTCCGGGAGTACACCAAGATATCGTCGATAAACACGATGATGAACAGGTCAAGATATGGCCTGAAAGTACGGTTCATCAAATCCATAAATGCTGCTGGGGCGTTGGTGAGTCCGAACGACATCACCAAAAACTCGTAGTGGCCGTAGCGCGTGCGGAAAGCTGTCCTCGGTATATCCTCCTGTCGAACTCGCAGCTGATGGTATCCTGATCGCAAGTCGATCCTCGAAAAATACCCCGCACCCTGAAGCTGGTCGAACAAATCATCAATGCGCGGCAACGGATATCTGTTCCGAACGGTAACTTTGTTCAGCTGGCGGTAGTCGATACATAAGCGCAAACTTCCATCCTTCTTCTTGACAAACAGGACCGGAGCACCCCACGGAGAAACACTAGGTCGAATAAGCCCCTTATCCAACAAATCCTGCAACTGATCCTTCAGCTCTTGAAGCTCTGCCGGGGCCATCCGATAAGGTGGTATAGAAATAGGCCCCGAACCGGGAATCAAATCAATGCAGAACTCAACATCGCGCTCAGGCGGTAGCCCAGGTAGCTCATCAGGGAAAACATCAGGGAACTCACAAACTACCGGGACCCGGTCTAACGGAACCTCTGCAGCTCGAGT
Organism: Agapanthus africanus; assembly: GCA_030015575.1. NCBI lineage: Eukaryota > Viridiplantae > Streptophyta > Magnoliopsida > Asparagales > Amaryllidaceae > Agapanthus > Agapanthus africanus. Next base: position 390,194,400 of record CM057350.1, read on the forward strand.
ATCACAAATAAATGCTAAGAATCCCTGACATCCCTTCCGCAAGAGCAGACCAGCGCGAAGAGACGAAATTAAGCTGGGAAGGGTGACACTGCGGTCTCCCTGAATAACAAGGACTGGCTCTCCCGGAAAGCTAAATCTGACTGCCTTCTCACGGCAGTCCACTGAAGCATAACAAGTGGCTAGCCAATCCATGCCCAGAAGCACATCAAAGTCCAACATATCGAGGAGTATCAAATCAACTGATGAATCCCTCTCCCCGATACGAACGGAACACAAACGAAAAACAAAACTAGCGACAAACGACTCGCCTACCGGAGTACTAACAACAAGCGGCTGATCTAACGACGACGACTCACGGCCCAACATCGGTGCAAAGTGTGTAGAGACGTACGAATGTGTGGAACCTGGGTCGAATAATACCCGTGCGTCGAAAGAACAAACTGGCAAAGTACCTGTCATAACGGCATTGGATGCCTGCGCATCCTGCGGTGTCAAAGCAAATACTCGGGCCTGTCCTCCACCGATAGCGGGCTGACCTCGACCTCGGCCTCTGCCTCCTCGTCCTCTCTGAACAGGACCGCCGCGTCCACGGCCTCTCGGTGCACCTAACTGGCGTGGAGCATCGCCTGGGGTAGGAAGTAGGGCTCTCTGAGGAGGGGGTGGTGATGGTGGTAGGGTCACATGCGGGACTGTCGCTGCTCCCTGTCGTCTCACCGGACAGTCTCTGACAAGATGGTGCAGACTCCCGCACCCAAAACATCCTGGCGACGGCTGCTGCCCCTGGGGATAAGAACCATATAACTGTCCCTGCCCAAATCCTCTGCCAGGCCTATCTCTCGGAAAGAATCTGGCGCGCTGCCTCTGAGACGGTACATCGGTGCGCATCCTCTTCGGCCCAGAAACGGCCGAAGTCTGTGATATGCGTGTCTCCATCCGCAATGCCGTATCCATAGCAGCTGAATAAGTGTCGTAGTGCTGGGCGCCAATGGCAAGATATAGCTGGGCATCAAGTCCCTGTACGAACCTCTTCACCATCTTCTCCTCGGTATCCACCAAATACTGAGCATATCGGGATAACTGTGTAAACTGGATGTCATACTCAGACACCGTCATCCCAGGTGTCTTGACTAAGGCCTCGAAGCTACGAGCTCTGGCGTCACGAACGCTCTCTGGAAGGAAACGGGCTAGAAAGACCGCTGTAAACTCGGCCCAAGTCATAGGCGGCAGACCTGCAGCTCGACCTCTCAAGACTGACTCCCACCATGTCTGCGCGAGACCCTCTAGTCAGAAACTCGCAAGCTCTACCCATCGATCATCCAAACATCTCAGCGAACGGCAGATCCTGGCTAAACTGTCAAGGAACGTCTGTGGGTCCTCCGCTGCCTCGGTGCCGGTGAATACTGGAGGTCTCAGCCTCATGAAATCCTGTAGTGAAACCGGAATGGCCACGGTGGTAGTAGTAGGAGCAGGTATCATGGTCGTCTGTGATGTAGTAGGTACGTCATCCGGCCTCGGTGTACGACTGGCTGCAACTAGGGATCCTACCATCTGACGTAGCTCCTGCATGCCTCCCATCATCTGTCGCAACTCCTCCATACCGATCTCGAGCCTATCCATACGGCCTGGGGAAGGTGGATCGGTCTGTCCCTGCGGCGTAGGCATACCACCCTGCTCAGTCCTAGTCTCGGACGAGCCAGCTCGAATCTCGTCTCTGGCGGCAGCCCTCTGTGCCCTCGTAGCCTTCGGCGGCATAGTGGCTATTACAGGAAATAGGACAGTAAGAACAGTGCAATAGGATCATAGGATACACGGAATTGAAGAAGGAATTTTTCAAGCAAGTATATCCTAAAGTCACTTAGGCGGAGTACCGTATCGTAAGTATGCCGCGGACATACGCACGCTACGTTACCCTGCTTAAGTCACTTACTCCATCTACCAAGGGTCATCCTACACTCACAAAGGTAAAACCTATCGCTCTGATACCAACTTTGTCACGACTCGCAGGGTACGGAACGTGACTGGCACTTAAGTTTACGAAACGTCTAAAGACGTCCGTAAAATAAGTAAGCCAAAGCCCAGAAAACAAAACCAATTAAGGAAAAGAGTGAAGAAAACCCAATCAATTGAAAGCGAGTTATCAAATAAGTCATGTAAAACCCTTTTTAAAAACAATACTAATTTTCCCGAAAATTTCGGCAGAGTCTCCTTTGTAAATACTGGCCCCCAAAATGGGTACAACAAAAATATACGTGAATCCAACAAAATAGGGCATCCCCAAGCGGGAGCTAGCTCTTCGCCACAAGGCGGTCACAAATCCCACGCAATATAAATGACAACAAGCATAATAATCATAAGGAAGCATGAAAAAAGTAGCATGTCGGCTCAAGTGAGCTCGACCCCAAAAATACAGCATAAAATCCACAAACCTCACAGTCTCATCTCTAGGTCAATATACAATAATCTGGTAGAAACAGTAGATGGAGTACACTAGATACAAAGAATATACAAGGTGGTACAAAAATGATAACATAACCCACCTATGAGCAAATCTCGAGCTCAGGCAAAAGAGGCAAAAGAACAAGTGCGCCCGCCGCTACTGAACTGACGGAGCGGACCTGTAAAAGACTGTGGCACAACGGGGGTGAGTTACCAACTCGTGAGTAATAAATAACATCTACAAAGGTTATCGTATGCATGCACACAAGCATCCTAGCATCTATAATACAGGTATGACTGGATGCACTAGCAGGTGTGTATACAACATCAGTGTACTAATATGTATGCAACATGAATATCTGAGGTCTCAATAGGTATATATAAGAAACATTTTATCTCTTTTTGTGTTTTGAAACTCTTTTAGAATGCCAGCATAATGTCAATGAATCGACGAAAAACGGTGTCCAGCAACGACACCCAAAAGCTGTCTCAAATCTCATAAATGTATGTCTGGCCTCAGCCGTCCGGCTGACCCATCTCAAATACCAATATCTCATCATCTAGCGGCCACGGTCGGTATCCTCTGGATATCCGCCGTCCCAAACAGTCACCGGTAGGTAATCCGTCCCCTGCCAGGCTCAACGTCATCACCACATTCCTCTTGCCCCGGGGTACCTTACCGGGCCCACCATGTACCCGTGCCGGTTCCTCCACTCCTCGACACGGATTTCCAAATCCACAGCAAACTCATGGTGGACGACACTTACATTACTAGAAAACCGCAATTTACATATTTTAAAAAAATATAATAAGTTTAGAAATTTTGCGGCTTTCCCCCGAAATCCAGCAATATCATAAAATCTCAAGAAATCCTCATAAGTGCATATATCAATGATAATGAATGCGTATGATATCAATAATCAAGTTGCGATGTGTGATTAATGTATTAAGCATGAACAATTAATATGATGAAGTACATGCACATGAATAGCAATACTACGGTTTCATTTTTAAAAGTTATCTAGTGTGGTGGCATGGCAATTACCAGGGTGTGTGTGTAAACATGAATAGTGCTCGTGCTGCATATAAAAACCCTGGTAATGGTGCAGGTGTCCTATGAAATGGTTTCGTATAGGTATGTCAATATAATGCATGGATGCAGCAAATAGTCAGTTAAGTATTTCACCCCTAATTACTAACATTACTAAGGATTTGTAAGTTACTAAAGCTATCGGGCGGCTTGCGCCATCCAACGATAGTCCCCCGTAGATATTACATCTACTCACCGGGATCCCTGGCTAGCTGTGTCCAATCACCGCCTTTCCCTTTCGCGCCGCGTCTGACGTCTCCGCGACCGAACCTGGAATTTACATCAATACCAAACATAAGGTTACATATCAAGAACGACGCAAAACCCCAACGAAACTACTAAAGTTCGCTAGCTAGGTACAACGAGCACAAAGTGCGCGGAACATACGCGAAAATCGCAAAAACTGCCAAAAAAACGCCGATTTGGTCGCCCGGCAAAACTAAAACCCGACTATCCAAAAATCCGCACTCACGCATCCTAAAAGTCGTAGGACAAGCCATTACAATCATCAAGATATCAAGAATAATTCATCACCCAATCTTATAACAAAACTAGTAAGCATTGCGTCCCAAAATCGGTGCAAAAATCACCGATTTGCGACAAAACGACTACAATATAGCATAATTACCCAAGCACACTACAAGCAATCTACAAACACTAATTACAACACAATAGCAATGATTCCAATCCTATTTTCCATAAACAACCATTTCTTGAATTATAACCTAGCAAATTCCAAATCAATTTCCACACTTGAAAACTTAAATTAACACAACAAAAGCCCACTTAAGAAAATTAACCTCTTAGGTTAGGTTAGCAAAATACTAGTTAACAAATTTAGGTTCAATCAACTAAATAATGTTTTCTAAACCTTAATCAACTCACTAATCATGTTTCACAATCCAATTCCATACAAAAACCCTCTCTTGAAAATCCTAAAACAACAATTTCACACTTCTAAATTTAACTAAATTAGCATAATTGAAGACTACATCAACAAGGTAACTATATAGATTAGTTAATTAACCACTAGATTAACTATAAAACAACTTAATTAACTATTATGGCTTTCAAACCCTAGTTAAATTTTTCAAGCAAAACCTAAGAAAACTAGATTAAAACTACACTAAATTAACACTACAACCATCTAACATAAGAAACTTAAACAAAAGAATTCAATTAGCAAGGGATTATACCTCACTAGAGATCTAGCAAGAATGGATTTTGCTCCAAATGATGGCCTCAAGCATCAAGATCCAAGCTAGGGAGGTGAATGAAAAGAAAGATGAAGGATGGTTTGAATTTGTAAGCTTGAAATTGAAATTTTGATGTGTTAAACTTGAAGAATTGTGAAGAAAATGAGAAGAAAAGAGATGAAGAGGGGGAGTGCAGGTTTCGGCCAGCAAGGGGAATGGGGGAGGGTGTGGGCAAGTGGGGAAAGTCATGGTCAAGTCCACAAAAGTCAAAGCACCATACTTTATCCATTATATTTAAAATAAATCCATAAACTATCAAATTCAACTCAAGAAAGCAACCCAAGAAATGAGGCCAGAAATTTCTGGACTTGCACAAGGTGGGGCTGTCCTAGGGCTGAGGAAAAAGAGAGAGGGGTTTTACAAAAGAAATTTTATGCAAAAAGGCCCCCTACAAGTCAAAAATTGCAAGTTTTAGCTCAAAATTCAATAAATTCGTTTCATATCATAAAAATTTGTTAAAAATCAAAATAAATTACTAAAAATTTATGTTATCACTAGATTTTAATTATCATAATTTTAGAGATTAAAATTAGCCCGGAAAAATTTGTATTTATCGCTAATTTAATGTATTTTCTTACCGGCTTAAAATAATATTAAAAAATTGAAAAATTAGGGAAAATTTTTAAACGACCAGAATTTCATAATTAACTCATTAGCTACTAAAAACAAGCAATTACCTATCCATTTTAGGTATAATTAGCCCTAAACTGCAAAATAACAAGAAAGACGGTTTTCGGAAAAATACCGAATTTTCACCGAATTTCAGGAAAACACCAAAACGACTTTTCAAGACGCTACAAAGTGTTACCAGTAGTTTCTCGAATTGTTATTGACCTCATATCGACATGACTTATCGAGCTATTGGGGTCTGACGTTTACCACCCCTAGGCGAGATATGCGACATATCAGACGACGAGACCGGACTGTACGGTAAGTGTTACTGGTTGGATTCACAGGAGTGTGAGCGGGCTTGCTCGTCGATCTTCTGATCGCTCAATACCCGGGTGGCCGTTACGTTTAGCAGACCGCTTGCGGCTTGTGGGTGTTTGATATGATCATCACCTGCTGCCGGCGTATTGACGAGTCTTTAGAGTCCTACACAGAGGTTTCCTGGCTCAAGAGAAACGAAATAGGAGCGCATATGAGATATGTGCGGGACCGAGAATAATGCGTGTATGTGATACCGTATTTCATTCTCGCGATGAATGTGTCGAATGGTTGTATACGATATAACCTAGTTATCGAATCAAGGATTGATTCGATAAATCGATACATTGTATACTAGTCGGTTGTGTGCGACATGACCGGATCATTGAATCAAGTGTTGATTTAATGATTTAATGCATAATTATATATTTGATATATTACTTTGCATTAACTAGTATTGGTTCACTTTAAATGGATTTTCTCACTTGGATGTACAAGTTGTATATGTGATATACTTTTTGTGCAAATGGTTGTATCATGTTTGATGATGCATGAATGCTAGGTTTTGTGTAAAGAATTAAACCTTGGTTAAGTAAATGGTTAGGGTTTATATTTATTTATTCATTCATTTATCTTTTTATTTATTGGAAAAGATAAAAGAATAATACAAAATGGTTGCTTTCAATGGAGAAGCTTGTTGAAGCTTCATGAAGGTTTTGACCAAAGTAACCATTTTGTCTTCTTCTCCTTAACCCTAACCATTCCTTTAACCTTGGTCAATTCTCTACACATAACTATAGTTAATATTATGATAAGTATTCTTTTTCTTTTCTATTCTAATTAACTTATCATAACATTTTCATCTTCTTCTTCTTCTTCTTCACATGAAGAAGCTTGCCTCCATCAATGACAACTTGATGAAAAGAGTGAGAAATCCAATTCTAAAGTGAACCCACTTCCTATTTCTTCATCCTCTACCTCTTGCCAAGTAGTATAGGGTGTTCTCTTCACAAGTTTCATGACTTGGTGAAGTGGGAGCTTGATCTAGTGATGCCTCGACGTAGATCATCTTCGGCACGAAGCCGACGACCTTGCCCGCCCATTTCTCCGATGAAGCCGACGCTAGAGCCCGGGATTCCATTTGGACAGCGAGGAGACTTCATTGCGGAGCTATGGAGGTGGAGGACCGGATCTACAAAGGTTGTATTTCCGTTCTTTTAGTTATATTGTTAACTAGTTGTATGTGTTCGCCTAAAATTCTAGTTAACGATCCGTACTAGGGTTTCTCGGCACCCGTAAAATTTGAAATTGGCATGCTTGATGCCTTGTGAGACCTCTTGGGAGTGCCTAGGAACCCTACAGATGTGACCTGAGAGATAGGTATATATATATATGGATAATTTTTTTGCATATTGAGTGATGTGCCGTATGAGACTTAGATCCGTACCCCCGATATTGTATAGGTTGATAGAATCCCTAGATTTGTTTTAATGCCGCCGTATGATGGATTTACCATACGCGATGAGTTTTATCTGTTATTTTATCTATACCCTTGTTAGAGGAGGCCGTACGATGATTGTACCGTACGTGATGTTGCGAGAATGGATGCCGATTGATGGAATCACCGACTTGGATATATTGTAGACACGTATACCTTATAGCTTTTAGCTGATGATATATTTTATGCTATGATCATGTTATTCTCATTGCATTAAATATACCTGTGCTAGTACACATACACCATTATCGATGATGCGTATGTTACACTTACACAGATTTGCCGGTTCACACACCTTTATCATCGATAATTGCCATGTCACTACACAGTAGAATTGCTACATCATGCTATGATATACTTGCTATATTCATATCACTGTTCCACGTTGCATGAGATATACGGATATGCTTACATCCTGTTATATGTTTCATATCTTGCTACAGCTATATGTACTTCATGCATACATACTGTTAGTTATATGTATGCCCTAGAGGCCATTACTGTACATACGATGTATATTGTAATGGATACTTGGACATATATAGGGAGGACTTTCTTGCTCGACATGATAGTATACTATCTGGTTGTACTTTATCTTAACATGTATTCTGATTGTCTCTATGTTACATGTTGATAAAGTCCTTAGGATATGTACTCGACTACTGGGACTATGATGAGATCATACTAGTGGGGCCACGGTAGTTGACGAGTACATGCTATAACTGTTCCTAGTCGAGAGTGTATCGAGACAGGGCATCGATGCACCAGAGTAGACTAGCGTATACGCATCTTGACCCATATGATGGGCGATGGATGATCCCATATCCATCGGTGTTTGACATCAAGGATGGTGTACGGGTGTTCAGTAGAGACTGGGTACACTGGACGGACTCGCCGAGAACTCCCAGATGGTATTATACCTCACGTCAGATGGCAGTTCTCCGGTGACACTGGTACAGGTTAGTCTATAGACCCGAGATCGTCATAGAGTCTTGTGTGATTCCCACTGTGCTTTGACTTCCATCATACTACGTCCAAGAGGGCGTGCAAAAAGATAGCTTTTGGGTACAGTCCCGAATCACATGGAGGCAATGAGCGATAGGAGGGGATTTGTCTCTCCCGGTATAGGGAGTTGATGTTGTGCTGTGTTTGATTGGCTATAACTGGAAATCCCTGGCCAGGCTTGCTGAGATTTACTGGTAAGTGTTATCAGTAGTTTCTCGAACTGTTATAGAGCTCATATCGACACGACTTATCAAGCTACTGGGGTCTGACGTTTACCACCCTTAGGCGAGATATGCGACATATCAGACGAAGAGACCGGACCGTACGGGAGTGTTACTCATTGGATTCGCAGGAGAATGTACAGGCTTGCTTGTTGATCTTCTGATTGCTCATTACCTGGGTGGCTGTTACGTTTAGCTGACCGCTTGCAGCTTGTGGGTGTTTGATATGATCATCACCTGCTGCCGGCGTATTGACGATTCTTTAGAGTCCTATACAGAGGTTTCTTGGTTCGGGCAAAACGGAGTAGGAGCGCATATGTGATATGTGCATGACCGAGGATAATGCGATATGTGATACCGTATTAGATTCTCGCAATATGAGATATCGGCCGGGTATATGATATAAAGCCGGGTCATCGGATCAAGTGTTGATTCGATGAACTGATACAGATTATATTAGTCGGTTATTTGTGAAATAGCCGGATTATCGGATCAAGTGTTGATTCGATAATTTAATGTATAATTATATATTTGATATATTAAATTACATTAACTAATATAATCTCACTAAAAGATTCTTTTTCTCACTCGGGTAATATATTGATATATATGCGATATATGTTAATTGTATTATTTTATTTTGTTACATTAAATATTGTATATGTGATATATAATATTGTAACAAGTTAGGATTACAAATGCAACATGATTTGTTGAGTTAAACCTAGTTAGGGTTTGGATTAGGGTTAGCATTTGGGTTAGCTTTTTCATGAGCTTTCATGAAGCTTCATGAAGCTTTGACTTTATCTTTTCTTTTTTGATTCTTGTGGAGTCATTGTTAACCCAACCCAAACCTTTTGACTATGGTTTGTTCTCTACAAAGGTTAAACCCTTCATACTTAACCAAAGTTTGCAATTGTAATTATGACATGGATTCATTATTCATCACAAAAGGATTAGATCTTCTTCTTTCTTCTTCTTTTTCATGAAAAAGTTTTCTAGCTTTTTACGTTGTGATGAAAATGAGTGAGATTATGAAAATAAATGAGAGCTAAAATCCTACTTTATCATTCTAATCTATCCTAGCCATTTAGATTAGGGTGTTCGCTTCATTTAGTAAGTGAGAGCTTGTGTTAAAGAAACTTCAAAGTAGATCATCTTTGTTATCGAAGATCGGAAGCAAGCATGTATCTTTCTCTTCGTGGAGCCTCTCGAGAGTCCGGAACTTGATGATCGCAGCGAAGGGACCACAACACGGAGCTTATGAAGTGAAGGACCAGACTACAAAGGTTGTAATCCCAAACTCTTAGATGTTAAAGTGTTTAACATGCTTTGTTTCGCCTAATCTCTAGTTTAAAGATCTTGGTTAGGGTTGTTCGGCATGTCTAAATTTTAAATCGGGCATGGTTGATACCTTATAGACCCTTGTGACAGTGCCTAGTAACCCAACACATACTGACATGTACACCCACATATCTTGCTATAGCTGCATGTACCCCTAAGTGGTGTTGTATAGTTATTTGATATTGAGACGTTGATTATTGTGATATTATGCTTATGAGATGCATCATACATACCTGCTTACATGTAGATACACTTACCTTGCTATAGTTATATGTACACCTCATGTGATGCTGCACTTGATTTCGGAGGATTTGGGACCGCATGATATATTTTAAAACTGGATTCATTCAAAAGAGCGGTTTTCCCTTAATATGCTCATATTGCTGTTTTATGTTGCATATATCAGTTTTTCATGGATTTTCGTATTGAGATATGGATTTCACATGATTTATGGATTTGAGAATCGTGGGGGTGTTTCAAGAAATTTATGTAATGTTTGAAAACCCGGTTTCTCTTGATATGATATTTCAGTGCGTCCACCATGTGATTTCTCGGTTCTGAGATTTGGCATGTGATACCCGATTCGAGGAGTGGGAGGCATCATCTACGGGTATATGGTGGACCCGGTATGGTACCCCGGGGCGAGAGATGATTTCGTGGTGTAGACGATGAGCCGGCAGAGAATAGTAGAGGATACCTTGAAATGCTCTTGTCTAAAACCCAAAGTATGAAGGAAATAATAAATGAATAAAATATAAAATGGTATAGAAAAATGAACACTGGTTTTGTTATCACCAAGGTACCAATAAAAAAATATAGCGAGGGTGCTTCATCACCTAGTGCCTTAGACCAACTGGTCTGGGAGTCACTGCTAAGCCTTAGGTGGTGCAAGACGAGGAAAATGCTAATACACCTTATAATCAAGCACATGAGTAATCGGTCGGTTAGTACCTCAAGAAGTATTAACGGTCGCATGAAAAATGTGTGAGCAAATCCATCTAAATATTCATCAAATTAAAAAGTACTGAGGCAGATGGACAAGAGTATGATAGCTTGAATTGAATTATCCGAGTGTAGGGATGTCTTTTACACATACGTAGGGTTATATGATCGGTGTTTGGAAGAAAGATAGGAATGAAGAATAAAGAGGATGTTTTATTGAGGGATGATGTGATTTCTAACATTTTTTCATGACTATTAAGATAGGGCTCATGACAATCGAAAAGCTAGTGTAGTTGGAAACTCTAATTTTCAAAGTCTTTCGTTTACAATTCTTATCTTTATATGTAACTTTCACGGTCTTCCTTTTATTATTAGATTTTGTGGGTGCAATCCGCTGAAAACCCTCAGGAGACAACACTCCTCCTACTAGGGATACCTAGAGATTTAAAGGCTTGTTGCACATGCTCAGTGCAATCATATTGCCTATGAAAGTGTGCTAGTTGTTTTTCTTTTTCTTATATTTCTCCTTCTCTTTCTAATTAAACAGTTTGCTCGAGACGACCAAAAATAAGATTGGGGGAATTTGATCAGTCGAAAATATTGCATTTTTAACACATCAATTTCCCTACTATTTGCAATCATCTAAAGGTGTTCGGTATGAATATAGCACATATTAGCAAATTGTCTGTAAAATACCAAATAACATGTGTTATATATTATAACCGGCATTTTGAGGGAAATTGAGTGTTTATTACTACACGCACGATCTTTGTATATCACAACACTTGTCTCGAGATTGTGTGCAGGAAATTCCAGGTAAAAGAGCCGAAACTGTTAAAAGTGCTGATAAAAATGCGCCAAGTCCAAGACTTGTGATCTGGCAGTAAGCAGAAAAGTATAAAAAGATTCCAGACATCATAAAAGTTCCACAAAGTCAGCACCAAATCACCATGGAAATTTCATGCAGCAAGCTTCCTAAACGGCCGCGGATCCGCGGCCGAATGGGCTGATCTGCCGCGGATTCGCGGCACTTTGGACACGTCATCGCAGCAAATTCCTCCACGTGGCTTCTCGTAACGGCCAATGCTTCCAGAAGACTCCCAAAGTCCACGTGGCTTCATCCAGAAGGCTCGGCCTAATAACCTTACCCTAGAATATTCCTTATTCTAGAATTTTCCCTCCAATAAACTTCTTCTAGAAGCCTCTCTCTAACAACCTAGCTTTGGAGGGAAGATTCAAATGAGGAGGCTATAAAATGAGATCTAGATCTAGGGTTTTGGGGTTGTTGATTTTGGAGGGAAATGTTGTTGAAATTTGAGAGGAAAAATTGTAGATCCAAATCAAAATCAAAATCAAATTGAGTGACACAATTTGATAAAAAATCAAGATCTATCGAGTGCCGATTCAAGCAAGAAGCCATCAAGCCTTTTTGAAGCGACGCCGATCTTCATCCGAGCAAGTGATCTAAGACGATCCGTGACTTACGGAGACGATGCGAAGCTAATTCGATGATCGAGTTCCTTCCTCAATTCTTGTAGTTCTTGAGCGAGTTGTAACGAAATTGGTGGATAATAAAAGGTGAAATTTCTTTGTCTTGCTTATCTTTATATTTGAGCATTATAATGAGTTTTCAATTCTTGATTGATTTCTTTGATATGATGTTTGAATAAAAACTCCGCTCGTGGAGGAATCGGGAAAATAGATAGATGATGATGATTATATTTTTGAATGATTCTTAAGTCCTATGAGTTTTGTAAATTCTAGTAAATTGAATCATCGACAACCTAGTTTCGAGCGAGATGCTTTATTGAATGTTTTCGCTCTTAATTAGTGATCAACGATCGATACTTGAATTTCCTAGAGGCTAGAATTTGAATGAAAATCAACGAAAGAACAAGGGATAGATGATAAAACCCTAGTTTCCGTAAGAGATCCCTAATTCTCATTGATCATCATCGATCTAGCAACAAATCATCAATGGATAAGAATACGTAATCACAAGTCTTTATCCTCACTATCGATTCGATGGATTCCTACGAGCCTCTCTACAAATCTTGATAATTAATTCAATTTGGACAATTCTTGATTCTCGATTCTTGGTCTTTAGTATTTCTTGATAATTAGATCTAGTTCTTTAAAATTCTTAAAACTAAAATTCAAAATTCTTGAATCATTTTCTTTTCTTTCCTTTAATTTTCGACTCAACTAAAACAAATAAGAGCAAATCACACTTTCTCTGTGGACGATCCGCACTCGCTAACAAACGTACAATTGACACCGTTATTGATTGTGGTTTACAAATTTCTTTGGTTGTGAAACATCTTTTTTAAACACGACACAGCGAGATTAAAGATCAATCAAATGGCGCCGTTGCCGGGGATAGTGTGCTAATTTGTTCGTTTTTGAAATTTGAGTTGAAAAATTTATTTCATCAGAATTTTTTGATCAAAATTCGCACAAACACTAAACGATTTGTTGTGATTTGTTGCGAGGAAATCTGGAATTTGTGGAGCGAGTGGAAAAATATTCTAAATATTCCAGGGAGTTTAGTGAGTGAACATGAGCATCTGCAAGAAATTTTGTGCAGAGATCTTGTCGTTGCACCGCGTTTCCGCGGCCAGAGTGCGCATATAGCGGCGGTTCCGCTGTGAGAGTAGGGCTTCAGTGCTTCAGATTTGCTCGGTGAATTTCTGACTTTTTTATCTCCTCCCTCATCTGCTCCATTAACCAATTTCTGCAGGTTTCTTTGCAAAATTCGCAGCGCCGCAAAAATAAAAAAAATTGTGCGTGTTTGATCTTGGTTGTTTACATATTTTAATATGGAAATTAAGGGGCAAAGACCAAATTCAGATTAGGTGGGGAGTTCATTACCCTTCCTAAGCCCCGGAAATCACAAACTTGCATCCGCATCACCCTCATTAATTAAAAATATCTAGACAAGACTCTAGGGACTGTCACGCTCAATTAGGACAGAAGGAGGTCGTGGGTAATCTATTGCTTATCCGCATTTATTTTGTGGTGTCTAGGCAAGTGTGTCTAAGGAAAGTGGTTACTTAATTAGGCCCACTACTTACGTAGCGGAGAACCTCCCACTTACCTGGCCACAGAAGGGGCAAAGAGACAGTAGAGGATTTATCCTGCGATTTGTCTTCTGGAAGTTTAGGAGCGGTCTAGAGACTTGACCTAGGTGACCATTAGATATAGGGTTGCTTGTGCATGTTTGTGTGAATTTTTAAAAATCCGTTTCTTTTTCAAAACAAACTAATTATTTCCCCCTCCCCCTCTTTTTACCCCTTTTTTATATACCCTTTTTACCTTTTTCCCCCTCTTCTCTTCTTATAATGGGTGACCCGAACAGAAAAACTCTTGCCGAGCTTTGTTATCCACAACCAGATATTTCTTGTTTTCGTAATCCCTTCGGTATACCGTCCGACTCTCCCATGTTCTTAAGAGATTGGATAGAACAAGCGGGTAGAAACAGCTGGCCACCTCAGCCTAGGTCCTATCAACTGTATCCTAATTCTACATCCGTTTTAGTTGATACTCCGAGTGAGGAAGCCCCTAGACGAATGTCCATTGCTGAGCATATAGCTAGGGCTAGAAGCCAAAGTTTCAATCCGAACCAATATCAACCGTATTCTAATCCTACATCCATTTCAGTTGATACTCCGAGTGAGGAAGCTCCTAGACGCATTTCCATTGCCGAGCATATAGCTAGGGCTAGAGGCCAAAGTTTCAACCCGGTCCAATATCAACCATCACCTCCACTTTCCAAAGAAGAATTTCATAATCGGTTTATGGCATGTATGATGACCAATAACCAACCGACGAACCAATATCAAAATTCTTCCTATCACAATGTTGACCCGACTCCTACCCAATTTTCACAACCATTCTGTTCCTGTCAATCCAATCCAACTTTTCCACCTTCTCTAAACGGTCCTTCTAATCAGTCATTTGGAAGTTTTAACTGTCCACCAGAATTTCAATCTTATACTGGAACTCCTTATCGACCCAAGTCTAGTCTTGAGCAGACATTAGAAGAAGGTTTAGTGATGTTGAACCGCATCAGAGAGGAATGGAAGGGAACCATGGCTAAATATGAAGAACCAGCCCAAAATTTTTCAGTATATAATTCGGGCATGGGACAAAATGAGAATTTGGGTAGTGAGAGAGAGCTGTACACCTTTCCAAATCAAACATTCCCTTTCCAAACTGAAATCTACAACTCCAGTTTCACAGATTCATCGAGTGCACCAAAGGATTTACCAATTGATGATAGAATGTATGAGAAGTTGTGTAATAATGCAATGTTTGATTTACCCGACCGCGAAGGGTCCATTTCAAGTGAAACCATGCCAAATCCTTGTGATCTCTACACCTCCACTCTTGAACCAAAATTAATTGAAAACCATTCTTTGAATGGGATGTTTGAGAATGTTAGCCTTCACTTGAATGAGGTGATTGACGTTGGGGATATATTGATTGATGAACCCGAAATTTTGAATGAGTTAGTTCCACCAATTCATCAGATCCTTTCACTTTCTTGTGGTCATCATCTTGAGCCTTTAATTCTTTTCGAACCCCAAATACGTCTCGAAGTTGATGATAATCGTATAACCGATGATCAGACCGAAATTCAGTCTTCATCTCCCACATCTGGTTTAGCGACACTCGACACATCGATACGTTTACCCATTTCATCTTCCACTCTCTCTGGTTCTTCTTCTGTTCCTAAAATGATAGTGAGTGTTGATGAATCACAATCCGACAGTTCAAGTTCGACAATTCCAGAAAGCCAACTTGATTTGGATATTTTTGAAAATGAGGTAGATGGGTTTTTCACCTCCACATATTTTGACAAATCAAGTATGGTAAAATCTGGCACAAAACTTTTTGACAGAAAAATGTTCGATCATACCATTGATAAAAGTTTTGAAGAACTTTTTGCCGACGAACTTGAATTTTTAAACAATACGGATTTTGTGATTGATCAACCTCCACCTATAGAAGTTGAACCGCCATCATTCCTTCTTCCTAATCATTCACATTCATCCTCATTCTTTCTTTTCTCTAATTTAAAATTCAAACCCTTTCTAGACCACCTCTTATCCCTTCCCCATTTTTCCTGACTCGATACAACACATTCTTCCACCGACCTATACGTTATACAGATAAAATCTTTGAATGGTTGGTGTTAACTTTTGGTCTTTGTAAAGTATTACTTTGACCAAATGACTCACCCCCTCTTGAAATGCTTCATATTGTCTAACTCATGTTTGAGGGGGGGGGGGGTTTGTAGTTTTGGCTCTTGAAATAACTGTTGTCCTCAATATTGTGAGCCAAAAATAAGTTTGGGAAAGGATTTTCACTTTAATATATTTTTCCCCTGTTAATAAATGTCCTTCTAAGCTTACAGGTTTTTTGAGGTTTAGCAGATAGCAACAGCGAGGACACTGTTGAAAACAAGTTTGGGGGAGATTTGTGCTTATTTTCGCATCACTTTGCATACTTCGCATAAGCACAAAACATATCATTTAAAACATATAAAACATATAAAAATTTAAAAAATTTCAAAAAAAAAAATAATTTTTTTGGGTACATAAATAAGATAATAAAAGATTAGATAGTGAAAAATTACATCCAAAAGATTAGAAAAATTTAAGAAAACCAAGAAAATTAGAAGTTTTCTTAAACGAACTAGTAATAAGTAGTTCTGAGCCGTTGTCCCAAGGGTTAGTAAGATGAAAGAAGTCACTAATCTGAGGATAAAAATAAGTCTGAAAAATAGTTCCTATTCTGGAAGCCAAATATTTGAATATTGATACCCTACTATACGCACTTACATACGTCTTGAACTCGGGATAGTAGAAGATACCTTGAAATGCTCTTGTCTAAAAGCCAAAGTATGAAGGAAATAATAAATGAATAAAATATAAAATGGTATAGAAAAATGAACACTGGTTTTGTTATCACCAAGGCAGCAATAAAAAATATAGCGAGGGTGCTTCATCACCTAGTGCTTTACACCAACTGGTCTGGGAGTCACTGCTAAGCCTTAGATGGTGCAAGACGAGGAAAATGCTAATACACCTTATAAGCAAGCACATGAGTAATCGGTCGGTTAGTACCTCAAGAAGTATTAACGGTCGCATGAAAAATGTGTGAGCAAATCCATCTAAATATTCATCAAATTAAAAAGTACTGAGGCAGATGGACAAGAGTATGATAGCTTGAATTGAATTCTCCGAGTGTAGGGATGTCTTTTACACACACGTAGGGTTATATGATCGGTGTTTGGAAGAAAGATAGGAATGAAGAATAAAGACGATGTTTTATTGAGGGATGATGTGATTTCTAATATTTTTTCATGACTATTAAGAAATGGCTCATGACAACCAAAAAGCTAGTGTAGTTAGAAACTCTAATTTTCAAAGTCTTTCGTTTACAATTCTTATCTTTATATGTAACTTTCACGGTCTTCCTTTTATTATTGGATTTTATGGGTGCAATCCGCTGAAAACCCTCAGGAGACAACACTCCTCCTACTAGGGACACCTAGAGGTTTAAAGGCTTGTTGCACGTGCTCAGTGCAATCGTGTTGCCTACGAAAGCGTGCTAGTTAGTTTTTCTTTTTCTTATATTTTCCCCTTCTCTTTCTAATTAAACAGTTTGCTCGAGACGACCAAAAATAAGTTTGGGGGAATTTGATCAGTCGAAAATATTGCATTTTTAACACATCAATTTCCCTACTATTTGCAATCATTTAAAGGTGTTCGGTATGAATATATCACATATTAGCAAATTGTCTGTAAAATACCAAATAACATGTGTTATATATTATAACCGGCATTTTGAGGGAAATTGAGTGTTTATTATTGCACGCACGATCTTTGTATATCGCAACACTTGTCTCGAGATTGTGTGCAGGAAATTCCAGGTAAAAGAGCCGAAACTGTTAAAAGTGTTGATAAAAATGCGCCAAGTCCAAGATTTGTGATCTGGCAGTAAGCAGAAAAGTATAAAAAGATTCCAGACATCATAAAAGTTCTACAAAGTCAGCACCAAATCACCATGGAAATTTCATGCAGCAAGCTTCCTAAACGGCCGCGGATCCACGGCCGAATGGGCCGATCCGCCATGGATCCGCGGCACTTTGGACACGTCATCGCAGCAAATTCCTCCACGTGGCTTCTCGTAACGGCCAATGCTTCCATAAGACTCCCAAAGTCTACGTGGCTTCATCCAGAAGGCTCGGCCTAACAACCTTACCCTATAATATTCCTTATTCTAGAATCTTCCCTCCAACAAACTTCTTCTAGAAGCCTCTCTCTAACAACCTAGATTTGGAGGGAAGATTCAAATGAGGAGGTGATTGAATGATTTAGAGTGCTTGCGCTTTCTAAAAGATAGAACAAAAATATTTGTAACCGCAATCAAGAACGGCGTCGCATGAAACTAGCCGGTGAGTACGGGTCGGTCCACAGGGATGTTGTGAATCTCAGATTCGTTCTTACGAGTTAATTCCGAAGGGTGTTCGGAGTTGTTATTAAATCTAAAAATCTAATTAATCTAGGGCAATTATCTAGATCTATTCTTGCTAGGGTTAGGTTTAGGGATGGTTTGGAAATGCAATTAAATCTCAACGCTTTCTATACCCGAATGAAAATCTATGAGGAGTTATGGTAATTATCAATAAAAGGGATTAGATCCATTCGGAAGGTGTTTCTTTCTCTAGGTTCTTGTCCTTCCTTTAGAGATCCTTATCCTAACCTCCATGGAAAACGCGCGCAACCGGGCCTTTACACTACGGTGTCATCGTTACCTCGAAGGGTAGGATGCCGTAGGGCGCGGTGCGCGCGCGTATGCATGGAGTCCTATTGTAAATATTTGGTGGGTAAGAAAGGGATGGGAGATCTCATCTCTCAAAATCCTTCCCCAAAGCTAAACCCTAAACAAGTTCCTAGGGCATGAAATTAAATCTACTTACAGATGCATCCCTCCAATCATCCATGCAGGGTTGTCAGATCTGAATTTCTGAATGGAAAGGAAAACACCGATGCTCTCCAAAAAGATTTCTGAATTTTTATTAAAAGGAGGCATAAAAAGAATACAATGATTTGGGTTCTATTTATAGGAGATAGAAACCCTAGGTTACATTTTGATCCGCATGTCTAAATTTACAAAAATAGCCCTAAGTCAACTTTTCAGAGCCGCCAATGCATTATGGTAAAATTTTCACCGAGTACGAGCTTCATATGGCCGCGGAACCGCGGCAATGGAGGGCTTGGGCCACGGTTCCGCGGCCCTTTAATGAGATCTTCTGATGGGTTTTTCTGGGCTGCTTCAGGTTTCTTTGGGCTTCTCATTTCTTCAGTTTTTTCTCTATTTGGGCTTCTACATTGATTCCAGATCTTCAGTGAACACTTTGCAATGGATTTTTAACCGTCTGCTTTGTATTCTTGGACCTTGAGTTGCCTTGTTAATTGTGAACTGTCTTTCGATGTAGGCTTGATTAAGATCCTCCTATTTGTTGGTCAAAGTCCACTTTTGCATCGTCTTTTCATCGTTTTCACTGTTTTAGATCCACGAACCTGTAACCTGTAACATGTAGCAGACATGCGTCAAAAGCACCTGTTTATTTATAAAAAGAATAAGAATGGAGAATATAATAATACAATATTATGGTGTGAACAAATACCCCCAAACTTATCTTTTGCTCGTCCTCGAGCAAACTTATTTTTTTTATTCTCTACAAAAAACCTAACCGCACTTTCGCAGGGAAACGAGATTGCACTGAGCACGTGCAACAAGCCGTTAAACCTCTAGGTGTCCTTAGTAGGAGGAGTGTTGTCTCCTGGGGGTTTTCAGCGGATACTACCCACAAAATCCTATCAATTCAGCCCATTGACTTTTGTTCTCCAATTAGGTTTTCTAACTAAGAATTCTATTATCATCGACTCATAAATTATCCACCCACATGCTTCACACTTCCTCATCATTTAACTTAAGATTATATATATTCTGCAGACTTACTTAGCTTTCGGCATCTCTTAAGTTTTCCTTCTAGGGTTCCATCTCCACTTAGGAATTTTTATTACTCTATTAAAGATACAAGTTTTATTCTTCACTCCTTTCTCTCATCTAAACTCCAATCACATACCCCTACGTGTGTGTATAGATCACCCCTACACTTGGAAATTCAAATCAAGCAATCGTACTCTTGTCCGTTGTCCAAAGCACTTCTTAATTGGTGAACTTTTAAATGAATTTTGCTTACACATCCTTCATGCGACCGTTAATACTTCTTGAGGTACCAACGACCGATTACAAAATGCGTTTGCACTTTAAAACGTAATTCCTAGTCTTGCAACACCCAATGCTTTAGCAGTGACTCCCAAACCAGTTGGTCTAAGACACTAGGTGATGAAGCACCCTCGCTAAATATTTTTCTATTTTTGCAGCCTTAAGTAATCACAAAAACCAGTGTCCATTTTTTTTTATTCTTTATTCACACTTTTTTTTCTTTTAATTTTCTTCGTACTAAGGACTTTAGACAAGAGCATTTCAAGGTCTCTTCTACTATTCCAAGTTTCAAGGTGCGTGATTGTGCAAATTGTAGGGTATATGTTTTCAGAATCTAGACTTAAGCTAGGAACTATTTTTCAAACTTATACTCTAATAAGAACATCAATACTCTTCCCTTATTTCAACTTAGCCCAAGAAGTGAACCCAAAATTTGCCTATTTCTAAATAAACTACAAAGCATATACTTTCTACCGTTAAACTTTAAGGAAGGTTATTTTTAGGGTTTTTAATTTACTAAGTCTAAGATCTAGTTGTTCCTAGCCAGTTAACCTATTTGTCAAACTCAAGTCAAATAAGCCAAAATTGAATACAATAATTTTTTTGAAAATTTTCAATTTTTATGGGTTTTCAAATAATTATGCAAATGCAAAAATAAGTACAAATGAATGCTAAGGAAGAAGACGTACCGAGCATATCCCCAAACTTAAACTTGATAGTGTCCTCACTGTCATGCTATATCAAAAGGGTCGAAATGTCGGCACTCCCATGTTTATTTATTTACAATTTTTTTAATATATTTTTTAATGTTTTGAATTTTTTTATTTTATTTTTATTTAAAAAGAAAACAAAAATATATATACATATATACAACAAGGTTCCCCCCAAACTTAAGCTTGGCCTTACACAAGCCAAAGATTAGCACCAACCATTCAAAAATCTTTTCATGGTAATGGTCAAGTTGGTGAAATGATGGGGTGTAGAGGAAAGAAATGAGAAACACACGAGACCATGTGGGAAGAAGGGTAGAATATGGTCTCGGTGGGGGAGAAGAATGGCAAAAAGGAGAAAGAAGGGTCGCGCGATCTTGAGGGTGTAAATCGAGTGAATAAATTAGCGCAATTTGTGACGACCGATGTGTTAAAAACGATTTTGCTAGTCTATCAACTCGTCGTGAAATGGGGTCAAATCCCTCAAGATTCGCAAGAAAACATGAATACGCCGAACTTGGTATTGAAGATGAAAGCGTCACGGTCTCTTGTACGATCGGAACAATAGGAAGGACGAAAAGATGTGAATCAGGGATAGTATCATTCTCACCGTAGTAAACTGTCTCGAACTTGAAAGATTCCATTAATGGTTCGAAACTACTGTAAGCAACCGAGTCTGATGGTTCAACTAACTCATCTGAAAATGTAAAGGACTCAAACTCGGGCGGGGAGACATCAACATCGTCCGAAAAAGTGAAACACTCATAGGTGTTATCGTCTGTGAGAACTGTATCAGATTCAAAGGAAAAGTTTTCAAGCTCACAGTCGTCAAGCGTGGTCGGAACGATGTAAAAGAGGGAGGGTGATATAACAGTCAAAGGTTCAGGAGGATGAATTGGAAAATCAGACACATCAAACAAAAATGGTTCAACCTCAATATGATCCTCAAAACTCTCCTCAATACTATCCTTATAATTCTCCTCAAAATTCAACTCATCCATGGCATTATCATCGAAATCAAGACGCATATGAGGTTCGGGAGAAACATCTAATGACTCGGGATGATGAATTGGACTTAAAATTTCAATCAAATCGACAGGTTCATCATCCGAAATATTCCCGGCGTCTATATCCTCAATCAAGTGAAAATCAATTTCTTTAGACACCTCATCAAAAGCATGGATATTTATCAATTTAGGTTCTAGAGTGGAGGTGTAAAGATCGAAAGGATTAAGTGTGGTTTCACTCGAAAGGGGTTCTTTACAATTTGGCAAATCAAACACTACAAAGTCGCACAACTCATCATTTTGGACACATGTTTGAAAACTGGAGTTGTTGGATTCAATTGGGTATGGGTAGGTTTTATTTAGAAATCCTCTCTCATTCTCACTCTGTCCAACCGCCTCCTTATACATTGAAAAATTTTGAGCTAGCGGGAAACTAACTACCGGTTCACTAGGTTGCATAAGGGCGGCCACGGACGCTTCCACATTCCTAGTCATTTTGTTTGTTGCTGCGATATATGCCTCCAACGACTCTTCCAAACTAGACTTGGATGGTAAGGGGGTTTCGGTAAAATATTCGAAATCGTGTGGATGTGCAAAACTCCCTAATGGCTGTGTGGAAACAGTGTCTAGTGAGGGTGGGAAGGTCGGGTAGGACTGGTAGGAAGTGGGTGATTGGACAGGGGTAGGGTCAACATATGGATAACAAAGTGAATAATCGTGTGGATCCCTAGAACTAGATGAGTGGAGAGGGGTGAAAGATCGGCTGCGAGATTGAGCAATATGCTCAGCAATGGACATCGGCTTAGGAGTGACAGAAGGACTCGAAAAAGTGGTGTCAACATATGGAGGTGGTAAAGGTTGACTTGGTTGACACAAAGTGGGTTGCAAAGTCAAACTGTTTCTCTTAGACGCCTCTATTTGATCTTTCAAAGATTTTTTAGGCATGGAAGGATCGTTTTTAAATTGACCGAACAAATTGACGTACGACGCAAAATTAGGTTCGGGATACTAAAGTTCAGCAAGTGATTTATTATGTGGGGTACCCATGTTGGAAGGAAGGGTGAAAGAAAGAAAGATGTGTGGTGGTTGTGCAAGGATTTATTTGCGGCAAAATTTTTGCAAGTTTCTATAAAAGATTTGTCCCTTTTTTTTTTCTTTTTCTTTATTTGGAAATTGTTGCAACAAGATTGTTAATTAAAGATATGCAACCGAAAAATATTACTTGCAATCAGTTATTATTTTAAGCATAGCACAAAGAATCTTTATTTGGAAAAAATTGTTGCAAAAAGATATTCGAGAAAAGATATGCAACAAAAAAGATTACTTGCAATCACTTTCTATTTTAAACGAGGCGCACAAATCCTGCACAAGATTGTTATTTGGAAAGAGAAAGATTTTTAAAGCGAAAGGAATCCTGCAGAATATTTGACAAAAGATATATGGGGATTTGCATAGGAGAGAAATAGGAAACAAACCGTGCAAAAATTTCGCGATGATGATGCAAGAGGGCCGCGGAAAGGCGGCGGGAGCGCGCTTAGGCCGCGGTTTAGCGGTGGGATGGAGACTTTAGGTCTCCAAAAAATTTCTGCTGTTCTTTCCTTGCAATACCTCTCTGTTTTGATGTATCTTTTTCTTTTTAGAACTCTGAATTTTTCCAGATCCGTCAATCCTGCAAAGATTCACAAAAAAAGGTACCCTTTCCAAAAAAATAACAAATGATATATTTTTAAATATTTTTTTGGATTTTTTTTAGATTTTTATGATTTTTTAAATTTAGATTAACCCGAAATTGCAAAAAGGAAAATTCTACGCCATCCCCGGCAACGGCGCCATTTGATTGAATGATTTAGCGTGCTTGCGCTTTCTAAAAGATAGATCAAAAATATTTATAACCGCAATCAAGAACGGCGTCGCATGAAGCTAGCCGGTGAGTACGGGTCGGTCCACAGGGATGTTGTGAATCTCCGATTCGTTCTTACGAGTTAATTCCGAAGGGTGTTCGGAGTTGTTATTAAATCTAAAAATCTAATTAACCTAGGGCAATTATCTAGATCTATTCTTGCTAGGGTTAGGTTTAGGTTTAGGGATGGTTTGGAAATGCAATTAAATCTCAACGCTTTCTATACCCGAATGAAGATCTATGAGGAGTTATGGTAATTATCAATAAAAGGGATTAGATCCATTCGGGAAGGTGTTCCTTCCTCTAGGTTCTTGTCCTTCCTTTAGAGATCCTTACCCTAACCTCCATGGAAAACGCGCGCAACCGGGCCTTTACACTACGGTGTCATCGTTACCTCGAAGGGTAGGATGCCGTAGGACGCGGTGCGCGCGCGTATGCATGGAGTCCTATTGTAAATATTTGGTGGGTAAGAAAGGGATGAGAGATCTCATCTCTCAAAATCCTTCCCCAAAGCTAAACCCTAAACAAGTTCCTAGGGCATGAAATTAAATCTACTTACAGATGCATCCCTCCAATCATCCATGCAGGGTTGTCAGATCTGAATTTCTGAATGGAAAGGAAAACACCGATGCTCTCCAAAAAGATTTCTGAATTTTTATTAAAAGGAGGCATAAAAAGAATACAATGATTTGGGTTCTATTTATAGGAGATAGAAACCCTAGGTTACATTTTGATCCGCATGTCTAAATTTACAAAAATAGCCCTATGTCAACTTTTCAGAGCCGCCAATGCATTATGGTAAAATTTTCACCGAGTACGAGCTTCATATGGCCGCGGAACCGTGGCAATGGAGGGCTTCGGCCGCGGTTCCGCGGCCCTTTAATGAGATCTTCTGATGGGTTTTTCTGGGCTGCTTCAGGTTTCTTTGGGCTTCTCATTTCTTCAGTTTTTTCTCTATTTGGGCTTCTGCATTGATTCCAGATCTTCAGTGAACACTTTGCAATGGATTTTTAACCGTCTGCTTTGTATTCTTGGACCTTGAGTTGCCTTGTTAATTGTGAACTGTCTTTCGATGTAGGCTTGACTAAGATCCTCCTATTTGTTGGTCAAAGTCCACTTTTGCATCGTCTTTTCATCGTTTTCACTGTTTTAGATCCACGAACCTGTAACCTGTAACATGTAGCAGACATGCATCAAAAGCACCTGTTTATTTATAAAAAGAATAAGAATGGGGAATATAATAATACAATATTATGGTGTGAACAGGAGGCTATAAAATGAGATCTAGATCTAGGGTTTTGGGGTTGTTGATTTTGGAGGGAAATGTTGTTGAAATTTGAGAGGAGAAATTGTAGATCCAAATCAAAATCAAAATCAAATTGAGTGACACAATTTGATAAAAAATCAAGATCTATCGAGTGCCGATTCAAGCAAGAAGCCATCAAGCCTTTTTGAAGCGACGCCGATTTTCATCCGAGCCAGTGATCCAAGACGATCCGTGACTCACGGAGACGATGCGAAGCTAATTCGACGATCGAGTTCAGTCCTCAATTCTTGTAGTTCTTGAGCGAATTGTAACGAAATTATTGGATAATAAAAGGTGAAATTTCTTTGTCTTGCTTATCTTTATATTTGAGCATTATGATGAGTTTTCAATTCTTGATTGATTTCTTTGGTATGATGTTTGAATAAAAACTCCGCTCGTGGAGGAATCGAGAAAATAGATAGATGATGATGATTGTATTTTTGAATGATTCTTAAGTCTTATGAGTTCTGTAAACTCTAGTAAATTGAATCATCGGCAACCTAGTTTCGAGCGAGATACTTTATTGAATGTTTTCGCTCTTAATTAGTGATCAACGATCGATGCTTGAATTTCCTAGAGGCTAGAATTTGAATGAAAATCAACGAAAGGACAAGGGATAGATGATGAAACCCTAGTTTCCGCAAGAGATCCCTAATTCTCGTTGATCATCGTCGATCTAGCAACAAATCATCAATGGATAAGAATGCGTAATCATAAGTCTTCATTCTCACTATCAATTCGATCGATTCCTACGAGCCTCTTTAAGAATCTTGATAACTAATTCAATTTCGACAATTCTTAATTCTCGATTCTTGATCTTTAGTATTTCTTGATAATTAGATCTAGTTATTTAAAATTCTTGAAACTAAAATTCAAAATTCTTGAATCATTTTCTTTTCTTTCCTTTAATTTTCGACTCAACTAAAATAAATACGAGCAAATCACACTTTCCCTGTGGACGATCCTCACTCGCTAACGAACCTACAATTGACACCGTTATTGATTGCGGTTTACAAATTTCTTTGGTTGTGAAACATCATTTCTTATATACGACACCGAGAATTTAAGGATCAATCAAGTCACCCTAGATATCATAGTATTACCTTTATGATATAGTTGACCTAGGAATCGTTATTTATTTCGATTTCTACCTGATGATATTTTTCTACTCACGAGTTGGCAACTCACCCCCGTTGTGCCACAGTTCTTGCAGGTTGTCCGCATGGATCAGTAGCGGCATCGCTGACACACAGCTTGCTTTCGGATGTTTTGCTTTGGTAGGTGGTACATGTTGGATCCTGCCCCTCTCGTATTTGTTATTCATATTGTATCTAGTCAACTCCATCAAATCAGAAACTAGTAATTGTATATGTTGAAGATTTAGAAGACTTGTAGTTGCGAGACTTGAGGATGGGTTTTATTTTCGCTTTTGGGGTTGATGTCTTGCTTTACTTTATCTTTTGTGTTGATCTTCGCCGTTGGGCGTCGTATACTTATTTTTTTTACTTGTGGTGGTTGTTTCCGCCGTTGGGCGTGATTTGCTCCCGTTTGGGAATGCTTTATTATATTCTGTGTTGTACCCGTTTTCGGTGTTAATTTTACAAGGGAGGTGGTGCCCAAATTTTCAAAAGACAAAACATGATTTACTATACCTTTATTTCAAAACTTCACTTCTTTATTTTCTTAAAAACGTTTAGATTTCTGGGTTTCAGCTTACTTGAATTACGTTACGCCTGTAGACGTCGCGTGATTTAAGTGCTGGTCGCGAGCTAATATTTTGGGTCGTGACAAAGTTGGTATCAGAGCGCTAGGTTTAATCTTGGTTCGAGTCTAGGTTTGATTATGTAGGGTCTAGGGCGTATTTATTTTGGAATCTCGGCTTGACCTTACGGAACTTAGACTTGAACAGGGGGGTGTTAAACCCGAACTTTCGTTACATATGCGGACCCTGATTGATGGAGTAGGTAGCTTGAGTAGAGTGACGTACCGTACGTATGTTCTGTTAGTTATATGTATGCCCTAGAGGCCATTACTGTACATAGGATGTATATTGTAGTGGATGCTGGGACGTATATAGGGAGGACTTTCTTGCTCGACATGATAGTATGCTATCTGGTTGATCTTTATCTTAACGTGTATACTGATTGTCTCTCTGTTACATGTTGGTAAAGCCCTTAGGATTTGTACTTGACTACCTGGACTATGATGCGGATCATACTAGTGGGGACATGGTAGTCCATAAGTACATCCTTCAAAGTCCCTAGTCGTGGGTGTATCGAGACGGGGCATCGATATACCAGTGTAGACTAGCGTGTACCTTCTCGACCCATACAGATGGGCGATGGATGATCCCATATCCATTGGTGTTTGAAATCAGAGATGATATACGGGTGCTCAGTAGAGACTGGGTACACTGGACGGACTCGCCGAGAACTCCCAGATGGTATTATACCTCACGTCAGATGGCAGTTCTCTGGTGACACTGGTACAGAGTAGTCTGTTGACCCGAGATCGTCATAGAGTCTTGTGTGGTTCCCACTGTGCTTTGATTTCCATCTTACCACGTCCAAGAGGGCGTGCAAAACGGTGGTTTTTGGGTACAGTCCCGAGTCACATGGAGGCAATGAGCGATAGGAGGGGATTCGTCTCTCCCGGTATAGGGGGTTGATGTTGCGCTGTGTTCGATTGGCTATAACAGAAAATCCCTGGCCAGGGTTGCTGAGATTTACTGGTAAGTGTTACCAGTAGTTTCTCGAATTGTTATAGACCTCATATCGATACGACTTATCGAGCTATTGGGGTCTTACGTTTACCACCCCTAGGCGAGATATGCGACATATCAGACGATCAGACCGGACTGTACGGTAGTGTTACTGGTTGGATTCACAGGAGTGTGAGCGGGCTTGCTCGTCGATCTTCTGATCGCTCAATACCCGGGTGGCCGTTACGTTTAGCAGACCGCTTGCGGCTTGTGGATGTTTGATATGATCATCATCTGCTGCCCGGCGTATTGACGAGTCTTTAGAGTCCTACACAGAGGTTTCCTGGCTCAAGCGAAACGAAATAGGAGCGCATATGAGATATGTGCGGGACCGAGAATAATGCGTGTATGTGATACCGTATTTCATTCTCGCGATGAATGTGTCGAATGGTTATATGCGATATAACCTAGTTATCGAATCGAGGGTTGATTCGATAAGCCGATACATTCGATACTAGTCGGTTATATGCGATATGACCGGATCGTTAAATCAAGTGTTGATTTAATGATTTAATGCATAATTATATATTTGATATATTACTTTGCGTTAACTAGTATCGGTTCACTTAAGATGGATTTTCTCACTCGGATGTGCGCATTGTATATGCGATATACTTTTGTGCACTTGTTTGTATCATGTTTGATGATACATGTTAACTTGGTTAAGTGTAAAGATTAAACCATGGTTAAGTTAATGATTAGGGTTTTGATTATCTTATTTATTTATTTATTTATTTGTTTTGGATAAGATAAAGAAAGAATGGTGGCTTTGTTTGTTTGTTTGTTGAAGATTCATGAACCTTTGACTTAGTCACCTTTCTTGTCTTCATTCTTAACCCTAACCATTTAAGCAAACCATGGTCTATTCTCTACACTTAACTAGAGTTAGGTTATGATAAGTATTGAGATAATTTATCCTTTTTAAATAACTTATCATATCATTTCTTCTTCTTCTTCCTTGAACTCAAGAAGAAAACCTTGAGGTCATCAATGGTGATTGATGATAAAGAGTGAGAAATCCAATTCTAAATTGAACCCACTTTCTATTTCTTCATCCTCTACCTCTTGCCAAGTAGTAGAGTGTGTTTTCTTCACAAGTTTCATGACTTGGTGAAGTCGAAGCTTGATTTAGCGATGCCTCGACGTAGATCATCTTCGGCATGGACATCGACGACCTAGCTCGCTTATTCTCCGATGAAGTCGACGCTAGAGCCCGGATTCTTTTTTGGACAGCGGAGAGGACTTCGTTGCGGAGCTATGGAGGTGGAGAACCGGATCTACAAAGGTTGTATTTCCGTTTCCCATTAGTTAAGTGTTAACTAGTTTACTTTTCGCCTAGATTTCTAGCCAACGATCCGTAGTTTAGGGTTTCTCGGCACCGTAATTTTTGAAATTGGCATGGTTGATGCCTTGTGAGACCTCACTAGAGTGCCTAGGAACCCTACAGTGGTATCAGAGCCAAGCTAGAGCCTTAGGCGAAGTCTAGACGGAATTTGAAACCCGATCGAACCCGAAACCCCAAATCAAAATTGCTCTCTGGAAATTTTCTAAAAACAGGGTTTTTTGTGAATTAAAAATTGCCAAAAAATTCAGCAGGGAATCCTAAGAGTTACTGTGAAGCACGTGGCTCTAAATCGACAAAAGAGGCGCGGAACCGCGGCCCCACCCCGGGTTTAGCGGCGGTTCCGCGGCCATGTTGCTGATTTAGACCACGTGTCTTGCACAGTAATTCTTGTGTCAAAGTGCTGAGTCTTCTGGAAATTTTTATTTTTTATTCCAGAGTTGTATTTTCAAGGGATTGTTTTGGGGATTCGGTGTTTCGATCGGAGTATCAAATTTTGTCTGTGTGGCTTTCCGGATAATTTTTAGAATATGTTAAAAAGTTCGACCGGATATAAATACCCAATTTTTCCCCTGTCGGGAAATTTCCAAGTGTTGGATTTTTCCATAGTTTAACGACGTTCTAAGTAGTGCAAGTAACGCGATGGACCCTCTAGAAGACAACAAACCTTAACTCGATTATGTGACCGTCTTGAACTGCCCTTTGAACCTTCGGGTTTGGGGCAGTACGGCGTGCCACATGTGAGGCGTTGGCTTGACCCTTCTACGGCTGGACCGTTGGTACTGAGGCACGAACTGAATGTTGTTAGACTTATTTCATGTGTTGGATTGTATCGGGAAAACTTGGGTGTTCGATTGTTCAATCGAAAAGTTTAACATTTTCTGTTTATCTGGAATGTGATACAATAATTGGAATTCACAAATAGTTATGAGATAATGGAATGAATATTATAAACGTAGCACTTTAGTCTCACTTGATCGGTTGCCACGGAATTTTGATGTGATCAAAAGTCCGTCGCAATCACGTAGCGTACGCGGATACTCTCTGATAAACTTAATAGACAGCCTCGCTCCATAGCCCCGACCAAGTGACTGTAGGAGAACCCCGTCGCCGAAAGCATCCGTTCGGGTGCTCGCGGCAGCGGTGTTCCGCCTTGGTGCACTTCGTCGACGGTATCGGGGGTGCGGCCGTCTACTGAAGTTTTCGACGAGCATTCGATCAGTATGTCGGGAATCTTGTTGAATTACCCGACTTGATATTGAAAAGTGTTTTCGATAATGAGACTAAAATGCGGGGTTTATAATTGTTAGGCATGCGATGTCTAAGTAATTCATTTGGTCAGGCATGCGATGTCTGAGGAGGTTGCGGATTCCAACTGTTGTAGTTTTACACTTTCTTTTCTGTGACCGTAAGTGTAATATGTGATATCGCCGGTTTCGTTGCTATATGTCAACGACAATTGGGATGCGCATATTTACTTACGTTGATGACATGTGATGTTATGTGTTGCTGGATATGTTATATTGGATCGTCGTGTTTGAATAGCCGGGGGTTTTTATGTGAGATGAGTGTTTTTCATTTTCATTCATGTAAAAACTTGTATGTAATATTCTTTTATCGGGGCACTTCCAGGTTGCGGAAGTTGTCACCGTTTGTATATTATTTACTTTTCCGCACTAGGATAGACCCAAGGAGGAGGGCACAAGTAACCGGGTTCTGGAGTCCAGTGGGAGACCAACTCGAGGAGTCGAGTACGGGTCTCCTAACTCTAGAATTGGTAGGGTTGCTTGTCGCTCTCGTAGGGGTCTAGGGGTGTAGGTTTGGCTATTAATCACGACCGTGGAATCCGTGTTTTATACTGGCTCGTATTGAAAACACGGACGTCCTAGTATATCCAATATTTCATATGATTCTTCTGCTGCCTTATCTGTGATGTGATCATGTGATGTTCTGTGATAGATACAGTATATAGTATATATGATATATTATATAGACGTTACTTATGTTATACACCCGCGCTAGCCCTGCCCCGCTCTGCCGTTAGTTACCTAACCTAACGGTGCACGAGGGGACATCGAGGCGAATGCGGATGGCATAAGTGTACGTCGTATTTATCTGTGATGTTTAGGTACTTTAATGATAGGACTTCATTAATGTGATTAATGAAATAAAAGAAACCTAAGATGTTGTAGAATCGAATTTCAAAATAAAACAGGTAGCTACAGTTCTTGCTTTGCACAGAGGTATATGTGATATATCCTGCACCTTATTCGATGAGGAAAGGACCGAGATCCCTTCACCGGGAGTGACTCCTTTAGCAATAACTGGCAGATGCTACACACTCGGTTTGTCTTTTGATTGCTTTTAAGTGTTTTTGCTTTGCACAGTGATATATATGATATATCCCGCACCTCATTCAACGAGGAAAGGACCGACGATCCCTTCACCGGGAGTGACTCCTTTAGCAAAACTAGAAAAGCCTAAAAAACACTCCATTTTAAAAATCATTTGATTCTACAACGATATCAAGTTCATTACGCAATAGGTTTTCAGAAAAACCTGTCGTAGCCCTCCGTCATTTCAGATAAGTAGTAGTTAGTATTCGTGCTGCGTTTGTTAGCCTTTGTCAAGGCGCAGTGTGCGGTAGCTAACTGGTGCTTATCTGCTTATGCATATGATGTAGATTGAGTTAGGGTAGTCGTGCGACCTTGTTGGCCTTTGTCAAGGGCCGTGCGGGTGGGTTTAATTCAATCAGGAAATGACGGGTTGAACTTGACTAGCGTCCTATGGTTTGTTGGCCTTTGTCAAGGTCATAGGAGGTTAGGGGCAAAATATTATCGGGAATTTCAAGTGTTGAAATTTGCAATGAGATTGCATACCTTCTATGAGATAGTTGGATCCCGATACGCGCTGCGAGTAAGAGTTACTCCTGGGAGAGTTTTACGCATTACAATTAGCCGATCAAGTAGGTGTCTAGAAAGGTGTCAACGGGGTTACGCCTCTGGGAAAACGAGGTTTACATTAATTAGGTTCGTGCGAAAGCACGGGGGACCTCCCTCAAAGTACCGACACTGGCCTGGCTGAAAGATTGGCGAACTTGTAGTGTGTAATTAATCCCGGCTAGTCTTTCCTTTTAGGGTTTGAAGGAAGATTTGATAAAAAGCAGTGGGAGCCATCCTGATTAGATAAAATAAAAACCAATCTATTCTTGACAGTGCGCACGCTGAGTGTTTTCTTCTCTCTCTCTCCTGGTAGCGACCATATCACGCCTTAATCAAGATAATAAAACGGAATATTGACCGAACCCGCTTGTTATACTGAGCTGGGGAACGTTGGTCCCGCTCCAACTTATAATTGTTATAAGACAGAGCAGGAAATAAGGGATTACCAGAATTCCCGTGCCGCCCAAACGAAGAGAGTGCATGCTGATGCATCATCTTCGGGTGTGTTCATTTCAAGAATTGTTTCTCAGTATTCTTTACGTCCTGGGTATGTGATACCAGATCAGGATCCCAGATATGTAATCTGTTACATAGGGCTACAGAAAGGTAGAAAACTGAGAACGGGTGATAAGTTTCATGAGGCAGAAAACGGGGCAAGTGTTGCAGCCAAGTCTGTTGGTCACTGTCACCCTGTATTATGAATACATTGATTCTGAACAAATGTTATTAGATACCGAACCTGATATACAAAATCATATCTATCTCTTTATCAGTAAAGAAATGATAAAATTTTGTATAGTTGGATAATGTTTTGAACATTTCCTATATCAAAAGTTGATTGGTTCAGGCACGATATCTAAAAGCATTGATGTTCTAAATCAAACTACAGTTCTTAGTATACAGAACACACACAAGAGGAACAGTTCAGAACTGAACGAATTCTTCTTGAGGCATTGTAGACTAGGTCAGATCAATGTGACCCGACTAGCTAGAGTTACATATAGATGCATATTTAAATCAGTTTGAATTTACATCTTGTGAAACTCGCCAGTCATGTCACAAAGATAAGATGACCATAGCTCCGTTTACTGGAAACAGAGAAAGAGTTAGTAAACTCTTGGGATGATACATGTTGATGTATATAGGTCCCCTGTCTACACATACCAAGACCGGTTCTTTGTACTTCATTACATTCTCTGATAATCTCTCAAGATTCAGACATATGTTCCTGTTGAAACACAAAGTCCGAACCTTTTGAGATATTCACAGAATATAAGTTAGAAGTAGAGAACCAAAATACGGGTATAAGTATTATGTCCTGTGATGAGATCAAGGAGGAGAATACTTGAGCACGGAATTACTGGACTATTCTAAAGGAGAATGAGATTCTCTCTCAGCATTACTCCTCCGTGTACACCATTGCACGATGGTATGTCGGGACGGAGCAGATACACCCTATTTGATATGGTGTGCTCTATGATGAGTACTACTGAGTTACCTTTTTCCTTTTTGGGAGTTATGCACTTGAGAAGCTGCATACCTATTGAATAGGGTTCCAATCAAATCAATTGCCTACCATTTCATATGTGATATGGAAAGGGAAGAGTCCATATCTTAAGATAGTTAAGATTTGGGGTTGTCCGGCCTATGTCTAAAAGCAAAATCCGGACAAGCTGGAGGCAAGGTCAGTCATGTAGAACTGGAAATGTTCCAGCTATACAAAACTGCAGCTGAAGATTTGACAGAACCAAAGGATTCAATAGTTACCAACGAACCTCGGCCTCTCCGCCGATCTAGTAGGGTTCCTCACCCACCTGAGAGATACTTCGGTTTCTCTATGACAGTGGGAGCGAGGATTGCATCATGAGATGATGACCCAACTAGTTTCGAGCTGGCCATCAGGAGTGAGACTCTGTAAGAATGGCTGGATGTTTAGCGATCTGAGATGGAATCCTTATACACCAACAAAGTATGGACTTTGGTTGCTATATCTGAAGGGTTAAATCCCCATCAGGAGCAAGTATATCTTGAGAAGATTACTTGGTGTACATGGAAAAGTTGAGACTTTCAAAGCTAGACTTGTTAAAGGTTTGCATCATTGACCAGGTGTGGATCATGATGAAACTTTTTCTAGAGAACTATGCTTAAGTCCATCCAGATCCTACTTGCCACGGCTACGTACCATGACTACGATCTCTGGTGGTTGGGTGTCTTGACCGCTTTTCTAAATGATGTTTTAGAAGAGGACGTCTATAAGTACACAGCCAGAGGGCTTCGTAAACAGTGGGAGCAGCGGAAACGTGTGCAAGATGCTTTATAGGATAAAGCAGGCATCGCGGAGTTGGAACATCTGTTTTGATGAAGTAGTCAAAGAGTTTGACATCATCAAAATGGTAGATGAACCTTGTATATACAAAAAGGTAGTAGGGAGTATGGTGATGATCCTCGTAGAGTACGTGGATGACATACTCTTGATAGGGAAAGAGTTTCCTATGCTACGCTCGATCAATCTCCGCCTATCACAAAGATTCTCCACGTAGGATCAAAATGATACCTACTAAATCCTGGATTTTGGATCTATGAGATAGATCTAAATGGATGTTAGGATTCTCACTAGTTGTAGTGAGATGGTATCAATCGATCCTGGGGAGAATCACTGGAAGTGTTCCAGGGTGATAAAGACGACTGAATGTCAGTCACAGGCATTGTCTTTACCCTCAGTAAAGGGACGGTATGTTGGAAGAGTTCCAAGCTAGATACCGTGACATACTAGACGATAAAGGCAAGATACATCGCTACTTAAGATGCTACCAAAGAGGATGTTTGGGTGTATATTAGTTCATGAGATGAACTACGTTCCTACCATTGTGAGACAATGGAGTTGTGGCTCATGCCGAGGAACGCCAGTCCCATCAGTGATCCAGACTTATTCTAAGGCAGCATCGCCTGATCATGGAGATAGTTGATCTCCAGGGTGATCGAGGTAAGGAGAGTAGATTCAGAGGACAACACAGCGGATCCACTCACAAAGGCCTGTTCCCAGAGAGAGATTTTTATGGGATGGTTGAGTATGAGATACTACAACCATTGCTACAGATGGCCCTAGTGCAAGTGGGAGATTGTTAGTTATATGTATGCCCTAGAGGCCATTACTGTACATAGGATGTATATTGTAGTGGATGTTGGGACGTATATAGGGAGGACTTTCTTGCTCGACATGATAGTATGCTATCTGGTTGATCTTTACCTTAACGTGTATACTGATTGTCTCTCTGTTACATGTTGGTAAAGCCTTTAGGATCTGTACTTGACTACTTGGACTATGATGCGGATCATACTAGTGGGGACATGGTAGTCCATAAGTACATCCTTCAAAGTCCCTAGTCGTGGGTGTATCGAGACGGGGCATCGATATACCAGTGTAGACTAGCGTGTACCTTCTCGACCCATACAGATGGGCGATGGATGATTCCATATCCATTGGTGTTTGACATCAGAGATGATATACGGGTGCTCAGTAGAGACTGGGTACACTGGACGGACTCGCCGAGAACTCCCAGATGGTATTATACCTCACGTCAGATGGCAGTTCTCCGGTGACACTGGTACAGAGTAGTCTGTTGACCCGAGATCGTCATAGAGTCTTGTGTGGTTCCCACTGTGCTTTGATTTCCATCTTACCACGTCCAAGAGGGCGTGCAAAACGGTGGTTTTTGGGTACAGTCCCGAGTCACATGGAGGCAATGAGCGATAGGAGGGGATTCGTCTCTCCCGGTATAGGGGTTGATGTTGCGCTGTGTTTGATTGGCTATAACAGGAAATCCCTGGCCACGGTTGCTAAGATTTACTGGTAAGTGTTACCAGTAGTTTCTCGAATTGTTATAGACCTCATATCGACACGACTTATCGAGCTATTGGGGTCTGACGTTTACCACCCCTAGGCGAGATATGCGACATATCAGACGATCAGACCGGACTGTACAGTAGTGTTACTGGTTGGATTCACAGGAGTGTGAGCGGGCTTGCTCGTCGATCTTCTGATTGCTCAATACCCGGATGGCCGTTACGTTTAGCAGACCGCTTGCGGCTTGTGGATGTTTGATATGATCATCATCTGCTGCCGGCGTATTGACGAGTCTTTAGAGTCCTACACAGAGGTTTCCTGGCTCAAGCGAAACGAAATAGGAGCGCATATGAGATATGTGCGGGACCGAGAATAATGCGTGTATGTGATACCGTATTTCATTCTCGCGATGAATGTGTCGAATGGTTATATGCGATATAACCTAGTTATCGAATCGAGGGTTGATTCGATAAGCCGATACATTCGATACTAGTCGGTTATATGCGATATGACCGGATCGTTAAATCAAGTGTTGATTTAATGATTTAATGCATAATTATATATCTAATATATTACTTTGCGTTAACTAGTATCGGTTCACTTAAGATGGATTTTCTCACTCGGATGTGCGCATTGTATATGCGATATACTTTTGTGCACTTGTTTGTATCATGTTTGATGATACATGTTAACTTGGTTAAGTGTAAAGATTAAACCATGGTTAAGTTAATGATTAGGGTTTTGATTATCTTATTTATTTATTTATTTATTTATTTGTTTGTTTTGGATAAGATAAAGAAAGAATGGTGGCTTTGTTTGTTTGTTTGTTGAAGATTCATGAACCTTTGACTTAGTCACCTTTCTTGTCTTCATTCTTAACCCTAACCATTTAAGCAAACCATGGTCTATTCTCTACACTTAACTAGAGTTAGGTTATGATAAGTATTGAGATAATTTATCCTTTTTAAATAACTTATCATATCATTTCTTCTTCTTCTTCCTTGAACTCAAGAAGAAAACCTTGAGGTCATCAATGGTGATTGATGATAAAGAGTGAGAAATCCAATTCTAAATTGAACCCACTTCCTATTTCTTCATCCTCTACCTCTTGCCAAGTAGTAGAGTGTGTTTTCTTCACAAGTTTCATGACTTGGTGAAGTCGAAGCTTGATTTAGCGATGCCTCGACGTAGATCATCTTCGGCATGGACATCGACGACCTAGCTCGCTTATTCTCCGATGAAGTCGACGCTAGAGCCCGGATTCTTTTTTGGACAGCGGAGAGGACTTCGTTGCGGAGCTATGGAGGTGGAGAACCGGATCTACAAAGGTTGTATTTCCGTTTCCCATTAGTTAAGTGTTAACTAGTTTACTTTTCGCCTAGATTTCTAGCCAACGATCCGTAGTTTAGGGTTTCTCGGCACCGTAATTTTTGAAATTGGCATGGTTGATGCCTTGTGAGACCTCACTAGAGTGCCTAGGAACCCTACATGTTCCACGACATATTTACGATACGATACTCCACTTAAGTGACCTTAGGATGTACATATTTTGAGACTGTTGATTCTCTTTGTTTTTCTTAATTATACATCCATTTGAGATCCTTGATTTTATTCGCTTCCATGATCATATTCTCAGTGATTTGAATCCTTCTTATGATCATGTATCCATTTTAGGATCTGTTGACTCTTTTCAACCCTTTGATCTTTTCGTCGATACTTGTTTGAGGTTCCTGTCACCATGGTTTGGGCGCATATTGAGCTGCTGCTTGTGATGCGGTCAGGGCGAGCTCGTCGTGGACGAGGACCGACTATCATGTTTTCTGGTGACATG
This sequence comes from Agapanthus africanus, assembly GCA_030015575.1. Classification (NCBI taxonomy): domain Eukaryota; kingdom Viridiplantae; phylum Streptophyta; class Magnoliopsida; order Asparagales; family Amaryllidaceae; genus Agapanthus; species Agapanthus africanus. The sequence goes on from CM057350.1 coordinate 390,232,068, forward strand.
GGAACGTATCGATGTAGTGTTGTGTTGTGACCTCTCGTTTGAGATGAGTGTGCGGTTTTGTACCGAATGATCGGGCCTTTGTGAGAGGACTGTTGATATACAGCCTACCTCGGAGTTTGTGATGTCATCGACCGTGCAGGCAGATGACTCAGCTATTGCTGAGATTGATGTGATGTCGCTTCCAGAGCTTACGAGCTGAGATCGCTGGAGCTTCCAGGCAGAGATGCAACAGATGATAACTAGTCTATCTTGAGTTGAGTTGAGAGACGAAGGTGATTCGTCTGATTGATGCGCCGATGCAGGCCCAGTTGAGTTGAAGATTTCCAGTGTGGAGAGTCTTACTGAGGTCTAGGGTAGACCGATCCAGAGATGACCGTTGATGTATCGTCTATCCTTAAGGATTGAGGCAATTGTTTAGCATGCGGACGGAGGGTGTTCACATGTCGTCTAGGCGGAGTTGAATGGTTCGAACGGATGTCAGAAAAATCCATTTTTTCAAGTTTAAAGTATTCGAGGGAACATGCAAGTGGTTTGTGGACCCTCTAGAAGAATGAAACCCTAACTTGATGTGATGACCATGGAACCGCTTTTGAACCCTAGGGTTTGTGGCAGTTTAGTGGTGCCATCAGTGAGGCTTGGGTTTGCCCTTCTACGGCTGGTCCATAGGTACTGTGGCATATACTGAATATTATTAAATTGTGTTCAGGTGTTGAGCTCTCGGAAAATTTTGGGACTTTGATGACTCGATCGAAAAGTTTAACATCGTCCAGATATCCTGTAATAGGAGATCAGCAACAAGACTAGCTTTGGATAAAGGACCTCACTCAGATGTGTTGTGAGTCGATCGAGAAACGGATGAGTATTGAGTATTCCTCCAATAGTTGGGACGAGTTCCTGAGGACGCGTTCGGCAAGATATCTTCTACAGAGTGATGAAGATACCGAGTTTGTGATTTCGAGTCCGTGCGAGAGATTTCGGATTGATTGTCGCCGAGAACCATTGCAATACGCAGATAGCATGACATGGTGTTGAAATGGACGATAATAAGGACGAGTGGAACAAGAGGTTCGTGCGTGATGCTGATGAGCTGTTGTTACTCACCGTCGAGATTAGAGATCGGATGTGTATACAGAAGCGTTGGAATACGACCTGTTCCCAAGGAAATGTTGTGCTGAGAACGAAGATGTCCGGAAAGCGAGAAAAGATTTGTAAGTGTACCAGCCTCCGTACAGTTCGGTATAGGCGAGATCGGAAGAGACCTTGAGCCAGTTCCTTCCAGGACACTGCTGCGATGAGATTGCATCGAGGATCAGTTGTGTCATGTGTATTCAGGGGGCCAGAGACTAACGCCAGTGACATGCTGCTTTATGAGTGATCATACTAATTGGCCGAGAGATGACCTGAGGAGTGCCAGAGCGGAATCGTTTACGTTAGCACACCTGACCGGGCAGATGAGCCGAAAGAGTGCGAGATTGGTAATACACAGAGAAATGAGGACCCAGAGACAGAAGACGCCAGACTGTGAGCAGGAGGCAAGCGGATGTTCTTGCTATGCCAGTTTGGGCGCACCGACATTTTCTTCGACATTGTAGGAGGTGTACCTCAATGTCATTTGTTGCGATTTGCGTTTGTGATCCGAGTATCACGCTTATATCACTTGGATTTGAGTTTTGATGATTGAGTTTCAGGATATTGTTTCGTGCACCATGGCTGCACCTACGAGGTATTTACATTTTTGTGCATAGTTATTGCACTTGGGATATGTATTTAATACACCGTTGTGTTGATGTCGATTTTGTGCCTCAGTTGCACATGTTTATGAGTTTTATACACCTTGGTACACTCGGTATAGTTTTCATACGCATTTGAGTTATTGATAATATTTCGTGCAGTGGATGCATAGATTTGATATTTCATGCAGTGGATGTACATGATTAGATATTTCGTGCAGTGGATGCACATGTTTTAATATTCGTGCATGTGGGATGCACTTGATTTCGATTTTCGTTCTTGCATGTTAGTTGCACTGGATTGAGATTTTCGGGTACTTTGATGCACTAGTTGTTATTGTCGTGCACGCCAGTTGCATTGGACAGATGCTTTCGTGCACATCCGTTGCACTTAGTCTTACTTTTGTGTATATTGTGGCACCTGTATTTGGATTTGATTTCCGTGCGCACCAGACGCACCTGATTATTGGACACGCCTTTTGAGGCTGATATTACTTTTGAGCACTTTGTTTTCATGATGAGGCCCTATACTTTGTAGTACCCTAGCAGGATTGATCCGAGAACAATACCTGTGTACTTTGCATGCATAAAAAGTTATCATTAGGTTTTCAAAAAGGAGCTATACTCTCGCTATTTCTTACGTGTCTGCGAGTGACACGAACATTTTACAAAGGAAAACCTTTTGGGATATTTTAAAGAGGGCGGAACGTATATTTTGAGCAAAACTTATATGAAAGTATATTATTACTTCATAAATGAGCGTCCGTCACTTGTGCCGTGAGTTACGCATCACACCGAAATTCAGAAAAGATTTTGCATATGTTTTATTCAGTTTTAAGAGCTTTTCCAAGGATGTGTACTATAACCGTATTATAGTATTTGACAAGTGCATATGGATTTCGGTAGTGGATTTCGAGGTTTGTATCTCCTTTGTGACTCCGATGATATGCGTGCAAGTCCGATGATTTGCGTGACGCTTGACGGAGTTCGGTTTTGAGTTTTCATACTCATTTTTCCGGCGCACAGGATGCGCTGTGGTATTTCTGTATCTTCCGTGATTTCGGAGCCCCGTTGATTTGAGCTGATTTTTGAAATGTTTAGCACTTTGGGATTTAAATTTAAATTCGGGGACCGAATTTCTTTAAGGGGGGAAGATTGTAACATTTCAGAAAATATAAAACATTATTTTTGGAATTTAATATTAAAATAATATATTTCGCTAAAATTTCCCGATTTGCGAATCTGGGGTTTTCTTGTGATCCGTTACAAGATATCTTTTGAAGTCGCAATTATCTTTTCTTCCGATTTAAATTATTGGTTATTGTGAGTGTATCTTTTTTTGGCCAAGTTTTCATTCCTTTTCTTCATGGCCGAAATCTTTGTGAGGGTGAGTCTTTTGGTGAGGTGGCAATTTTTGGGTGAGTCACTTATTTCATTTAATGCAAGTATGGTTTCAAGTATGAGGTGTATTGTTCATTAATTGTTATTTGTCAAAGCATTAGATATTTGCTTTGTGATATTTTGTGATGGATATTTTGTTAAGGATATTTTGCAATGGTCACCACTTGATTGGTGTTGTGCTCACCCCCCATCTATTTTCCAGTGAACACTTCTTGTAGATGTGGCCGGCCCCACTTGTTTAGATATGATTTTATTTTTCTAGGTTGATTAAGTGTGTGTGGTCACTTCATCAATTTTTCCACATAGAACAAAATTGAGGTGGCCGGCCCATTTTTTGTGTGAGCAATTTTTGGCCGAGCCCCCCCTTTGCACCATTATTCCTCCAATGCAAAATTCAAGTGCTCACAAATTCATCCGTGGCAACTTCATATACCTTCACCCGATTCGTTGGGTGCCTTGAGACAAAATATTCTACATTCTTTCTACTTCAATCTTGGACATGTCGGCTAGCAAACTTCATGTCCGAGTTGCTTCAGTTTGAAGCGGGAGCTCGTATAAAGATTCGTCGACGCGGTGCCCCTTCGAAGAGGAGACCGGAGATCGGGGATGCCGTGAAGAGCGTGGAATGATAGCTAAATACCGAAGGACACGGATTGATCGGTATAATTTCTTAAACCACTTTACAGTTTACTAGTATAGGGTTATTAGTACGATTAGGATTTTAGGCTTGGTGGTTTTCATGGATAGCAATTATAGTTATAGTTTTGGCTATGTTTTCTGGTATTGGGATTTCCTCGTTTTGCGACTTGATATGGTATTTTGGTCGTTGGATGTTTGTACGTCAACGACGAGGGTTGTTTGATTGTTTTGGATGCGTGGGCTATAGGTTCTAACCTATGAGTGCACCACATGCCGTATTGGATTTTGGAACTAGATTTTAATGGTATTGCGATACGTGTTGATATTGTAGGTACCTTCGCGTGGATTCCGAGACGACGAAGTGTATCGACTACGGCTAAGCGAGGAGTTTGGCAGCTGAGTAGATTTATATCTACGGGGGAAGTCGGGTGGATGGCGTATAGCACCCCCATAAACATTGATATGGAATATCGTTTGATTATTTTATCCTGATAAATGATATGCGACGGACATGATTGTAGGATTTAAAAACGATAATATAATAGAAGTTGAAGCTAATGGACATATTGACATATGAGAATATAAATGATAAGTGAATCATGATAGTGTTGGATATATGTATGCCCTAGAGGCCATTATATGATAATGTATGTACCGGTTTGTGTGTGTGTGTATGTGTGTGTGTGTGTGTGTGTATTCAGAGGACAGTCTTGCTCGACATGATAGTATGCTATCTGGTTGCTCTTTATCTTGATATGATTGATAAAGCCCTTAGGATATTTGCTTGACTACTGGGATTATGATGTGGATTATACTAGTGGGACATCCGTAGTTTATAAGCATATCTTTGAAATGCTCCTAGTCGTGGGTGTATCGAGACAGGGCATCGATATTCCAGAGTAGACTAGCGTATACGATTCTTGTCCCATGTGATGGGCGATGGATGATCCCATATCCATCTGGTGTGCTGACACCAAAGATTGTATACGGGTGCTCAGTAGAGACTGGGTACACTGAACGGACTCATAGAGAACTCCTATGTGGTATTATACCTCACGTCGGATAGCAGTTCTCAGGTGACATTGGTACAGGTTAGTCTGTAGACTCGAGATCGTCATAGAGCCTTGTATGTCCTCCTACTGTACTTTGATCTCCACCCTACCACGGCTCTACTGAGTCGTGCAAGCAGGTGGATTTTGGGTACAGTCCCGAGGCACATGGAGGCAATGAGCGATAGGAGGGGTTTTTCGTCTCTCCCGGTATTGGGGGTTGATGTTGCGCTATACTCGATTGGCTATAACAGGAAGTCCCTGGCCAGGGCTGCTGAGATTTACTGATAAGCGTTATCAGTAGTTTCTCGATCTGTTACGAGCCATATATCGGCATGATTTATTGAGTTATTGGGGTCGATGATTCCATCCCCAGACTCGATATGCAGCATATCTGACGAAGAGATCGGACTGTACGGTAAGTGTTGCCAGTTGGCTCGATAGAGTTTTGACAGGTTCGCTTGTTTTTCTTCTGATCGCTCAATACCCGGGTGGCCGTTACGTTTAGCTGATCGCTTGCGGCTTGTGGGTGTTTGATATGATCATCACCTACTGCCGGTGTATTGACGAGTCTTAGAGTCCCACACAGAAGTTTCCTAGCTCAGGCAAGACGATATGGTGTACATATGAGATATGCGCGGAAGCTCGATTAAACATGGGTATGAGATACCGTATATTAATCGGGCGTTTACTATTGGTCGGGTTGTATGTGATATGTCCGGTTTATTAAATCAAGTGTTGGTTTAATAATGACTTTTAGCTCACTTTTATTAAACCTTTTCTTTATGGATGTGTGCATATACGTATATACATACACATGATGATGTGTATGCACACATACATACATACAAGTGTATCATGGTTGATGATACATGGATGATGGCAATGCAAGACTCACATGGTTCAAATTAATATGTGTATTTTTGTTTTGAGATAAAAGAAAAAGGAAATTAACAAATGACTCATTTTTTCTACACTCTTCTAGGGTTGACCATTGACTTAACCCTAGGTTTATTTCCTTTGTTCTTTTAACTCATCACAAAATATCTAGATATTTCTTTTAACCATGGTTGGATGTGAGAGTGTCTCACATATATATCGTTTTGTTTTATTTTAAAACATAACAATTATCATTATCTTGAGAAAAACTTTGCCATCTTCATCTTCCTCCTTCTTCAAGCTTTCTTGAGTTTCTTTGAGTGTGAGAAAAAGGAAAAAAGAAAGGGTTTTTAAGTGAGATAACAAACCACACCATCATTCTATACTAGTTTAGCCTATTAGTTTAGAGTGTTAGCATCACTTCCTCATTGATCAAGTGAAGCAAGAAGCTTTGAGCAAAGGGACTTCGGGTGGATCGTCGTGGACTTGGAAGCATTCAAGAGAGCCGTTCTAAACTCTAGCAGATCCAAGAAGTCACTCAAGGAGGTCTACAAAGGTTGTAGTCTCTCCATTTAGTGATAGATTTTTTATAGTATGTGAAACTATTTGTTGTTACCTTATATTTCTAGTTCGATTCCTAGTTAAGTTTGCTTAGCACCTCGTTAAAATTTTATTGTGGCATGTGTGATACTTTCAAACCCTTGATAAGGTGCTATGGAAACCCTACAGTAGTATCAGAGCCAAGCTAGAGCTTTAGAGTAACCTAGACGACGTTAAAAAACTCGAACGAACGAAATACGACGCACGAAGGGTCCTCACTGGAAATTTTTCAAAAATTTGGATTTTTAACATTAAAAATACTCAGAAAATTGTGCAGGGGATTTTATGGGCCCACAAGAAGAACGAAGCCCTAACTCGACTAAACGACTGCAGAACCGCGGCAGAAAGGTCTTTCTGTGGCGGTTCCGCGGCGCTTTTGGTGAGGCTTGGACTGTCCCTTCTTGTGCTGGCCCGTATGTACTTGTTGCAGTATCTGGTATATTTTAAAACTGCTCAGGTGTTGAGCTTTCTGAGAATTCTTTGGGTGATTGATCGTTCGATCGAATGTTTTAATTGCGCATAGTATATGTGAATGTGATACAATAATTGGAATCTACAAATTTGTTTGTTGCGTGTAAATCTAGCATTTCAGTCTTGGATGTAATCGGAAATCTTGTTGAATTATTCGAGTTATTTTGAAAAGGTGTTTTCATGGGTGAGACCTAAATGCGAGCTTCACATTGTTAGGCATGAAATCTTGAATATGTGATATCCCGGGTTTGTGTTGCCTAAGTGCAGTTACGATTCCAATTGTTGTAGTTTTTCATTTTATTTCTCTGTGACCGTAAGTGTAGTATGTGGTGTATCACCGTTTTCGTTGCTATACATCAACGACAATCGAGGTACGCATACTTACTTACGTTGATGATATGTGATATTATGTGTTGCTGTGATATGATGTGCAGGATTGTCGTGATTGAATAGCCGAGGTTTTTATGTGAGATGAGAGTTTTCTTTTCATTCATGTAAAATTCAATTGTATGTAATATTCTTTTATTTGGGGCACTTCTGGGTTGAGGATGATATCACCACTGTTGTATATTATTTACTTTTCCGCATTAGGATATACCCAAGGAGGGGAGCACAAGTGACCGGGTTCTTGGGTTCAGTGGGAGGCCATCTCAAGGAGTCGAGACCAGGTCTCCTAAACTCTAGAATTGGTAGGGTCACTTGCCGCTCTCGTAGGGGTCTAGGGGTGTGGGCTTGGCTATTCATCACGACCGTGGAATCCGTATTTTCTATTGATAACTAAATACAAAATACGGACCTCCTAGATATCCTATATTATATATGCTTCTGCTGCTTATATTCTGTGATGTGCTCATTTGATATATCTGAGACGAATGGAATATTATATATATGATATATAATAGATGTTACTTATGTTTTGCACCCGCGCTAGCCCCGTCCCGGTATGCCGTTAGTTATGTAACCTAATAAGGCATAACGGAATATTGTGGCGATTACGGGTGGCATAAGCGTACGTTATATTTTCGTTTATTTTCTGTGATGGCTTAAGGACTTAAATGATGGGACTACATTAATGAGATTAATGTAAAGATAAATGAACCTAAAAGATGTTGTAGAATCGGATTTAAAACCCACTCGGCTTTTTGTGAAAAAGCAAGTTTTCAAAATGCGGAGCTTAAGCCACTCTTTTTTAAACCCATTTGATTCTGCAACGATATCAAGTTCAAAGCGTTAAAAGTTTTCTTAAAAACTATCCGCAACCCTTCGTCATTTTAGGAAGTAGAATACTTACTATTCATGCTACGTATGTTGACTTTAGCCAAGACGTAGTGTACGGTAGTTAAGTGTTGTCTTCCTACACTTCATATGATGAGATTAATTAGGACAAACACATGATTATGTTGACTATAACCAAGGGTCATGTGGGTGGGTCTAATTAATCATGAAATGACGGGAAGAACTTGACCAGTGCTTATGATATGTTGACTATAGCCAAGGTTATAAGTACTGGGGGTAAAAACCATATCGAGAGTTTCAAGAGTTGAAATTTGCAATGAGATTGCATACCTTCTATGTGATAGTAGGATCCCGATCCCACTGTGAGCAAGAGTTGCTCCCGGGAAAGTTTTGCACTTTACAATTAGCTAACCCATTAGGTGTCAAGAAAGGTGTCAACGGGGCTACGTCTATGGGAAAACGAGATTTATTCTAATTAGGTCCATGCGACAGCATGGGGAACCTCCCTCAAAGTACCGGCACTGGCCTGGCTGAACGGTTAGCAAAGTTGTAGAATATAATTAATCCTTGCTAGTTTTCTTTTTTAAAATGGTTTTAAAGAAAATTTGATAAAAGCTATGGGAGACATCGATTAGATAAGATAATAACCAATCTGATCTTTGCAAGAGCTTTCGCTCAGTGTATTCTTCTCTCTTTCTTAATGGCAGATACCTAGACATGCCTTAAGTTTCTACTAGATAAAAACAAGTTGACCGGACCGAACTACAAAGACTGGCTGAGGAACATTAACATTGCTCTCACATATGAAAAGTATCATATGTCCTCACTGCTAAAGCCCCGCCCACCCCAGGACCTGAATCTTCTACTGCGGATAAAGAAATCCGCAAAATGTGGGATATTGACTGTGCTACTGCCAAATGCCACGCGCTTGCATTGATGGACAATACACATCAAAAGCAACACGAGCAGATGAATGTTCAATTCATCTTTCTCCATACAAAGGAATTGTATGAGGAGCAATCTCAGACCCAGAGATACAAAGCATCTCGAAAGTTGTTTCAGATGCGGATGACTCAAAGCACACCAGTAGGCGATCACGTTTTTAAGATGATAGCTCTTATAGAAGAGCTTGAGGACTTCGAATGGACAATGGATAACGAACAGTATACTGATATTGTTCTACAGTCTCTTTCCTCCGCCTTTACGCCATTTATAGTGAACTTCAACATGCATGACATGGAGAAATCACTGCCCGAACTTCTCAATATGTTGAGAAGTGCGGAGAGCACGCTGAAAGCGAAGTCCCCCTCTATGCTTGTTGGGCAATCTCCCTCTTCCATCCCAAAAGCCAAGGCCAAGGGAAAGAATAAGAAGAAATTCACCAAACCAAGAGGAGGAATAAAGAAGGCGAAGGGGAAAAACAAATCCAAAGCTGCAGAGTAGGGGAAGGGAGAATGTTTTCACTACAAGAAGATAGGGCACTGGAAGCGGAACTGTACTGAATACCTTGAACTCAAGAAAAAGAAGCATGGTGATGCTTCAGCTTCAGGTGTGTTCATGACTGAAAACCGTTTTTCAATTAAATCTGCTTCCTGGGTATTATATATCGGTTCGGGTTCTCATATTTGCAATTCTGTGCAGACGTTGACAAATAGCAGAGTTTTGAAGACAGGTGATCATACTCTCCAAGTTGGAAATGGTTCCAATGTACATGCAGTTTCAGTAGAAGAGTATCACCTAGGGTTGCCGTCGGGTTGTATATTGGTTTTGAACCCATGTTATTTTGTACCTAGTATGCTTTGTAATATTATATCCATTTCCTTGTTAGGCAATGAAGGATATCATTTTGCTGTGCAACACAATGTTATGAACATTAAACTGAATCAAGAGTTGATTGGTTATGGTACACTTAATAACGGGATATACGTCCTTAATCAACACACAGTTTTCAACATTAAACACACAAGTAAAAGAAAATTTTCAGATATAAATGAAGCTTTTCTTTGGCATTGTAGACTCGGTCATATTAATGAAACAAGTCATAAAGATGGATATTTAAATCCTTTTGAGTAGAAATATTATGCAACTTGTCAGTCTTGTATCAAAGGTAAAATGACCAAAACTCCGTTTAGTGGACACGGAGAAAGAGCTACTGAGCTCTTGGGCTTCGTACATAGTGATGTATGTGGACCAATGTCTACACATGCAAGAGGCGGTTTTTCCTACTTTATAACTTTTACTGATGATTTCTCAAGATTCGGTCATGTGTTTTTGATAAAGCATAAGTCTGAAGCTTTCGAGAAATTCAAGGAGTACAAACTTGAAGTAGAAAAACAAACATGAATGAGCATCAAGATACTTCGATCAGATCGAGGTGGAGAGTACCTTAGTACTGAGTTCCTGAACTTTCTAAAAGAGAATAGGATTCTCTCTCAGCTCACTCCCCATTACTCACCACAGCACAACGGTGTGTCAGAACGGCGAAATCGTACCCTATTAGATATGGTACGATCTATGATGAGTGATTCTGAGTTACCGTTATCTTTTTGGGGGCATGCATTGGAGACTGCAGCTTTTCTGTTGAACAAACTTCCAACCAAGTCCGTGTCTACCACTCCATATGAGATATGGTATGGGAAGAGACCAAGCGAGTTAAGATTTGGGGTTGTCCGGCGTTTGTTAAAAAGCAGAATCCGGAAAAACTCGAGACACGTGTTGGATATATGTATGCCCTAGAGGCCATTATATGATAGTGGATGTATTTATACATGTATATATATATATATTCAGTGTACATTCTTGCTCGACATGATAGTATGCTATCTAGTTTTTCTTTATCTGACATGTTGATTTGATCATGCTTTTATTCATTCATACATGTTGATAAAGCGCTGAGGATATATGCTTGACTACTGTGATTATGATGGAGATCATACTATTGGGACATCTGTAGTTTATAAGTGTTAGTTATATGTATGCCCTAGAGGCCATTACTATACATAGGATGTATATTGTAGTGGATGCTTGGACATATATAGGGAGGACTTTCTTGCTCGACATGATAGTATGCTATCTGGTTGCTCTTTACCTTAACGTGTACACTGATTGTCTCTCTGTTACATGTTGGTAAAGCCCTTAGGATGTGTACTTGACTACCTGGACTATGATGCGGATCATACTAGTGGGGACATGGTAGTCCATAAGTACATCCTTCAAGGTCCCTAGTCGTGGGTGTATCGAGACGGGGCATCGATATACCAGAGTAGACTAGCGTATACCTTCTCGACCCATGCAGATGGGCGATGGATGATCCCATATCCATTGGTGTTTGACATCAGAGATAATATATGGGTGCTCAGTGGAGACTGGGTACACTGGACGGACTCGCTGAGAACTCCCAGATGGTATTATACCTCACGTCAGATGGCAGTTCTCTGGTGACACTAGTACAGGTTAGTCTGTAGACCCGAGATCGTCAAAGAGTCTTGTGTGATTCCCACTGTGCTTTGATTTCCACCTTACCACGTCCAAGAGGGCGTGCAAAACGGTGGTTTTGGGTACAGTCCCGAATCACATGGAGGCAATGAGCGATAGGAGGGGATTCGTCTCTCCTGGTATAGGGAGTTGATATTGCGCTGTGTTCGATTGCCTATAACCGGAAATCCCTGGCCAGGGTTGCTGAGATTTACTGGTAAGTGTTACCAGTAGTTTCTCGAACTGTTATAGACCTCATATCGACACGACTTATCGAGCTATTGGGGTCTGACGTTTACCGCCCCTAGGCGAGATATGCGACATATCAGACGATCAGACCGGACTGTACGGTAAGTGTTACTGGTTGGATTCACAGGAGTGTGAGTGGGCTTGCTCGTTGATCTTCTGATCGCTCAATACCCGGGTGGCCGTTACGTTTAGCAGACCGCTTGCGGCTTGTGGGTGTTTGATATGATCATCACTTGCTGCCGGCGTATTGACGAGTCTTTAGAGTCCTACACAGAGGTTTCCTGGCTCAAGCAAAACGAAATAGGAGTGCATATGAGATATGTGCGGGACCGAGAATAATGCGTGTATGTGATACCGTATTCTATTCTCGCGATGAATGTATTGATTGGTTGTTTGCGATATAACCTAGTTATCGAATCGAGGATTGATTCGATAAGTCGATACATTGGATATTAGTCGGTCATATGCGATATGACCGGATCGTTAAATCAAGTGTTGATTTAATGATTTAATGTATAATTATATATTTGATATATTACTTTGCATTAACTAGTATTGGTTCACTTAAGATGGATTTTCTCACTTGATGTGCACGTTGTATATATGATATAGTTTTGTGCACTAATTTGTATCATGTTTGATGATACATGCAAACTTGGGTGTGTATGATTAAACCATGATTAGGTTAATGGTTAGGGTTTGATTTACTTATTTATTTATTTCTTTTCATTTATTTTTTGGCAAGAAAGAAAATGGTTGCTTCTTTTGTTTTCACTTGAAGCTTCATGAAGCTTTGAAAAAGGTTTGACCATTTTGTTTCTTTCCTTAACCCTAACCATTTACTTTAACCCTAGTTTATTCTCTACACTTGTTAACTCACCCATGGTTGCTAAATGATAACCATCACTTCATTTTCTTTTTGAATTTTAATTTATTCTTATTCTTTCTTCTTCTTCTTCTTCTTTAAGAAGAAAGAAAACCTTTTCTTGAAAATGTCTAAGTGATGATTCCAAGTGAGAAATCCAAATCCAAAGTGAACCCACTTCCTATTTCTTCATCCTCTACCACTTGCCAAGTAGTATAGGGTGTTTTTCTTCACAAGTTTCATGACTTGGTGAAGTTGGAGCTTGATCTTGAGTTGCCTAGACGTAGATCATCTTCGGCATCGATGTCGACGACCTAGCCCGATCATTTCTTCGACGAAACCATCGCTAGAGTCCGGGATCCGATGATCGCAGTGGAGAGACATCATCACGGAGCTAAGGAAGTGGAGGACCGGATCTACAAAGGTTGTAGTCTCTTTCACTTAGCAGTAAAGTTGTTTACTAGCTTGTAGTTTCGCATATTCTCTAGTTAACGATCTATCATTAGGGTTGTTAGGCACATGGAAAATTTGATTTTGGCATGGTCGATCAGTTGTGGAACCTCCTTAGTGTGCCTAGGAACCCTACAGTGGTATCCGAGCCTAGCTAGAGCCTTAGGCGAAGTGTAGACGATGTTAGAAGTCCGATCGAACCCGAAACCCTAGTTTAAAACCCTTCTCTGTACATTTTTTCAAAACTGGGTTTTTTCCAAATTAAAAATATGCAGAAAATTCAGCAGGCTTTTTTAGGGATTGCTATGCAGCACGTGCGCCTGAGTTGACTAAAGCGCGGCGGAACCGCGGCACGAGCATGGCTCGTGCGGCGGTTCCGTGGCCATATTGTCACATTATTTTGTGAATTTTGCACAGTAATTCCTATATTTTTTGCTGTATTTTCTGGGAATTTTTAACTTCTACTCAAGAGTTGAGTTTTCTGGGTTGTATTGGGGACTCGGTGTTTCGATCGGGAAGTTTAACTTCGTCTGTGTTTTTCCGGATAATTTTAGAAAATGTTGAAAAGTTCGACCGGATATAAATACCCACTTTTTCCCTGTCGGGAAATTTCCAAATGTTGGAACTTTCCGTAGTTTAAGAACGTTTGAAGTAGTGCAAGTAACGCAATGGACCCTCTAGAAGACAACAAACCTTAACTCGATTATGTGACCGTCTTGAACTGCCCTTTGAACCTTAGGGTTTGGGGCAGTACGGCGTGCCACATGTGAGGCGTTGGCTTGACCCTTCTACGGCTGGACCGTTGGTACTGTGGCATGAAATGGATGTTTTTAAACTTATTTCATGTGATGAGCTGTTTCGGGAAAACTTGGGTGTTTGAATGTTCGATCGGAAAGTTTAACATTTTCTATTTATCTGGAATGTGATACATTATTTGGAATCCACAAGTAGTTATGAGATAACTGATTTGGATGTTATAAACATAGCACTTTAGTCTCACTTGATCGGTTGCCACGGAATTTTGATGTGATCAAAAGTCCGTTGCAATCGCGTAGCGTACGCGGATACTCGCCGGTAAACTTAATAGACAGCCACGCCCCATAGCCCCGACCAAGTGACTGTAGGAGAACTCCGTCGCCGAAAGCATCCGTTCGGGTGCTCGCGGCAGCGGTGTTCCGCCTTGGTGCACTTCGTCGACGGTATCAGGGGTGCGGCCGTCTACTAAAATTTGCGACGAGCATTCGTTCTGGATGTCGGGAATCTTGTTAAATTGCCCGACTTGATATTGAAAAGTGTTTTCGATAATGAGACTAAAATGTGGTGTTTATAATTGTTAGGCATGCGATGTCTAAGGAATTCATTTGGTTAGGCATGCGATGTCTATGCAGGTTGCGGATTCCAACTGTTGTAGTTTTACACTTTCTTTTCTGTGACCGTAAGTGTAATATGTGATATCGCCGGTTTCGTTGCTATATGTCAACGACAATTGGGATACGCATGTTTACTTACGTTGATGACATGTGATGTTATGTGTTGCTGGATATGTTATATTGGATCGTCGTGTTTGAATAGCCGGGGGTTTTTATGTGAGATGAGTGTTTTTCATTTTCATTCATGTAAAAACTTGTATGTAATATTCTTTTATTGGGGAACTTTCAGGTTGCGGAAGATGTCACCTTTTGTATATTATTTACTTTTCCGCACTAGGATAGACCCAAGGAGGAGGGCACAAGTAACCGGGTTCTGGAGTCCAGTGGGAGACCAACTCGAGGAGTCGAGTCCGGGTCTCCTAACTCTAGAATTGGTAGGGTTGCTTGTCGCTCTCGTAGGGGTCTAGGGGTGTGGGTTTGGCTATTCATCGCGACCATGGAATCCGTGTTTTATACTGGCTCGTATTGAAAACACGGACGACCTAGTATATCCAATATTTCATATGATATTTTCTGCTGCGTTATCTGTGATGTGATCATGTGATATGTTCAGATGGATACTATATATAGTATATACGATATATTATATAGACGTTACTTATGTTTTACACCCGCGCTAGCCCTGCCCCGCTCTGTCGTTAGTTACCTAACCTAACGGTGCACGAGGGGACATCGAGGCGAATGCGGATGGCATAAGTGTACGTCGTATTTATCTGTGATGTTTATGTGCTTAAATGATGGGACTTCATTAATGTGATTAATGAAAGAAAAGAAACCTAAAAGATGTTGTGGAATCGAATTTTCAAAAACAGGTAGCTACAGTTCTTGCTTTGCATTGCGGTGTTCCTTGTAGAACATTCTGCACCTTATTCGATAAGGAAAGGGACGAGATCCCTTCACCGGGAGTGACCCCTTTAGCAATAACTGGCAGATGCTACAACTCTCGGTTTGTATTTTAATTGCTTCTATAGTTTTTGCTTTGCACAGCGGTATATATGATATATCCTGCACCTTATTCGATGAGGAAAGGGCCGACGATCCCTTCACCGGGAGTGACCCCTTTAGCAAAACTAGAAAAGCCTAAAAAACACTCCATTTTAAAATCATTTGATTCTACAACGATATCAAGTTCATTACGCAATAGGTTTCCAGAAAAACCTGTCGTAGCCCTCCGTCATTTCAGATAAGTAGTAGTTAGTATTCGTGCTACGTTTGTTGGCCTGCGTCAAGGCGTAGTGTGCGGTAGCTAACTAGTATTTATCTGCTTATGCATATGATGCAGATTAGATTAGGGTAGTCGTGCGACTTTGTTGGCCTGCGTCAAGGGTCGTGCGGGTGGGTTTAATTCAATCAGGAAATGACGGGTTGAACTTGACTAGCGCACTATGGTTTGTTGGCCTGCGTCAAGGTCATAGGACGCTAGGGGCAAAATTATCGGGAATTTCAAGTGTTGAAATTTGCAATGAGATTGCATACCTTCTATGAGATAGTTGGATCCCGATACCCACTGCGAGTAATTGTTACTCCTGGGAGAGTTTTACACATTACAATTAGCCGATCAAGTAGGTGTCTAGAAAGGTGTCAACGGGGTTACGCCTCTGGGAAAACGAGGTTTACTGTAATTAGGTCCGTGCGAAAGCACGGGGAACCTCCCTCAAAGTACCGACACTGGCCTGGCTGAAAGATTGGCGAACTTGTTGCGTGTAATTAATCCCGGCTAGTCTTTCCTTTTAGGGTTTGAAGGAAGATTTGATAAAAACAGTGGGAACCATCCTGATTAGATAAAATAATAACCAATCTGATCTTGCAAGAGTGCACGCAGAGTGTTTTCTTCTCTCTCTCTCCTCGTAGCGACCATGTCACGCCTTAATCAAGATAATAATACGGATGTATTGACCGAACCCGCTTGTTATACTGAGCTGTGGAACGTTGGTCCCGCTCCGACTTATAATTGTTATAAGACAGAGCTAGAAATAGGGGAATACCAGAATTCCTATGCCGCCCAAACGAAGAAAGTGCATGTGATGTATCTCCTTCGGGTGTGTTCATTACAAAGAACTGTTTCTCTGTATCCTCTACGTCCTGGGTATTTGATACCGGATCAGGATCCCAGATATGTAATTTGTTACATAGGGCTACAGAAAGGTAGAGAACTGAGAACGGGTGACAAGTTTCATGAGACAGAAAACGGTGCAAGTGTTGCAGCCAAGTCTGTTGGTCACTGTCACCATGTATTCCAAATACATTGATTCTGAACAAATATTATTATATACCGAACCTGATATACAAAATCATATCAGTCGCTTTATTAGTAAAGAAATGATTAAATTTTGTATTGTTGGATAATGTTTTGAACATTTCCTATATCAAAAGTTGATCGGTTCAGGCACGTTATCTAAAAGCATTAACGTTCTAAATCAAACTACAGTTCTTAGTATACAGAACATACACAAGAGGAAGAGTTCAGAAATGAACAGATCCATCTTGAGGTATTGTAGACTAGGTCATATCAATGCGACCCGACAAGCTGAAGTTACATTTAGATACACATTTAAATCTGTTTGAATTTACATCTTATGAAACTTGCCAGTCATGTCACAAAGATTAGATGGCCATAGCTCCGTTTATTGGAAACAGAGAAAGAGTTAATGAACTCTTGGGATTGATACATAAAGATGTATGAAGGTCCCCTGTCTATACATACCAAGACCGGTTCTTTGTACTTCATTACATTCTCTGATGATCTCTCAAGATTCAGTCATATGTTCCTGTTGAAATACAAGTCCGAACCTTTTGAGATATTCATAGAATATAAGTTAGAAGTAGAGAACCAATACGGGTATAAGTATTATGTCCTTTGATGAGATCAAGGAGGAGAATACTTGAGCACGGAATTCCTGGACTATTCTAAAGGAGAATGAGATTCTCTCTCAGCATTACTCCTCCGTATACACCATAGCACGATGGTATATCGGGGTGGAGCAATAGCACCCTATGTGATATGGTGTGCTCTATGATGAGTACAACTGAGTTTGCTATTTCCTTTTGGGAGTTATGCACTTATGAAGTTGCATACCTATTGAATAGGTTCCAATCAAATCAATTGCCTACCATTTCATATGTAATATGGAAAGGGAAGAGTCCATATCTTAAGTTTGTTAAGATTTAGGGTTGTCCGGTCTATGTCTAAAAGCAAAATCCGGACAAGCTCGAGGCAAGGTCAGATCTGTAGAACTGGAAAGGTTCCAGCTATACAAACTACAGTAGATGATTTGGTAGAACCAAAGGATTTAGTAGATACCAACGAACCTCAGCCTCTCCGCCGATCTAGTAGAGTTTCTCACCCACCTGAGAGATACTTCTGTTTCTCTATGACAGTGGGAGCGAGGATTGCATCATGAGATGATGACCCAACTAGTTTCGAGCTGGCCATCAGGAGTGGGACTCTATAAGAATGGCTGGATGCTTAGCGATCTGAGATGGAATCCTTATACACCAGCAAAGTATGGACTTTGGTTGCTTTATCTGAAGGGTTAAATCCCCAACAGGAGCAAGTACATCTTGAGATGATTACTTGGTGTAGATGGAAAAGTTGAGACTTTCAAAGCTAGACATGTTCAAGATTTTCATCATCGACAAGGCGTGGATAATGATGAAACCTTTTTCAGTGCCTATGCTTAAGTCCATCCAGATCATACTTTCCACGGCTACATACCATGACTACGATATCTGGCGGTTGGGTGTCATGACTGCTTTTCTAAAATGATGTTTTAGAAGAGAGCGTCTGTAAGTACACAGCCAGAGGGCTTCGTAGACAGTGGGAGCAGCGGAAACGTGTACAAGATACTTTATAAGATTAAAGCAGGCATCGCGGAGTTGGAACATCTGTTTTGATGAGATAGTCAAAGAGTTTGACATCATTAAAATGGTAGATGAACCTTGTATATACAAAAAGGTAGTAGGGAGTTTGGTAGTGATCCTCGTATAGTACGTGGATGACATACTCTTGATAGGGAAGGAGTTTCCTATGCTACGCTCGGTCAATCTCCGCTTATCACAAGGATTCTCCATATAGGATCAAAGTGATACCTCCTAAATCCTGAGTTTTCATCTATGAGATAGATGTAATTGGATGCTAGGATTCTCACTAGTAGTAGTGAGATGGTATCAATCGATCCTAGGGAGAATCACTGGAAAGGTTCCAGGATGATAAGGACGACTGAATGTCAGTCACAGGCATTGTCTTTACCCTTAGTAAAGGGACGGTATATTGGAAGAGTTCCAAGCTAGATACCGTGGCATACTAGACGATAAAGGCTGGATACATCGCTACTTAAGATGCTACCAAAGAGGCTGTCTGGGTGTATATTAGTTCATGAGATGAACTTAGTTCCTCCCATTGTGTGACAATGGAGTTGTGGCTTATGCCAAGGAACGTCCGTCCCATCAGTGATCCAGACATATTCTAAGGCAGTATCACCTGATCATGGAGATGGTTGATCTCCAAGGAGATCGAGGTTAGGAGAGCAGACTCAGAGGACAACACGGCGGATCCACTCACAAAGGCCTTTTCCCAGAGAGAGACTTTTATGGGATGGTTGAGTATGAGATACTACAACCACTGTTATCAGATGGCCCTAGTGCAAGTGGGAGATTGTTAGTTATATTTATGCCCTAGAGGCCATTACTATACATAGGATGTATATTGTAGTGGATGCTTGGACATATATAGGTAGGACTTTCTTGCTCGACATGATAGTATGCTATCTGGTTGCTCTTTACCTTAACGTGTACACTGATTGTCTCTCTGTTACATGTTGGTAAAGCCCTTAGCATGTGTACTTGACTACCTGGACTATGATGCGGATCATACTAGTGGGGACATGGTAGTCCATAAGTACATCCTTCAAGGTCCCTAGTCGTGGGTGTATCGAGACGGGGCATCGATATACCATAGTAGACTAGCGTATACCTTCTCGACCCATGCAGATGGGCGATGGATGATCCCATATCCATTGGTGTTTAACATCAGAGATAATATACGGGTGCTCAGTGGAGACTGGGTACACTGGACGGACTCACCGAGAACTCCCAGATGGTATTATACCTCACGTCAGATGGCAGTTCTCTGGTGACACTAGTACAGGTTAGTCTGTAGACCCGAGATCGTCATAGAGTCTTGTGTGATTCCCACTGTGCTTTGATTTCCACCTTACCACGTCTAAGAGGGCGTGCAAAACGGTGGTTTTTGGGTATAGTCCCGAATCACATGGAGGCAATGAGCGATAGGAGGGGATTAGTCTCTCCCGGTATAGGGAGTTGATGTTGCGCTGTGTTCGATTGGCTATAACCGGAAATCCATGGCCAGGGTTGCTGAGATTTACTGGTAAGTGTTACCAGTAGTTTCTCGAACTGTTATAGACCTCATATCGACACGACTTATCGAGCTATTGGGGTCTGACGTTTACCGCCCCTAGGCGAGATATGCAATATATCAGACGATCAGACCGGACTGTACGGTAAGTGTTACTGGTTAGATTCACAGGAGTGCGAGCGGGCTTACTCGTTGATCTTCTGATCGCTCAATACCCTGGTGGCCGTTACGTTTAGCAGACCGCTTGCGGCTTGTGGGTGTTTAATATGATCATCACCTGCTGCCGGCTTATTGACGAGTCTTTAGAGTCCTACACAGAGGTTTCCTGGCTCAAGCAAAACGAAATAGGAGCGCATATGAGATATGTGCGGGACCGAGAATAATGCGTGTATGTGATACCGTATTCTATTCTCGCGATGAATGTATCGATTGGTTGTATGTGATATAACCTAGTTATCGAATCGAGGATTGATTCGATAAGTCGATACATTGGATATTAGTCGGTCATATGCGATATGACTGGATCGTTAAATCAAGTGTTGATTTAATGATTTAATGTATAATTATATATTTGATATATTACTTTGCATTAACTAGTATTGGTTCACTTAAGATGGATTTTCTCACTTGATGTGCACATTGTATATATGATATAGTTTTGTGCACTAATTTGTATCATGTTTGATGATACATGCAAACTTGGGTGTGTATGATTAAACCATGATTAGGTTAATGGTTAGTGTTTGATTTACTTATTTATTTATTTCTTTTCATTTATTTTTTGGCAAGAAAGAAAATGGTTGCTTCTTTTGTTTTTACTTGAAGCTTCATGAAGCTTTGAAAAAGGTTTGACCATTTTGTTTCTTTCCTTAACCCTAACCATTTACTTTAACCCTAGTTTATTCTCTACACTTATTAACTCACCCATGGTTGCTAAATGATAACCATCACTTCATTTTCTTTTTGAATTTTAATTTATTCTTATTCTTTCTTCTTCTTCTTCTTCTTTAAGAAGAAAGAAAACCTTTTCTTGAAAATGTCTAAGTGATGATTCCAAGTGAGAAATCCAAATCCAAAGTGAACCCACTTCCTATTTCTTCATCCTCTACCACTTGCCAAGTAGTATAGGGTGTTTTTCTTCACAAGTTTCATGACTTGGTGAAGTTGGAGCTTGATCTTGAGTTGCCTCGACGTAGATCATCTTCGGCATCGAAGTCGACGACCTAGCCCGATCATTTCATCGACGAAACCATCGCTAGAGTCCGGGATCCGATGATCGCAGTGGAGGGACATCATCACAGAGCTAAGGAAGTGGAGGACCAGATCTACAAAGGTTGTAGTCTCTTTCACTTAGCAGTAAAGTTGTTTACTAGCTTGTAGTTTCGCCTATTCTCTAGTTAACGATCTATCATTAGGGTTGTTAGGCACATGGAAAATTTGATTTTGGCATGGTCGATCATTTGTGGAACCTCCTTAGTGTTCCTAAGAACCCTACAATAAGCATATCCTGAAATGTCCCTAGTCGTAGGTATATCGAGACGGGGCATCGATATACCAGAGTAGACTAGCGTATATGATACTTGACCTATATGATGGGCGATGGATGTTCCCACATTCATCGATGTTTGACATTGAGATCATATACGGGTGCTCAGTGGTGACTGGTTACACTGGACAGACTCACTGAGAACTCCTATATGGAATTATATCTATCGTCGGATAGCAGTTCTCAGGTGACACTGGTGCAGATTAGTCTGTAGACCCGAGATCGTCATAGAGACTTGTGTGTTCTCCCACTGTACTTTGATTACCACCCTACCACGGCTCTACTGAGTCGTGCAAACAGGTGGCCGTTGGGTACAGTCCCGAGACACACGAAGGCGATGAGCGATAGGAGGGGTTTCGTCTCTCCCGGTATTGGGAGTTGATGCTGTGCTCGACTGGCTATATCAGTAAGTCCCTGGCCAGGGCTGTTGAGATT
Source organism: Agapanthus africanus (assembly GCA_030015575.1). NCBI lineage: Eukaryota > Viridiplantae > Streptophyta > Magnoliopsida > Asparagales > Amaryllidaceae > Agapanthus > Agapanthus africanus. Next base: position 390,253,896 of record CM057350.1, read on the forward strand.
TACTTATAAGTGTTATCGGTAGTTTCTCGATCTGTTATAGACCATTCATCGACACGACTTATTGAGTTATTGGGGTCGACATTACCATCCCTAGACTTGATATGCAGCATATCTGACAAAGAGACCGGACTGTACGGTAGTGTTGCCGGTTGGCTCGACGGGAGTTGTAACAGGTTCGCTTGTTTTCTTCTGATCGCTCAATACCCGGGTGGCCGTTACGTTTAGCTGACCGCTTGCGTCTTGGGGGTTCTTGATATGATCATCACCCACTGCCGGCGTATTGACGAGTCTTAGAGTCCCACAATGGAGTTGCCTAGTCCAGGCGAAACGATGTGGTGCGCATATGAGATATGCGCGTGGACCCGGTTAAAATGCGTGTATGTGATACCGTATATTAGTCGGGCGGTTTGCTTTTGGTCGGGTCGTATGTGATATGACCGGGTTGCTAAATCAAGTGTTGATTTATCATTGACCATTAGTTTCTCACTAGAAATCCTTTCTTGTCTTTTTTGTTGTATGCATGCATGTATGCATCCATTCTCATTCATGCACATAGGATGTGCATGCACACATACATGCATACATGATGTTATCATGGTTGTTGATATAGTGGATGGTGGCAATATAAGACTCACACCCTTTATAAAATATATGGATATTATTTTTGGAAAAGAAAAATGAAAATGGAAATTGTTTCATGGTTGAATATTTTATTCTTTCATTAACCCTTTAGTTTAACCATGATTTAATTTCTATGGTCATTTTTGTTCCAAATAAAAATATCTAGATATTTTATAACTATGGTTGAGAATGAGAGAGTGAAAATATATATATTTTCATTTTCTCATTTTATTCAACAAGCTTATCATTATCTTGAGTTTTAGAAAGCCATCATCTTCTTCCTCCTTTCTTTCTTGCTCTCTAGTTTTCTCAAGTGAGCCAAAGAGTGACCAAGTTAGGATTTTGAAGTGAGAAAACCAACCACAACACCATTCTATACTAGTCTTGCCCATTAGTGTAGAGTGTTAGCTTCCATTTCTTCTCTTGATCTTGTGAAGCTTCAAGCTTGGACAAAGAGGACTCCGGGTGGATCATCGTGGACCTAGAAAATCTCAAGCGGACATTTTTCCAACCCTCAAGTAGCCAAGGAGTCTAGCGTAGGGAGCTACAAAGGCTGTACTCTCAAAACCCTAGCTTTTTCTACTTATGTTTGTGTTAAAGTTTAGTTGCCCTAATTTTTCTAGCATGATCCTTGTGATTGTTTCTTTAGCACCATCTAAAATTAAAATATGGCATGTGTGTTGCCTCCAAACCCTAGTAGTGGTGCTGTTGGAAACCCTTCAACACGATCGGTCAAATGTATATTTGTGGGATATCCAAAATATTCGTTTGGATATCTATTCTACCACAAGGAGGAACAAAAGGTGTTTGTTTCTCAACATGCCACATTTTTAGGAAATGAGATTTTTCCAAATGATGCAGATGGCAATGTGGTAGATCTAGAAGAGGTTCTAGAAACACAAGTTACAAATGACGACTTGGTTGACCTGATGTTGCAACAAAATCTTATGAATCTCAGCCACTCCGTAGATCTGGTAGGACTTCTCGCCTACCGGAGAGATACTGCGGTTTTCTTATTGATGGTGATAGAGAAGATTGCATCATGGATGATGATGACCCTGCCAGTTTTCAGCAAGCTATCACGAGTGGTGACTCTGTGAACTGGCTGGATGCCATGAGATCCGAAATGGAGTCTATGTACACCAACAAAGTATGGACTTTGGAGAATGTACCATCTGGGGTAAAACCCGTAGGGTGCAAATGGATCTTTAAAAAGAAGATCGGTGTAGATGGACAGGTGGAGACCTATAAGGCAAGGTTGGTAGCGAAAGGCTTTCGTCATAGACCATGATTGGACTATGACGAGACTTTCTCTCTGGTAGCCATGCTTAAATCCATTCGGATCCTACTTGCTATTTCTGCTCACTACGACTATGAAATCTGGCAGATGGACGTTAAAACAGCATTTCTAAATGGTGATTTAGAAGAATGCATTTATATGGATCAGCCAGAGGGCTTCATTGACAGTGGGAGCAGCAGGAAAGCGTGTAGGTTGCTTAAATCCATTTATGGATTAAAGCAGGCATCACGGAGTTGGAACATCTGTTTTGATGATATTATCAAAGAGTTTGATTTCATCAAAAATCCAGATGAACCTTGTGTTTATAAGAAGACTGTAGGGAAAACTGTCGCATTCCTCGTATTATACGTGGATGAATTCTTCTGATAGGAAATGACATTCCTATGCAACAGTCGGTCAAATCATTCTTATCACTAAGGTTCTTCATGAAGGACCTGGGAGACACCAAGTACATTTTGGGCATTCGGATCTATAGGGATAGATCCAAAAGGTTATTAGGATTGTCCCAAACCAAGTACATCAACACCATTCTAAAGAGCTTTAGTATGGAAGACTCCAAGCGGGGTGTCTTACCCACTTGCCATGGAGTCCCTCTCTCCAAGGACGATTGTCCAAAGTCTGATGAAGAGTGTCCTGACCCGAAATTGGCACGTGACGGCCCTAATACTACGCAATGCCTACAGGCGTAACGCAGTAAAAAAAGCCAAAACCCAGAAATCTAAACCATTAAAAGACAAGAAAAAATAAGAAACATTGTTTAAACTTTTGAAAATCTCAAGTATAAATTCTTTAATTCCAATTTACTTTCTTGAAAATTTCGGCAGCACCTCCTTTGTTAAAACCAACCCCAAAAATGGGTACAACATAAATATAAAGTAAAGCATCCCCAACGGGAGCAAATCCACGCCAAACAACCACCACAACAGATATACGACGCCGTAGAGAAGAAATAAAAGACGATAAAAAGGAATTGTATAAAAGACAACCAAATCACATATACTATACAATATCGTCCTCACATTAAGTCTCTAAGTCAACATGAAAGTGGTAGATGGAGAGTACATGATACAACGAATATACAATGAACAATACGAATAACCACAAAACCCACATAAGCAAAACTGCACACTATGAGCTGAAGCGGTATCCATATAAAAAGATGATCAGATAGATGAATATCCTGCCTCGACTACTCTGGGGAACAACCTGCAAAACAAACTGTGGCACAACGGGGGTGAGTTGCCAACTCGTGAATAGTAAATAACATATACAGGTAATCCCAAGTATGCACGTACAACGCGAATCTAACATATGCAATTAATAGCAATAAAAGGTCATATGAATGCAGTAATCATGAAAGGTACACTAGCAGGTACAACTAATACATGAAGCAATAGTAATATGACAATCGGTATGCAATAATCATGCAATAATGCTATAAAAATGTATATATGCAACAGTCATGAAAGATACACTAACAAGTAATACTAATACATGAAGCAGTGTATAAACAATAAATGTGGAGTATGGAATGAAACATGTCATTTCTACGGAATCCTGAAATCGTAGTAGGATCACAATCCAACAAGACAATCCAAATCCAAATTCCTCAAATCAGCCCCCAAATTGGCTCTCATATCATATAAGTCTCACAAATCCTTAATGTACAATATCGAATAAATCTCCTATATCCTGAATGTACAAAATCAAGTGAATCTCATATATCCTTTATGTACAATATCAAGTAAATATCATATGTCCTAAATCTAATATCAAGTGAATCTCTTATATCCTAGGTAAATTTGCATGGATAATTATGATGATGTATAAGAATTGATATGTATACATATATATTAACGTCCCATTCCACTAATATATATGTATATGCATATATAACAGCGTCCCATTCCACTGTTATATATACTTAGGAGTAAAAAGAAATATCATGAAAACCTGTGCCAACCATCGACACATAAATGCCGATCTATCAGGTGCTGTCACCAAGACTGGCACCCTGATAGGTACGTATCATACGCTATACCGAAAGCTCGAGTGCCTAGCTCTGACCCTCGCTTCTCGACGTATCTATATGCACATGACTCCCATCGGTATCCCCATGATAACCGTCGAGTCATTGGTAATGTCACCGGAGTGTATGGTTCCCCTGCCAGGCTCAATCGGCAAGGTCCATCAATCGTCTTGCCCCAGGGTACCTCCGGGCCCTACCATGTACCCTCATAGGGCACACGACGCTCCTCGCATGGAGTATATATATCAGAGCCGATAAATCTTATGGTGGATGCTGAAATATCATATCAAGGAAAACCGGGTTTTTCAAATAATGCATAATTTCATGAAACTACCACGGTTCCCAAATCCAGAAAACATCATGAAAAATTCATATCTCAATGCGAAAATCCGTGAATAAAATATATACAACATAAAATTGTAATGTAAGCATATAAAGGAAAAGCCGCTAATTAAGTACAACAAGTTAATATAAAATATCATGCAGTTCCTATTTTCTCCAATTCTAAATAACATCAAGTAAAGGTAAACATGTAGCCATAACCAGATATATGTGTAAATATAAAGGTATAGCAAGATATAGATATCTATCTATCAGTAATGATGTAACATACCCTCCAGGTATAAGTGTAAGTATGTATGCAAAGTATACATGTAGCTATGTCATTATGTGTGTATGTACCTATCGCTAATGGTACAATACTCTATAGGTATACAAGTAACTAGTATGTAAGTATGTCAAGGCATATGTGTAAGCATGTGGGTATACAGGTATGCTATATGTCATATGCGTAAAGAAATATGAATCAATGTGTCAATATCCCTAACCAAACTATATCATATCTATAAGTGGGTTGTGCGTGACATGGCAATTATTGACGGTGTGTGTGGCATATAATCAGTGCTCGTGCAACATGAATCGTTAATAATATGTGCAGTGTCCTAAGGGTACTATTCCAAGCACAACAATATTTAAGCAATAAAGTGTAGTCGTAAATTCTAAATATGAAATAAAATATGCGAAAAGTCAAGTCATTTCTAGCCCAGACGCATAACGCCATGCGGGCGATTACCTGTAGATGATAAATCTACTCACTAACGCTCCTGGCTAAGTAAAGCCCACTACTCGCTTTCCCCTGTTTGCAGCGCCCGAAGTCCCCGCCTGCGATCCTGAAATCATATAACAATATAACATATATATTAGCAATAGACCCAAAATACGTACAAACTACGATGACCAACGTGACAACACAAAACTTACTCTCAAGTGTTCGTATTGTAGCTAACGCGCGTAGCGACACTACGAAACCAACTCAAGAGCAAAAGCTACACAAAGACACAAACGATATCGGCACGACCCTAATTAGGAACGCAAAACGACACAACTACCAAGCCTAGACCCTGATCGTACCGATCGAGCATTCAAAACACAATAATAAATATGGAATCAATATAATTAACGTCGCAACGTCAAAAGAAACCCACGCCTAAAAGTTACTGAAATCTAGTAAACAGCATATCTCATTTTAGCACAAAACTACAAGTTTTACCAAAACTATAATTCACAAACATCTCAAATAGCAAGGTTAAACCATTTAAATCTTTACTAAAATTTTAGTTTTCACTAATTAGGATTAGCAAAAGTTAAGTTTGTTAATTAGCTTAATTATCCGATTAGAAAAATATCATTTAACAAATTAGCAACTTGATTAAGTTTTCATCAGGCTTAACATATTAATTAACCATTTCACTAATCAAAATCCCAACTTGATTACCAAAATGATATCTTGAATTTCTAAATAATAATTTAAAAGCTTAAATTAAACATCTAATTAAGCTAATTAAAGGTATTAAGCAACAAAAAGAGATTAGAGTTAAGGTTTTATACCTTCAAGAACACCACTTGAAACAAGAATAAAACCAAACATTAGCCTCCAAAATCCCCACTAGAATGAAGATCCAAGCAAGATTTGTGAAGAAAGATGAAGGTTTTGGATTATATTTGAATTTCTATGAATTAATTTGAATTTTTCATGATTTTTGAAGCTATAAAGAGATTAAAATGGAGTTAGAAAAAATGAGGGCAACAAGGAAAGGGAAGTGGCCGGCCAAGGAGAGGGAGCTAGGGTTTTTGTAGGTGTGTGGAATTTTCTAGAAGGAAAAAATACAATAATTGCATAATAAAACAAAAAAGGCATTAGTCACCATTTTCTTTTCTTGAAAATCCAAAATAAATCCTAAAAATCTAGATATTTTGGATGGATGGTTCTAAACAAAAATCTAGTGATTAGTTAAGCATAAAAACCCATTAGCAGTAATTTACCCACATAAAAAAAATAATTAGCACTAATAAAGTGCACAAATAAAGCATTAAAATAATATTTTATTAGGGAAAAATTATATGTGAACCAAAACTTCCCATTGATCCCCAAAATTCGTGCACTAGCTTTATTTTAGCTAAACCAGGTACCGGCAAGTTTATACGGACGTTCGATCGAAATCGGGTTAAAAGGGAAAACACCGACAATTTTACCCTAAAACGGAAAAATTGGAAAAACGATTTCTAAAACGTTACAATCTTCCCCCTTGAAGAAATTCGGTCCCCGAATTAAAAATTTTCACTAAGCGTACCTTCAAAGAGAAGATTACAAAACTCCCAATTCTCGTTCGCAGTCTTCCAAGTGATCACCTCACTATACGGATACGTCCAAGAAAACCCTTCACAGATGGCAAGACCCTTGACCGAAGTTTCTCCACCTGTCAAGCCATTAACATAATTGGCTGTCGGTGAACGAAACGATCGCGTCCAAGCCAGATGGTCTGATGCTGAATCATGAAGGTAATTGCAAAGTATCGACACAAGGAATACGGGGTGAACACTCAATAATCTGGGCGGAAGTGCCAAATCAAAGGCAACGGAACAAACTCGCTTTAAGGATCTTAAAAGGACCAACAATTCTGGGAAAAGATTCCCAAAACTCAACACGTCATTTATCAGAAAAATCCGTAGAAATACATGAGCTCCCACTGCGAACTCAAGTCTGCGACCACAACGGTCGGCATAAGACCTTTGTCTGCACTGGGCTGTCATCATCCTGACCTGAACCAACTGGATCATTTCCGAAATCTCTAGACTAGCTGGGGTCCAAAAATCCTAATCTCCCAGAGTCAGAAAAACAGACCGGAGATCGACACCACCTAACAAACAAAACTTAAAGGTTGCCAATTGGAGTGCCTCCTGATAACAGCTATCGAAGGAGAATCCTAACAATGGTAAGTGACGATCCCAACTGCCGACAACAATTAATACGTACGCACAAGCATATCCTACAGAGTCGGTATAGCCCGCTCTTACAAAACCATCATCCTACGGATGGAAAAACGGAGCTAAAGCTCAACCAGAACCCAAGGCTTCCTGAAGTTCCTGCCTAAGACGGCAAGCGAATAGGGTGCCCTATTTGGATACGACCCATGCAGGAACTCCGTGCAACACACAACTTAACAAAGGACAACTGAGCAAACTGAGTATAACCGGACAACAAACACCGAATAGAGTCACACCCTGTCTAGACCGGGGTAGATACCACAACGAAATTCGTGGAGATCTGCTCCCATTTCCACTTCGGAACGGTTAAAGGTTGCAACTCTCCAGCCGGTCTCAGATGCTCAACCTTAGCACACAACAAGATAGACACCTTGAAACGAAACCCGAAAGTTCACTCTACATCCCTGCCCACCCGTAACTATCTCACAAGTCATGTCAAATGCTGGTGGAACTTGAACGAGTACAGAGAGTTGACAGATGAGCCTGCTCTAGGATTTCATGTCTGTGCCCATCAGCAATAGGTATACAAACGCGTCTCTAAACGTAGAACACCTTGGTCACAAATCAAGGACTCCGAATCATTACCCAGCCAAGTATGCTCAGAATCTCAGACGAACGAGCATCGGCAGGCAGTGCCTCGCGAAAGCGATTAAGGAAAAATGTGTAGGGTTACTAGGCACTGTCACAAGAGTCTATAAGGCATCAACCATGCCCGATTTAAATTTTAGATGTGCCGAACAACCCTAACCAAGATCTTAGACTAGAGATTAGATGAAATAAATAGCAAATAAACAACTTTACTTATAAGAGTTTGGGATTACAACCTTTGTAGTCCGTTCCTTCACTTCAAAAGCTTCGTGTTGAGGTCCCTTCACTGCGATCATCGAGTACCCGGACTCTAGAGAGGCTCCATGAAGAGAAAGATGCAAGCTTGCTTCCGATCTTCAATAACAAAGATGATCTACCTTGAAGAAACTCAAAGCCAAGCTCTTGCTTTGCTAATCAAGTATTAGAAAAGCAAACACCCTAATCTAAGTGGCTAGAATAGATGAGGATGATGAAGTAGGAATTTAGATCTCATTTATTTTCTATTTCTCACTCATTTCATCACATAAGAAAAATCTAGAAAGCTTTTCTTAAAGGAAGAAGAAGAAGAATTACTTTGTGATGAATAATGAAAAATATAGTGTTATGGTTACCAATCAACCCTTGGTTAAGAAACAAAAGACTTAACCTTTGTAGAGAACGAACCATGGTAAAGGGTTTGGGTTGGGTTAAGAAAATATCTTCAAAATATCATACCAAAATATCTTTGCTTAAAACAAAACATAAAGCTTCTAGAAGCTTCATGAAAGTGTTAACCCAAATCAAACCCTAATCATGTTTAATCTCCACAAATCATGTTGCATTAGTAATCATAACTTGTTACAATATTATATATCACATATACAATATTTATTGTAACAAAATAAAATAATACAATTAACATATATCACATATATATCAATGTATTACTCGAGTGAGAAAAAGAATCTTTAAGTGAGCTTATATTAGTTAATGCAATTTAATATATCAAATATATAATTATACATTAAATTATCAAATCAACACTTGATCCGATAATCCGTCTATTTCATAAATAACCGACTAATATAATTTGTATAAGTTCATCGAATCAATACTTGATCCGATGACCCGGCTATTTCACATATACCCGGCCGATATCACATATCGCGAGAATCTAATACGGTATCGCATACTCGTATTATTCTCGGTCCCGCACATATCACATATGTGCTCCTACTCCGTTTTGCCTGAGCCAAGAAACCTCTGTGTAGGACTCTAAAGAATCGTTAATACGCTGGCAGTAGGTGATGATCATATCAAACACCCTCAAGCTGCAAGCGGTCAGCTAAACGTAACAGCCACCCAGGTATTGAGCGATCAGAAGATCAACAAGCAAGCCTGTACATTCTCCTGTGAATCCAATCAGTAACACTCCCGTACAGTCCGGTCTCTTCGTCTGATATGTCGCATATCTTGCCTAGGGGTGGTAAACGTCAGACCCTAATAGCTTGATAAGTCGTGTCGATATGAGGTCTATAACAGTTCGAGAAACTACTGATAACACTTACCAGTAAATCTCAGCAACCCTGGCCATGGATTTCTAGTTATAGCCAATTAAACACAGCGCAACATCAACTCCTTATACCGGGAGAGACGAAACCTCTCCTATCGCTCATTGCCTCCATGTGATTCGGGACTGTACGCAAAAGCCACCTTTTTGCACGCCCTCTTGGACGTGGTATGATGGAAATCAAAGCACAGTGGGAATCACACAAGACTCTATGACGATCTCTGGTCTACAGTCTAATCTGTACCAGTGTCACCAGAGAACTGCCATCTGACGTGAGGTATAATACCATCTAGGAGTTCTCGGAGAGTCCGTCCAGTGTACCCAGTCTCCACTGAGCACCCATATACCTTCTCTGATGTCAAACACCAATGGATATGGGATCATCCATCGCCCATCATATGGGTCAAGAAGCGCATACGCTAGTCTACTGTGGAGTATCGATGCCCTGTCTCGGCACTCCCACGACTAGGAACATTTGAAGGATGTACTTGGCGACTACACTGTCCCCACTAGTATGATCCGCATCATAGTCCTGGTAGTCAAGTACTCATCCTAAGGGCTTTATCAACATGTAACATAGAGACAATCAGAGTACATGTTAAGATAAAGAGCAACCAGATAGCGTACTATCATGTCGAGCAAGAAAGTCCTCCCTATATATGTCCAAGCATCCACTACAATATACATCGTATATACAGTAATGGCCTCTAGGGAATAAATATAACTAATAATCTCCCATTTGCACTAAGGCCATCTGTTGTGGTATCGCATACCCAACATTCAGCTGTGGTTGAAGTATCTCATACTCAACCATCCCATAAAAGTCTCTACTGGGAAATAGGCCTTTGTGAGTAGATCCGCGCTGTTGTCCTCTGTGTCTACTCTCCTAATCTCGATCTTCCTGGAGATCAACCATCTCCATGATCAGGTGATACTGCCTAAGAATTATATCTGGATTTCTGATGGGACGGGGTTTCCTAGGCCAAAGCCATAACTCCATTGTCACACAATGGTTGGAACAAAGTTCATCTCATGAACTTATATATATCCAGACTGCCTCTTTGGTAGAATCCTTGATAACGATGTATCTTGCCTTTAATCGTCTAGTAAGTCACAGTATCTAGCTTGGAACTCTTCCAACATACCGTCCCTCCACTGAAGGTAAAGACAATGCCTGCGACTGACATTCAGTCGTCCTTATCACCTTGGAACCTTTTCCAGTGATTCTTCCCAGGATCGATTGATACCATCTCAGTACAACTAGTGAGAATCCTAACATCCAATTAGATCTATCTCATAGATATAAAACGCAGGATTTAAGAGGTATCACCTTGATCCTATATGGAGAATCCTTGTGATAAGCGGAGATTGACCGAGCGTAGCATAGGAAACTCCTTCCCTATCAAGAGTATGTCATTCACGTACAATACGAGGATCACCACCATACTCTCTACTACCTTTTTATATATACAAGGTTCATCTACCATTTTGATGAAGTCAAACTCTTTGACTACCACATCAAAACAGACGTTCCAACTCCGCGATGCCTGCTTTATCTCATAAAGCAACTTGCACACGTTTCCGCTGCTCCCACTGTCTACGAAGCCCTCTGGCTGTGTACTTATAGACGCTCTCTTCTAAATCAACATTTAGAAAAGCTGTCATGACACCCAATCGCCAGATATCATAGTCATGGTATGTAGTATTGGCAAGTAGGATCTGGATGGACTTAAGCATAGCTTTGAAAGTCTCAACTTTTCCTTGTACACTAAGTAATCTTCTCAAGATATACTTGCTCCTGATGGGGATTTAACCCTTCAGATAAAGCAACCAAAGTCCATACTTTGTTGGTGTATATGGATTCCATAGCAGATCGCTTAGCATCCAGCCATTCTTACAGAGTCCCCACTCCTGATGGCCTGCTAGAAACTAATTGGGTCATCATCTCATGATGCAATCCTCGCTCCCACTGTCATAGAGAAACCAAAGTATCTCTCAGGTGGATGAGGAACTCTACCAGATCGGCGGAGAGGCTGAGGTTCGTTGGTTACTATTGAATCCTTCGGTTCTTCCAAATCATCTGCTGCAGTTTGTATAACTGGAACTCCTTCCAGTTTTACAGAACTGACCTTGCCTCGAGCTTGTCCGGATATTGCTTTTTAGACATAGGCCGGACAACCCCAAATCTTAATATTCTTAAGAGATAGGCTCTTCCCATACCATTTCGCATATGGAGTGGTAGGCTTCTGATTTGATTGGAACCCTTTTCAATAGGTATGCAGCTTCACAAGTGCATAATACCTAAAAGGAAATAGGCAACTCAGTAGTACTCATCATAGAGCGCACTATATCAAATAGGGTGTGTTTTCTCCGCCCTGATACACTGACGTGCTGTGGTGTATTCGGAGGAGTAATGCTGAGAGAGAATCTCATTCTCCTTTAGAATAGTCCAGGAATCCCGTGCTCAAGTATTCTCCTCCCTGATCACATCAAAGGACATAATACTTATACCCATTTTGGTTCTCTACTTCTAACTCATATTCATTAAATTTCTCAAAAGGTTCAGACTTGTGTTTCAATAGGAACATATGTCCGAATCTTGAGAGATAAACAGTGAATGTAATGAAGTATAAAGAACCGGTCTTGGCATATGTAGATAGGGGACCTTACATACATCATCATGTATCAATCCCAAGAGTTCACTAACTCTTTCTTTGTTTCCAATAAACAGAGCTATGGTCATCTTATCTTTGTGACATGACCGGCAAGTTTCATAAGATGTAAATTCAAACAGATTTAAGTATGCATCTAAATGTAACTTCAGCTAGTCAGGTCACATTGATATGACCTAGTCTACAATATCTCAAGAAGGATTTGTTCATTTCTGAACTCTTCCTCTTGTGTGTGTTCTATACGTTAAAAATTGTGGTTTGATTTAGAACGTCTAAGCTTTTAGATAACGTGCCTGAACTGATCGACTCTTGATATAGAAAATGTTCAAAACATTATCCAACAATACAAAATTATATCCTTCTTTATTAAATAAAGATACCGATATGATGTTGTATATTAGGTTCGGTATCTAATAACATTTGTTCAGAATCAATGTATTCTGGTAATACAGGGTGATAATTGCCAACAGACTTGGCTGCAACACTTGCACCGTTTCTAATTCTTGAAACTTATCACCCGATCTCAGTTCTCTACCTATCTGTAGCCCATGTAACATAATACATATGCGGGATCCTGATCCGGTATCTCATACCCAGGACGTAAAGGATACTGAGAAACAGTTCTCTGTAATGAACACACCCGAAGAAGATGCATCAGCATGCACTTTCTTAGTTTGGGCGGCACGGGAATTCTGGTAATCCCTAATTTCCTGCTCTGTCTTATAACATTTATAAGTTGGAGCGGAACCAACGTTTCCTAGCGCAGTATAACAAGCGGGTTCGGTCAATACATCCGTATTATTATTTGGATTAAGGCGTGACATGGTCGCTACCTGGAGAGAGAGAGAGAAGAAAACACTCAGCGTATGCTCTTGCAAGATTAGATTGGTTATTAATATACCTAATTAGGATGTCTCCCACTGTTTTGGTCAAATCTTCCTTCAAACCCTAAAAGGAAAGACTAGCCGGGATTAATTACACCCTACAAGTTCGCCAATCTTTCAGCCAGGCCAGTGCCGGTACTTTGAGGGAGGTTCCCCGTGCTTTCGCACGGACCTAATTAAAATAAACCTCGTTTTTCCAGGGGCGTAACCCCGTTGACACCTTTCTAGACACCTACTTGATCGGCTAATTGTAATGTGTAAAATTCTCGTAGGAGTAACTCTTACTCGCAGCGGGTATCGGGATCCAACTATCTCATAGAAGGTATGCAATCTCATTGCAAATTTCAACACTTGAAATTCCCAATAATATTTTACCCCTAGCGTCCTATGACCTTGACGCAGGCCAACAAACCATAATCCGCTAGTCAAGTTCAACCCGTCATTTCCCGATTGAATTAAACCCACCCGCACGACCCTTGACGCAGGCCAACAAAGTCGCACGACTACCCTAATCCAATCGCATCATATGCTTTTGCAGATAAGCATAAATAGCTACCGCACACTACGCCTTAACGAAGGCCAACAAACGCAGCACGAATACTAAGTAGTACTTATCTGAAATAACGGAGGGCTACGACAGGTTTTTAAGAAAACCCTTTGCGTAATGAACTTGATATCGTTGTAGAATCGAGTGAATTTTATAAAAGAAGTGTTTTTGAGGCTTTTACTAGTTTTGCTAAAGAGGTCACTCCTGGTGAAGGGATCTCGGCTCTTTCCTTATCGAATAAGGTGCAGGATATTTCGCAAATACCACTATGCAAAGCAAAAGCTATAGAAGCAATCAAAAGACAAACCGAGTGAATAGCATCTGCTAATTTTGTTAAAGAGGTCACTCCCGGTGAAGGGATCTCGACTCTTTCCTTATCGAATAAGGTGCTGGATATTCTACAAGGAATACCGCTATGCGAAGTAAGAACTAGAGCTACCAGTTTTTAAACAAGTTTCTACAACATCTTTAGGTTTCTTTTATTTTATTAATCTCATTAATGAAGTCCCATTTTATTATGCTTCACAAGTATCAGATATGAAACGAAATCAACAATATATAATATATATCTCATATATATAATATAAACATTCGTCTCAGGCAGTAATATGATCTCATCACAGAACATTGCATCAGAAGAACATATATGAAATATTGGATATACTAGGAGGTCCGTGTTTTAATACGATCCTGTATAAAACACGGATTCCACGGTCGCAATGAATAGCCAAAACCCACATCCCTAGACCCCTACGAGAGCGGCAAGTAACCCTGCCAGTTCTAGAGTTAGGAGACCCGGTCTCGACTCCTCGAGATGGTCTCCCACTGGACCGTAGAACCCGGTTACTTGTGCTCCCCGCCTTGGGTCTATCCTAATGCGGAAAAGTAAATAATATACAATGGTGATATCATCCTCAGCCCGGAAGTGCCCCAATAATAGAATATTACATACAAATGAATTTTACATGAATGAAAATGAAAAACTCTCATCTCACATAAAACCCCCGGCTATTCAAACACGACGATCCAATATAACATATGACAACAACACATAATATCACATATTATTAACGTAAGTAAGTATGCGTATCCCAGTTGTCGTTGATGTATAGCAACGAATCCGGCGATACACCACATATTACACTTACATTCACAGAAAAGAAAGTGTAAAACTACAACGGTTGGAATCCGCAACCTCCTTAGACATCGCATGCCTAACCAAATGAATTCCTTAGACATCGCATGCCTAACAATTATAAACCCCGCATTTTAGTCTCGATCTCGAAAACACTTTTCAATATCTAGTCAGGCAATTCAACAAGATTCCCGATATCCTGATCGAATGCTCGTCGAAAACTTTAGTAGATGGCTGCACCCCCGATGCCGTCGACGAAGTGCACTAAGGCGGAACACCGCTGCCACGAGCACCCGAATGGATGCTTTCGGCGACGGGGTTCTCTTTCAGTCACTTGGTCGGGGCTATGGGGTGTGTCCATCTATTAAGTTTACCCGGCGAGTATCCGCGTACGCTATGTGATTGTGACGGACTTTTGATCGCATCATAATCCCGTGGCAACCGATCATCTGAGACTAAGCTGCTAGATTTATAACATTCAAATTAGTTATCTCATAACTACTTGTGGATTCCAAATATTGTATCACATTCCAGATAAATAGACAATGTTAAACTTTCCGATCGAATAATCAAACACCCAAGATTTCCCAAATAGCTCAACACTTGAGCGGAGTTCAAAAATCCCAGAACATGTCACAGCCCCAATGAACCAGCCGCAGAAGGGTCAAACCAACGCCTCACATGTGGCAACGCTAAACTACCACAAACCCTAGGGTTCAAGTGGCAATTTTGACGGTCACATAATCGAGTTAAGGTTAGGTTCTTCTAGAGGGTCCACAGATACGCTTGCATGATTTTCCGGAAGTTTCAAACTCGTGAAAATATCCAACACTTGAAAATTTTCCGTCAGGGGAAAAAGTGAGTTATTGATATCCGTTCGAATTTTTTAACACGTTCTAAAATTACCCGGAAAAAAACTTAAACGAAGTTAAAATTTCCGATCGAATCAACGAATACAAAAGATCTCCAGAAAACTCAACACTTGAGTAATATTAAATTCCCAGAAGCATGTAAAATTAACCAAGAATAAACCCCAGAAGTGGTGACCCCTAATTCCCAAGGGTGGCCGCGGAACCGCTGCCAAACCCATGGTTTGGCCGTGGTTCCGCGCTCCCTTGACGGAATTATGGGTTCGTACTTCACAGTAAGTCTTAGAATTCCCTGCTTATTTTTCTGAGTATTTTTAATACAGAAAAAATCAACATTTTAAAATTTTTCCAGAGAGGGGGTAAAATGCGATGTTTCGGGGTTCGATCGGACTTTAAACTTCGTCTAGACTTTACCTAAAGCTCTAGCTTGGCTCTGATACCACTGTAGGGTTACTAGGCACTGTCACAAGGGTCTATAAGGCATCAACCATGCCCGATTTAAATTTTAGACGTGCCGAACAACCCTAACCAAGATCTTAGACTAGAGATTAGGTGAAACAGATAGCAAGTAAACAACTTTACTTCTAAGAGTTTGGGATTACAACCTTTGTAGTCCGTTCCTTCACTTCAAAAGCTCCATGTTGAGGTCCCTTCGCTGCGATCATCGAGTACCCGGACTCTAGAGAGGCTCCATGAAGAGAAAGATGCAAGCTTGCTTCCAATCTTCAATAACAAAGATGATCTACCTTGAAGAAACTCAAAGCCAAGCTCTTGCTTTGCTAATCAAGTATTAGCAATGCAAACACCCTAATCTAAGTGGCTAGAATAGATGAGGATGATGAAGTAGGAATTTAGCTCTCATTTATTTTCTATTTCTCACTCATTTTCATCACATAAGAAAAAGCTAGAATGCTTTTCTCAAAGGAAGAAGAAGAAGAATTACTTTGTGATGAATAATGAAAAATCTAGTGTTATGGTTACCAATCAACCCTTGGTTAAGAAACAAAAGACTTAACCTTTGTAGAGAATGAACCATGGTAAAGGGTTTGGGTTGGGTTAAGAAAATATCTTCAAAATATCATAACAAAATATCTTTGCTTAAAACAAAACATAAAGCTTCTAGAAGCTTCATGAAAGTGTTAACCCAAATCAAACCCTAATCATATTTAATCTCCACAAATCATGTTGCATTAGTAATCATAACTTGTTACAATATTATATATCACATATACAATATTTATTGTAACAAAATAAAATAATACAATTAACATATATCACATATATATCAATGTATTACCCGAGTGAGAAAAAGAATTTTTAAGTGAGCTTATATTAGTTAATGTAATTTAATATATCAAATATATAATTATACATTAAATTATCGAATCAACACTTGATCCGATAATCCGGCTATTTCATAAATAACCGACTAATATAATCTGTATCAGTTCATCGAATCAACACTTGATCCGATGACCCGGCTATATCACATATACCCGGCCGATATCATGTTAGTTATATGTATGCCCTAGAGGCCATTACTGTACATAGGATGTATATTGTAGTGGATGCTGGGACATATATAGGTAGGACTTTCTTGCTCGACATGATAGTACGTTATATGGTTGATCTTTATCTTAACATGTATACTTGATGTCTCTCTATTACATGTTGATAAAGCCCTTAGGATATGTGCTCGACTTCCAGGACTGTAATGTAGATCATACTAGTGGGGCCTGGGTAGTCCATGAGTACATCCTTCAATGTTCCTAGTCGTGAGAATATCGAGACGGGGCATCGATATTCCAGAGTAGACTAGCGTATATCTTCTCGACCCATGTGATGGACGATGGATGATCCTATATCCATTGGTGTTTGACATCAGAGATGGTATGCGGGTGCTCAGTGGAGATTGGGTACACTGAACGGACTCGCCGAGAACTCCCAGATGGTATTATCCCTCACGTCAGATGGCAGTTCTCTGGTGACACTGGTACAGCTTAGTCTGTTGACCCGAGATCGTCATAGAGTCTTGTGTGTCTCCCACTGTGCTTTGATTTCCACCCTACCACGGCTCTACCGAGTCGTGCAAACAGGTGGTTTTTGGGTACAGTCCCGATTCACATGGAGGCAATGAGCGATAGGAGGGGATTCGTCTATCCCGGTTTTGGGGGTTGATGTTGCGCTATGCTCGACTGGCCATAACTGGAAATCCCTGGCCAGGGTTGCAGTGATTTACTGGTAAGAGTTATCAGTAGTTTCACGCTTGTTATGGACCTTACATCGGCATGACTTATCAAGCTATTGGGGTCTGACGTTTACCACCCTTAGGCGAGATATACGACATATCAGACGAACAGACCGGACTGAACGGTAAGTGTTACTGGTTGGATTCGCAGGAGTGTGAGCGGGCTTGCTCGTTGATCTTCTGATCGCTCAATACTCGGGTGGCCGTTATGTTTAGCAGACCGCTTGCGGCTTGTGGGTGTTTGATATGATCATCGCCTACTGCCGGCGTATTGATGAGTATTTAGAGTCCTACACAGAGGTTTCCTGGCTCAAGCGAAACGAAATAGGAGCGTATATGAGATATGTGCGGGACCGAGAATAATACCAGTATGTGATACTGAATTCTATTCTCGTGATTTGTATCATCGGACGGTTATATAAGATATAGCCGGGTTACCGAATCAAATATTGATTCGATATATTGATACACTTGATATTAGTCGGTTATATGCAGTATGACCGGATCATTAAATCAAGTGTTGATTTAATAATTTAATGTATAATTATATATTTGATATATTACTTTACCTTAACTAGTATTTGTGCACTTAAGATTGATTTTCTCACTTGATGTGCACAAGTTGTATACGTGATATATGTTTGTGCACTAGTTTGTATCATGATTGATGATACATGCAAACTTGGGTGTGTGTATGCTTTACACCTTATTTAGGTTAATGGTTAGGGTTTTATTTATGTTATTTATTTTGTTAAAACAAAATGGTGCTTTTATTTTTCTTTGCTAGAAGCTTCATGATACTTCAAGCTTCTTTTGAAAAAGTCTAAGCCATTTTGTTTTATTCTTTGACCTAACCATTTACCTAAACTATGGTTTATTCTCTACACATGAGTTAACTCACCCATGGTTGCAATATGATGACTTCACTTGAATTTTCTTTTCATAATAATTCATTTTTTCTTTTTCTTCTTCTTCTTCTTTTTCATGAAGTGAAGAAAGCTTTCTAGAAAAATTCCAAGTGAGAAATCCAAATCCAAAGTGAACCCACTTTCTATTTCTTCATCCTCTACCACTTGCCATATAGTAGAGTGCGTTATCTTCACAAAGTTCATGACCTAGTGAAGATGGAGCTTGAGTTTGAGTCGCCTCGACGTAGATCATCTTCGGCATCGAAGTCAACGACCTAGCCCGCTTATTTCTCCGACGAAACCATCGCTAGAGCCCGGGATCCCGATGATCGCAGCGAAGGGACGTCGTCACGGAGCTTTGGAAGTGGAGGACCGGATCTACAAAGGTTGTAGTCCCTTTCACTTGTAGTTAAAGTTGTTAACTTGCATGTATTTCGCCTTACCTCTAGTAACGATCTAGCATTAGGGTTTTTCGGCACATGTGAAAATTTTGATTTTGGCATGGTTGATGCCTTGTGGAACTTCTTGAGTGTGCCTAGGAACCCAACATATCATATATTGCGAGAATCTAATACGGTATCACATACTCATATTATTCTCGGTCCCGCACATATCACATATGTGCTCCTACTCCGTTTTGCCTGAGCCAAGAAACCTTTGTGTAGGACTTTAAAGAATCGTCAATACGCCGGCAGTAGGTGATGATCATATCAAATACCCACAAGCTGCAAGCGGTTAGCTAAACGTAACAGCCACCCAGGTATTGAGCGATCAGAAGATCAACAAGCAAGCTTGTACATTCTCCTGTGAATCCAATCAGTAACACTCCCGTACAGTCCGGTCTCTTCGTCTGATATGTCGCATATCTCGCCTAGGGTGGTAAACGTCAGACCCCAGTAGCTTGATAAGTCGTGTCGATATGAGGTCTATAACAGTTCAAGAAACTACTGATAACACTTATCAGTAAATCTCAGCAACTCTGGCCAGGGATTTCCAGTTATAGCCAATCAAACACAGCGCAACATCAACTCCCTATACCGGGAGAGACGAAACCCCACCTATCGCTCATTGCCTCCATGTGATTCGGGACTGTACCCAAAAGCCACCTTTTTGCACGCCCTCTTGGACGTGGTATGATGGAAATCAAAGCACAGTGGGAATCACACAAGACTTTATGACGATCTCGGGTCTACAGACTAACCTATACCAGTGTCACCAGAGAACTGCCATCTGACGTGAGGTATAATACCATCTGGGAGTTCTCGGCGAGTCTGTCCAGTGTACCCAGTCTCCACTGAGCACCCATATACCTTCTCTGATGTCAAACACCAATTGATATGGGATCATCCATCGCCCATCATATGGGTCAAGAAGCGCATAAGCTAGTCTACTCTGGAGTATCGGTGCCCTGTCCCGGTACTCCCACGACTAGGAACATTTGAAGGATGTACTTAGCGACTACACTGTCCCTACTAGTATGATCCGCATCATAGTCCTGGTAGTCAAGTACTCATCCTAAGGGCTTTATCAATATGTAACATAGAGACAATCAGAGTACATGTTAAGATAAAGAGCAACCAGATAGCGTACTATCATGTCGAGCAAGAAAGTCCTCCCCATATATGTCCAAGCATCCACTACAATATACATCGTATGTACAGTAATGGCCTCTAGGGCATACATATAACTAACAAAATGGTAGGGCGCCGACATGAGCAAGCTGTCCCCTCAGTAGAAGCGAACTAAAGCTGTACTCAACGATCGCACAAGAACTGTAAATCTGCAGAAGACTGTCTCAACAATCAAAATCCGCTGCAGGAAGATGTACGTTAAGCTCTGGTGGTCCGTGAAAATCTGACACGACTCTCCGAACAAGTAGTGTTTCCAAATCTCCAACGCATGACCACCGCGGCCATCTCCAGATCATAAGTGGGATATCCTGCTCATACTTCCTCCAAATGTCGGGAAGCAAAAGTGATAACTCAAATGTGCCACCTCAGTACACAATCGATCCCCACTCGCGAAACATCACAGTTAAACAACAAAGTCACCCGAACCAGAAGCAAAGAAAGAACTGATTCAGTTGTTAACCGGGTCTTCAACTGCCGAAAACTCCGCACACATGCCTCAGTCCAAAGAAAAAGGAACCTCCTTTCCGGTCAGTCCAGTCAATGGTGCAGCGATACACTAGTAATACTGCATGAAACGGCGGTAACAACCTGTTAAGCCCAAAAATCTGCGGAACTTCGTCCGTACACAAGTCTGGGCCAAAGCTGTACGACCTCGATCTTCCTCGGGACCATACAAAAACCGTCTCCCGTAACTACAAGACCTAGGAGTCAACACAAACAAGCCTGAAGGAACACTCCGAGAATCTAGCAAACCGCTGGGGCTCTCCCAATATCTGCAAAACAAATCCTCAAGTGCTACTGCTGTCCCTCACGACACATTGAATAGACCAGAATGTCGTCAATAACACAACAATGACTGGTCGAAGAACGGCTAGAAGAAATCTGGTTCATCATATCTACGAATGCTGCTAGGGCAATGGTGAGTCTAATGACACCACCAAAACACACAAAGCCCGTAGCACGCACAAGGCAGTTTTCGGAATGTCATCACTCCGAACCCGCAACAATGATGACCTGATCCCGAAAAAACTTAGAAAAATATCTCGCACTCTGGAGCTGATCGAAGAAATCGTCAATGCGAGGTAAAAGATACCTATCCGCACCGTAAGCCGGTTCAATTGACGATCAATCAATACACAACCTCAACTGCCGTCCTTCTCCTTGACGAACAGAAATAGGAGCTCCCCAATGCGAAACACTCATACACACAAGCCCCCCAACAAACAACTCTGCAGCTGATCCTTAAGCTCCCTAAGCTTCGTCGGCTCATCTGGAACAACGTCAGAAAACTCTCGCATGAAGGAAAACCGGTCCAACAAACCCTCTGTGGCTCCGGTATCATGAATGAACGCCAAGAATCCTCTACATCTTCTCCTCAAAAGCCGACTAGCAAAAAAGGCTGAATTCAAGCTGTATGAGGCGACACCACTGCCCTCCCATGCATAACAAGAACTGACTCGCTGGGAAAACAAACCCTGTCTGTTTTCTCATGGCAGTCCACAGATGCATAGCACGTAAGTAACCAATCCGTGCCCAGGAGAACGTCAAATCCAACATCTCTAGACGGATCAAAACGACGGACGAATCTCTATCTCCTATCCGATTGGCACACGACTGAATTATGTGTCGCGCAACAAAAGAATCGCTGACAGAAGTTAACACAACAAACGGCTGATCTAGCTAACCGACCCTCGTCCCAACCATGGCACAAGTGTGTAAAACAAACAAGTACATCAACAGAACATACGAATTTAGAATACCTGAAAACTCTCCATTGGACGCACGCGCGTCCCGATGAGTAGAAACAAACTCTCGTGTCTGTCCCTTACCCGCAACTGGCTGAAATCTTCCTCTGCCAACCTGTCCCCTCTGAGCGAACCTTCCGCGTCTACGACCTCTCTGAAAACGACCCTGTCGCAGTACTAAGGAACAATCCCTGATGAGGTGATGAAGGCTCCTGCATCGAAAACGTCCATACGATGGCTGCTGACCCTCCTGGGGATGAGAGCTGAACGACTGTCCTCGTCCTAAGCCTCTGCTACTCCCACGACGGTCACAAAATCTGTCTCGATGACTAGGCCTCTGTCTCTGGGCTGGTACACCGGTACTAGTCCTCCACGGTTCCGGAACTCTCAAAGTCTCTGGAATACGTGTCTTATCAACTGGGGCTGCATCCACTGGTGCTATGTAGGTGACGGAATGCTGCATGCTGATTGCAAGGAACAACTGGGTAACAGGGGTGTCAACTTCCTGTCGCTACGCTTGAACGGCCTCAACCAATGAACTCATCGTCTGGCGCATGTCCTGCATCTCTTCCACAAGCCTAGCGATACTATCTGTCGAAGGCGGATCCATCTGCTCCTGTGCAACGAGCGTGCCGTCCTGGTTAGTCCTCGTCCTACCCGAGTCAATCCTGACCTCGGCCCTCGCTGCATCACTCTGAGTCCCCATAGTCATCGGCGACAAAGGCTATAAATAGAAATAAGATTCGATATGAACATGGAAATCGAATCACAAGGATATGTCATCAAGGAAAGAATTTCAAGCAATTTGTACTTAGGTCACTTTAGGCGGAGTACCGCATCGTGAGTATGCCGCGGACATACACACGCTACGTTACTCTTCTTAAGCTACCTACTCTATCATACCAAGGTCATCCTACACTCCGAAAGGTAAAACCTAGCGCTCTGATACCAACTTTGTCATGACCCGAAATTGGCACGTGACGGCCCTAATACTACGCAACGCCTACAGGTGTAACGCAGTAAAAGAAAGCTAAAACTCAGAAATCTAAACCATTAAAAGGCAAGAAAAAATAAGAAACATTGTTTAAACTTTTGAAAATCTCAAGTATAAATTCTTTAAGTCTAATTTACTTTCTTGAAAATTTCGGCAGCACCTCCTTTGTAAAAACCAACCCCAAAAATGGGTACAACATAAATATAAAGTAAAGTATCCCCAACGGGAGCAAATCCACGCCAAAAGGCGGAAAACAACCACCACAACAGATATACGACGCCGTAGCGAAGAAATAAAAGACGATAAAAAGGAACTGTATAAAAGACAACCAAAGTCACAAAATACTATACAATATCGTCCTCACATCAAGTCTCTAAGTCAACATGAAAGTAGTAGATGGAGAGTACAGGATACAATGAATATACAATGAACAATACGGATAACCATAAAACCCACCTAAGCAAAACTGCACACTATGAGCTGAAGCGGTATCCGCAGCAAAAGATGATCAGATAGATGAATAGCCTGCCTTGACTACTCTGGGGAACAACCTGCAAAACAAACTGTGGCACAACGGGGGTGAGTTTCCAACTCGTGAATAGAAAATAACATATACAGGTAATCGCAAGTATGCACGTACAGCGCGAATCTAACATATGCAATTAATAGCAATAAAAGGTCATATGAATGCAGTAATCATGAAAGGTACACTAGCAGGTACAACTAATACATGAAGCAATAGTAATATGACAATTGGTATGCAATAATCATGCAATAATGATATGAAAATGTATATATGCAACCGTCATGAAAGGTACACTAACAGGTACTACTAATACATGAAACAGGGCAAAAATAATAAATGTGGAGTATGAAATGAAACATGTCATTTCCATGAAATCCTGACATCGTGGTAGGATCACAATTCAACAAGACAATCCAAATCCTAAGTCCTCAAATCAGCCCAAAATTGGCTCTCATATCATATAAGTCTCACAAATCCTTAATGTACAATATCGAATAAATCTTCTATATCCTGAATGTACAAAATCAAGTGAATCTCATATATCCTTTATGTACAATATCAAGTAAATATTATATGTCCTAAATCCAATATCATGTGAATCTCTTATATCCTAGGTAAATTTGCATGAATAATTATGATGATGTATAAGAATTGATATGTATACATATATTAACGTCCCATTCCACTAATATATATGTATATGCATATATAACAGCGTCCCATTCCACTGTTATATATACTTAGGAGTAAAAAGAAATATCATGAAAACCTGTGCCAACCATCGACACATAAAAGCTGATCTAGCAGGTGCTGTCACCAAGACTGGCACCCTGATAGGTATGTATCATATGCTATACCGAAAACTCGAGTGCCTAGCTCTGACCCCCGCTTCTCGGCGTATCTATATGCACATGACTCCCGTCGGTATCCCCATGATATCCGCCGAGTCATTGGTAATGTCACCGGAGTGTATGGTTCCCCTGCCAGGCTCAATCGGCAAGGTCCATCAATCGTCTTGCCCCGGGGTACCTCCGGGCCCCACCATGTACCCTCATACGGCCCACGACGCTCCTCGCATGGAGTATATATATCAGAAACAATAAATCTCATGGTGGATACTGAAATATCATATCAAGGGAAACCGGGTTTTTCAAATAATGCATAATTTCATGAAACTACCACGGTTCCCAAATCCAGAAAATATCATGAAAAATCCATATCTCAATACGAAAATCTATGAATAAAATATACGCAACATAAAACTGTAATGTAAGCATATAAAGGAAAAGCCGCTAATTAACTGCAACAAGTTAATATAAAATATCATGCGGTTCCTATTTTCTCCAATTCTAAATAACATCAAGTAAAGGTAAACATGTAGCCATAACCAGATATATGTGTAAACATAAAGGTATAGCAAGATATAGATATCTACCTATCAGTAATGATATAATATACCCTCCAGGTATAAGTGTAAGTATGTATGCAAAGTATACATGTAGCTATGTCATTATGTGTGTATGTACCTAGCGCTAATGGTACAATACTCTATAGGTATACAGGAAACTAGCATGTAAGTATGTCAAAGCATATGTGTAAGCATGTGGGTATATAGGTATGCTATATGTCATATGCGTAAAGAAATATGAATCAATGTCTCAATATCCCTAACCAAACAGCATCATATCTATAAGTGGGTTGTGCATGACATGGCAATTATTGACGGTGTGTGTGGCATATAATCAGTGCTCGTGGAACATGAATCGTTAATAATATGTGCAGTGTCCTAAGGGTACTAGTCCATGCACAACAATATTTAAGCAATAATGTATAGTCGCAAATTCTAAATTTGAAATAGAATATGCGACAAATCAAGTCATTTCTAGCCCAGACGCATAACGCCATGCGGGCGATTTCCCTGTAGATGTTAAATCTACTCACCAACGCTCCTGGCTAAGTAAAGCCTACCACTCGCTTTCCCCTGTTCGCAGCGTCCGAAGTCCCTGCCTGCGATCCTGAAACCATACAACAATATAACAGATATATATTAGCAATAGACCCAAAACACGTACAATCTACGTTGACCAACGCGACAACACAAAATTTACTCTCAAGTGTTCGTATTGTGGCTAACATGCGTAGAGACACTACGAAACCAACTCAAGAGCAAAAGCTACACAAAGACACAAACGACATCGGCACGACCCTAACTCGGAATGCAAAGCAACACAACTACCAAGCCTAGACCCTGATCGTACCGATCACGCATTCAAAACACAATAATAAATCAATATAATTAACGTCACAACGTTAAAAGAAACTCACGCCTAAAAGTTACCGAAATCTAGTAAGCAGCATATATCATTTTAGCACAAAACTACAAGTTTTACCAAAACTATAATTCACAAACATCTTCAAATAGTAAGGTTAAACCATTTAAAACTTACTAAAATTTTAGTTTTCATTAATTAGGATTAGCAAAAGTTAAGTTTGTTAATTAGCTTAATTATCCGATTAGGAAAATATCATTTAACAAATTAGCAACTTGATTAAGTTTTCATCAAGCTTAACATGTTAAGTAACCATTTCACTAATCAAAATCCCAACTTGATTACCAAAATGATATCTTGAATTTCTAAATAATAATTTAAAAGCTTAAATTAAACATCTAATTAAGTTAATTAAAGGTATTAAGCAACAAAAAGAGATTAGAGTTAAAGTTTTATACCTTCAAGAACACCACTTGAAACAAGAATAAAACCAAATTTTAGCCTCCAAAATCCCCACTAGAATGAAGATCCAAGCAAGATTTGTGAAGAAAGATGAAGGTTTTGGATTATATTTGAATTTTTATGAATTAATTTGGATTTTTCATGATTTTTGAAGCTATAAAGAGATGAAAATGGAGTTAGAAAAAATGAGGGCAGCAAGGAAAGGGAAGTGGCCGGCCAAGGAGAGGGAGCTAGGGTTTGTGGAGGTGTGTGGAATTTTCTAGAAGGAAAAAATACAATAATTGCATAATAAAACAAAAAAGGCATTAGTCACCATTTTCTTTTCTTGAAAATCCAAAATAAATCCTAAAAATCTAGATATTTTGGATGGATGGTTCTAAACAAAAATCTAGTGATTAGTTAAGCATAAAAACCCATTAGTAGTAATTTACCCACATAAAAAAAATAATTACCACTAATAAAGTGCACAAATAAAGCAATAAAATAATATTTTATTAGGGAAAAATTCTAGGTGAACCAAAACTTCTCATTGACCCCCAAAGTTCGTGCACTAGCTTTATTTTAGCTAAACTAGGTGCCGACAAGTTTATACGGACGTTTGATCGAAATCGGGTTAAAAGGGAAAATACCGACAATTTTACCCTAAGACGGAAAAATTCGCAAAACGATTTCTAAAATGTTACAAAGAGAGAGTTCGCATGAGCATTCCCTACGCTTCAGCCGTAGGATCAATAATGTATGCAATGTTATCTACACGCCCTGATGTAGCTTATGCACCGAGTGTAGTAAGCTTGTATCAATCAAACCCAGGGGAGAATCACTGGACTGCTGTGAAGAACATTCTTAAGTACTTGCGAAGGACTAAAGAATTGTTCTTGGTGTATGGTAACGGGGATCTCCAAATGGAGGCCTTTACCGATTTAAGCTTCCAAAGTGATAAGGATGACAACAAGTCTATCTCAGGGTTTGCATTTATCCTCAACGGAGGGACGGTGAGTTGGAAGAGTTCCAAACAGGATACCGTTGCAGACTCTATGATGGAAGCTGAGTACATTGTTGCAAATGATGCTGCTAAGGAAGCCGTCTGGATGAGGAAGTTCATCTCGGAGCTAGGAGTAGTTCCAACCATTATTGATCCAATACCATTGTATTGTGACAATAATGGGGCTGTGGCGTTGGCCAAAGAGCCCAGCTCCCATCAGAAATCTAGACACATCCTGAGACGATATCATTTGATCCGGGAGATAGTAGATCTCCATGAGATCGAGATTAAGAGAGTAGATATGAAGGATAACACTGTGGATCCATTTACCAAGGCCCTCCCTCAGCAGCAGCATGAGCGACTTTTTGAGATGTTGGGCGTGAGATACGCTAATAACTGGCCTTAGTGCAAGTGGAAGATTGTTGGATATATGTATGCCCTAGAGGCCATTATATGATAATGTATGTACCGGTGTGTGTGTGTGTGTGTGTAGGACAGTCTTGCTCGACATGATAGTATGCTATCTGGTTGCTCTTTATCTTGATATGATTGATAAAGCCTTTAGGATATTTGCTTGACTACTGGGATTATGATATGGATCATACTAGTGGGACATCCGTAGTTATAAGCATATGCTTGAAATGTTCCTAGTCGTGGGTGTATCGAGACAGGGTATCGATATTCCAGAGTAGACTAGCATATACGATTCTTGTCCCATGTGATGGGCGATGGATGATTCCATATCCATCTGGTGTGCTGACCCCAAAGATTGTATATGGGTGCTCAGTAGAGACTGGGTACATAGAACGGACTCATCGAGAACTCCTATGTGGTATTATATCTCACGTCGAATAGCAGTTCTCAGGTGACATTGGTACATGTTAGTCTGTAGACCCGAGATCGTCATAGAGCCTTGTATGTCCTCCCACTGTACTTATATCTCCACCCTACCACGGCTCTACCGAGTCGTGCAAGCAGGTGGATTTTGAAAGGTCTATGTTACCCACCCCGGTTCTTTCGAGGAGGCGGAATAGGTAAAAATCAAAATTTTCTCACAAGGAAATATAGACCAACCATGAAGGATCTTTTTTAAACAAAAACTAACAAACAAACTACAAGTTCTAGCTACTAGGTAAGATGGTTATACCTCGTTCTTGAACTCCTTCTCTTCTTGTTGTGGTCCTCCTTGTTGCTGTAGGGTTGCTAGGCACGTGCACAAGGTTCTACGAGACATCAACCATGCCCGATTAAAATTTTAGCCGTGCCGAACAACCCGAAGCCGGATCTTTAAACTAGGGTTTAGGCGAAAACTAATATGTTAAACACTTTAACACTAAGTGAGAGGGATTACAACCTTTGTAGATCCAGTCCTTCACTTCTTAAGCTCCGTGTTGAGGTCCCTTCGCTGCGATCATCGTGTTCTTGACTCTCGAGAGGCTTCACGAAGGGAATGATGCAACCTTGCTTTCGATCTTCGATAACATAGATGATCTACCTTGAAGTTTCGTTAACACAAGCTATCACTCATGAAATGATGTGAACACCATCATCTAAATGGTAAGGATAGATGAGGATGATGAAGTAGGATTTTTGCTCTCATTTATAATCTTTTTCTCACTCACTTTCATCGTAAAAGAAAAATATTTCAAAAGTAACTCAAGGAAGAAGAAGATGAACAACATAATCCTTTTGTGATGAATAATGAATTATTGTAGTGGTTACAAATCTAACCAAGGGTTAAGCATGAAAGAGTTAACCCTTGTAGAGAGTTAACTAGAGTTAATGGTTTGGATTGGGTTAACATAATATCTTCACAAAATATCAAGCAACCACAAAGTCAAAGCTTCATGAAGCTTCATGGAAGCTTCATGCAAAAGCTAACCCTAATCCAAACCCTATCCAAGTTTAAACCCTAAACCATGTTTAAATTTGTAACCCTAATATGTTACAATATTATATATCACATATACAATATATTTTGTAACAATAGAAAATAATACAATTAACATATATCGCATATATATCAATGTATTATCCCGTGAGAAAATGAATCTTTTAGTGAGCTAATATTAGTTAATGTAATTTAATATATCATATATATTATTATACATCAAATTATCGAATCAACACTTGATCCGACATTCCGGCTATATCGCATATAACCGACTAATACGATGACCCGGCTATATCATATATACCCGGCCGATATCTCATTTCGCGAGAATCCAATACGGTATCACATACCGCATTATCCTCGGTCCCGTACATATCACATATGTGCTCCTACTTCGTTTTTCCTGAGCCAAGAAACCTCTGTGTAGGACTCTAAAGAATCGTCAATACGCTGCCAGTCGGTAATGATCATATCAAACACCCACAAGCTGCAAGCGGTCAGCTAAATGTAACAGCCACCTAGGTATTGAGCGCTCAGAAGATCAACAAGAAAGCATGTACATTCTCCTGTGAATCCAATCAGTAACACTCCCGTACAGTCCGGTCTCGTCGTCTGATATGTCGCATATCTCGCCTAGGGGTGGTAAACGTCAGACCCCAGTAGCTCGATAAGTCGTGTCGATATGAGATCTATAACAGTTCGAGAAATTACTGATAATACTTACCAGTAAATCTCAGCAACCATGGCAAGGGATTTCCGGTTATAGCCAATCGAACACAGCACAACATCAACTCCCTATACCGGGAGAGACGAATCCCCTTCTATCGCTCATTGCCTCCATGTGATTCGGGACTGTACCCAAAAGCCACCTATTTGCACGCCCTCTTGGGCGTGGTATGATGGAAATCAAAGCACAGTGGGAATCACACAAGACTCTATGACGATCTCGGGTCAACAGACTACTCTGTACCAGTGTCACCGGAGAACTGCCATCTGACGTGAGGTATAATACCATCTGGGAGTTCTCGGCGAGTCCGTCCAGTGTACCCAGTGTCCACTGAGCACCCGTACACCATCCTTGATGTCAAACACCGATGGATATTGGATCATCCATCGCCCATCATATGGGTCAAGATGCGTATACGCTAGTTTACTCTGGTGTATCGATGCCCTGTCTCGATACACCCTCGACTAGGAACAGTTATAGGATGTACTCGTCGACTACCGTGGCCCCACTAGTATGATCTCATCATAGTCCTAGTAGTCGAGTACATATCCTAAGGGCTTTATCAATATGTAACATAGAGACAATCAGAGTACATGTTAAGATAAAGTACAACCAGATAGCATACTATCATGTCGAGCAAGAAAGTCCTCCCTATATATGTCCAAGCATCCACTACAATATACATCGTATATACAGTAATGGCCTCTAGGGCATACATATAACTAACAATCTCCCACTTGCACTAGGGCCATCTGTTGTTGTATCTCATATCCAACGATTAGCTGTGGTTGAAGTATCTCATACTCAACCATCCCATAAAAGTCTCTACTGGGAAAAAGGCCTTTGTGAGTGGATCTGCGTTGTTGTCCTCTGTGTCTACTCTCCTAACCTCGATCTCCCTGGAGATCAACCATCTCCATGATCAGGTGATACTGCCTAAGAATTATATCTGGATTTCTGATGGGACAGTAGTTCCTTGGCTAAATCCACAACTCCATTATCACACAATGGTAGGAACGAAGTTCATCTCATGAACTTATATATCCAGACTGTCTCTTTGGTAGCATCATTGGTAATGATGTATCTTGCCTTTAATCGTCTAGTAAGTCACGGTATCTAGTTTGGAACTCTTCCAACATACCGTCCCTCCACTGAGGGTAAAGACAATGCCTGCTACTGACATTCAGTCGTCCTTATCACCCTGGAACCTTTCCAGTGATTCTCCCCAGGATCGATTGATACCATCTCACTACTACTAGTGAGAATCCTAACATCCAATCAGATCTATCTCATAGATCCAAAACCCAGGATTTAGGAGGTATCACTTTGATCCTATATGGAGAATCCTTGTGATAAGCGGAGATTGACCGAGCGTAGCATAGGAAACTCCTTCCCTATCAAGAGTATGTCATCTACGTACTCTACGAGGATCACCACCATACTCTTTACTACCTTTTTATATATACAAGGTTCATCTACCATTTTGATGAAGTCAAACTCTTTGACTACTATATCAAAACAGACGTTCCAACTCCGCGATGCCTGCTTTATCACATAAAACATCTTGCGCACGTTTCCGCTGCTCCCACTGTCTACGAAGCCCTCTGGTTGTGTACTTATAGACGCTATCATCTAAAACATCATTTAGGAAAGCAGTCGTGACACCCAACCACCAGATATCGTAGTCATGGTATGTAGCCGTGGCAAGTAGGATCTGGATGGACTTAAGCATAGCTTTGAAAGTCTCAACTTTTCCATGTACACCAAGTAATCTTCTCAAGATATACTTGCTCCTGATGGGGATTTAACCCTTCAGATAAAGCAACCAAAGTCCATACTTTGTTGGTGTATAAGGATTCCATCTCAGATCACTAAGCATCCAGCCATTCTTATAGAGTCCTACTCCTGATGGCCAGCTCGAAACTAGTTGGGTCATCATCTCATGATGCAATCCTCGCTCCCACTGTCATAGAGAAACCAAAGTATCTCTCAGGTGGGTGAGGAACCCTACTAGATCGGCGGAGAGGCTGAGCATCGTTGGTTACTATTGAATTCTTCGGTTCTACCAAATCATCTGCTGTAGTTTGTATAGCTGGAACTCCTTCCAGTTCTACCTCATGACCACTAATTTCTTCACAAGAAATTCCCTTTCACAAAGGTGGCATGCTGAGAAACAAAACATCTTTTGTTCCTCTGTTTGGCAGAAGATATTCCCTTGCGAATGCTTGGGATATCCAACAAACTTCCACAGAACAAACTTTACCTCGAGCTTGTCCGGATTTTTCTTTTCAGACATAGGCCGGACAACCCCAAATCTTAACATACTTAAGATATGGGCTCTTCCCATTCCATATTACATATGAAGTGGTAGGCAACTGATTTGATTTGAACCCTATTCAATAGGTATGCAGCTTCTCAAGTGCATAACTCCCAAAAGGAAATAGGAAACTCAGTAGTATTCATCATAGAGCACACCATATCACATAGGGTGCTATTGCTCCGTCTCGATACACCGACGTGCTGTGGTGTATACGGAGGAGTAATGCTGAGAGAGAATCTCATTCTCCTTTAGAATAGTCCAGGAATTCCGTGCTCAAGTATTCTCCTCCTTGATCTCATCAAAGGACATAATACTTATACCCGTATTTTGGTTCTCTACTTCTAACTTACATTCTGTGAATATCTCAAAAGGTTCGGACTTGTGTTTCAACAGGAACATATGTCTGAATCTTGAGAGATCGTCAGAGAATGTAATGAAGTACAAAGAACCAGTCTTGGCATGTGTAGACAGGAGACTTTCATACATCATCATGTATCAATCCCAAGAGTTCACTAACTCTTTCTTTGTTTCCAATAAACAGAGCTATGGTCATCTTATCTTTGTGACTTGACCGGCAAGTTTCACAAGATGTAAATTCAAACAGATTTAAATATGCATCTAAATGTAACTTAGCTAGTCGGGTCGCATTGATATGACCTAGTCTACAATGCCTCAGGAAGGATTCGTTCATTTCTGAACTCTTCCTCTCGTGTGTGTTCTGTATACTAAGAACTGTAGTTTGATTTAGAATGTCAATGCTTTTAGATAACGTGCCTGAACCGATCAACTCTTGGTATGGGAAATGTTCAAAACATTATCCAACAATACAAAATTATATCCTTTCTTTACTAATAAAGAGACTGATATGATGTTGTATATCAGGTTCGGTATCTAATAACATTCGTTCAGAATCAATGTATTTTGGTAATACAGGGTGATAGTGACTAACAGACTTGGCTGCAACACTTGCACCGTTTTCTGTCTCATGAAACTTATCACCCGTTCTCAGTTTTCTAGCTTTCTGTAGCCCATGTAACAGATTACATATGCGGGATCCTGATCCGGTATCTCATACCCAGGACGTAAAGGATACTGAGAAACAGTTCTCTGTAATGAACATACCCGAAGATGATGCATCAACATGCACTCTTTTCGTTTGGGCGGCACGGGAATTTTGGTAATCCCCAATTTCCTGCTTTGTCTTATAACAATTATAAGTTGGAGCGGGACCAACGTTCCCCAGCTCAGTATAACAAGCGGGTTCGGTCAATATATCCGTATTATTATCTTGATTAAGGCGTGATATGGTCGCTACCTGGAGAGAGAGAGAAGAAAACACTCAGCGTATGCTCTTGCAAGATTAGATTGGTTATCTAATATATCTAATCAGGATGTCTCCCACTGTTTTAATCAAATCTTCCTTCAAACCCTAAAAGGAAAGACTAGCCGGGATTAATTACACGCTACAAGTTCGCTAATCTTTCAGCCAGGCCAGTGTCGGTACTTTGAGGGAGGTCCCCCGTGCTTTCGCACGAACCTAATTAAAGTAAACCTCGTTTTCCCAGGGGCGTAACTCCGTTAACACCTTTCTAGACACCTACTTGATCGGCTAATTGTAATGTGTAAAACTCTCCCAGGAGTAACACTTACTCGCAGCGGGTATCGGGATCCAACTATCTCATAGAAGGTATGCAATCTCATTGCAAATTTCAACACTTGAAATTCCCAATAATATTTTACCCCTAACGTCCCATGACCTTGACGCGGCCAACAAACCACAGTGCGCTAGTCAAGTTCAGCCCGTCATTTCTTGATTGAATTAAACCCACCCGCACGACCCTTAACGCAGGCCAACAAAGTCGCACGACTACCCTAATCCAATTTGCATCATATGCATAAACAGATAAATACTAGTTAGCTACCGCACACTACGCCTTGACGCAGGCCAACAAACGTAGCACGAATACTAAGTAGGACTTATCTGAAATGACGGAGGGCTACGACAGGTTTTTATGAAAACCCTTTACGTAATGAACTTGATATCGTTGTAGAATCGAGTGATTTTAAATGGAGTGTTTTTGAGGCTTTTCTAGTTTTGCTAAAGGGGTCACTCCCGGTGAAGGGATCGTCGGCCCTTTCCTCATCGAATAAGGTGCAGGATATATCATATATACTACTATGCAAAGCAAGAACTATAGAAGCAATCAAAAGACAAACCGAGTTTGTAGCATCTGCTAGTTTCGCTAAAGAGGTCACTCCCGGTGAAGGGATCTTGGCTCTTTCCTTATCGAATAAGGTGCTGGATGTTCTGCAAGGAACACCGCTATGCAAAGCAAGAACTAGAGCTACCAGTTTTTAAACAAGTTTCTACAACATCTTTAGGTTTCTTTTAGTTTCTTTAATCTCATTAATGAAGTCCCATTTTAATATGCTTCACAAGCATCATAGTTGAAACGAAATTTGCAATATAACATATATCTCATATATATAATATAAACATTCGTCTCAGGCAGTAATTTGATCTCATCACAGAACATTTCAGCAGAAGAACATATATGAAATATTGGATATACTAGGACGTCCGTGTTTTAATACGAGCCTGTATAAAACACGGATTCCATGGTCGTGATGAATAGCCAAACCCACATCCCTAGACCCCTACGAGAGCGGCAAGTTACACTGCCAATTCTAGGATTAGGAGACCCGGTCTCGACTCTTCGAGATGGTCTCTCACTGGACCCTAGAACTCGGTTACTTGTGCTTCCCGCCTTGGGTCTACCTAATGCGGAAAAGTAAATAATATACAACGGTGACATCATCCTCAGCCCGGAAGTGCCCCAATAAAAGAATATTACATACAAATGAATTTTACATGAATGATAAAGAAAAACTCTCATCTCACATAAAACCCCCGTCTATTCAGAACACGACGATCCAATATAACATATCACAGCAACACATAATATCTCATATCATCAACGTAAGCAAGTATGCGTATCCCGATTGTCGTTGATGTATAGCAACGAAGCCGGCGATACGCCACATACTACGCTTACGGTCACAGAAAAAAAGTGTAAAACTACAACAGTTGGAATCCGCAACCTTCTTATACATCGTATGCCTAACCAAATGAATTCCTTAGACATCGCATGCCTAACAATTATAAACCCCGCATTTTAGTCTCATTATCGAAAACTCTTTTCAATATCAAGTCGGGCAATTTAACAAGATTCTCGACATCCTGATCGAATGCTCGTCGCAAACTTTAGTAGACGGCCATACCCCCGGATGCCGTCGACAAAGTGCACTAAGGCGGAACACCGCTGCCGCAAGCACCCGAACGGATACTTTTAGCGACGGGGTTCTCCTACAGTCTCTTGGTCGGGGCTATGGGGCGTCACTGTCTATTAAGTTTACCCGGCGAGTATCCGCGTACATTACGTGATTACGACGGACTTTTGATCGCATCAAAATTCCATGGCAACCGATCATTTGAGACTGAAGTGCTAGATTTATAACATTCAAATTAGTTATCTCATAACTACCTGTGGATTCCAATTATTGTATCACATTCCAGATAAATAGACAATGTTAAACTTTCCGATCGAATAATCAAACACCCAAGATTTCCCCGTTATATCTCAACACTTGAAATCAGTTTAAAAACATCCATCACATGCCACAGTACCAATGGTCCAGCCGTAGAAGGGTCAAGCCAACGCCTTACATGTGGCACGCCGTACTGCCCCAAACCCTAAGATTTAGAGGCAGTTCAAGACGGTCACATAATCGAGTTAAGGTTTGTTGTCTTCTAGAGGGTCCACTGCGTTACTTGCACAACTTAGAACGTTCTTAAACTCGAGAAAAAATCCAACTTTTGAAAAATTTTCCGACAGGGGAAAAAGTGAGTTATTGATATCCGTTCGAACTTTTTAACAGTTTCTAAAAATTATCCGGACAAAACTAAACAAAGTTAAATTATCTGATCGAATCAACGAGTCCCCAATACAACCCTAGAAAACTCAACACTTGAGTGGAATTAAAAAATTCCCAGAAATAAATAACAAGAAAAGACCTAAGAATAAATATATGAAATTCCAGGGACTAATTCAATATTTTGGCCGTGGAACCGCCGCCAAACCCTTGGTTTGGCCGCGGTTCCGCGGTCATGTAAGCGAATTAGTGGGCCGTACTTCACAGTAATTCTTAGTTTTTCCTGATTGTTTTTCTGAGTATTTTTAATGCTAAAAAATCACATTTTTAGAAAATGTACAGAGAGGGGTATAAACCGGGTATTCGGAGTTCGATCGGACTTTAAACTTCGCCTAAAGCTCTAGCTTGGCTCTGATACCACTGTAGGGTTGCTAGGCACGTGCACAAGGTTCTACGAGACATCAACCATACCCGATTAAAATTTTAGCCGTGCCGAACAACCCGAAGCCGGATCTTTAAACTAGGGTTTAGGCGAAAACTAACATGTTAAACATTTTAACACTAAGTGAGAAGGATTACAACCTTTGTAGATCCGGTCCTTCACTTCTTAAGCTCCGTGTTGAGGTCCCTTCGCTGCGATCATCGTGTTCTGGACTCTCGAGAGGCTTCACGAAGAGAATGATGCAACCTTGCTTTCGATCTTCGATAACATAGATGATCTACCTTGAAGTTTCGTTAACACAAGCTATCACTCATGAAATGATGTGAACACCCTCATCTAAATGGCAAGGATAGATGACAATGATGAAGTAGGATTTTTTCTCTCATTTATAATCTTTTTCTCACTCACTTTCATCACAAAAGAAAACTATTTCAAAAGTAACTCAAGGAAGAAGAAGATGAATAACATAATCCTTTTATGATGAATAATGAATTATTGTAGTGGTTACAAATCTAACCAAGGGTTAAGCATGAAAGAGTTAACCCTTGTAGAGAGTTAACTAGAATTAATGGTTTGGATTGGGTTAACATAATATTTTCACAAAATATCAAGCAACCACAAAGTCAAAGCTTCATGGAAGCTTCATGCAAAAGCTAACCCTAATCCAAACCCTAACCAAGTTTAACCCCTAAACCATGTTTAAATTTGTAACCCTAATATGTTACAATATTATATATCACATATACAATATATTTTGTAACAATAGAAAATAATACAATTAACATATATCGCATATATATCAATGTATTATCCCGTGAGAAAATGAATCTTTTAGTGAGCTAATATTAGTTAATGTAATTTAATATATTATATATATTATTATACATTAAATTATCGAATCAACACTTGATCCGACAATCCGGCTATATCGCATATAACCGACTAATACGATGACCCGGCTATATCACATATACCCGGCCGATATCTCATATCGCGAGAATCCAATACGGTATCACATACCGCATTATCCTCGGTCCCGCACATATCATATATATGCTCCTACTCCGTTTTGCCTGAGCCAAGAAACCTCTGTGTAGGACTCTAAAGAATCGTCAATACGCTGGTAGTAGGTGATGATCATATCAAACACCCACAAGCTGCAAGCGGTCAGCTAAACGTAACAGCTACCCAGGTATTGAGCGCTCAGAAGATCAACAAGCAAGCCTGTACATTCTCCTGTGAATCCAATCAGTAACACTCCCGTACAGTCCGGTCTCGTCGTCTGATATGTCACATATCTCGCCTAGGGGTGGTAAACGTCAGGCCCCAGTAGCTCG
This sequence comes from Agapanthus africanus, assembly GCA_030015575.1. Classification (NCBI taxonomy): domain Eukaryota; kingdom Viridiplantae; phylum Streptophyta; class Magnoliopsida; order Asparagales; family Amaryllidaceae; genus Agapanthus; species Agapanthus africanus. The sequence goes on from CM057350.1 coordinate 390,291,833, forward strand.
ATAAGTCGTGTCGATATGAGGTCTATAACAGTTCGAGAAACTACTGATAACACTTACCAGTAAATCTCAGCAACCCTGGCCAGTGATTTCCGGTTATAGCCAATCGAACACAGCACAATATCAACTCCTTATACCGGGAGAGACGAATCCCCTCCTATCGCTCATTGCCTCCATGTGATTCGGGATTGTACCCAAAAGCCACCTTTTTGCACGCCCTCTTGGACGTGGTATGATGGAAATCAAAGCACAGTGGGAATCACACAAGACTCTATGACGATCTCGGGTCAACAGACTACTCTGTACCAGTGTCACCGGAGAACTGCCATCTGACGTGAGGTATAATACCATCTGGGAGTTCTCGGCGAGTCCGTCCAGTGTACCCAGTCTCCACTGAGCACCCATACACCATCCTTGATTTCAAACACCGATGGATATGGGATCATCCATCGCCCATCATATGGGTCAAGATGCGTATACGCTAGTCTACTCTGGTGTATCGATGCCCTGTCTCGATACACCCTCGACTAGGAACAGTTATAGGATGTACTCGTCGACTACCATGGCCCCACTAGTATGATCTTATCATAGTCCCAGTAGTCGAGTACATATCCTAAGGGCTTTATCAACATGTAACATAGAGACAATCAGAGCACATGTTAAGATAAAGTACAACCAGATAGCATACCATCATGTCCAGCAAGAAAGTCCTCCCTATATATGTCCAAGCATCCACTACAATATACATCGTATGTACAGTAATGACCTCTAGGGCATACATATAACTAACAGTTGCTTGCTACTTGGAGTGGTGTAGATGGCTCCTCCTTTTCTTCTTCTCTTTGCCGAAGAAAGATCTACCCGAAGGACTCTACCTTGAGCTCCTACCTCAACCAAGAGGTAACTAGAGTGCTTGGCTTGCTAGACTAAGAACCCTAGAATGAGTAGAGAGTTGTCTTGATGGTTTTATCTCACAAAGCTCATGCTTTTTAACACATGAAACAAGAGAGTTTTGAGAGAGGAAGAGGGAGAGATTTTTCAAGAGAGAGAATGAGCAAGAGAGAATGAGAGAAAAAATCTCAACCTTTCTCTCATATGAGAGAATATGATAATAATAATAATATTTAAGAAAATTGTGATGGTTAGTTGATATGACCATTATCATTTCACATTTAATGCTAATTGCAAGCTTCAAGAAGCATCTTGCAAAAGAAATGATCATGGTTAAATGGTCAACAAAAGTCAAAAGGTCAACCCAACTTCAACCATGGCACAATTATCCTTAATTAATATTATTAATCATATTTCTCATTCTCATTAGGGTTTAGAAAAAGTCAACGGTCAAAAACCCTAATGAGATTCCTCTGCCTCTGTCAACTGTGCATACACACCTGCATCCGTGTTCCGAGGAACACGAATACAATGAGACAAAACCAATCCCAAAATAAATACTAGGATCTGGCTTAAACCAAAGCCCGCTAGTAATAACTGCCCGGACACGAAACGTGCACAAGTGCGCGGATGTGAACGAACCCCGTCGCAAAACCATGTGACCTCTACTCTGTTTTTCCCAAAGGCGAATAACCCTCCGTGTAGGACTCTAAAGACTCGACACTACGCTGGCAGTAGGTTTAACCATAGGCCGCAAGCGGTACTAGCTGTACGTAACGGTCCCCAGGTAGATGCCGATAAGAAGACCAATGAGGTGAACCCATCCGAACTCCTACTGAGCCTGAATGTGACAATCTCCGTACAGTCCGGTCTGCTCGTCTGAGAGTATCGCATGTTGGGCCTAGGGGGGCGGTAAACGTCAGTCCCCTGATAGCGGTACAAGTTGTGTCGGAGTATAACCCAGAACACCCTGAGAAAATACTGAAAACGCTACCAGTATATCTCGCTTGCCCTGGCCAGGGATTTTATGTAATGGCTTTCTTAGACACATCGCGATATCAACTCCCAATACCGGGAGAGACGAGTCCTGTCTAATCGTCTCTGCCTCCAAGTGCTTCGGGACCGCACCCAACTACTACCTGTTTGCACGACTCAATAGAGCCGTGGTTGGGTAGTAGTCTAAGAATAGTGGGAACACACTCGAGGTGAAATGACAGTGTCAAGTCAACAGACTAAGCTGTACTCATGTTACCTGGGAACTGTTAACTGACGATAGGTATAATACCAACCAACAGTTCCCGACGAGTCCTGTCCAGTGTATTCGTAACCTAACGAGCACGTGCATACTATCTCCAGTACGACGTACTGATGGCTGTGGGACAGACCATCTCCCCTGCTGGGGTAAGAAGCGTATGCACCTGTCTACTCTGGAGTATCGATGCCCTGTCTCGATAATCCTACGACTAGGGACCAAAATAAGGATGTGCTTATAGACTACCCAGCCCTCACTAGTGTGATCCCCATCACAACGACGGTAGTCAAGCAAAGATCCTAAGGGCTCCATCAATATGTATTAGCGATATGTTAAAAGAAACATACACACATATTAAGATAGATACAAACCAAGTAGCATACTACTATATCGAGCAAGACTATCGTAAAACCATGTATATATCCCAAGCTTCCAAAATGTATTATACAAACTAGTAATATACAATAATGGCCTCTAGGGTTTATATATCTAACAATCTCCCACTTGCACTAAACGCCAGTAATTGGTGTACCGCATACCCAACATCTGCATAAGGCCAGCTGCTGGCGTACTGCATACCCAATAGCTCAAAAAGTCGCTCGAACTGTGTTTGAGGGAGGGACTTTGTGAATGGATCTGCCGTGTTGTCTTTAGTGTCCACTCTCCGTACCTCGATCTCCTGGCGATCAATGATCTCCCTGATCAGGTGATACCGCCTTAAGATGTATCTGGACTTCTGATGGGACCTTGGTTCCTTCGCTAAAGCTATAGCCCCATTGTTATCATAATACAAAGGTATTGGGTCAACAATGGACGGAACCACCTGAAGTTCACTAATGAACTTCTTCATCCAGACCGCCTCTTTTGTAGTATCGCTTGCAGCAATGTATTCAGCCTCCATCGTCGAGTCTGCGACGGTATCCTGTTTGGAACTCCTCTAACACACTGCCCCTCCGTTGAGGGTAAACACAAAACCTGAGACAGAGTTGCTGTCATCCTTGTCACTCTGGAAGCTTGAATCGGTAAAGGACTCGACCCTGAGGTCTCCATTACCGTAAACCAGGAACATCTCCTTAGTCCTTTTCAGGTACTTGAGAATGTTCTTCACTGCCATCCAGTGGTTCTCACCTGGGTCTAACTGATACCGGCTCACCACGCTCAGCGCGTAAGCTACATCTGGTCTTGTACATAGTATCGCATATATTATAGATCCTACCGCCGAAGCGTAGGGTATAGTGCTCATGCGAACCCTCTCCTCGTCAGTCTTGGGAGACATCTTCTTGGAGAGGGTGATTCCGTGCAATGCGGGTATATTACCGCGCTTGGAATCTTCCATACTAAATCTCTTTAGTACGGTCTCTATGTACCTAGACTGCGAAAGTCCCAGTAGTCTTTTGGATCTATCTCTGTAGATCTTGATCCCCAGAATGTACGAGGCATCACCCAGGTCCTTCATGGAGAACCGTTGTGATAAGAATAGCTTGACCGATTGTAGCATAGGAATGTCATTTCCTATCAAAAGAATGTCGTCCACGTACAAGACTAGGAATATGACAGTTCTTCCTACAATCTTTTTATAAATACAAGGCTCATCCTTGTTCTTGATGAAATCAAATTCCTTGATTGCTTCATCAAAACAGATGTTCCAGCTCCGCGATGCCTGCTTTAATCCATAAATGGATTTAAGCAACTTGCATACCTTCCCGCTGCTCCCACTGTCTACAAAACCTTCTGGCTGATCCATATAAACGCATTCTTCCAAACTGCCATTTAGAAAAGCCGTTTTTATGTCCATCTGCCAGATTTCATAGTCATGGAAGGCAGCAATGGTAAGTAGGATCCGGATGGATTTGAGCATAGCCACTGGAGAAAAAGTTTCGTCATAGTCCACACTAGGTCTTTGACGAAAACTTTTTGCAACGAGTCTAGCCTTATAGGTTTCCACTTGCCCATCTACACCAAGTTTTCTTTTGTAGATCCATTTGCATCCAACGTGTTTTACCCCAGGTGGAGCAATACCAAGGTCCACACTTTATTGGTGTACATGGACTCCATTTCGGATCGCATAGCATCCGGCCACTTATCAGAGTCCCTACTGATAATGGCCTGCCTGAAACTGGTAGGATCATCTTCTTCCAAGATGCAATCCTCTCGATCCCTGTCTATGAGAAAACCGTAGTATCTCTCGGGCGGATGAGAGATCCTACCTGATCTGCAGAGTGGCTGAGGTTCGTTGGGTACAACTGAATCTAGCGGTTTCACCAAATCATCAATTATAGTTTGTATCTCTGGAATTTCATCCAGTTCTACCGTGTTGCCACTAATATTTTTAACAAGAAATTCTTTTTCCAAAAATGTGGCGTTCCTGGAAACAATAATCTTCTGTTCCTCTGCATGGTAGAATAGAAACCCACTAGAATCTTTTGGGTATCCCACAAACTTACACAAAACTGACCGTGCCTCAAGTTTGTCTGGGTTCTGCTTTTTGACATAAGCCGGGCAACCCCAAATCTTAATACATTTAAGATACAAACTCTTACCACTCCATATTTCATACGGAGTCTTAGACATGGATTTGGATGGAACTTGATTCAATAGATGTACTGCTGTTTGAAGTGCATATCCCCAGAACGAAAGAGGCAACTCAGCACTGTAAGTCCACGGTAGCGCCCCGGCCGTCTAACAGACGCCAAATACGGAACAAAAACTTTTTACAACTGGCGCTATCGCGTACTATAATCCGGATCTGCCATTAAAGCTAAACTAACAAACTACAAAGTGGGTAGAAATGTTATACCGAACGATCCGAGTCCTTCGGTCTTCAACTATCATCCTACGCTTGTTGCGGCTGCTCCGATCTCCTGAATCTCCAGTCTTCTCGTCCAGGTGGCACCACGTCGACGGATCTTTAAACGGGCTCCCGCCTCTGAACCGAGGCAACTCGGTCGTCAAGTTTGCTAAAAGAGACGACCAAGATGTTGTAGAGAATGAGTAGAACACTTTGTCACGTTACGTCCAAGGCTATGGACGAACGGTTAATGAAGTTGCTTTTTGGAATCGGGTGAAATGAGAAATGAGGCTTATCTAATTTCCATGAGTCCAAAACAATATCAATCTTTTTCTAGCAACCATAATCCCTCACCAAGGGTGGCCGGCCACTAAATAGAGGAGGGGGTGAGTGTAGGAGCAAGGGGGGTGATAATAAGCAAAGCTTATCAAGAAGAAAATATCTTAGCACAAACAAAATGCATTAATATAATGAATGACTCATCTAAACCTAGTCATCATATAATTAATGCTAATGAATGAGTCACTATCCTTGTCATCACTTCTAGAACCTTCTAGAAGCATGACTCACCCCCATGACTCACCCAAGAAGAAAAGATAAATCCTCATTTAACCGAATGTTAAATACGGCTGATAGAAAACTGGAAACTGGCAACTTCCAAAAGTGATCCTGAAACAAATTTCAGGATAACCCCGTATCAGTATAAACATACCCGCATTTGTATTACAACCGAATACAAATGCAACTGAGACAAAGATATTATATCTACACAGCATAATACTCGGATCCGGCTTAAACCAAAGCCGACCAGTATTATCTGCCCGAAAAACGACACGTGCGAAAACGCACGTGCATTTTCCGAACCTTGCCATAAACCCATATGACCTCTACAACGATTCGCCCGAACTTGGGAAAGTGTCTGTGGGGGACTCTAATGACTTATCAATACACTGGCACTGGGTATAACCTCTAGCACGTCAGAGGTACAAGCTGTACGTAACGTTTGCTTATGTATTGATTGGAAGGGAAGCTGATGAGCGAACTCATCCATAAACCCTACTGAGCCTGACAGTGACAATATACATACAGTCCGGTCCGTTCGTCTATGAGTATCGCATATCTGCCTAGGGGCTGGTAACGTCAGACCCCCAATAGCAGTATAAGTCGTGTCAGAGAGTGGCCTAGAACACCCTGAGATACTACTGGAGTACCTACCGGTAAATCTCCTGCCTCGGCCGAGGGCTTTGTGCAATGGCTCTCCTAGACACAGCACGATCTCACCCCCAATACCGGGAGAGACGAATCCCCTGCCGATCCGCTCACTTGCGTCTATGTGGCTCGGGACTGTACCCAAAAAAGACTTGTCTACACGACTCCTTTGAGCCGTGGTAGGGTAGAAATCAAAGCACAGTGGGAACTCACACGAGACAAATGACGACCTCAGGTCGATGAACTAACCTGTACACATGTCACCAAGGAACTGCTATCTGACGATATGTATAATACCAACTAGCATGTTCCCGGCGAGTCCTGTCCGGTGTAATCATAACTCAATGAGCACCTGTATACATCTTAGGTGATCCAACTGACACCAATTGTTTGTGAGACCGGCCATCGCCTCTCGTCGGGGTCTCGACTGTATACACTAGTCTACTCTGGAGTATCGATGCCCTGTCTCGAAGCTCCCATGACTAGGGACATTTTAAGGATGTGCTTACAGACCCCAGCTCCAACGTATATGATCGCCATCATACTGCTGGTAGTCAAGCAAGAATCCTATGGGCTCTATCAACATGCAATAGCGAACTAAAGCATGTATACTATGATAAAGATAAACCAGATAGCATACTATCATCTTGAGCAAGACTGTCATATCGGTATAGGCCCTGCCTCAATCATTGCAATCACGTACCTGCGATCCAATAATTGGCTTTGAGGGCACTATCTCCAACAATCTCCCACTTGCACTTAAGGCTAATTATTGCGATGTCGCATACTCACAGCCCGTGTGATACCGAACATCCAACTCCTCTACTAATCAGTTTCACAAACCTAGTTTGTAAAACTCTTGTGTTCGAGAAATAGCCTCAGTGAGTGGATCCGCCCTGATGTTCCTTTCTATGTCTCTCTTAATCTCAAGTTCGCGGAGAAAGCCATCTCCCGAATCGAGTAATACCTGTCTTAGAATATGTCTGGATATCTGATGGGACCTAGTTCATAAATGAACAACAAATCCAAACTTCTTAGACTGTTTCGATAACTGAACCTAATCAGTATCCAGCACCAAGCCTCCTACAGTATCCTCTTGGACCACCTGTCCATAATACTGTCCCTCGTCAGAGGGAAAGCTATAACTCTGACAATCACTCTGTCATTCATGTCACCTCTGAAGCCTGGAATGATAACCGTCTCCCGAAGGAGGCTGCCGTCATCAAATCCTTAGAACAAGCACTTATGTTCTAAAACTGCTTCCTTATGTTTCTTCAGGAGTGGATTAATATAAACTTATTGCATCTAGTGCAAAAACTACATCTGGTGTAGTACTTGACATCTCATGATTGACTCAATTGCCTAAGCAAGTGATCTGCCAATCATGCACATCCTTCTCTCCTTTAGTCTTTAAGACACCTTTAGAGAGGGTGACTCCATCACCTGCAGGTACACCACCATGCCAGGAATCATCTATTCTAAAAATACTATTAGAATACTGTCAAAGTACCCACATTGGGAAACTACCCAAATTAAGATATAAAACCATAGATCTAGAAACCAGAATGTCTGATATTATATCCATATCTTTTGTGGAGAAACAACTGTGTGACGACCAACGTACAACCGATCGTAGTATAGGAATTTTACTTCCTACTCTGTGTATGTCATCCAAGTACCAGGACATCATACCCTACTACCTTCTCAACAGATCCATCCCCTATTCTGATGAAGTCAAAGCCATGACTGTCTTATTAGATGATCTATTTCCGCTATAACTGCTGAAGTCTATAAATAGACATAAGCTACTTGCCCACTATGCTTCCGCTGCTCTCACTGACCACAACAACCCTCTGGCAGAATAATATATATACGTATACTTCTAAAGCTAGTTTAGAATGACGCTATTCTTATCCTTCTGCCGAGTCTCATAGTCTGGAACAACAGTAGTGTCAAGTCTGGGTAAACAAGAACCTCCCTGTCACCGTCCTTGAGGCTACCGGAGTACCTCTCGGGTGTCTGAGGTTACCCACCATATCTGCGGAGTGGCTAATGGAATGTCAAACCTGATTGAATATATAGGTCCTATTAAATTTTCCGTAATCGTTTGTGGTTCTGGAATCACTTCCAGTTCTACCATACTCCCACTACTGTTTTCTGAAAAAGTCCATTTTAATAAAACTGTGGCGAGTCAAGAACAATATCACTATTGATCTTCCAGATGGTAGAAATGTCAACCCTTGTCAAAGCCAGGGTCAACCCACAAACTGCCATTACAGAAACGTGCCTTGAGCTATCCAGTGTCTTGTTTTAAGCATAAGCTGGACAACTCCCCGTACCTTAACATCGTTAAGATATGAACCATTCTATATCCAATATAGAAATAGAGGCACTAATTTAATTGGAACCAGATTCAAATCTTGCAGCTGTCTCCAGTGCATAACAACTTAATGGAAAAAGGCTAATCAGCATTACTCAACTTAGGAATCCATCCAATTATGAGTAACCTGAAAGAGAAACAAGTTTCTCAAAACCATTACTATCAACTGAATACCAATCACAAGAATCTACATCTTTGATCTATTTGAAGAATCCCGATACTTGCGATACCTGGTTCTCTACTTTATTCTTATACTCACAACTTCTCAAAACTTAGACATTGTATTTCTACGAAATACTTGTCTAAAAACTAGAGAAGTCACAAGTAAACAGAACATAGTACGAGAACCTACCCCTTTGTCCTGACGGATACTGGACAACATACAATACTCTGTATAAGTCTGCCGAGTTGAATAACTCTAAACCTGTGTATCGTAGGTTGAAAACTGTACCCAGGCGATTTCCTCAAATATCACCAATGACAACGAATTCCGATATAATGAGGATGATCACCTAATTCCTAATAACTTACTCCCACTCATCATCTGTAAAACCATACAGATATGAGAATGAAACCTGGTAAATACATACCCTGGAGTAAGTATGTAATCGGGAAATCAGTTTACAATTAACAATGCACAGTTAAACTGAAATATGAAAATGTTTCGTAGGGGTATTGTGGTATTCTTAGTAATGCCTCTTCCATAATCCAATTCATGACTGTAACCGTATATTTCTTTGCCATCTCTCCAAATCCCTTTATTTGTCTTTAGTCGTTACCTTCTGTACACCATCGTTAGGCTAAATGGTTTTCTTCCTTCCCTACCGTTCGGCACCAGCATATGGTTTGGAAGAAGACTATCCAGTAAGCATAATAGGTGCTCTCTCCTAATCCTAGGAGTACTCGCAACTTGAGAGAAGGTGATGATAAAAGACTACTGAATAAAACCTTATTCTATTTCTTCCGAACTGGGGAAAAAGCAAAGGTGAAATAGGAGTAGCGATGAAGTATGCGGTTTGGTCGTGAATGATAACAGTCGCAATTTACTTTGCCCTCTTTCTAATCCCTTTATTTTGTCTTTACATATTACCTTATGCACACCCTACTTAGGCTAATTGGTTTTCTTCATTCCCTACCTTTCGGCACCTGCCTATGGTTTGGAATAAGACTATCCAATAAGCTTAATAGACGTACTCTCCTAAACTAAGGAGCCCTCGCAACCTGAGAGAAGGTAATAATAAAAGACAACTGAATAAACCAATTCTATTTCTCCTGAACCTGGATCCATCCTCGAAGAAGTCTCTTCGAGTTCGTATATAACCATACGATGGATCTATCCAATGGAAGTGGATTTCCGTAGTAATACGGGGTGTTCTGAGAAATACAAAGGGTAAAAGAAGGAGCGGCAATGACTTATGCAACATAAGATAATCCAAAAGCCAGTATTTTAAGAAGGTTCGGTCAACTTGGTCACTGAGTCATAGTTTAGGGTCGGTCAAAAGTCGCTGCCAAAGAGAGAGAGAAAAGAAACACTCTGCGTGCACTCTAACCTAGATCAGAATGGTTATCATTTTATCTAATCAGGAAACCTCCCACTGTAATCTCAAATTCTCCTCCAAACCTGAAAGAAGAATTAGTCGGAATCACCCAAAGAGTAAACCAACTCATCAGTGAGAATCGGGATTCAACTATCATCGTATGATAACTTGATGGAAGCCACTCAAGTTATCACACTCCAGAAGGTATGCGCATACTTGGCAAGTTTCAGTTTCTTTAGAAACTCCCGATATTATTTTTGCCTCATGCTCTTATGACCTTGACTTTGGCCAACAAATCATAAGTCACATATCAAGTTCTACCCGTCATTATCCAGGTTAATTTGAACCCACCCGCACATACCCTTGACTTTGGCCAACAAGGCAGAACGACTGTCCCAAACCAACACATCTATCTATGCTGCAGATGAATATTCAGTAACTACCAAACACTATGCCTTGACTTTGGCCAACAAACATAGCTTGAATACTACTGACTATCCATAAGAAATGACGGAGGGCTACGGCTGATTTTTGGCGAAAAACCTTTAACGTAATGAACTTGATCTCGTTGAAGGAAACATATAGCTTTTTATAAAAATATAGTGACGAAAACCTTTTGCTAAAGAGGTCACTCCCGATGAAGGGATCTCGGCTCTTTCCTTGTCGAATGAGGTGCAGGATATTCTATCTGAATACCGCGATGCAAAGCAACTTGTAATCGACTATAGTAAAGTTATTACCCTGACGCAAATTTCTGCCCAAGGGGTCACTCCCGGTGAAGGGATCTCGGCCCTTGCCTCGTCGAATGAGGTGCGGGATATTCTAAACTGAATATCACTATGCAAAACAAAAGGAAATATCTTTGTAATAACACCTTTTTAAAATTTGTTCCAACAACATCAAATATAGGTTTGTTTTATCTTGCATTGATAAGAATCAACACAGTCCCATCAATCAATCACACCAGAAAAGAACGAAAATATAATGTACGTATATGCCATCCGCATTCGCCACTGGGTCCCGTCATTACCCGTTAGGTTACTTAACTAACGACAGAGCGGGGGCTGGACTAGCGCGGGTGTAAAATATATACAACATCTAATAGTATATATACCAATATACAATAATCACTCCAGGCGTGATAATATGCAACATTACAGAAAAGTAATAAGCATCACAGAACAATACAGATAACTGGGATCCCCGGATTTCACAGAGCCGCTGCTGAAACCCGACGTTCCTCTGGTCGTGTGGATAGCCTGTGCAATGAAACCTAGACCCCTACGGGTGCGGCAAGTTACCCGCCAAAACCTGAAGCGAGGTAGTCCCCACAACATAGTGAATGGAACACCCGGCACTTTACGGAATCCGGTAAATTGAGCACCCCTCCTTGGGTCAACCTGTACCCCCTACGAGTGCGGCGAATAGTCTGCCAATTCTAGAGTGAGGCCCATCTTCCTCTCAAAGCCATGAGATACGGACCCGTTGCCCTCCAGAACCCGGCTATCCGTGCACTCCTTCGCGGGATAAATCTAGTACAGAAATAAAAATATGTACAACAGGTACATCGACCACAACCCGGTCGTGCCCTAAAAGAATATTATACAACAGGCAGTAACGGCAGTCCACATGTTGGACGCTCGCCCCACAATAACAAATGTATAAATAAATCCAAACTACACTATCATTGCACCCTGCTATCCACCACAATAAATCCGCAACATCACAGCACAACACAGAACATCAACGCGAATGTCACGTTCGCAAACCCGTCTAAAAGAACTATAGCAATCAGACGCGGTTTACCGATCAAATGACATTCCCGGTCGGAGATATAATATAAATACTGCATACTAAAAAATTTAAAATTTCGATCGACCAAATTTCCCGAAGTGGGCCCCACGTACATCTGCTGTACAGTAACAAAATCTGGGCCCAAACAAATATTACCAAAAGTCACAATTTCTATAGAAGAATCCACTGTAGAAAAGTGACCAACTGAAACGCCAAGACGGCCTCGGTTCCGTGGTCGTACGGACGATTTAGTGTGTCATTTTTCTCCATTATTCTTCAAAAAGCCTGCTTGAATTTCTGTGATATGTAAAATTATTTTTAGACACTGTTTAAAATCGACAGAAACTTTAGCACTTGAAAATTGTGATTTCGGAAATTCGTTCGATCGATATTTTAAACGCGTTAGCACAAGTTAGTATAGCTTAATGGTGAGGCTCTGATACCAATGTAAGTCCACGGTAGAGCCCCGGCCGTCTAACAAACGCCAAATGCGGAACAAAAACTTTTTACAACTGGCGCTATCGCGTACTATAACCCGGATCTGCCATGAAAGCTAAACTAACAAACTACAAAGTGGGTAAATTTTTTATGCCGAACGATCCGAGTCCTTCGGTCTTCAACCATCATCCCAAGCTTGTTGCGGCTTCTCCGATCTCCTGAATCTCCAGTCTTCTCGTCCAGGTGGCACCACGTCGATGGATCTTTAAACGGGCTCCCGCCTCTGAACCGAGGCAACTCGGTCGTCAAGTATGCTAAAAGAGACGACCAAGATGTTATAGAGAATGAGTAGAACACTTTGTCACGTTACGTCCAAGGCTATGGACGAACGGTTAATGAAGTTGCCTTTTGGAATCGGGTGAAATGAGAATTGAGGCTTATCTAATTTCCATGAGTCCAAAACAGTATCAATCTTTTTCTAGCAACCATAATCCCTCACCAAGGGTGGACGGCCACTAAATAGAGGAGGGGGTGAGTGTAGGAGCAAGGGGGGGTGATAATAAGCAAAGCTTATCAAGAAGAAAATATCTTAGCACAAACAAAATGCATTAATGTAATGAATGACTCATCTAAACCTAGTCATCATATAATTAATGCTAATGAATTAGTCACCATCCTTGTCATCACTTCTAGAACCTTCTAGAAGCATGACTCACCCCCATGACTCATCCAAGAAGAAAAGATAAATCCTCATTTAACTGAATGTTAAATACGGCTGATAGAAAACTGGAACTGGCAACTTCCAAAAGTGATCCTGAAACGAATTTCAGGATAACCCCATATCAGTATAAACATACCCGCATTTGTATTACGACCGAATACAAATGCAACTGAGACAAAGATATTATATCTACACAGCATAATACTCGGATCCGGCTTAAACCAAAGCCGACCAGTATTATCTGCCCGAAAAACGACACGTGCGAAAATGCACGTGCATTTTCCGAACCTTGCCATAAACCCATATGGCCTCTACAACGTTTCGCCCGAACTTGGGAAAGTGTCTGTGGAGGACTCTAATGACTCATCAATACACTGGCACTGGGTATAATCTCTAGCACGTCAGAGTTACAAGCTGTACGTAACGTTTGCTTATGTATTGATTGGAAGGGAAGCTGATGAGCGAACTCATCCATAAACCCTACTGAGCCTGACAGTGACAATATACATACAGTCCGGTCCGTTCGTCTATGAGTATCGCATATCTGCCTAGGGGCTGGTAACGTCAGACCCCCAATAGCAGTATAAGTCGTGTCAGAGAGTGTCCCAGAACACCCTGAGATACTACTGGAGTACCTACCAGTAAATCTCCTGCCTCGGCCGAGGGCTTTGTGTAATGGCTCTCCTAGACACAGCACGATCTCACCCCCAATACCGGGAGAGACGAATCCCCTGCCGATCCGCTCACTTGCCTCCATGTGGCTCGGGACTGTACCCAAAAAAGACCTGTTTGCACGACTCCTTTGAGCCATGGTAGGGTAGAAATCAAAGCACAGCGGGAACTCACACGAGACAAATGACGACCTCAGGTCGATGAACTAACCTGTACACATGTCACCAGGGAACTGCTATCTGACGATATGTATAATACCAACTAGCATGTTCCCGGCAAGTCCTGTCCGGTGTACTCATAACCCAATGAGCACCTGTATACATCTTAGGTGATCCAACTGACACCAATGGCTTGTGAGACCGGCCATCGCCCCTCGTCGGGGTCTCGACTGTATACACTAGTCTACTCTGGAGTATCGATGCCCTGTCTCGAAGCTCCCACGACTAGGGACATTTTAAGGATGTGCTTACAGACCCCAGCTCCCACGTATATGATCGCCATCATACTGCTGGTAGTCAAGCAAGAATCCTATTGGCTCTATCAACATGCAATAGCGAACTAAAGCATGTATACTATGATAAAGACAAACCAGATAGCATACTATCATCTCGAGCAAGACTGTCATATCGGTATAGGCCCTGCCTCAATCATTGCAATCATGTACCTGCGATCCAATAATTGACTTTGAGGGCACTATCTCCAACAAGCACTACTCATCATGGAGCGAACCATATCCAATAGGGTATGATTCCTCACTCCGATACACCGTTGTGCTTTGGTGTATAAGGAGGAGTAAGCTGAGAGAGAATTCCATTCACTTTTAAGTAATCTGGGAATTCCGTGGTCAAGTACTCCCTTCCTCTATCCGATCGGAGGATCTTTATACTTTTGCCAATCTGTTTCTCCACTTCGTTTTTGAATTCTCTGAATTTCTCAAAAGCTTAAGATTTGTGTTTCATCAGATACACATATCCGAACCTAGAGAGATCGTCAGTGAATGTGATGAAGTATGAGAACCCACCCCTTGCATGTATAGACACTGGACCAGATACATCACTGTGTATGAGTCCCAAGAGCTCTGTTGCTCTTTCTCCATGTCCGGTGAACGGAGATTTGGTCATCTTTCTTTTAAGACAAGACTGACAAATTTCATAAGATGAAAACTCGAACGTATTCAAGAGTCCATCTTTATGCAACTTACTTAGTCTTTTCTCTCCGATATGACTAATTCTACAATGACACACGTAGGATTCATTCGTATCTGGACTCTTTCTCTTGCGTGTGTTTTGTACATTGAGAACTGTATTCTGATTTAGAACATAAATACCATTACATAGAGTACCTTCTGCAACCAGTACCTTATCAAGATAAATGTTCATGATATTTTTATCAAGAACAAAGTTATATCCATCTTTATCGAGTAAAGAAATTGATATGATGTTGCAAACCATAGAAGGTACATAGTAGCAATTGTTCAAAATCATAGTATTGCCATTTGGCAACACTAGGTGATATTCACCGACGGCTGCAGCATTAACTAGTGCTCCGTGATTGAATACGAAATCTCGTTGTGTAGTTGGAAAAGTATATAGAAATCACAACCAAAAATAATTTGACCGCAATCAATAACGGTGTCGATTTATAGCGCGTTAGTAAGTGTGGATCGTCCACAGGGAAAATGTAATCGTTCATGTTTCGAATTAGATGAGTCGAAAATTTAAAGAAAAGAGAAAGAACAATTCATGATTTAAAGATTTGAAGTTCAAGAATTAGAAAATTTAGGTCTAAATCAAGAAAACAATAAAATCAAGAATTGAGAATTTGTGATTTCCAAACCAAATATCAAGATTCGAAGTGAGTCTCGTAGGAGTCGATTGAACCTTTAGATGTGATGAAATCTAATGATTACATACTCTTATCCATTAATGAATTGATGCGAGATCGATGGCGATTTATCGAGGTTTAAGGATCTTGCGAAGAAACTAGGGCTTCCTCATCTCATCCTTTGTCCTTTCGATGAATCTCATTCACAAGCTAGCTTCTAGTGAATCAAATAATCGATCGTTGATCTCTAGTTTCGAGCGAAAATAATCAAGAACGCATTTCACATCGAAACTAGATCGTCGATCATTCGATTTACAAGAATTTACAAATGTTATAAGACTTAAGAATTGTAAAAGAATCTAAATCATCATCATCTATCGATCGTCACGACTCCTTCACGAGCGGAGTTTTACTCAAACATTATTACAAAGAACACATTCAAGAATCTAGATTGAATCATAATGCTTGAATTAAAAAGATAAGCAAGAATATAGAATTGTCACCTTTATTTATCAACAATTTCGTTACAAATCTCCCGAAATCTACAAGAGTAAGAAACTTGATCGTCGATTTAGGCTTCGCTCGGCTCCTTGATTCACGGATCGTTTTGGATCACTTGCTCCGATGATGTCCGGCGTCGCTTTCTAAAGGATCGAAGGCTTCATGCTTGATTTGGTACTCGGAATTCTTGATCTTGGCTTTGGAATTGGAATTAGGGTTAGGGTTTTGAGGCACAAGTTGTGTCACTCAACTTGCGGGTGGAAGATGAAGAATTGTTGAACTCTCAACCCAATTTTTTGAACAACCTTCAACAACTAGATTTAGGTTTCCTTTTATAAGCCTCATAACCCTAGATCTAGAATTCAAAATTCAAATTTCCCTCCAAAAGTTTGTTAGAGAGAGAGGCTTCTAGAAGAAGGTTGTTAGGCCGAGCCTTCTAGATGAAGCCACGTGGCATTTCTGGACTCTTCTGGAAGCTACTGCCGTTACATAGGACACGTGGAGAAATTCTGATGCAGTGAAGTCATCAAGCCGCCGCGGATCCGCGGCGCCAAGGGGGTTCTTGCAGCGGATCCGCTGCCATTTATGGGCCTTGGCGCTTCATATTTCCTGTGCTGCTTTCTTATGAATTCTTGGTATTTTTCTGACATGTTGAATATTGTAATTCCCTCTGTATAAATGCCAGATCAAAAATCTTAGACTTGGCATATCTTTTATTAGCACTTTGACAATTTTGGCTCGGTTTCTGGAACTTCATGCACAGATCTTTGAAACAAGTGTTGTGCTATACAAGGATGATGCGATACAATGATAAACACTCAATTTCCCTCGAAATGTCAGTTTAAGTATACAACACAGGTAATCTGGTATTTTAGGGGTGTTTTGCTAATATGTGCTGTACTTAACCTGAATACCTTTAGATGAATGCAAATGATAGGGAAATTGATGTGTTAAAAATACATTATTTTCGACTGATCAAATTCTCCCAAACTTATTTTCGGTCGTCTCGAGCGAATTGTTTTATTAAAAAGAGAAGGAGAAAATAAAGAAAGAGAAAAACTAACTAGCACACTTTCGTAGGCAACACGATTGCACTGAGCATGTGCAACAAGCTTTTAAACCTCTAGGTGTCCCTAGTAGGAGGAGTGTTGTCTCCTGAGGGTTTTCAGCGGATTGCACCCACAAAATCCAATAATAAAAGGAAGACCATGAATATTACATTTAAAGATAAGAATTGTAAAAGAAAAGCCTTGAAAATTAGGGTTTTCAACTATGCTAGTTTTTCGGTTGTCATGAGCCCTATCTTAATAGTCATGAAAAGATGTTAGAAATCACATAACCCCTCAATAAAACATCGTCTTATTCTTCATTCCTATCTTTCTTCCAAACATCGATCATATAACCCTACGTGTGTGTAAAAGACATCCCTACACCCGGAGAATTCAATTCAAGCTATCATACTCTTGTCCATCCACCTCAGTACTTTTTAATTAATGAATATTTAGATGAATTTGCTCACACACTTTCATGTGACCGTTAATACTTCTTGAGGTACTAACCGACCGATTACTCATGTGCTTGCTTATTTGGTGTATTTTCCTCGTCTTGCACCACCTAAGGCTTAGTAGTGACTCCCAGACCAGTTGGCCTTAGGGCACTAGGTGAAGAGGCACCCTCGCTATATTTTTTTTTGCTGCCTTGGCGATAACAAAACCAGTGTCCATTTTTTTCTTCACCATTTTATATTTTATTCATTTTTTATTTCCTTCATACATCGGCTTTTAGACAAGAGCATTTCAAGGTATTCTCTACTATCCCGAGCTTCAAGACGTGTGTAAGTGCGAATAGTAGAGTATCAACATTCAAAATGTTTGGCTTTCAGAATAGGAACTATTTTTCAGACTTATTTTTATCCTCAGATTAGTGACTTCCTTCATCTTACTAACCCTTGGCACAACGGCTCATAACTACTTATTACTAGTTCGTATAAGAAAACTTCTAATTTTCTTGGTTTTCTTAAAATTTTCCAATCTTTTGGATGTAATTTTTCACTATCTAATCTTTTATTATCTTATTTATGTACAAAAATATTTTTATTTTTTTGAAAATTTTTAAATTATTATAGGTTTTCAATTTTTTTTAAATTTTTATAGGTTTTTAAAGAAATGTTTTGTGCTTATGCAAATGATATGCAAATGATGCGAAAATAAGCACAAACCTCCCCCAAACTTGTTTTCAACAGTGTCCTCACTGTTGCCATCTGCTAAATCTCGAAAAACCTGTAAGCCTGGGAGGAAATTTATTAATGGGGGAAAAATATATAAGTGAAGATCCTCCCCCAAACTTATTTTTGGCTCATCATTTTTTTGTGTAAAAAATTTTTTGTTTTCAAGAGCCAGATTATACCCCCCCAAACTTGAGTTAAGCCATGTTAATCTTTGAAAATCACATGAGGGGGTCAAGAATCACTGGTCGATACCAAGCTTTGCAACGACCGAAGGTTAACACCAACCATTCGAAAATTTTATCAATGCAGTGCTGTGGTTGGTGGAAGAAGAAGTGGGGAAAGGGTAAGTGGTGGAATAGAATGTGTGTGCGTCTCATTTTGGAGAGACGATGCAGTGAATGTGATGGATTACTCGCATTCTTTTTACAGTTCAGAAGGAGGGGTGGAGGTTCAATTTCAATGTTTGGGAGATGATTCATCTCAACACCCGTGTCATTCAAAAATGCGAGTTTATCAGCGAAGATCTCCTCAAAAGTCTCATCAATACCCTGGAGAATAATGTCATCACAAAGTGCGGGGTGATCTTCAGACTCCAAAAAAAGTTCATAATCAGTGTTAGTTGTTGACCCGGACATCTTGGTGGAAGAGTCCGTATGTGTATGATACATAGTTGGATCAAATAACAACATATGAAGAGAGTCAAGATCAGTATCATGAGGATCGTCAAATTCGCTGTTGTCGACATCCATTAAGTCGACAGAACAGACCTGAGCAGTAGGTTCGGAAGGTACACTTCCCAACTTGTAAATGTTCAGCTCTATTGACCTATTCCCGAAGGATAGGGTCATAGAACCATTACGACAGTTGATAATAGCGTTGGATGTGGCCAAAAAGGGGTGACCTAAAATCACCGGAATTTGATTCCGTGGGTTCGCTAGAGGCTGTGTATCAATTACAATAAAGTCCACAGGGAATATAAATTCCCCGATTTTTATTAACACATCCTCCAGTTCACCCCTAGGTTTGGTGCTTGATCGGTCAGCCATCTGGAGAGTGCAATGGGCTGGTTTCAACTCTCCGATCCCTAACTGCTCATAGACTGAGAAAGGAAGCAGGTTAACACTTGCGCCAAGGTCTAGTAGAGCACGGTTGATGTGTTTTTCCCCAATAGAAATGGAAATAGTAGGATATCAAGGATCCTTACGTTTCCTCGGTAATTGTTGGGGGAAAGCCGTGTCTACTGTCTTTTCCATGTATATCTTCTTGGGCACTTGTTTCTTCCTCTTTCTAGTGCACAAGTCTTTAAGAACTTTCGCATAAGCGGGGACTTGTTGGATAGCATCTAGAAGAGGGATGTTGATGTTAACCTGTTTAAACATTTCCGTGATCTTCTCCATTTATGGACTCAGTGTGTTTCCCCTTAACCGATTCGGGTAAGGAGCTTGAGCAATAAGATCAGGGTCTAACATTGGAGAAGATCGTATGGGTAGGAACGCTATAAGAATATGAGTGGGGATCGTTTTCTGTGTACTAGAAGAGCCGGGCTGAGGTGTCGAGCCATGGGGAAAACGGAGAATAGGCTCGGAAGAAGGTGGTGGGGTAGAAGAACTGGGGTCAGAATTAGAAGTAGAAGTGGAAGGAAAGGTCTCAACCGGGGTATCATTGATAGATTTTTCAGTGTCATCAATCTCTTTCCCAATGTGATTGTCAAGCACTCTTCCAGATCTCAACGTGATTGCATTCACACGATGTGAATAGCCAGGATTGGGTAAAGATTGAGCTGGAAGTTTCCCTTTCTCTCTTGCACTCATTTCAGCTTTTAATCGTGCAATTTCTTCTTCCATCGCTTTAATAGTCTCGCTTTAGGACGCAGAGTTTTTCTCAATTTTATCGACGGAAGACTTTATTGTCCAAAGCAAATTCATGAATGAAGAGGATTCATCCGTACCGGTCAACTGCAAAGGATTAGACGGTGCAGGTGTGTTGACCGGATTTTGAAAGTTTTGTGTTTGGAAGGGGTGCTGACTCAATTGTGGTTGGTGTTGTGGTGGAGGGACCCTTTGGAAATTGTGTTGGTTTGGAACCATGTTTTGATTTTGTGATTGGTTCCAAGCAAAGTTAGGGTGATTCCTCCAACCCTGATTATATGTAGAGGAAAATGGATCGTTTCTAGGTCTTTGTTGGTAAGCAGAATTGATATGCTCATGACCTTGAAACGGAGAATTTATTGGACATTCTTCCGTTAGATGAGAAGGATCAGAACAACAGCCACATACAGTTTTGGAGAGTGACATTTGATTTAGGGCGGCGGCTATAAATTTGTTTTCCATAGTCTCGAGTTTCTTTTGCATAGCTAAAATGTCAGCTCTAACTCCTATGGAAACATCCGATTGGTTATTGCCACACCTAGACGATTGACTCACACCTTCCCACTGTAAAGATTTTTCAGCGAAATCTTCTAGAAATTTCCAGGCTTCCCCATCATCTTTGGTCATAAAGTTGCCTTGACACATGGATTCAAGGGTCTGTCTTGTGTTAGGATTAATGCCCTCATATATGATTCTGTACAGATCCCATCTAGGGATTCCGTGATGTGGACATTGGACTAACAGATCCTTGAAGCGTTCAAGACATTTTGAAAATGGTTCATTTGGAAGCTGGGTGAATTGATTTATTTCACTACGGACTCGAGCTGTCTTATGATGTGGGTAGAATTTCTTAAGGAATGCTTTGACGAATTCTCCCCAGTTTGAGATGGAATGTGCGGTAGTGTTATACAACCACTTCTCAGCTATATCGCACAAGGTAAATGGGAGATGACGAAGACGCATAGCATCTACAGAAAGCTGTGAGGTACCCATCATTGCGCATACATTTTCAAATTTGGTGATAAAGGAATATGCGTCTTCAAACTCGAGACTGTGATATTTTGGTAGAAGGTTGATGTAATGGGGTTTAATCTCAAAATTGTCCCCGTTGGCTGGTGGAATGGAGAGACAGGTCGAAAGAGGACCTCGTGTAGGATAGCACCTCTCTTGGAGAGAGATGCGGGGTGGATTCTGCGCATCAACGGACGGCGGCAGATTAGTGGTAAAGAAGTTCGATGGAGAAGGATCCATCGATGTGTGTGTGGTGGTGGGTAAAGAAGAGGTAAATGTAGAAATACCGACTTTGGGGTCGATCGGGGGGACGCGGACTAAACGGACACTAGAATCCCGTGTCCAGCCTATCTTGCACTAAAAAGGGTTAGTACAAGTGGCAGCGTAGATATAATTAGGGGAATGAATGAATGTGGTGTTTGTTTTGAAAAAGATACGGATTTTTGAAAAAAATGATGCAATCACGACAAATGCAACAAGAAAAACCCTAATTCTAGTGGTCACCTAGGTCAAAGCTCTAGACCGCTCCTAACTGCCAAAAGCCAAGTCGCAGGATCAATCCTCCACTGCCTCTTTGTCTCCCCTGTGGCCAGGTAAGTGCCAGGTAAGTGGGAAGGTATTCCACTACGTATGTAGTGGGCCTAATTAATAACCACTAGCCTTAGACACACTTGCCTTAGACACCACAAAAGAAACACGGATAAGCAATGAATTACCCACGGCCTTCTCTTGTCCTAAGTGAGCGCGACGGTCCTTAGAGTCATCTCTAGATCTTTTTTAGTTAATGAGGTAATGTGGATGCAAGTTTGTGATTTTTGGGGCTTAGGAAGGGTAATGAACTCCCCACCTAATCTGGATTTGGCCGTGCCCCTTAAATTCCGTATTAATATGCGAACAACCAAAAATCAAAAACACGCACAATTTTTATTGCTTTTTTTGCGGCGTTGCGAATTTTGCAAAGAAACCTGCAGAAAATTGTTAATTGGAGCAGATTTAGGAGGAGATAAGAAAGTGTAGGATTCACCTGAGAAATTTTATACAGTGTTGCCCTAGGATGGCCGCAGAAGCGCTGCAATGAGAGGCTTAAACCGCGGATCCGCCGTGGTTTGAACTGTTCACTGCACAAAAAATTCACAGAAGGCCCCTGTTCATTTCCTCAGCTCTCTGGAATTTTCCAAATATTTTTCCAATTGCTCAGCAGACTCCAGATTTCCTCGCAACAAATCACAACGAATCGTTTAGTGTTTTGCATGAATTTTGATCTAAAAATTATGATGGAATAAACTGTTCAACTCAAATTTCAAAAAACGAATGAATTAGCACACAATCCCCGGCAACGGCGCCATTTGATTGAATACGAAATCTCGTTGTGTAGTTGGAAAAGTATATAGAAATCACAACCAAAAATAATTTGACCGCAATCAATAATGGTGTCGATTTGTAGCGCGTTAGTAAGTGCGGATCGTCCACAGGGAAAGTGTAATTGTTCGTGTTTCGAATTAGATGAGTCGAAAATTTAAAGAAAAGAGAAAGAACAATTCATGATTTAAAGAATTGAAGTTCAAGAATTAGAAAATTTAGGTCTAAATCAAGAAAACAATAAAATCAAGAATTGAGAATTTGTGATTTCGAAACCAAATATCAAGATTCGAAGTGAGGCTCGTAGGAGTCGATTGAACCTTTAGATGTGATGAAATCTAATGATTACATACTCTTATCCATTAACGAATTGATGCTAGATCGATGACGATTTATCAAGGTTTAAGGATCTTGCGAAGAAACTAGGGCTTCCCCATCTCATCCTTTGTCCTTTCGATGAATCTCATTCACAAGCTAGATTCTAGTGAATCAAATAATCAATCGTTGATCTCTAGTTCCAAGTGAAAATAATCAAGAACGCATTTCGCATCGAAACTAGATCATCGATCATTCAATTTACAAGAATTTACAAATGTTATAAGACTTAAGAATTGTAAAAGAATCTAAATCATCATCATCTATCGATCGTCACGACTCCTTCACGAGCGGAGTTTTACTCAAACATTATTACAAAGAACACATTCAAGAATCTAGATTGAATCTTGAATTAAAATGATAAGCAAGAATATAGAATTGTCACCTTTATTTATCAACAATTTCGTTACAAATCTCTCAAAATCTACAGGAGTAAGAAACTTGATCGTCGATTTAGGCTTCGCTCGGCTCCTTGAGTCGCGGATCTCCTTGGATCACTTGCTCCGATGAAGTCCGGCGTCGCTTTCTAAAGGATCGAAGGCTTCATGCTTGATTTGGTACTCGGAATTCTTGATCTTGGCTTTGGAATTGGAATTAGGGTTAGGGTTTTGAGGCATAAGTTGTGTCACTCAACTTGCGGGTGGAAGATGAAGAATTGTTGAACTCTGAACCCAATTTTTTGAACAACCTTCAACAACTAGATCTAGGTTTCCTTTTATAAGCCTCATAACCCTAGATCTAGAATTCAAAATTCAAATTTCCCTCCAAAAGTTTGTTAGAGAGAAAGGCTTCTAGAAGAAGTTTATTAGGCCGAGCCTTCTATATGAAGCCACGTGGCATTTCTGAACTCTTCTGGAAGCTACTGCCGTTACATAGGACACGTGGAGAAATTCTGATGCAGTGAAGTCATCAAGCCGCCGCGGATCCGCGGCGCCAAGGGGGTTCTAGCAGCGGATCCGCGGCCATTTATGGGTCTTGGTGCTTCATATTTCCTGTGCTGCTTTCTTATGAATTCTTGGTATTTTTCTGACATGTTGAATATTATAATTCCCTCTGTATAAATGCCAGATCAAAAATTTTAGACTTGGCGCATCTTTTATCAGCATTTTGACAATTTTGGCTCGGTTTCTGGAATTTCCTGCACAGATCTTTGAAACAAGTGTTGCGCTATATAAGGATGATGCGATGCCATGATAAACACTCAATTTCCCTCAAAATGTCAGTTTAAGTATACAACACAGGTAATCTGGTATTTTAGGGGTGTTTTGCTAATATGTGCTATACTTAACCTGAATACCTTTAGATGAATGCATATGATAGGGAAATTGATGTGTTAAAAATACATTATTTTTGACTGATCACTCAGTTCCCTACCTTGAGGGACATATCACCAGGTGCAACTTTCCTACTTTTTCTCAGTCTCTGCAATAAATTACAGATATGAGATCCTGATCCGGTATCAAGTAATCAGGAGGTAGGGCTGACCGAAAAGCAGTTCTCAATTACAAGAACACCTGAAGTAGATGCAAAACTATGCTTCTTCTTCAACTGGGTCTCCTTGGAATCCATACAATACTCTTTCCCTTGCTCATACTTATGACTGTTGTCATAAGTTAGAGCCGAACCGACGTTCCCCAGCCTCGAATAAGAATTCGGATCGGTCAAGCGATACATTTTATTATCTTGATTAGGGCGTGAAATGGTTGCTACCTGGAGAGAGAGAAAAGAAACACCCAGCGTGCGCTCTTGCAAGATTAGATTGGTTATATCTAACCAGGATGGCTCCTACTGTTTCCTCAAATTCTTCTTCAAACCTTTAAAAGAAAAACTAGTCAGGATTAATCGCACGTCACAATACTTGCTTAACCTTTCAGCCAGGCTAGTGTTGGTACTTCGAGGGAGGTTTTCCAACGCTTTCGCGAAGTTCCTTAATTATATAACCTCTTTTCCCTGGAGGCGTAGCCCCGCTAACACCGTTCTAGACACCTACTTGGTTTATAGCATTGATTGTTAGTGAAATAATCTTCCGAGAGTAATCCAACTCATCAGTGGGATCGGGATCCAACTTTCATTGTATGATGACCTAGATGGAATCCACTCTAGTCACCACTCCAAAAGGTATGATGAATCTGCAAGTTTCCTGTATGTTTGAAACTCCCGATGTGGTTTTTTCCCCTAGGACCTAAGTGACCTTGACACAGTCAACAAATCAAAGAGTCCTAGTCAAGTTTAACCCGTCATTATCTTGATTGCATTACACCCACCCGCATAACCCTTGACATAGTCAACAAGGTTACACGACTGTCCTAACCAATCACATTGTATGCTACAGATAAGCAATACTCAGCTACCGTTCACTGCGCCTTGACACAGTCAACAAACGCAGCACGAATACTAAGTATAACTTATAAGAAATGGCAGAAGGCCACGGCTGGGTTTTTGGCGAAAAACCCGTTAACGAAATGAACTTGATATCGTTGAAGGAACTCGATAACCCTTTTAAAATATATAGTGGCGAAAACTTTTGCTAAATAGGTCACTCCCTGTGAAGGGATCTCGGCTCTTTCCTCGTCGAATGAGGTGCAGGATATTCCAAACTAAATACCTCGATGCAAAGCAAGAATAATCGACTATAGTGAAGTTATTACCCTGACGCAAACTTCTGTCCAAGGGGTCACTCCCGATGAAGGGATCTCGGCCCTTGTCTCGTCGAATGAGGTGCTGGGTATTCATAACCGAATACCTATGTGCAAAACAAAAGAGAACGTCCTTGCAATAACAGCTTTTTCAAAATTGTTCCAACAACATCTTTTAGGTTTTTTTTCTTTGCATTAATATAATGCGTCCCATCAATTAATCCTACCATTGCAGAAAACAACAAAAATATGACGTAAGCTTATGCTATCCGCATTCTCCACGGGGCCCCATCATCACCCGTTAGGTTACTTAACTAACGACAGAGCGGGGCTGGACTAGCGCGGATGCAAAACATAAGCAACACCTACTAGATATCATATATAGATATATACATTCGTCAGATGCAATGATAGCCATTCCAGATCACAGATGAACACATTGGATATGCTAGAATCTGCGTTTCGTTCAAGCCTGCAACGAAAGACGGATTACACGGTCGCGATGAATAGCCAAACCCCACCCTAGACCCCTACAGGTGCGGCAAACTACCCGCCAAGTACCCGAAGTGAAGCAACCTCCCTCAACAACGTGAGTAGGCCACTCGGCACTTCAAAGTACCCGGTAGTTTGTGCACCCCACCTTGGGTCTATCCTAGGAGCAAAAACAGTAAAAGAAATAATATACAATGGCGGCTACAACCTCAACCCGGATGTGCGGCCACAAAAATAATATTACATCAATTTACAATTTACATCAAATGAAAGAGAAAGAAACTCTCATCTTAAAACCTCGACTATTCATCCGCGACAATCCAACAAGTTCATATATACAATCCAACATCACAGATCACAGATATGCACAACTCCCACTAATCGACATATAGCGATTAATCGACGTTCAGTACATATATCACATTACAGATATAACCAATTAGCTAAAGTTTATAGAATTTCGATTAATATTCCAATTTGAAACTACCCCAAATACAATACTGTTCTCTGAAGAATCTGGGTAGAAACAAATCATATTAAAAATCATAAAACATCAGTCTGAACACACTGCAGGAAAAACGAGTCGCGACCGAGTTGACTCGGCTGCGGATCCGCGGCGAAACGCTTGGTTTCGCCGTGCTTCCACGGCAGTCTGACCGAGTCATGAGCTCGTTTTTCTTGGGAGTTCCTAAAAAACCTTGCACGTATTTTTCAGGCCTGTGAAAATATTTTTAGACCTGTTTTTAAAATCGGCAGAAAACACTAAAATATGATGTATTTTGCGATTTTTTTCGGGATCGAAGTTCTAAACACTTTGCTAACATGTTAGTAGTTTGTTTAGCTAAGCTCTGATACCATTGAAAGGTCTATGTTACCCACCCCGGTTCTTTCGGGAAGGCGGAATAGGTAAAAATCAAAATTTTCTCACAAGGAAATATAGACCAACCATGAAAGATCTTTGCTAAACAAAAACTAACAAACAAACTACAAGTTCTAGCTACTAGGTAAGATGGTTATACCTAGTTCTTGAACTCCTTCTCTTCTTGTTGTGGTCCTCCTTGTTGCTAGCTACTTGGAGTGGTGTAGACGGCTCCTCCTCTTCGTCTTTTCTTTGCCGAAGAAAGATCCACCCGAAGGCCTCTATCTTGAGCTCCTACCTCAACCAAGAGGTAACTAGAGTGCTTGGCTTGCTAGACTAAGAACCCTAGAATGAGTAGAGAGTTGTCTTGATGGTTTTATCTCACAAAGCTCATACTTTTTAACACATGAAACAAGAGAGCTTTGAGAGAGGAAGAGGGAGAGCTTTTTCAAGGGAGAGAATGAGCAAGAGAGAATGAGAGAAAAAATCTCAACCTTGCTCTCATATGAGAGAATATGAGAATAATAATAATAATTAAGAAAATTGTGATGGTTAGTTGATATGACCATTATCATTTCACATTTAATGCTAATTGCAAGCTTCAAGAAGCATCTTGCAAAAGAAATGATCATGGTCAAATGGTCAACAAAAGTCAAAATGTCAACCCAACTTCAACCATGGCACGATTATCCTTAATTAATATTATTAATCATATTTCTCATTCTCATTAGGGTTTAGAAAAAGTCAACGGTCAAAAACCCTAATGAGATTCCTCTGCCTCTGTCAACTGTGCATACACACCCGCATCCGTGTTCCGAGGAACACGGATGCAATGAGACAAAACCAATCCCAAAATAAATACTAGGATCTGGCTTAAACCAAAGACCACTAGTAATAATTGCCCGGATACCAAACGTGCACAAGTGCGTGGATGTGAACGAACCCCGTCGCAAAACCATGCGACTTCTACTCTATTTTGATCAAAGGCGAATAACCCTCTGTGTGGGACTCTAAAGACTCGACACTACGCTGGCAGTGGGTTTAACCACAGGACGCAAGCGGTACTAGCTGTACGTAACGGTCCCCAGGTAGATGCCGATATGAAGACCAATGAGGTGAACCCATCCGAACTCCTACTGAGCCTGAATGTGACAATCTCCGTACAGTCCGGCCTGTTTATCTGAGAGTATCGCATGTCGGGCCTGGAGGGCGGTAAACGTCAGTTCCCTAATAGCGGTACAAGTCATGTCGGAGTGTAGCCCAGAACACCCTGAGAAAACACTGGAAATGCTACCAGTATATCTTGCTTGCCCTGGCCAGGGACTTTGTATAATGGCTTTCCTAGACACAGCGCGATATCAACTCCCAATACCGGGAAAGACGAATCCTGTCTAACCGTCACTGCCTCCAAGTGCTTCGGGACTGCACCCAACCACTACCTGTTTGCATAACTCAATAGAGCCGTGGTTGGGTAGTAATCTAAGAACAGTGGGAACACACTCGAGGCGAAGTGACAGTGTCAGGTCAACGGAGTAAGCTGTACTCATGTTACCTGGGAACTGTTAACTGACGATAGGTATAATACCAACCAACAGTTCCCGACGAGTCCTGTCCAGTGTACTCGTAACCTAACGAGCACCTGCATACTATTTCCAGTACGATGTACAGATGCCTGTGGGACAGAACATCTCCCCTGCTGGGATAAGAAGCGTATGCACCAGTCTACTCTGGAGTATCGATGTCCTGTCTCGATAATCCTACGACTAGGGACCAAAATAAGGATGTGCTTATAGACTGCCCAGCCCCCACTAGCATGATCGCCATCACAACGCCGGTAGTCAAGCAAAGGTCCTAAGGGCTCCATCAATATGTATTAGCGATATGTTAAAATAAACATACACACATATTAAGATAGATACAAACCAAGTAGTATACTACTATATCAAGCAAGACTGTCGTAAAATCGTGTATATATCCCAAGCTTCCAAAATGTATTATACAAACTAGTAATATATAATAATGGCCTCTAGGGCATATATATCCAACAGATTTTGGGTACAATCCCGAGGCACATGGAGGCAATGAACGATAGGAGGGGTTTTTCGTCTCTCCCGGCATTGGGGGTTGATATTGCGCTATGCGCGATTGGCTATAACAGGAAGTCCCTGACCAGGGCTGCTGAGATTTACTGATAAGTGTTATCAGTAGTTTCTCGATCTGTTATGAGCCATATACCGGCCTGATTTATTGAGTTATTGGGGTCGACGATTCCATCCCCAGACTCGATATGCAACATATTTGACGAAGAGATCGGACTGTACGGTAAGTGTTGCCAGTTGGCTTGATGGAGTTTTGACAGGTTCGCTTGTTTTTCTTCTGATCGCTCAATACCCGGGTGGCCGTTACGTTTAGCTGACCGCTTGCGGCTTGTGGGTGTTTGATGTGATCATCACCTACTGCCGGTGTATTGACGAGTCTTAGAGTCCCACACAGAAGTGTCCTAGCTCAGGCAAAACTATGTGGTGTGCATATGAGATATGCGCGGAAGCTCGATTAAATACGAGTATGAGATACCGTATATTAATCGGGCGTTTACTATTGGTCGGGTCTTATGTGATATGACCGGTTTATTAAATCAAGTGTTGATTTAATAATGACTTTTAGCTTAATTTTATTAAACCTTTTCTTTATGGATGTATGCATATATGTATATACATACACATGATGATGTGTATGCACACATACATACATACATACAAGTGTATCATGGTTGATGATACATGGATGATGGCAATGCAAGACTCACATGGTTCAAATTAATATGTGTATTTTTGTTTTGAGATAAAAGAAAAAAGAAATTAACAAATGACTCATTCTTTCTACACTCTTCTAGGGTTGACCATTGACTTAACCCTAGGTTTATTTCCTTTGTTCTTTTAACTCATCACAAAATATTTAGATATTTCTTTTAACCATGGTTGGATGTGAGAGTGACTTACATATATATCCTTTTGTTTTATTTTAAAACATAACAATTGTCATTATCTTGAGAAAAGCTTTGCCATCTTCATCTTCCTCCTTCTTCAAGCTCTCTTGAGTTTCTTTGAGTGTGAGAAAAAGGGAAAAGAAAGGGTTTTTAAGTGAGATAACAAACCACACCATCATTCTATACTAGTTTAGCCTATTAGTTTAGAGTGTTAGCATCACTTCCT
The DNA here is from genome assembly GCA_030015575.1 of Agapanthus africanus. NCBI lineage: Eukaryota > Viridiplantae > Streptophyta > Magnoliopsida > Asparagales > Amaryllidaceae > Agapanthus > Agapanthus africanus. Next base: position 390,321,877 of record CM057350.1, read on the forward strand.
CATTGATCAAGTGAAGCAAGAATCTTTGAGCAAATGGACTTCGGGTGGATCGTCGTGGACTTAGAAGCATTCAAGCGAGCCGTTCCAAACTCTAGCAGATCTAAGAAGTCACTCAAGGAGGTCTATAATGGTTGTAGTCTCTCCACTTAGTGATAGATTTTTTATAGTATGTGATACTATTTGTTGTTACCCTATATTTCTAGTTCGATTCCTAGTTAAGTCTGCTTAGCACCTCGTTAAAATTTTATTGTGGCATGTGTGATACTTTCAAACCCTTGATAAGGTGCTATGGAAACCCTACAGATGGGTACGAATTGAAAGAGAACAAGCATGACGTTTTTATATTGTGATGTGAGATATTAATGCAGTGATCGAGTATACGACGTGATATGATGACTTAGTGTGATATGTCGTTATATGGATTCGAGTCGATATAAGATTGTTGATATCTTTGTAGGTCCCCTGATATGAGTTTGACATGGATGTGACCTGAGAGATAGGTATATATATGGATAATGTTTTTGCATATTGAGTGATATGCCGTACGAGACTTAGATCCGTATCCCCGATGTTGTATAGGTTGATAGAATCCCTAGATTTGTTTTAATGCCGCTGTAGGACTATGGTAGCGCCCCGGCCGTCTTTCCTCGGCCAAAATGCGGAAACGAAAATTTTTCTTGACTTGAAAACCGGCACTACCGCATCCTAAAACCCCGGATCGAACCATTAACCTAAACCTAGCTAACTAGAGAAGGGATAGAATGCTATACCGAGCAATCCATGTCCTTCGATCTTCGGCCTCCACTCCGATCTCCTCGCGGAATCTCCGGTCTTCATCTCCTCATCGGAACTGGCACCACATCGCCGGGTTCTTTTACGGGCTCCCACCTCTGGACCGAGGCAACTTGAGCACGAAGTTGGCGAGTCGACGTACCCAAGGATGCTGTAGGCTTAGTGTAGAATCCATTTGTCTCAAGGGGTTGAAGTTGCCATAGTGATGGAGGTGAAGAATAATGAGCAAGAGGAAAAATGAGCTTTGGGATTTTGTAGCAAGCATGATATGATAATTTTCCCACACTAAAAAAATGAACCTCTCTCTTCAAGAATGTGGCCAGCCAAGCAAATTGGAGGAAGGAAAAAGCAAGGGAGGTGAGCACAAGAGAGTGTGTGGGTGAGCATAAGAAAATGGGTGATAACAAGGAAATAATATCACATCAATTCTAATCCAATCCTTTCACAAAACCTTTCTCATAAATGCACACCATGATGAATGAAAAAGCAAAGATGCTTGTATTATCATAATCACTCATTTACAAGAAACCCCCTCCACATATCTAATTTGCACACTTGCAAATAGCCCCCTCCATCGGAAAAATCCGGCCGTGAAGGAAAAAAGGAAAAATGGCCGAAACGGAATGCAAACTGGCAACTTCAAAAACTGATCTCGTAATAAAATTACAGGAAAAACCCCGCGACTGTATATACATATCCGCATTTGTATTCCGACCGAATACAAATGCAAAGAGACAAAATCTACACTGTACAATACTAGGATCCGGCTTAAACCAAAGCCCGCTAGTATTATCCGTCCGATCATGGTCCGTGCAATACCGCACGTATATGATCGAACCCTTCCATATCTCCATACGGCCTCTACAGCGTTTCGCCCGAAACTTGAGTAACTGTCTGTGGGGGACTCTAAAGACTCGTCAATACTTTTGGCTGTGGATTTAACCACTAGCACGTCAGAGGTATTAGCTGTACGTAACGAGCTACCAGGTATTGACCAAAAGGGACGTCGATGAGCGAACTCATCCTGACACCCTACTGATCCTGTCAGTGACAATATCCGTACAGTCCGGTCCATTTGTCTATGAGCATCGCATGGCGGGCCTAAGGGGTTGGTAAAAGTCAGACCCCTAAAAGCGGTACAAGTCGTGTCGGAGTGAAGCCCAGAACACCCTGAGATACTACTGGAATACCTACCAGTAAATCTCCTGCCTCGGCCGAGGGCTTTGTGTAATGGCTCTCCTAGACACAGCGCGACCTCACCCCCAATACCGGGAGAGACGAACCCCTGCAGATCCGCTCACTGCCTCCATGTGGCTCGGGACTGTACCCAACTAAAACCTGTTTGCACGTATCCTTTGAGCCGTGGTAGGGTAGTAATCAAAGCACAGTGGGAACTCATACGAGACAAATGACGATCCCAGGTCGATGAACTAACTTGTACACATGTCACCAGGGAACTGCTATCTGACGTCAGGTATAATACCAACTAGCATGTTCCCGGCGAGTCATGTCCGGTATACTCATAACCCAATTAGCACCTGTATACATCTTAGGTGAACCAACTGACACCAATGGCTTGTGAGACCGGCCACCGCCCCTCGTTGGGGTCTCGACTGTATACACTAGTCTACTCTGGAGTATCGATGCCTTGTCTCGAAAACTCCCATGACTAGGGACCTTTTAAGGATGTGCTTATAGACCCTAGCTCCCACGTATATGATCGCCATCATACTGCTGGACGTCAAGCAAGAATCCTAAGGGCTCTATCAACTTGCAATAGTGACCTGCAAGGTCACCTGAAACAGTACACGATGATAAAAGTAAATCAGATAGCATACTATCATCTCGAGTAAGACTGTCCTACCGGTATAGGTCCTCCCTCAATCATTGCAATCACATGCCTGTGATCCAATAATTGACTCTGAGGGCACTATCTCCAACAATCTCCCACTTGCACTCAAGGCTAATTATTGCGATGTCGAATACTCACAGCCCGTGTGATACCGAACACCCAACTCCTCTACCAGTCAGTCTCACAAAGCTCGTTTGCGAAACTATTGCGTTCGGGGAATAGCCTCAGTGAGTGGATCCGCTCTGATGTTTCTTCCTATGTCTCTCTTTATCTCAAGTACGCGGAGAAAGCCATCTCCCGAAATGAGCAATACCTGTCTGAGAATGTGTCTGGATATCTTATGGGACCTAGTTCATAAATGAACTCCAAATCTAAACTTCTTAGACTGTATCGTCAACTGAACCAAATCAGTATCCTGCGCCATGCCTCCCTCAGTATCCGCCTGGACCACCTGTCCATATTACTGCCCCTCGTCAGAGAGAAAACTATAATTCTGACAGCCACTCTGTCATCCAGGTCACCTTGGAAGTCTGGAATGATAACCGTCTCCCGAAGGAGGCTGCCGCTATCATATCCCTAGAACATCCACTTATGTTCTAAAACTGCTTCCCAATATTTCTCCAGGATTGGATCAATATCCACTTATTGCATCTACTGCAAAAACAACATCTGGTATGGTACTTGACATCTCATGATTGACTCAATTGCCTAAGCAAGTGATCTGTCAATCATGCACATCCCTCTCCCCTTTAGTCTATAAGACACCTTTAGAGAGGGTGACTCCATCACCTGCAGGTACACTACCGTGCCAGGAGTCGTCCATTCTAAAACACCTTTAGAATGCTTTCTAAGTACTCAGATTGAGAAACTACCCAAATCTAGATCTAAAACCATAGATCTAGTAACCAGAATGTCTGATATAATATCCAAGTCCTATGTGGAGAAACCACTGTGTGACAACCAAAGTATAACCGATCGTAGTATATGAATTTCACTTCCTACTCTGTGTATGTCATCCAAATACCAGGACATCACACCCTACTACCTTCTTAACAGATCCATCCCCTATTCTGATGAAGTCAAACCTATGACTGTCACATCAGAAATAGATGATCTATCTCCGCTATATCTGCTTTAGTCTATAAATAGACATAAGCCACTTGTCCACTATGCTTCCGCTGCTCCCACTGACTACGACAACCCTCTGGCAGAGTTATATACACGTTCACTTCTAAAGCTAGTTTAGAACGACGCTATACTCATCCTTCTGTCGGGTCTCACAGTCTGGAACAACAGCAATGGCAAGTCTGGGTAAACAAGAACCTCCCTGTCACCATCCTTGAGTCTATCGGAGTACCTCTCGGGTGCCTGAGGTTACCCACCATATCTGCGGAGTGGCCAATGGAATGTCAAATCAGATTGAATCTTTAGGATCTTATCAAATTTTCAGTAATCGTTTGCGGTTCTGGAATCACTTCCAGTTCTACCATACTCCCACTACTGTTTTTTGAAAAAATCCATTTTTATTAAAACTGTGGCGAGTCTAGAACAATATCACTATTGATCTTCCAGATGGTAGAAAGTCAACCCTCGTCATAGCCCGGGTCAACCCACAAACAGCCATTACAGAAATGTGCCTTGAGTTATCCGGAGTCTGGTTTTAAGCATAAGCCGGATAGCTCCCCGTACCTTAACATCGTTAAGATATGAACTGTTCTATATCCAATACAGAAACAGAGGCACTAATTTAATTGGAACCAGATTCAAATCATGCAGCTGTCTCTAGTGCATGTCAACTAAATGGAGAGAGGCCAATCAGCATTACTCAACTTAGGAGTGCTTCCAATTATGAGTAACCTGAAAGAGAAGCAAGTTCTCTTAATCATTACTTTTAACTGAATACCATACACAAGTATCTATATCTTCGATCACCTTGAAGAATCCCGATACTTGCAATGCTTGGTTCTCTACTTTATTCTTATACCTATTACTTCTCAAAACTTAGACCTTGTACTTCAATGAAACACATGTCTAAGAACTAGAGAAGTCACAAGTAAACAGAATGTAGTACGAGTACCAACCCCTCTGTCCTAATGGACACTGGACAACATACAAAACTCTGTATAAGTTCCCCGAGTCTAATAACTCAATCGCTGTGTGTCGTAGGTTGAAAACTGTACTTATGGTTAAGAAGAATTACACTGCTGTTTAATGCTCCTTACCTAACCATCCACTGATATAGGTAAATGTCATAGGCATAATTTCAAGAAGGTATATCTCACTCTATAAAAATAGATGTACAGATATATCAATTTGAAATTGGTGCATAACAACGGATATTCAAAACCAAATATTTGCCGTCCGGCAAACAACCCAGACGATTTCCTCAAATATCACCAATTACAACGAATTCCGATATAATGAGGATGATCACCTAATTCCCAATAACTTACTCCCACTCATCATCTGTAAAACCATACAGATGTGAGAATCAAACCTGGTAAATACATACCCTGGAGTAAGGACTAATTGGGAAATCAGTTTTCTTTTAACAATACACAGTGAAACTAAAACATTGAATGTTTCGAAGGGGTATCCGGGTATTCCTAGTAGTGCCTCTTCCATTATCTAGATTCACAACTGTAACCGTATAATTCTTTGCGAACTCTCCAAATCCCTATATATGTCTTTAGTCATTACCTTCTGTACACCCTCTCAGGCTAAATGGTTTTCTTCCTTCCCTACCGTTCGGCACCAGCCTATGGTTTGGAAGAAGACTATCCAATAAGCATAATGGGTGTACTGTCCTAATCCTAGGAGCACTCGCAATGTGAGAGAAGGTGAAGATAAAAGACAACCGAATAAACCTTATTCCTATTTCTCCCGAACTAGAATCCATCCCCGAACTGGAACAAGTTCCTTCGAGTTCGTATATAACCATACGATGGAGTATCCAAATAAACTGTGGATCTTCGTAGTGATATGGAGTGTTCTGGAGAAATACAAAGGTGATTTAGGATTGGCGAAGAAATACTTGGTTTGGTCGTGAATAGCAGTCGCAGTTTACTTTGCCCTCTTACTAATCCCTTTATTTTGTCTTAACTTAATACCTTCTGTACACCATCGTTATGCTAATTGGTTTTCTTCATTCCCCACCGTTCGGCACCGGCCTAAGGTTTGGAAGAAGACTATCCAATTTGCGTAATAGGTGTACTGTCCCCTAATCCAAGGAGCACTCGCAACCTGAGAGAAGGTAAAAGGAAAAGACAACTGAATAGTCCTATTCATTTTCTCCAGAACCTGAAACCATCCTCGAATAAATTCCTTCGAGTTCGTTTAACCATACGATGGTTTTATCCAATGGAATTGGACGTTCGTATTAATACGGGGTGTTCTGGAGAAAAGGGTAAAAGTAGGAGTGGCAATGAGGTATGCAACTCTGACAATCCAAAAGCCAGTGTTTAAAGAAGGTTCGGTCAACTTGGTCACTGAGTCATAGTCAAGGGTCGGGTCATGGTCGCTGCCAAAGAGAGAGAGAAAAGAAACACTCAGCATGCACTCTAACCTAGATCAGAATGGTTGTCACTTTATTTAATCAGGAAACCTCCCACTGTAACGTCAAATTCTCCTCCAAACTTGAAAAAAGAATTAGTCGGGATCACCCGAGGAGTAAACCAACTCATCAGTGGGAATCGGCATCCAACTATCATCGCATGATAACGTGACGGAATCCACTCACGTTATCACACTCCAGAAGGTATGCGCATGCCTGGCAAGTTTCAGTTTCTTTAGAAACTCCCGATGTGTGTTTTTACCCCTAGGACCCAAGTGACCTTGACTGAGCCAACATATCAAAGGATCCTAGTCAAGTTCAACCCGTCATTATCTTGATTGCATTAGACCCACCCGCACGAGTCCTTGACTGAGCCAAAATGACCGTACGACTATCCTAACCAATCATATATCCATAAGACAGAAAAGCATTACAGAGCTACCGCATACTACGCCTCGGCTGAGCACGACATACGTAGTACGAATACTAAGCAATACTATTCTGAAATGACGGAGGTCTACGGCTGGTTTTTGGCGAAAAACCTTTAACGTAATGAACTTGATATCGTTGAAGGAACCGGATAACTTTTTATAAAAATATAGTGACAAAAACCTTTGCTAAAGAGGTCACTCCCGGTGAGGAGATCTCGGCTCTTTCCCAGTAGAATGAGGTGCAGGATATTCCAACTGAATACCACGATGCAAAGCAAAAGGCAATCGGCTATAGTGAAGTTATTACCCTGACGCAAACTTCTGTCCAAGGGGTCACTCCCGGTGAAGGGATCTCGGCCCTTGCCTCGTCGACTAAGGTGCTGGATATTCATAACGGAATACCACCGTGCAAAACAAAAGAGAACGTCCTTGCAATAACAGCTTTTTTTGAAAAATGTTCCAACAGCATCAGAATAGGTTTGTTTAGCTTGCATTGATCCGAATCAATGCAGTTCCATCAATTGATCACACCACAAAAAGAACGAAAATAATGATGTACGTATATGCCATCCGCATTCGCCACTGGGTCCCGTCATCACCCGTTAGGTTACTTAACTAACGACAGAGCGGGGACTGGACTAGCGCGGATACAAAACATATACAACATCTACTTGTATATATATTAATATATAATATTCTCTTAAGGCGTGATAAAATGCAATATCACAAAAATGTAATAAGCATCACAGAACATTACAGATATCTGGGATCCCCGGGTTTCATAGAGTCGCTACTGAAACCCGACGTTCCCCTGGTCGTGTGGATAGCCTGTGCAATGAAATCCTAGACCCCTACGGGTGCGGCAAGTTACTCGCCAAAACCTGAAGCGAGGCAGCCCTCTTCAACAACGTGAATGGACCACCCAGCACTTCACGGAATCCGGTAACTTGAGCACCCCTCCTTGGGTCAACCTGTACCCCCTACGAGTGCGGCGAATAGCCCGCCAATTCTAGAGTGAAGCCCCCTCCGTCTCAAAGCCATGAGATGCGGGCCCGTTGCCCTCTAGAACCCGGCTATCCGTGCACCCCACCGCGGGGTAATCCAAGTACAGAAAGTAAAAATATACATACAACGGGTATATCGACCTCAGCCCGGTCGTGCCCCAAAAGAATAATATACAAACAGGCAGTGACGGCAGTCCACATGTCGGACGCTTGCCCCGCAATATCAAATGTACATAATAAACCAAACTGTACTAACATTGCATCCAGGCTATCCACCACGACGAATCCACAACATCACAGCACAACACAGAACATCAACGTGAATGTCATGTTCGCAAATTCGTCTAAAAGGGCTATAGCAGTTAGACAGGATTTACCGATCAAGTGACATTCACGGTCGCAGATATAATGTAAATACTGTGAACTAACATGTTTAAAATTTTCGATCGACCAAATATACCGAAGTGGGCCCCAAGCACAACTGTAGCACTCAAAAAAAATCTGTGCCCAAAAAGAATATTCCAGAAACCCTATTTCCATGTCAGAAAGACACTGTAGAAATTTGGTGCAAAGAAGAGTCAATATTGCGGCGGAGCCGCGGCCAAAGCATGGGTTTGGCCGCGGTTCCGCGGCCGAATAGTAAAGTTAGGGCACCAAATTTTCACAGAACTCTTAGAAAACCCTGCACGTATTTCTGCAATACACCAAATAATTTTTTGACCACTGCAAAAATTTGACAGAAACTGATGCAAGAAAATACGGTTTTTGGAAAATCCGATCGATCAAAGTTCTAAACACATTAGAGCAAGCTAGACTAGGTTAATGGCGTGGCTCTGATACCATGTAGGACTATGGTAGCGCCCCGGCCGTCTTTCCTCGGCCAAAATGCGGAAACGAAATTTTTTCTTGATTTGAAAACCGGCACTACCGCATCCTAAAACCCCGGATCGGTCTTCGGCCTCCACTCCGATCTCCTCGCGGAATCTCCGGTCTTCATCTCCTCGTCGGAACGGGCACCACATCGCCGGTTTCTTTTACGGGCTCCCACCTCTGGACCGAGGCAACTCGAGCACGAAGTTGGCGAGTCGACGTGCCCAAGGATGCTGTAGGCTTAGTGTAGAATCCATTTGTCTTAAGGGGTTGAAGTTGCCATAGTGATGGAGGTGAAGAATAATGAGCAAGAGGAAAAATGAGCTTTGGGATTTTGTAGCAAGCATGATATGATAATTTTCCCACACCAAAAAAATGAACCTCTCTCTTCAAGAATATGGCCGACCAAGCAAATTGGAGGAGGGAAAAAGCAAGGGAGGTGAGCACAAGAGAGTGTGTGGGTGAGCATAAGAAAATGGGTGATAACAAGGAAATAATATCACATCAATTCTAATCCAATCCTTTCACAAAACCCTTCTCATAAATGCACACCATGATGAATGAAAAAGCAAAGATGCTTGTATTATCATAATCACTCATTTACAAGAAACCCCCTCCACATATCTTATTTGCACACTTGCAAATAACCCCCTCCATCGGAAAAATCCGGCCGTGAAGGAACAAAGGAAAACTGGCCGAAACGGAATGCAAACTGGCAACTTCAAAAACTGATCCCGTAATAAAATTACAGGAAAAACCCCGCGACTGTATATACATACCCGCATTTGTATTCCGACCGAATACAAATCCAAAGAGACAAAATCTACACTGTACAATACTAGGATCCGGCTTAAACCAAAGCCCGCTAGTATTATCCGTCCGATCATGATCCGTGCAATACCGCACGTATATGATCGAACCCTGCCATATCTCCATACGACCTCTACAGCGTTTCGCCCGAAACTTGAGTAACTGTCTGTGGGGGACTCTAAAGACTCGTCAATACTTTTGGCTGTGGATTTAACCACTAGCACGTCAGAGGTATTAGCCGTACGTAATGAGCTACCAGGTATTGACCAAAAGGGACGTCGATGAGCGAACTCATCCTGACACCCTACTGAGCCTGTCAGTGACAATATCCGTACAGTCCGGTCTGTTCGTCTATGAGCATCGCATGGCGGGCCTAGGGGGTTGGTAAATGTCAGACCCCCAAAAGCGGCACAAGTCATGTCGGAGTGAAGCCCAGAACACCCTGAGATACTACTGAAATACCTACCAGTAAATCTCCTGCCTCAGCCGAGGGCTTTGTGTAATGGCTCTCCTAGACACAGCGCGACCTCACCCCCAATACCGGGATAGACGAACCCCTGCAGATCCGCTCACTGCCTCCATGTGGCTCGGGACTGTACCCAACTAAAACCTGTTTGCACGACTCCTTTGAGCCGTGGTAGGGTAGTAATCAAAGCATAGTGGGAACTCATACGAGACAAATGACGATCCCAGGTCGATGAACTAACCTGTACACATGTCACCAGGGAACTGCTATCTGACGTCCGGTATAATACCAACTAGCATGTTCCCGGCGAGTCCTGTCCGGTGTAGTCATAACCCAATGAGCACCTGTATACATCTTAGGTGAACCAACTGACACCAGTGGCTTGTGAGATCGGCCACCGCCCCTCGTCGGGGTCTCGACTGTATACACTAGTCTACTCTGGAGTATCGATGCCCTGTCTCGAAAACTCCCACGACTAGGGACCTTTTAAGGATGTGCTTATAGACCCCAGCTCCCACGTATATGATCGCCATCATACTGCTGGACGTCAAGCAAGAATCCTAAGGGCTCTATCAACGTGCAATAGTGACCTGCAAGGTCACCTGAAACAGTACACGATGATAAAGGTAAACTAGATACCATACTATCATCTCGAGTAAGACTGTCCTACCGGTATAGGTCCTCCCTCAATCATTGCAATCACGTGCCTATGATCCAATAATTGACTCTGAGGGCACTATCTCCAACAGCCGCCGTATGATGGATTTACCATACGCGATGAGTTTTATCTGTTGTTTTATCCATACCCTTGTTAGAGGAGGCTGTACAATGATTGTACCGTACGTGATGTTACGAGGCTGGATGCCGATTGATGAATTCACCGACTCGGATATATTATAGACACGTATACCTTATAGCTTTTAGCTGATGATGTACTTTATGCTACGATCATGTTATTCTCATTGCATTAAATATACCTGTGCTAGTACACCTACACCATTATTGATGATGCGTATGTTACACTTACACAGATTTGCCGATTCACACACCTTCATCATCGATAATTGCCATGTCACTACACAGTAGAATTGCTACATCATGCTATGATATACTTGCTATTTTCATATCACTGTTCCACGTTGCATGAGATATACGGATATACTTACATCCTGTTATATGTTTCATACCTTGCTACAGCTACATGTACTTCATGCATACATACTGACATGTACACCCACATATCTTGCTATAGCTGCATGTACCCCTAAGTGGTGTTGTATAGTCATTTGATATTGAGACGTTGATTATTGTGATATTGTGCTTATGAGATGCATCATACATATCTGCTTACATGTAGATACACTTACCTTGCTATAGTTACATGTACACCTCATATGATGCTGCACTTGATTTCGTAGGATTTGGGAATCGCATGATAGATTTTAAAACTGGATTCATTTAAAAGAGCGGTTTTCCCTTAATATGCTCATATTACTTTTTTATGTTGCATATATTAGTTTATCATGGATTTTCGCATTACGATATGGATTTCACATGATTTATGGATTAGATAACCGTGGGGGTGTTTCAAGAAATTTATGTATTGTTTGAAAACCCGGTTTCTCTTGATATGATATTTCAGTGCGTCTACCATGTGATTTCTCAGTTCTGAGATTTGGCATGTGATACCCGATTCGAGGAGCGGGAGGCACCTTCTGCGGGTACATGGTGGATCCGGTATGGTACCCCGGGACGAGAGATCATTTTGTGGTGTAGACGATGAGCCTGGCAGAGGGACCACTACCTACCGGTGATATTATTTCGACTCGGCGGATATCTGGGGGATATCGACTGGAGTCATGTTCAGACATGCTACGTGGATTGCGGGTGTCGATGTGGACACTCAGGTTCCATGAGATGTACTGACATCAGGGCCAGTCGTGGGGACAGTGCCTGAGATATGAGGATTTACGTGTCGATGTTAGACACGGGTTTCATGATGTTTCGAGTGTCGAGGTTAGACGCTCATGTTTTCCATGACTTTGTTGTGTCGCGAGGGACACACGTGTATTTATATCCTTATAATTACCTGCATATGCTTTTATGATATTTACATGCAGGAGTTGTTGTGTCAGTGGTTGACACGTGGACGAGATCCACTGCATGCATGCATTGATTATATTGTTGGATGAGATCCACCTGCATACATGCATTGATTATGTTGTTGGATGTTATCCTTTTGCTGTTAGGTTTTTATTATGTGTTGTCACACATGCAGATACGGTCACCCTAGATATCATAGTATTACCTTTATGATATAGTTGACCTAGGAATCGTTGTTTATTTCGATTTTTACCTGATGATGTTTTTCTACTCACGAGTTGGTAACTCACCCCCGTTGTGCCACAGTTCTTGCAGGTTGTCCGCATGGATCAGTAGTGGCATTGCTGGCACACAGCTTGCTTTCGGGTGTTTTGCTTTGGTAGGTGGTACATGTTGGATTATGCCCCTCTCGTATTTGTTATTCATATTGTATCTAGTCAACTCCATCAAATCAGAAACTAGTAATTGTATATGTTGAAGACTTGTAGTTGCGAGACTTGAGCGATGGATTTTATGTTCGCTTTTGGGGTTGATGTCTTGCTTTACTTTATCTTTTGTGTTGATCTTCGCCGTTGGGTGTCGTATACTTGTTTTTTTACTTGTGGTGGTTGTTTCCGCCGTTGGGCGTGATTTGCTCCCGTTTGGGGATGCTTTATTATATTCTGTGTTGTACCCGTTTTCGGGGTTATTTTTACAAGGGAGGTGCCGCCCAAATTTTCAAAAGACAAAACATGATTTACTATACCTTTATTTCAAAGCTTCACCTCTTTATTTTCTTAAAAAGGTTTAGATTTATGGGTTTCAGCTTACTTGAAGTACGTTACGCCTGTATACGTCACGTGATTTAAGTGCTGGCCGCGAGCTAATATTTTGGGTCGTGACAGAGCCGTGAGGGTCTCATAGAGGGAGTTCTCCTTACGAGTCGAGAGGATCTTGTAAGTGTAATTTTTTATGAGATTGCGCCCTTCCGAGTTTTCATAAGCTCGCCGGTAATCCTGCTGTTTTTACTCACGGCACCCTTTCGGGTTTTTATCCGTAACCATTTTTCTTGTGGACATATCGTTTTTTTATGAGATTGCGCCCTTCCGGGTTTTCACAAGCTCGTTGGCAATCCTGCTGTTTTTACTCACGGCGCCCTTTCGGGTTTTCATCCGTGCCCATTTTGCTTATGGACATACCGTTTATTTAATGAGATTGCGCCCTTCCGGGTTTTCACAAGCTCACCGGTAATCCTGCTGTTTTTACTCACGGCGCCCATTCGGGTTTTCATCCGTGCCTATTTTGCTTGTGGACATACCGTTTTTTAATGACCCATCTGTTTGCTAGTGGGATTTGGGGGTGACTTCACCGCTGGAGTAGCTGTGTAGCCAGTGGGACTTGAATTGCAGTCTTCGCCGTGGAGGCTTCGATTGAAATATAGATCTCAAGAGAGCATATCGCCGTATTTGAGGCGACGTGCTAGTTTAGGGACGTTCCGGTCCATCATCAACACGTTTGAGGCAAATTTTTAGGTTTAAAGACTTCTCAGTCCACTGTCGCCAAGTTTGAGGCGAATTTTAAGTTTAAGGACGTTTCGGTCCGGTGTCGCTATATTTGAGGCGAATTTTTAGTTCAAGGACGTTTCGGTCCGGTGTTGCCATATTTGAGGCAAATTTTTAGTTTAAGGAAGTTTCCGTCCGATGTCGCCATATTTGAGGTGAATTTATAGTTTAAGGACATTTCGGTCCGGTGTTGCCATGTTTGAGGCAACGGAGCTTCTTTGTATGCTACTCTAAGAGTTTTTGACTCAGGAAGATAGCGAGCGGACACGATCGTCGTCATCTATCATTGACCTAGGCCATGACTCGTTAGGCATAGTATTTTTTGGTGAATCGGCCGTTTATTGGCCGGAAGGGTCTTTCGTCATGCATATCCATGAGCAGGTAGGCTCCGCCTTGGTAGACTTTGTCTATGATGTACGCGCCTTCATAGTTCGGCTCAAATTTCCCCCGTTTTGTACGATTGGGGATCATTGGTCTTTTGAAGACCAGCACGAGCTCTCCTTGGCGGAATGTTCTCGGCTTAGCCAGTCTTTCGTATGACCGTGTCATCCTTGCCTTATAAGCCTCCAGGTTTTACTGTGCTATAAGTCGGGTTTTGTCGAGGGCAATTTCCTCAGGGATTTTTTTTCCCTTTTTCCTTTTTACTTGAACCCTTATTTGTAAGTCCAAGGTTCTTTTCAGGCAGCGTGCGGCTTTGGAGAGAGGGATGAGGGACATTTCGTCATCAGAATTGCTCCCGAAGGTATGAACTTGAGGTTTTTTCCTTTCCGGACTGGTATCAACCATATGACAGTTGCCAGTCGTTTTTTCACGTGTACTTGTTGCACCTTTTTGCTGTTGAAGGGCTTCGCGCTTCATCCTCTTGAAGTGTTTTGATGGGAAACATATCCCTGCCACTGCTTCTCGAAGGCACTGCACTCTTCAGTGGGATGGGTAACCCTCCGATGTTATAGGTAGTAGTTTGGTTATGAATCCTCTCCGTCGAGGCGTATGACCCCGGGAGTGTTTCCTACCAGAGGTAGTAGCTTCATTCCTATTGACAGGGCTTTGGCGAACCGCTTCTCTGCCTTGATCCTGCTCTTATTTGTCGCAGGTATGTCTTGGTTTGGTTGGAGTACTTTAGGATTCCACCTTACCTTAGCTTCTTCATCCTGACGCTGACACTTAGCCTTTTCGTATATGGTTGTTTCTCCTTCTCAGTCAGCTTTTATTTTTCAAAAGGCTTCGTTTAACAGCCTATCGATTGGGTCTTCTGACAGTTCCGGGGATTTTAGCGCCGACTCTACCCCCAGTTCCTCCATGTCGCCTTCTAACGCCGAGGGAGCTTCTTCGCCATTTAACGACGAATGAGAGACCATGTGGCAACTTTCTACATAGTCTTCGGTTTCTTCTGATGAGTCATTTAACTCATCGTTGTCACTATCTTCGTTCTCAAGAATATACTTGGGGAACTCTTCGAGGGTGACTGGTGTCCGCGCTTTCTGGTTTTACTCTTCCAACGCGTCAATGTACTTTTATATGTTTGTGCTCTTGTCATCATACTCGGCAGGCTGCATAGGCTTCTTGGTCTTCTTCTTTTTCTTCGAAGACTTTGAAGGCTTGACTTAGGGATTTTGCCCTTTGTCAACAATTTTCGGTATGTGACGCGGTTTCAGCATCCCTTTGATGATTTCAGGTTCAAGTAGGCTTTTCCACCTGACTGCCGGATATGCCTGTAGATCCTTCAGCATTCTTTTGGTCTTTGCTGAAAGAACAATTTCCCATGGAGTTTCTTCCACGAGCGAGCATGATGCCCCCGGTGCATCCACTTTTTTGGGAGTGTGCTTTTGTAGCGGGTTCACCCTCCAGTTCTCAGACAGCACGAACTTCCCCTGTTGATACTGATCCTCGACCCAGTTCTTGAAGATGTAGCAATCCTCAATCGGGTGGCTCACCATTCTATGATAGGAGCAGTAGTTGGGGTTGTTGACGTCGCCGGGCTGTAGTAGATGCTATGGGTCTGGAAATGTGATGAATTTGTTATGCATTGCCAACTCAAATAGCGTCCTCTTCTTATCGTGGGGAAACGAGTAAGCGCATCCTATTCTTTCCTCCAGGGATAGGCGTGGGCATGCATTGTTTTGGCGAGCCGCCGGTTTTGGGTCGCTTGGTTGTTGTTGAGTGTTGGCGACGATGCCGCTTTCCCTTTACCCTTGGCATTTCGAGGGTCCTTATTTGAGGAGGAAGGTGTTAGTTATATGTATGCCCTAGAGGCCAATACTATACATAGGATGTATATTGTAGTGGATGCTTGGACATATATAGGGAGGACTTTCTTGCTCGACATGATAGTATGCTATCTGGTTGCTCTTTACCTTAACGTATACACTGATTGTCTCTCTGTTAAATGTTGGTAAAGCCCTTAGGATGTGTACTTGACTATCTGGACTATGATGCGGATCATACTAGTGGGGACATGGTAGTCCATAAGTACATCCTTCAGGATCCCTAGTCGTGGGTGTATCGAGACGGGGCATCGATATACCAGAGTAGACTAGCGTATACCTTCTCGACCCATACAGATAGGCGATGGATGATCCCATATCCATTGGTGTTTGACATCAGAGATGATATACGGGTGCTCAGTGGAGACTGGGTACACTGGACGGACTCACCGAGAACTCCCAGATGGTATTATACTTCACGTCAGATGGCAGTTCTCTGGTGACACTGGTACAGAGTAGTCTGTTGACCCGAGATCGTCATAGAGTCTTGTGTGATTCCCATCGTGCTTTGATTTCCACCTTACCACGTCCAAGAGGGCGTGCAAAACGGTGGTTTTTGGGTACAGTCCCGAATCACATGGAGGCAATGAGCGATAGGAGGGGATTCGTCTCTCCCGGTATAGGGAGTTGATGTTGCACTGTGTTCGATTGGCTATAATCGGAAATCCCTAGCCAGGGTTGCTGAGATTTACTGGTAAGTGTTACCAGTAGTTTCTCGAACTGTTATAGACCTCATATCGACACGACTTATCGAGCTATTGGGGTCTGACGTTTACCACCCCTAGGCGAGATATGCGACATATCAGACGAACAGACCGGACTATACAGTAAGTGTTACTGGTTGGATTCACAGGAGTGTGAGCGGGCTTGCTCGTCGATCTTCTGATCGCTCAATACGCGGGTGGCCGTTACGTTTAGCAGACCGCTTGTGGCTTGTGGGTGTTTGATATGATCATCACCTGCTGCCGGCGTATTGACGAGTCTTTAGAGTCCTACACAGAGGTTTCCTGGCTCAAGCAAAACGAAATAGGAGCGCATATGAGATATGTATGGGACCGAGAATAATGCATGTATGTGATACCGTATTCTATTCTCGCGATGAATGTATCGATTGGTTGTATGCGATATAACCTAGTTATCGAATCGAGGATTGATTCGATAAGTCGATACATCGGATATTAGTCGGTCATATGTGATATGACCGGATCGTTAAATCAAGTGTTGATTTAATGATTTAATGTATAATTATATATTTGATATGTTACTTTGCATTAACTAGTATTTGTTCACTTTAGATGGATTTTCTCACTTGATGTGCATAAGTTGTATATGTGATATATTTTTTGTGCACTTGTTTGTATCATGTTTGATGATACATGCAAACATGGGTGTGTGTAAGACTTAAACCATGTTTAGTTGATGGTTTAGGGTTTTTACTTGTTTATTCATTCTTTTTATTTATTTTTGGCAAAATATAACATGGTGGATTTCTTTGTTTGATACTTGAAGCTTCTTGAAGCTTTGAAAAGTCTAGCTAGTTTGTCTTTTGCCTTAACCCTAACCATTCAACTAAACCCTAGTTTATTCTCTACACTAAACCATGGTTGCAAATATGATAAGAATCACTTTATTTTCTATTTTCATTATTCTTATCATATTCTTTTTCTTCTTCTTCTTCTTCTTCAAGAAGAAAGAAGGTTGCTAGCTTCAATGGTGACTTGAGATAAAGAGTGAGAAATCCAAATCCAAAGTAAACCCACTTCCTATTTCTTCATCCTCTACCACTTGCCAAGTAGTATAGGGTGTTTTCTTCACAAGTTTCATGACTTGGTGAAGTTGGAGCTTGATCTTGTGTTGCCTCGACGTAGATCATCTTCGGTATCGAAGTCGACGACCTAGCCCGATCATTTCTTCGACGAAACCATCGCTAGAGTCCGGGATCCGATGATCGCAGCGGAGGGACATCATCACAGAGCTAAGGAAGTGGAGGACCGGATCTACAAAGGTTGTAGTCTCTTTCACTTAGCAGTAAAGTTGTTTACTAGCTTGTAGTTTCGCCTATTCTCTAGTTAACGATCTAGTTTAGGGTTTCTCGGCACCGGAAAATTTTGATTTTGGCATGGTTGATGCCTTATGAGACCTCATGGGTGTGCCTAGGAACCCTACAGTGGTATCAGAGCCTAGCTAGAGCTTTAGGCGAAGTGTAGACGAAGTTAGAAGTCCGATCGAACCCGTAAACCCCGACAAAACCCTTCTCTGTACATTTTTCAAAACAGTGGATTTTTGTGAATTAAAAATTCTCAGAAAAACAATCAGGAAAAAATAAGAATTACTGTGAAGTACGGTCCACTAAGTCAATAATTTGACTGCGGAACCGCGGCTAAACCAAGGGTTTGGCGGCGGTTCCACGGCCAAAATTTGGACTTAGTCCCTGAAATTTCATATATTTATTCTTAGGTCCTTTCTTGGCAATTGTTTATGGGAATTTTTTAATTCTACTCAAGTTTTGAGTTTTCTAGGGTTTTATTGGGGACTCGTTAATTTGATCGGATAATTTAACTTCGTTTATGTTTTTCCGGATATTTTAGAAACTGTTAAAAAGTTCGACCGGATATAAATACCCACTTTTTCCCCTGCCGGGAAATTTCCAAGTGTTGGATTTTTCTGTAGTTTAAGAATGTTCTAAGTTGTGCAAGTAACGCGATGGTCCCTCTAGAAGACAACAAACCTTAACTCGATTATGTGACCGTCTTGAACTGCCCTTTGAACCTTAGGGTTTGGGGCAGTACGGCGTGCCACATGTGAGGCGTTGGCTTGACCCTTCTACGGCTGGACCGTTGGTACTGAGGCATGAAGTGAATGTTTTTAAACTTGTTTCATGTGTTGAGCTGTTTCGGGAAAACTTGGGTGTTCGATTGTTCGATCGGAAAGTTTAAAATTTTCTATTTATCTGGAATGTGATACAATATTTGGAATCCACAAAGAGTTATGAGATAACTGATTTGAATGTTATAAACATAGCACTTTAGTCTCACTTGATCGGTTGCCACGGAATTTTGTTGCGATCAAAAGTCCGTCGCAATCACGTAGTGTACACGAATACTCGCCGGGTAAACTTAATAGACAGCTACACCCCATAGCCCCGACCAAGTGACTGTAGGAGAACCCCGTCGCCGAAAGCATCCGTTCGGGTGCTCGCGGTAGCGGTGTTCCGCCTTGGTGCACTTCGTCGACGGTATTGGGGGTGCGGCCGTCTACTATAGTTTGCGACGAGCATTCGATCAGCATGTCGGGAATCCTATTGAATTGCCCGACCTGATATTGAAAAGTGTTTTCAATAATGAGACTAAAATGCGGGGTTTATAATTGTTTGGCATGCGATGTCTAAGGAATTCATTTGGTTAGGCATGCGATGTCTAAAGAGTTTGCGGATTCCAACTGTTGTAGTTTTACACTTTCTTTTCTGCGACCGTAAGTGTAATATGTGATATCGCCGGTTTCGTTGCTATATGTCAACGACAATTGGGATACGCATGTTTACTTACGTTGATGACATGTGATGTTATGTGTTGCTGGATATGTTGTATTGGATCGTCGTGTTTGAATAGACCGGGGTTTTTTTATGTGAGATGAGTGTTTTTCTTTTTCATTCATGTAAAAACTTGTATGTAATATTCTTTTATTAGGGCACTTCCAGGTAGCGGATGATGCCACATTTTGTATATTATTTACTTTTCCGCACTAGGATAGACCCAAGGAGGAGGGCACAAGTGTTAGTTATATGTATGCCCTAGAGGCCATTACTGTACATTGGATGTATATTGTAGTGGATGCTGGGACATATATAGGGAGGACTTTATTTCTCGACATGATAGTATGCTATCTGGTTGCTCTTTACCTTAACGTGTACACTGATTGTCTCTCTGTTACATGTTGGTAAAGCCCATAGGATGTGTGCTTGACTACCTGGACTATGATGCGGATCATACTAGTGGGGACATGGTAGTCCATAAGTACATCCTTGAAAGTCCCTAGTCGTGGGTGTATCGAGATGGGGCATCGATATACCAGAGTAGACTAGCGTATACCTTCTCGACCCATACAGATGGGCGATGGATGATCCCATATCCATTGGTGTTTGACATCGGAGATGATATACGGGTGCTCAGTAGAGACTGGGTACACTGGACGGACTCGCCGAGAACTCCCAGATGGTATTATACCTCACGTCAGATGGCAGTTCTCTGGTGACACTGGTACAGAGTAGTCTGTTGACCCGAGATCGTCATAGAGTCTTGTGTGGTTCCCACTGTGCTTTGATTTCCATCTTACCACGTCCAAGAGGGCGTGCAAAACGGTGGTTTTTGGGTACAGTCCCGAGTCACATGGAGGCAATGAGCGATAGGAGGGGATTCGTCTCTCCCGGTATAGGGGGTTGATGTTGCGCTGTGTTCGATTGGCTATAACAGGAAATCCCTGGCCAGGGTTGCTGAGATTTACTGGTAAGTGTTACCAGTAGTTTCTCGAATTGTTATAGAACTCATATCGACACGACTTATCGAGCTATTGGGGTCTGACGTTTACCACCCCTAGGCGAGATATGCGACATATCAGACGATCAGACCGGACTGTACGGTAGTGTTACTGGTTGGATTCACTGGAGTGTGAGCGGGCTTGCTCGTCGATCTTCTGATCGCTCAATACCCGGGTGGCCGTTACGTTTAGCAGACCGCTTGCGGGTTGTGGGTGTTTGATATGATCATCACCTGCTGCCGGCGTATTGACGAGTCTTTAGAGTCCTACACAGAGGTTTCCTGGCTCAAGCGAAACGAAATAGGAGCGCATATGAGATATGTGCGGGACCGAGAATAATGCATGTATGTGATACCGTATTCTATTCTCGCGATGAATGTATTGATTGGTTGTATGCGATATAACCTAGTTATCGAATCAAGGATTGATTCGATAAATCGATACATTGGATATTAGTCGGTTATATGCGATATGACCGGATCGTTAAATCAAGTGTTGATTTAATGATTTAATGTATAATTATATATTTGATATATTACTTTGCATTAACTAATATTGGTTCACTTTAAATGGATTTTCTCACTCGGATGTGCACATTGTATATTCGATATAGTTTTGTGCACTTGATTGTATCATGTTTGATGATGCATGTTCACTTGTGTTTGTGTGAAGATTGAACCATGGTTATATGAATGGTTAGGGTTATGATTATTTATTCATTTATTTATCTATTTATTCTTTTTGGAAAAAGGAAGGCATGAAATGAAAATGGTGGCTTGTTTTGTATTCTAGTTGAAGCTTCATGAAGCTTTGACTTAAGTGACCATTTTTGTCTCATGCTTAACCCTAACCATTCCAACTAACCTTGGTTTAATCTCTACACTTGACCATGGTTTACATTATGATAAGTTTTGATTTTCTCTTGATTTTTAATTAACTTATCATAAGAATTATCATCTTCCTCTTCTTCTTCTTCTTGAAGAAAACCTTTCTTCATCAATGGTGATTGATGAAAATGAGTGAGAAATCCAATTCTAAAGTCTACCCACTTCCTATTTCTTCATCCTCTACCTCTTGCCAAGTAGTAGAGTGTGTTTCATTCACAAGTTTTCTTGACTTGGTGAAGTTGGAGCTTGATCTAGCGATGCCTCGACGTAGATCATCTTCGGCACGTCGTCGATGTCCTAGCCCGCTCTTTCTCCGATGAAGCCGACGCTAGAGCCCGGATTTTGATTTGGACAGCGGAGAGGACTTCATCACGGAGCCGTGGAGGTGGAGGACCGGATCTACAAAGGTTGTATTTCCGTATTCTCTTAGTAAAGTAGTTTACTAGTTGCTTTTTCGCCTAGAAATCTAGCCAACGATCCGTTCTAGGGTTTCTCGGCACCGTTTAAAATTGAAATTGGCATGGTTGATGCCTTGTGAGACCTCATTAGGGTGCCTAGGAACCCTACGGTGGTATCAGAGCCTAGCTAGAGCCTTAGGCGAAGTCTAGACGGAATTTGAAACCCGATCGAACCGAAACCCAACCCCAAAAATTGCTCTCTGTACTTTTTCTAAAATCGTGGATTTTTCGAAATTAAAAATATGCAGCAAATCAAGCAGGGTTTTGTAGGAATTACTGTAAATTTCGTGGACCTAATTCATCTAAACCGCCGCGGTTCCGCGGCATGAGCATGGCTCATGCGGCGGATCCGCGGCCGTACGGTCGATTCACACAGTAAAAGTTTCACAGTAATTCCTCCATAGTTGTGCTGTATTTTCTGGGATATTTTAATATTTATTATAGAGATGAGTGTTTTGGAGTGCTTTAGGGATTCGGTGTTTCGATCGGAATATCAGATTTTGTCTATGTGGCTTTCCGGATAAATTTTAGAATATGTTAAAAAGTTCGACCGGATATAAATACCCAATTTTCCCCTGTCGGGAATTTTCCAAGTGTTGGATTTTTCCGTAGTTTAACGACGTTCTAAGTAGTGCAAGTAACTCGATGGACCCTCTAGAAGACAACAAACCTTAACTCGATTATGTGACCGTCTTGAACTGCCCTTTGAACCTTCGGGTTTGGGGCAGTACGGCGTGCCACATGTGAGGCGTTGGCTTGACCCTTCTACGGCTGGACCGTTGGTACTGAGGCACGAACTGAATGTTGTCAGACTTATTTCATGTGTTGAGCTGTACCGGGAAAACTTGGGTGTTCGATTGTTCGATCGGAAAGTCTAACATTTTCTAATTATCTGGAATGTGATACAATAATTGGAATTCACAATGAGTTATGAGATAACTGAATGAATGTTATAAACATAGCACTTTAGTCTCACTTGATCGGTTGCCACGGAATTTTGATGTGATCAAAAGTCCGTCGCAATCACGTAGTGTACGCGGATACTCGCCGGGTAAACTTAATAGACAGCCTCGCTCCATAGCCCCGACCAAGTGACTGTAGGAGAACCCCGTCGCCGAAAGCATCCATCCGGGTGCTCGCGGTAGCGGTGTTCCGCCTTGGTGCACTTCGTCGACGGTATCGGGGGTGCGGCCGTCTACTGAAGTTTGCGACGAGCATTCGATCAGGATGTCGGGAATCTTGTTGAATTGCCCGACTTGATATTGAAAAGAGTTTTCGATAATGAGACTAAAATGCGGGGTTTATAATTGTTAGGCATGCGATGTCTAAGGTATTCATTTGATTAGGCATGCGATGTCTATGCAGATTGCGGATTCCAACTGTTGTAGTTTTACACTTTCTTTTCTGTGCCGTAAGTGTAATATGTGATATCGCCGGTTTCGTTGCTATATGTCAACGACAATTGGGATGCGCATATTTACTTACGTTGATGACATGTGTTGTTATGTGTTGCTGGATATGTTATATTGGATCGTCGTGTTTGAATAGCCGGGGGTTTTTATGTGAGATGAGTGTTTTTCATTTTCATTCATGTAAAAACTTGTATGTAATATTCTTTTATTGGGGTACTTCCAGGTTGCGGAAGTTGTCACCGTTGATGTATATTATTTACTTTTCCGCACTAGGATAGACCCAAGGAGGAGGGCACAAGTAACCGGGTTCTGGAGTCCAGTGGGAGACCAACTCGAGGAGTCGAGTCCGGGTCTCCTAACTCTAGAATTGGTAGGGTTGCTTGCCGCTCTCGTAGGGGTCTAGGGGTGTGGGTTTTGCTATTCATCACGACCGTGGAATCCGTGTTTTATACTGGCTCGTATTGAAAACACGGACGTCCTAGTATATCCAATATTTCATATGATTCTTCTGCTGCGATATCTGTGATGTGATCATGTGATGTTCTGTGATAGATACAGTATATAGTATATATGATATATTATATAGGCGTTACATATGTTTTACACCCGCGCTAGCCCTGCCCCGCTCTGCCGTTAGTTACCTAACCTAACGGTGCACGAGGGGACATCGAGGCGAATGCCGATGGCATAAGTGTACGTCGTATTTATCTGTGATGTTTAGGTACTTAAATGATGGGACTTCATTAATGTGATTAATGAAATAAAAGAAACCTAAGATGTTGTAGAATCGAATTTCAAAATAAAACAGGTAGCTACAGTTCTTGCTTTGCACAGAGGTATATGAGATATATCCTGCACCTTATTCGATGAGGAAAGGACCGAGATCCCTTCACCGGGAGTGACTCCTTTAGCAATAACTGGCAGATGCTACACATTCGGTTTGTCTTTTGATTGCTTTTAAGAGTTTTTGCTTTGCACAGTGATATATATGATATATCCCGCACCTCATTCGACGAGGAAAGGACCGACGATCCCTTCACCGGGAGTGACTCCTTTAGCAAAACTGGAAAAGCCTCAAAAGCACTCCATTTTAAAAAAATCATTTGATTCTACAACGATATCAAGTTCATTACGCAATAGGTTTTCAGAAAAACCTGTCGTAGCCCTCCGTCATTTCAGATAAGTACTACTTAGTATTCGTGCTGCGGTTGTTTGGCATGCGTCAAGGCGTAGTGTACGGTAGCTAACTAGTGCTTATCTGCTAGCATACGATGCGATTGGATTAGGGTATTCGTACGGCGTTGTTTGGCATGCGTCAAGGGTCGTGCGGGTGGGTTTAATTCAATCAAGAAATGTACGGGTTGAACTTGACTAGCAGACTATGGGTTGTTTGGCATGCGTCAAGGTCATAGCGAGCTAGGGGCAAAATATTATCGGGAATTTCAAGTGTTGAAATTTGCAATGAGATTGCATACCTTCCATGAGATAGTTGGATCCCGATACCCGCTGTGAGTAATTGTTACTCCTGGGAGAGTTTTACATATTACAATTAGCCGATCAAGTAGGTGTCTAGAAAGGTGTCAACGGGGTTACGCCTCTGGGAAAACGAGGTTTACATTAATTAGGTTCGTGCGAAAGCACGGGGGACCTCCCTCAAAGTACCGACACTGGCCTGGCTGAAAGATTGGCGAACTTGTAGTGTGTAATTAATCCCGGCTAGTCTTTCCTTTTAGGGTTTGAAGGAAGATTTGATAAAAAGCAGTGGGAGCTATCCTGATTAGATAAAATAATAACCAATCTATTCTTGCAAGAGCGCACGCTGAGTGTTTTCTTCTCTCTATCTCCAGGTAGCGACCATATCACGCCTTAATCAAGATAATAATACGGATTATTGACCGAACCCGCTTGTTATACTGAGCTGGGAAACGTTGGTCCCGCTCCAACTTATAATTGTTATAAGAGCAGGAAATTGGGGATTACCAGAATTCCCGTGCCGCCCAAACGAAGAGAGTGCATGTTGATGCATCATCTTCGAGTGTGTTCATTAAAGAGAACTGTTTCTCAGTATCCTCTACGTCCTGGGTATGTGATACCAGATCAGGATCCCAGATATGTAATCTGTTACATAGGGCTACAGATAGGTAGAGAACTGAGAACGGGTGATAAGTTTCATGAGGCAGAAAACGGGGCAAGAGTTGCAGCCAAGTCTGTTGGTCACTGTCACCCTGTATTACAATACATTGATTCTGAACGAATGTTATTAGATACCGAACCTGATATACAAAATCATATCAGTCTCTTTATTAGTAAAGAAACGATAAAATTTTGTATTGTTGGATAATGTTTTGAACATTTCCTATATCAAAAGTTGATCGTTCAGGCACGTTATCTAAAAGCATTGATGTTCTAAATCAAACTACAGTTCTTAGTATACGGATCACACACAAGAGGAAGAGTTCAGAAATGAACGAATTCTTCTTGAGGCATTGTAGACTAGGTCAGATCAATGTGACCCGACTAGCTAGAGTTACATAAAGATGCATATTTAAATCAGTTTGAATTTACATCTTGTGAAACTCGCCAGTCATGTCACAGAGATAAGATGACCATAGCTCTGTTTACTGGAAACAGAGAAAGAGTTAGTGGACTCTTGGGATGATACATGTTGATGTATGTTAGGTCCCCTGTCTACATATGCCAGGACTGGTTCTTTGTACTTCGTTACATTCTCTGATAATCTCTCAAGATTCAGACATATGTTCCTGTTGAAACACAAGTCTGAACCTTTTGAGATATTCACAGAATATAAGTTAGAAGTAGAGAACCAATGAGGGTACAAGTATTATGTCCTTTGATGAGATCAAGGAGGAGAATACTTGAGCACGGAATTCCTGGATTATTCTAAAGGAGAATGAGATTCTCTCTCAGCATTACTCCTCATTATACACCATTGCACGATGGTATGTCGGGGCGGAGCAGATACACCCTATCTGATATGGTGTGCTCTATGATGAGTACTACTGAGTTACCTATTTCCTTTTTGGGAGTTATGCACTTAAGAAGCTGCATACCTATTGAATAGGGTTCCAATCAAATCAGTTGCCTACCGCTTCATATGTGATATGGAAAGGGAAGAGCCCAGTCTTAAGCTAGTTAAGATTTGGGGTTGTCCGGCCTATGTCTAAAAGCAAAATCCGGACAAGCTTGAGGCAAGATCTGTTATGTAGAACTGGAAATGTTCCAGCTATACAAACTGCAGCTGATGATTTGATAGAACCAAAGGATTCAGTAGAGACCAACGAACCTCAGCCTCTCCGCCGATCTAGTAGGGTTTTCTCACCCACCTGAGAGATACATAGGTTTCTCAATGACAGTGGGAGCGAGGATTGCATCATGAGATGATGACCCAACTAGCTTCGAGCTGGCCATCAGGAGTGGGACTCTGTAAGAATGGCTGGATGCTTAGCGATCTGAGATGGAATCCTCATACACCAACAAAGTATGGACTTTAGTTGCTATATCTGAAGGGTTAAATCCCCATCAGGAGCAAGTATATCTTGAGAAGATTACTTGGTGTAGATGGAAAAGTTGAGACTTTCAAAGCTAGACTTGTTAAAGGTTTTCGTCATCGACCAGGCGTGGATAATGATGAAACCTTTTCTAGTACCTATGCTTAAGTCCATCCAGATCCTACTTGTCACGGCTACATACCATGACTACGATATCTGGTGGTTGGGTGTCATGACTGCTTTTCTAAATGATGTTTTAGAAGAGAACGTCTATAAGTACACAGCCAGAGGGCTTCGTAGACAGTGGGAGCAGCGGAAACGTGTACAAGATGCTTTATAGGATAAAGCAGGCATCGCGGAGTTGGAACATCTGTTTTGATGTAGAAGTCAAAGAGTTTGACATCATCAAAATGGCAGATGAACCTTGTATAAACAAAAAGGTAGTAGGGAGTATGGTGGTGATCCTCATAGAGTACGTGGATGACATACTCTTGATAGGGAAGGAGTTTCCTATGCTACGCTCGGCCAATCTCCGTTTATCACAATGATTCTCTATAGGATCAAAGTGATACCTCCTAAATCCTGAGTTTGGATCTATGAGATAGATCTAATTGGATGTTAGGATTCTCACTAGTTGTAGTGAGATGGTATCAGTTGATCCTAGGGAGAATCACTGGAAGTGTTCCAGGGTGATAAAGACGACTGAATGTCAGTCACAGGCATTGTCTTTACCCTCAGTACAGGGACGGTATGTTGGAAGAGTTCCAAGCTAGATACCGTGGCATACTAGACGATAAAGGCAGGATACATCGCTACTAAAGATGCTACCAAAGAGGCTGTTTGGATGTATAATGGTTCATGAGATGAACTATGTTCCTACTATTGTGAGACAATGGAGTTGTGGCTTATGCCAAGGAACACCCGTCCCATCAGTGATCCAGACAAACTCTAAGGCAGTATCACCTGATCATGGAGATAGTTGATCTCCAGGGTGATCGAGATGGAGAGTAGACTCAGAGGACAACACAGCGGATCCACTCACAAAGGCCTGTTCCCAGAGAGAGACTTTTATGGGATGGTTGAGTATGAGATACTACAACCACTGCTACAGATGGCCCTAGTGCAAGTGGGAGATTGTTAGATATATGTATGCCCTAGAGGCCATTACTGTACATTGGATGTATATTGTAGTGGATGCTGGGACATATATAGGGAGGACTTTCTTGCTCGACATGATAGTATGCTATCTGGTTGCACTTTACCTTAACGTGTACACTGATTGTCTCTCTGTTACATGTTGGTAAAGCCCATAGGATGTGTGCTTGACTACCTGGACTATGATGCGGATCATACTAGTGGGGACATGGTAGTCCATAAGTACATCCTTGAAAGTCCCTAGTCGTGGGTGTATCGAGATGGGGCATCGATATACCAGAGTAGACTAGCGTATACCTTCTCGACCCATACAGATGGGCGATGGATGATCCCATATCCATTGGTGTTTGACATCGGAGATGATATACGGGTGCTCAGTAGAGACTGGGTACACTGGACGGACTCGCCGAGAACTCCCAGATGGTATTATACCTCACGTCAGATGGCAGTTCTCTGGTGACACTGTTATAGAGTAGTCTGTTGACCCGAGATCGTCATAGAGTCTTGTGTGGTTCCCACTGTGCTTTGATTTCCATCTTACCACGTCCAAGAGGGCGTGCAAAACGGTGGTTTTTGGGTACAGTCCCGAGTCACAAAGGGAGGCAATGAGCGATAGGAGGGGATTCGTCTCTCCCGGTATAGGGGGTTGATATTGCGATGTGTTCAATTGGCTATAACAGGAAATCCCTGGCCAGGGTTGCTGAGATTTACTGGTAAGTGTTACCAGTAGTTTCTCGAATTGTTATAGACCTCATATCGATACGACTTATCGAGCTATTAGGGTCTGACGTTTACCACCCCTAGGCGAGATATGCGACATATCAGACGATCAGACCGGACTGTACGGTAGTGTTACTGGTTGGATTCACTGGAGTGTGAGCGGGCTTGCTCGTCGATCTTCTGATCGCTCAATACCCGGGTGGCCGTTACGTTTAGCAGACCGCTTGCGGCTTGTGGGTGTTTGATATGATCATCACCTGCAGCCGGCGTATTGACGAGTCTTTAGAGTCCTACACAGAGGTTTCCTGGCTCAAGCGAAACGAAGTAGGAGCGCATATGAGATATGTACGGGACCGAGAATAATGCGTGTATGTGATACCGTATTCTATTCTCGCGATGAATGTATTGATTGGTTGTATGCGATATAACCTAGTTATCGAATCAAGGATTGATTCGATAAATCGATACATTGGATATTAGTCGGTTATATGCGATATGACCGGATCGTTAAATCAAGTGTTGATTTAATGATTTAATGTATAATTATATATTTGATATATTACTTTGCATTAACTAATATTGGTTCATTTTAAATGGATTTTCTCACTCGGATGTGCACATTGTATATTCGATATAGTTTTGTGCACTTGATTGTATCATGTTTGATGATGCATGTTCACTTGTGTTTGTGTGAAGATTGAACCATGGTTATATGAATGGTTAGGGTTATGATTATTTATTCATTTATTTATCTATTTATTCTTTTTGGAAAAAGGAAGGCATGAAATGAAAATGGTGGCTTGTTTTGTATTCTAGTTGAAGCTTCATGAAGCTTTGACTTAAGTGACCATTTTTGTCTCATGCTTAACCCTAATCATTCCAACTAACCTTGGTTTAATCTCTACACTTGACCATGGTTTACATTATGATAAGTTTTGATTTTCTATTGATTTTTTATTAACTTATCATAAGAATTATCATCTTCCTTTTCTTCTTCTTCTTGAAGAAAACCTTTCTTCATCAATGGTGATTGATGAAAATGAGTGAGAAATCCAATTCTAAAGTCTACCCACTTCCTATTTCTTCATCATCTACCTCTTTCCAAGTAGTAGAGTGTGTTTCATTCACAAGTTTTCTTGACTTGGTGAAGTTGGAGCTTGATCTAGCGATGCCTCGACGTAGATCATCTTCGGCACGTCGTCGATGACCTAGCCCGCTCTTTCTCCGATGAAGCCGACGCTAGAGCCCGGATTTTGATTTGGACAGCGGAGAGGACTTCATCACGGAGCCGTGGAGGTGGAGGACCGGATCTACAAAGGTTGTATTTCCGTATTCTCTTAGTAAAGTAGTTTACTAGTTGCTTTTTCGCCTAGAAATCTAGCCAACGATCCGTTCTAGGGTTTCTCGGCACCGTTTAAAATTGAAATTGGCATGGTTGATGCCTTGTGAGACCTCATTAGGGTGCCTAGGAACCCTACAACAAGTAACCGGGTTCTAGGGTCCAGTGGGAGACCATCTCGAGGAGTCGAGTACGGGTCTCCTAACTCTAGAATTGGTAGGGTCGCTTGCCGCTCTCGTAGGGGTCTAGGGGTGTGGGTTTGGCTATTCATCCCGACCGTGGAATCCGTGTTTTATAGAGGCTCAAAATAAAACACGGACGTCCTAGTATATCCAATATTTCTTATGTTTCTTCTGCTGCGATATCTGTGATGTGATCATGTGATGTTCTGTGATAAATACTATATATAGTATATATGAT
Source organism: Agapanthus africanus (assembly GCA_030015575.1). Classification (NCBI taxonomy): domain Eukaryota; kingdom Viridiplantae; phylum Streptophyta; class Magnoliopsida; order Asparagales; family Amaryllidaceae; genus Agapanthus; species Agapanthus africanus. Next base: position 390,351,996 of record CM057350.1, read on the forward strand.
ATATTATATAGATGTTACTTATGTTTTACACCCGCGCTAGCCCTGCCCCGCTCTTCCGTTAGTTACCTAACCTAACGGTGCACGAGGGGACATCGAGGCAAATGCGGATGGCATAAGTGTACGTCGAATTTATCTGTGATGTTTAGGTGATTTAAATGATGGGACTTCATTAATATGATTAATGAAAGAAAAAGAAACCTAAAGATGTTGTGGAATCGAATTTCAAAAATAAAACAGGTAGCTACAGTTCTTGCTTTGCACAGCGGTATATATGATATATCCTGCACCTTATTCGATAAGGAAAGGGCCGACGATCCCTTCACCGGGAGTGACCCCTTTAGCAATAACTGGCAGATGCTACAACCCTCGGTTTGTCTTTTGATTGCTTCTATAGTATCTGCTTTGCACAGTGATATATATGATATATCCCGCACCTCATTCGACGAGGAAAGGGCCGACGATCTCTTCACCGGGAGTGACCCCTTTAGCAAAACTACAAAAGCCTAAAAAACACTCCATTTTAAAATCATTTGATTCTACAACGATATCAAGTTCATTACGCAATAGGTTTTCAGAAAAACCTGTGGTAGACCTCCGTCATTTCAGATAAGTAGTAGTTAGTATTCGTGCTACGTTTGTTGGCCTGCGTCAAGGCGTAGTGTGCGGTAGCTAACTAATATTTATCTGCTTATGCATATGATGCAGATTGGATTAGGGTAGTCGTGCGGCTTTGTTGGCCTGCGTCAAGGGTCGTGCGGGTGGGTTTAATTCAATCAGGAAATGACGGGTTGAACTTGACTAGCGGACTATGGTTTGTTGGCCTGCGTCAAGGTCATAGGACGCTAGGGGAAAAATATTATCGCAAATTTCAAGTCAAGGTCATAGGACGCTAGGGGAAAAATATTATCGGGAATTTCAAGTGTTGAAATTTGCAATGAGATTGCATACCTTTTATGAGATAGTTGGATCCCGATACCCGCTGCGAGTAAGAGTTACTCCTGGGAGAGTTTTACACATTACAATTAGCCGATCAAGTAGGTGTCTAGAAAGGTGTTAACGAGGTTACGCCTCTGGGAAAACGAGGTTTACATTAATTAGGTTCGTGCGAAAGCACGGGGGACCTCCCTCAAAGTACCGACACTGGCCTGGCTAAAAAATTGGCGAACTTGTAGTGTGTAATTAATCCTGGCTAGTCTTTCCTTTTAGGGTTTGAAGAAAGATTTGATTAAAACAGTGGGAGCCATCCTGATTAGATAAAATATATAACCAATCTAATCTTGCAAGAGCATACGCTGAGTGTTTTCTTCTCTCTCTCTCCAGGTAGCGACCATATCACGCCTTAATCAAGATAATAATACGGATTATTGACCGAACCCGCTTGTTAGACTGAGCTGGGGAACGTTGGTCCCGCTCCAACTTATAATTGTTATAAGACCGAGCAGGAAATAGGGGAATACCAGAATTCCTATGCCGCCCAAACGAAGAAAGTGCATGCTGATGCATCATCTTCGGGTGTGTTCATTACAAAGAACTGTTTCTCTGTATTCTCTACGTCCTGGGTATTAGATACCGGATCAGGATCCCAGATATGTAATCTGGTACATAGGGCTATAGAAAGGTAGAGAACTGAGAAAGGGTGATAAGTTTCATGAGACAGAAAACGATGTAAGTGTTGCAGCCAAGTCTGTTGGTCACTGTCACCCTGTATTCCAAATACATTGATTCTGAACGAATGTTATTAGATACCGAACCTGATATACAAAATCATATCAGTCTCTTTATTAGTAAAGAAATGATGAAATTTTGTATTGTTGGATAATGTCTTGAACATTTCCTATATCAAAAGTTGATCGGTTCAGGCACATTATCTAAAAGCATTGATGTTCTAAATCAAACTACAGTTCTTAGTATACGGAACACACATAAGGGGAAGAGTTCAGAAATGAACGAATTCTTCTTGAGGTATTGTAGACTAGGTCATATCAATACGACCTGACTAGCTGAAGTTACATATAGATGCATATTTAAATCTGTTTGAATTTACATCTTGTGAAAACTTGCCGGTCATGTCACAAAGATAAGATGACCACAGCTCTGTTTATTGGAAGCAGAGAAAGAGTTAGTGTACTCTTGGGACTGATACATGTTGATGTATATAAGGTCCCCCGTCTACACATGCCAAGACCGTTTCTTTGTACTTCATTACATTCTCTGATAATCTCTCTAGATTCAGACATATGTTCCTGTTGAAACACAAGTCCGAACCTTTTGAGATATTCACAGAATATAAGTTAGAAGTAGAAAACCAATACGGGTATAAGTATTATGTCGTTTGATGTGATCAATGAGGAGAATACTTGAGCACGAAATTCTTGGACTTTTCTAAAGGAGAATGAGATTCTCTCTCAGCATTACTCCTCCGTATACACCATAGCACGATGGTATATCGGGGCGGAGCAATTGCACCCTATTCGATATGGTGCGCTCTATGATGAGTACTACTGAGTTACCTATTTCCTTTTGGGAGTTATGCACTTGAGAAGCTGCATACCTATTGAATAGGGTTCAAATCAAATCAGTTGCCTACCACTTCATATATGATATGGAAAGGGAAGAGCCCATATCTTAAGTTGGTTAAGATTTGGGGTTGTCCGGACTATGTCTAAAAGCAAAATCCGGACAAGCTTGAGGCAAGGTCTGTTATGTAGAACTGGAAAGGTTCCAGCTATACAAACTACAGCAGATAATTTGGTAGAACCGAAAGATTCAATAGTAACCAACGAACCTCAGCCTCTCCGCCGATCTAGTAGGGTTCCTCACCCACTTGAGAGATACTTCTGTTTTTCTATGACAATGGGAGCGAGGAATGCATCATGAGTTGATGACCCAACTAGTTTCGAGCTGGCCAGCAGGAGTGAGACTCTGTAAGAATGGCTGGATGCTTAGCGATCTGAGATGTAATCTTTATACACCAACAAAGTATGGACTTTGGTTGCTTTATCTGAAGGGTTAAATCCCTATCAGGAGTAAGTATATCTTGAGAAGATTACTTGTTGTACATGGAAAAGTTGAGACTTTCAAAGCTAGACTTGTTAAAGGTTTGCATCATTGATCAGGTATGGATCATGATGAAACTTTTTCTAAGGAGCTATGCTTAAGTCCATCCAGATCCTACTTGCCACGGCTACATACCATGACTACAATATATGGCGGTTGGGTGTCATGACTGCTTTTCTAAATGATGTTTCAGAAGAGAAAGTCTATAAGTACACAGTCAGAAGGCTTCGTAGACAGTGGGAGCAGCGGAAACGTGTGCAAGATGTTTTATGTGATGAAGCAGGCATCGCGGAGTTGGAACATCTGTTTTGATGAGTTAGTCAAACAGTTTGACATCATCAAAATGGTAGATTAACCTTGTATAAACAAAAGGGTAGTAGGGAGTATGGTGGTGATCCTCGTAGAGTACGTGGATGACATACTCTGGATAAGAAAGGAGTTTCCTATGCTACGCTCGGTCAATCTCCGCTTATCACAAGGATTCTCCATATAGGATCAAAGTGATACCTCTTAAATCCTGAGTTTTCATCTATGAGATAGATGTAATTGGATGTTAGGATACTCACTAGATGTAGTGAGATGGTATCAATCGATCCTGGGAAGAATCACTGGAAGGGTTCCAGGGTGATAAAGATGACTGAATGTCGGTCACAGGCATTGTCTTTACCCTCAGTAAAGGGACGGTATGTTGGAAGAGTTCCAAGCTAGATACCGTAGCATACTAGACGATAAAGGCTGGATACATCGCTACTTAAGATGCTACCAAAGAGGCAGTCTGGGTGTATATTAGTTCATGAGATGAACTTAGTTCCTCCCATTGTGTGACAATGGAGTTGTGGCTTATGCCTAGGAACGCCCGTCCCATCAGTGATCCAGACATATTCTAAGGCAGTGTCACCTGATTATGGAGATTGTTGATCTCCAGGGTGATCCAGGTAAGGAGAGTAGACTCAGAGGACAACACGGTGGATCCACTCACGAAGGCCTTTTCCCAGAGAGAGACTTTTATGGGATGATTGAGTATGAGATACTACAACCACTGCTATCAGATGGCCCTAGTGCAAGTAGGAGATTTTTAGTTATATGTATGCCCTAGAGGCCATTACTATACATAGGATGTATATTGTAGTGGATGCTTGGACATATATAGGGAGGACTTTCTTGCTCGACATGATAGTATGCTATCTGGTTGCTCTTTACCTTAACGTGTACACTGATTGTCTCTCTGTTACATGTTGGTAAAGCCCTTAGGATGTGTACATGACTATCTGGACTATGATGCGGATCATACTAGTGGGGACATGGTAGTCCATAAGTACATCCTTCAAAGTCCCTAGTCGTGGGTGTATCGAGACGGGGCATCGATATACCAGAGTAGACTAGAGTATACCTTCTCGACCCATACAGATGGGCGATGGATGATCCCATATCCATTGGTGTTTGACATCAGAGATGATATACGGGTGCTCAGTGGAGACTGGGTACACTGGACGGACTCGCCGAGAACTCCCAGATGGTATTATACCTCACGTCAGATGGCAGTTCTCTGGTGACACTGGTACAGAGTAGTCTGTTGACCCGAGATCGTCATAGAGTCTTATGTGATTCCCACTGTGCTTTGATTTCCACCTTACCACGTCCAAGAGGGCGTGCAAAACGGTGGTTTTTGGGTACAGTCCCGAATCACATGGAGGCAATGAGCGATAGGAGGGGATTCGTCTCTCCCGGTATAGGGAGTTGATGTTGCACTGTGTTCGATTGGCTATAATCGGAAATCCCTGGCCAGGGTTGCTGAGATTTACTGGTAAGTGTTACCAGTAGTTTCTCGAACTGTTATAGACCTCATATCGACACGACTTATCGAGCTATTGGGGTCTGACGTTTACCACCCCTAGGCGAGATATGCGACATATCAGACGAACAGACCGGACTGTACGGTAAGTGTTACTGGTTGGATTCACAGGAGTGTGAGCGGGCTTGCTCGTCGATCTTCTGATCGCTCAATACCCGGGTGGCCGTTACGTTTAGCAGACCGCTTGCGGCTTGTGGGTGTTTGATATGATCATCACCTGCTGCCGGCGTATTGACGAGTCTTTAGAGTCCTACACAGAGGTTTCCTGGCTCAAGAAAAACGAAATAGGAGCGCATATGAGATATGTACGGGACCGAGAATAATGCGTGTATGTGATACCGTATTCTATTCTCGCGATGAATGTATCGATTGGTTGTATGCGATATAACCTAGTTATCGAATCGAGAATTGATTCGATAAGTCGATACATCGGATATTAGTCGGTCATATGCGATATGACCAGATCGTTAAATCAAGTGTTGATTTAATGATTTAATGTATAATTATATATTTGATATATTACTTTGCATTAACTAGTATTTGTTCACTTTAGATGGATTTTCTCACTTGATGTGCACAAGTTGTATATGTGATATATTTTTTGTGCACTTTGTATCATGTTTGATGATACATGCAAACATGGGTGTGTGTAAGACTTAAACCATGTTTAGTTGATGGTTTATGGTTTTTACTTGTTTATTCATTCTTTTTATTTATTTTTGGCAAAATATAATATGGTGGCTTTCTTTGTTTGATACTTGAAGCTTCTTGAAACTTTGAAAAGTCTAGCTAGTTTGTCTTTTGCCTTAACCCTAACCATTCAACTAAACCCTAGTTTATTCTCTACACTAAACCATGGTTGAAAATATGATAAGAATCACTTTATTTTCTATTTTCATTATTCTTATCATATTCTTTTTCTTCTTCTTCTTCTTCTTCTTCAAGAAGAAAGAAGCTTGCTTGCTTCAATGGTGACTTGAAATAAAGAGTGAGAAATCCAAATCCAAAGTGAACCCACTTCCTATTTCTTCATCCTCTACCACTTGCCAAGTAGTATAGGGTGTTTTCTTCACAAGTTTCATGACTTGGTGAAGTTGGAGCTTGATCTTGTGTTGCCTCGACGTAGATCATCTTCGGCATCGAAGTCGACGACCTAGCCCGATCATTTCTTCGACGAAACCATCGCTAGAGTCCAGGATCCGATGATCGCAGCGGAGGGACATCATCACAGAGCTAAGGAAGTGGAGGACCGGATCTACAAAGGTTGTAGTCTCTTTCACTTAGCAGTAAAGTTGTTTACTAGCTTGTAGTTTCGCCTATTCTCTAGTTAACGATCTAGTTTAGGGTTTCTCGGCACCGGAAAATTTTGATTTTGGCATGGTTGATTCCTTGTGAGACCTTATGGGTGTGCCTAGGAACCCTACAGAAGGCCCGTGGCCCATCTGGTCCATTTGGGCCAGTTTATCTATTAGTGCCTGAAAGGTAGTCGGCTTGAAGAACTTCATGAACTAGGACACAGTCGTTTGCGGATCTAGGGTCCCGATGAACATGCCCACGACGGGGGATTCTTCGATGCACTGTTCGCATTTTGACCATAGGTTCCGCCACCGGATCGCGTATTGGACCCAGGTTTCTCCCAGCTTTACTCTGGCATTTTGATTAATGCCGTGATTGGTGTGCACTCGCTTGCGCTGGAGAACCACTGTGTGAACGGCAGTTCCATTTCTGTGAATGTTTTCATGGAGTCATTTGGGAGCTCTGAGTACCATTCAAAAGCCATTTCTGACAGACTGCCAACGAACTGGCGAAGCAGAGGTTTGTTGTCGCCTCCAGTGTTGCCGCACAGAGCTCTAAACTGTGCGATGTGCTGACGGAGGTTGCCTGTACCCTTGTACACATGGAATTTTAGGATCGTATATCCCGGCGGGTACTTGATTTGGTCATACCAGTCTGGATATGGTCGCCCTGTTTTGACAGTTTGGCCGACCGCTTCATTCGCTTGATGAGCTCGTATTTGTTGAGTGATGTAATCATCAAGAGCAGCCTTGGAGATCATTTCCTCCCTGGCCACTGATATAGCCAGAAGAGGGTTTGATGTTTCCCCTATGTCATCCTCGATGATTATCGGCAGATCTTCGGCTGGGGGTTCTGGCTGGATCATTATTCCAACCATGTCCTTGAATAAGAGAGCCATTTTCTTTATTTTAGTAGTCTGCTCAACAGCTTCCTTATCCTTTCTTTCAAGTACCCTTCGCAGGAACTCTGTATCGGTCTCCTGCTCTTAGCGATGTTCGGCTGTTGGATCCGGACTTTCTTTCTACCCGGTGAGTGCTGTCATTTTGGTCAGCATCTCTTGGAGCTTTTATTGTTGCTCCAGAGATTTTTTCAGCGACCGAGTTTGCGGCCGGTGACCTACGGAAGCACGGCTTTCTTCTTTCCCAGAAGCCATGTAGACCGTATTTACGATCATGCCCCCAGACTTGGGGCGTTTGGGTCCATCACCTTTAGAATTTTCCGCAGCAGTGGGATTTTCTCCGGCCTCCTCCTTTTGTGGGAGATCGAAGTTGAAGGAGCCGTTTTAACAGGCACTCGTGTGGGAGAAGTCCCTCGTTTTATGGTTGAGGGATGGTCTTTCTCTTGTCGAACCTTCGATTTCTTCGGTCGACGAGAGTAATCTTTGGTGATCACAGAGTCCTGGACTTTCCGCTAGACCCTGTGAATTTGGTTGGAGAGCCGCTGTTGAGGATGCTTCAGCTTTGTCTACACTGTGGTTTCTGCAGGAGGGGGTGATTTCTTTAGCATCGCTATTGGAGAGTTCTTTCGCACCCTCCTAAGCAGATTAAAGCCGTTCCCGGTTGGAACAGCAGTATCAACTTCCACCATTGGAGTTGGCGGAGTAAGTCCAGAGGGGGAGTTGCCCTCAGCTTTTCTCACCCGGCGCCAGTGGCGACGCCAAGCGTGTCTTGCAGATGGGACCGCCTCAATTTGAGAAGCTGCTTCTTCATGTCCCTGGCTTTGGTGAGGGATTGTTGCCGGTGTCAGCCTGTTGAAGACTGACGTCCTTGGCAGGGTTTGAGGATGGCCTGCCAATCTTTCAAAGGCCGACTTTTTGGTAGGGGAAGCACCTTTGACAACTTCGCCCGTAGCAGGAGTTGGGAGGGCTATCCATTTTTGGGTATTCCCTTTAGGTATGACGAGCCTCTTTGCGAGCCTGTTTCGTTTTTGGCTCATCCTGTTGAAGATTGAGACATCTGAGCTTTGACTTAGCCTGTTGAAGACTGAGGCATCGGATTTGGATGGCCCGTTGAGAAAGGCCGTTGTGGTTGCAAGTTGGTCGAAGATCGACTTCTTGGGAGTTTCGTCTTGTGGTGTTGGGGTGCTGAAACTCGTTGGTGGGATCATGGTCCCGAAGAACAATCCGGTAGTGGCTTGAGTTACTTGCCCCACTGGGATTGAAAAGATGGAGGCCGCGTTGGGTCTGTAAGTCACTCCTCCAGTTGGGACGGAGCGGGAGTTGCTGTTGCAAGTTGTGCAGCTGGAAGCCATTGATTTTTCTTCTTCTGCATAGGAACAAGACACCAAATCTTAGTACCTCGAATCCAAGGGCAACCATAGAGAACCACGATTTTTTTTGCAAAACACGACACACGAAGTGTGGAGTGGAAAGAGGAAAAGGTCCCACCGGGAGTGCTAGAATCTGTTTACCGCCGGAAACAGAGAAGAATTGGGATAGATCGTCTTGCCTGAATTTGGGGGCAAATGCTATTTGGATTTATCCGTCCACCTCTCCGAAGATTCCAAGTTGATTTATGGCACCGTATATCGGAGGTTTGGACAGAAGCGGCCATTGTAGCAGACTTTATCAGATCCCCCCTCATTTGCGAGGGGTTTTTGATTGTGGGGACGCTCTTCCCTGCAGGCGCAAGCTCCTGCAGTTAATTACGTTACCGCATCGCTATAACCACTTTCTCCTGCTCCGGAAGTTCACTTCGTGTCGTGTGTTTTGTTTTGGTTTTGGTTGCCCGTGGATTGTATACGGAGACTAATTTATGTCGTCGCCCGTAGGGCATGGATTAGTCCAAATCAGTATATTTTAGATTTGGGTTTGGATTGATTTAAGGATCGTTAATCTGGTTTGAGATTAAGATCAACTTAAATATATGAGCATTTAGGCTCGATAATTTTAGTTTAAGGACATCGCGGTCCATTATTTCTATTTTTGAGGCGAAATGTTAGTTTAAGAACGTTTCAGTCCTTTATCGCCGTATTTGGGGGCGAATATTAGTTTAAGGACATTTCGGTCCAACATTCTCGTTTTGGGGACGAATGTTAGTTTAAGGAAATTTCGGTCTGTTATCGCCATGTTTGAGACAAAATGTTAATTTAAGGACATTTTGGTCCTTTATCGCCATTTGGAAGGCAAATATTAGTTTAGGGACATTTCGGTCCATTATCGTCATGTTTGAGGCGAAATGTTAATTTAAGGATGATTCGGTCCTTTATCGCCATTTTGGAGGCTGTTGGGTTACGACAATGCCCCGGCCGTCAAACTGAGACCAAATGCGGAACAAAAACTTTTCAAAACTTGCCGCTACCATAACCAAATACCCGGATCGTTCCATTAACCGTTAACTAGCAACTACTAAGAAGTTAGAATGGCTATATCGATCGATCCGTGTCCTTCGATCTTTAGCCACCATTCTTAACTCCTAGCGGCATCTCCGATCTCGCTCGATCTTCGGTCTCCTCGTCGAAAAGGGCACCACATCAAGAATTCTTTTTACGGGCTCCCGCTTCAAACCGAAGCAACTCGGACATGAAGTTTGCTAGCCGACATGTCCAATGTGAAGTAGAGAATCGGTGTGATAACTTTGTCTCTAAATATCTATTGATTCTCAACACATGAGATTGTATGGATGGAGATTGAAGATGAAGCCATTAATGGAGATTGTGAGCTCAAGAAGAAAGAGGAAGAGGAAGAGCTTTCTTTTTGTTATTGTGTTGGAATGATAATGTGAGAGAGCTAGAATAATCTCAAGACCAACCCCTTAGCTTCATGGCTGCCCTCTCTCTCCTCATATCATTTCAACACAGTAATCAATCAAAAATGTGACATTTGCACAAATAAAAAGACCATGAGTCATCACCCATGCACATGCCACAATTAATGCTCCTCATGAAGACTTGAGCTCATAATTACCACTAATAAACATTAATCCAAATGTTTATAACAATAAATAGAATGTCATCTTCTAAAGTAAACTCGTGAAGGATCACAAGAATACCCCTCACCTGTATATACATACCTGCATCCTCATTCCGACTGAATGCGAATGCAATGAGACAAAAGTAATCCAACAAATCTAATACTAGGATCCGGCTTAAACCAAAGCCCACTAGTATTGTAGGGTTCCTAGGCACACAAGTGAGGTCTCACAAAGCATCGAACATGCCCATTTCAAAAATTCTAGGTGCTGAGAGACCCGACTACGGATCGTTTGCTAGAAAACTAGGCGAAAACAAAACTAGTTAACAATTAACTAATGGGATATCGGAAATACAACCTTTGTAGATCCGGTGCTCCACCTCCATAGCTCCGCAACGAAGTCGTCTCCGCTGTCCTAAACAAATCCGGGCTCTAGATTCGGCTTCGTCGGAGAAAAAGTGTGCTAGGTCGTCGATGTCCATGCCGAAGATGATCTACGTCGAGGCATCGCTAAATCAAGCTCCACCTTCACCAATCCCTAAAACTTGTGAAGGAAACACACTCTACTACTTGGCAAGAGGTAGAGGATGAAGAAATAGGAAGTGGGTAGACTTTAGAATTGGATTTCTCACTTGTTTGCTCAATTCACCATTGATGAAGAAAGCTTTTTCTTCTTGAGTTCAAGGAAGAAGAAGAAGAAATGTTATGATAAGAATAATTGAAAAAGAAAAGAAAATGAATTCTTATCATAAAATTAACCATGGTCAAGTGTAGAGATTAAACTAGGGTTAGTGGGAATGGTTAGGGTTAAGGATGAGATAAGAATGGTTGACTTGATCAAAGCTTCATGAAGCTTCAACTAAAGAACAAAATTAGCCACCATTCTTTTCTCTTTTCTTTTATTCATTTATCAAAAATAAAAGGATAATTAAATAAGATAAATGAATAACAAATAATAAACCCTAACCATTTTATTAACCAAGGTTTAATACTTTACACTTAACCAAAAAGCATGTATCATCAAACATGATACAAGCAAGTGCACAAAATCATATCACATATATAATGCGCACATCCGAGTGAGAAAATCCATCTTAAGTAAACCGATACTAGTTGATGCAAAGTAATATATCAAATATATAAATATGCATTAAATCATTAAATCAACACTTGATTCAATGATCCGGTTATGTCGCACACAACCGACTAGTATACAATATATCGGCTTATCGAATCAACGCTTGAATCGATAACTAGGTTATATCGCATACAACCATTCGATACATTTATCGCGAGAATAGAATACGGTATCACATACACGCATTATTCTCGGTCCCGCACATATCTCATATGCGCTCCTATTTCGTTTCGCTTGAGCCAGGAAACCTCTGTGTAGGACTCTAAAGACTCGTCAATACGCCGGCAGCAGGTGATGATCATATCAAACACCCACAAGCCGCAAGCGGTCTGCTAAACGTAACGGCCACCCGGGTATTGAGCGATCTGAAAGTCGACGAGCAAGCCCTCTCACACTCCAGTGAATCCAACCAGTAACACTTACCGTACAGTCCGGTCTGATCGTCTGATATGTCGCATATCTCGCCTAGGGGTGGTAAACGTCAGACCCCAATAGCTCGATAAGTCGTGTCGATATGAGGTCTATAACAATTCGAGAAACTACTGGTAACACTTACCAGTAAATCTCAGCAACCCTGGCCAGGGATTTCCTGTTATAGCCAATCGAACACAGCGCAACATCAACCCCCTATACCGGGAGAGACGAATCCCCTCCTATCACTCATTGCCTCCATGTGACCCGGGACTGTACCCAAAAACCACCGTTTTGCATGCCCACTTGGACGTGGTAAGATGGAAATCAAAGCACAGTGGGAACCACAGAAGACTCTATGACGATCTCGGGTCAACAGACTACTCTGTACCAGTGTCACCAGAGAACTGCCATCTGACGTGAGGTATAATACCATCTGGGAGTTCTCGGCGAGTCCGTCCAGTGTACCCAGTCTCTACTGAGCACCCGTATATCATCTCTGATGTCAAACACCAATGGATATGGGATCATCCATCGCCCATCTGTATGGGTCGAGAAGGTACACGCTAGTCTACTCTGGTATATCGATGCCCCGTCTCGATACACCCACGACTAGGGACTTTGAAGGATGTACTTATGGACTACCATGTCCCCACTAGTATGATCCGCATCATAGTCCAGGTAGTCAAGTACAGATCCTAATGGCTTTACCAACATGTAACAGAGAGACAATCAGCATACATGTTAAGGTAAAGGGTAACCAGATAGCATACTAGCATGTCGAGCAAGAAAGTCCTCCCTATATATGTCCCAGCATCCACTACAATATACATCCAATGTACAGTAATGGCCTCTAGGGCATACATATAACTAACAATCTCCCACTTGCACTAGGGCCATCTGTAGCAGTGGTTGTAGTATCTCATACTCAACCATCCCATAAAAATCTCTCTCTGGGAACAGGCCTTTGTGAGTGGATCCGCTGTGTTGTCCTCTGAGTCTACTCTCCTTACCTCGATCTCCTTTGGAGATCAACCATCTCCATGATCAGGTGATACTGCCTTAGAATATGTCTGGATCACTGATGGGACCGGCGTTCCTTGGCATAAGCCACAACTCCATTGTCACACAATGGGAGGAACGTAGTTCATCTCATGAACCAATATACACCCAAACAGCCTCTTTGGTAGCATCTTAAGTAGCGATGTATCCTGCCTTTATCGTCTAGTATGTCACGGTATCTAGCTTGGAACTCTTCCAACATACCGTCCCTTCACTGAGGGTAAAGACAATGCCTGTGACTGACATTCAGTCGTCTTTATCACCCTGGAACCCTTCCAGTGATTCTCCCCAGGATCGATTGATACCGTCTCACTACAACTAGTGAGAATCCTAACATCCATTTAGATCTATCTCATAGATCCAAAATCCAGGATTTAGTGGGTATCACTTTGATCCTATGTGGAGAGTCATTGTGATAAGCGGAGATTGATCGAGCGTAGCATAGGAAACTCCTTCCCTATCAAGAGTATGTCATCCACGTACTCTACGAGGATCGTCACCATACTCCCTACTACCATTTTGTTTATACAAGGTTCATCTACCATTTTGATGATGTCAACTTCTTTGACTAATCCATCAAAACAGATGTTCCAACTCCGCGATGCCTGCTTTATCCTATAAAGCATCTTGCACACGTTTCCGCTGCTCCCACTGTCTACGAGGCCCTCTGGCTGTGTACTTATAGACGCACTCTTCTAAATCATCATTTAGAAAAGCAGTCAAGACACCCAACCACCAGAGATCGTAGTCATGGTATGCAGCCGTGGTAAGTAGGATTTGGATGGACTTAAGCATAGCCACTGGAAAAGGTTTCATCATTATCCACGCCTGGTCAATGAAGAAAACCTTTAACAAGTCTAGCTTTGAAAGTCTCAACTTTTCCATCTACACCAAGTAATCTTCTCAAGATATACTTGCTCCTGATGGGGATTTAACCCTTCAGATATAGAAACTAAAGTCCATACTTTGTTGGTGTATAAGGATTCCATCTCAGATCACTAAGCATCCAGCCATTCTTACAGAGTCTTACTCTTGATGGCCAGCTCGAAACTAGTTGGGTCATCATCTTATGATGCAATCCTCGCTCCCACTATCATAGAGAAACCGAAGTATCTCTCAGGTGGGTGAGGAACCCTACTAGATCGGCGGAGAGGCTGAGGTTCGTTGGTATCTATTGAATCCTTTGGTTCTTTCAAATCATCAGCTGCAGTTTGTATAGCTGGAACCTTTCCAGTTCTACATAACAGATCTTGCCTCGAGCTTGTCCGGATTTTGCTTTTAGACATAGGCCGGACAACCCCAAATCTTAACTAACTTAAGATATGGGCTCTTCCCCTTCCATATCACATATGAAGTGGTAGGCAATTGATTTGATTGGAACCCTATTCAAAAGGTATGCAGCTTCTTAAGTGCACAACTCCCAAAAGGAAATAGGTAACTCAGTAGTACTCATCATAGAGCACACCATATCAAATAGGGTGTATCTGCTCCGCCCTGATATACCATCGTGCTATGGTGTATTCAGAGGAGTAATGCTGAGAGAGAAACTCATTCTCCTTTAGAATAATCCAGGATTTCCGTGCACAAGTATTCTCCTCCTTGATCTCATCATAGGACATAATACTTATACCCGTATTGGTTCTCTACTTCTATCTTATATTCTGTGAATATCTCAAAAGGTTCGGACTTGTGTTTCAACAGGAACATAGGTCTGAATCTCGAAAGATCATCAGAGAATGTAATGAAGTATTAAGAACCGGTCTTGGCATGTGTAGACTGGGGACCTACATACATCAACATGTATCATCCCAAGGGTTCACTAACTCTTTCTCTGTTTCGAATAAACAGAGCTATGGTCATCTAATCTTTGTGACATGACTGGCAAGTTTCACAAGATGTAAATTCAAACTGATTTAAATATGCATCTAAAATGTAACTTCAGCCAGTCGGGTCGCATTGATGTAACCTAGTCTACAATGCCTCAAGAAGGAATCGTTCAATTCTGAACTCTTCCTCTTGTGTGTGTTCCGTATACTAAGAACTGTAGTTTGATTTAGAACATCAATGCTTTTAGATAACGTGCCTGAACCGATCAACTTTTGATATAGGAAATTTTCAAAACATTATCCAACAATACAAAATTATATCCTTTCTTTACTAATAAAGAGACTGATATGATTTTGTATATCAGGTTCGGTATCTAATAACATTCGTTCAGAATCAATGTATTGGTAATACAGGGTGACAGTGACCAACAGACTTGGCTGCAACACTTGCCCCGTTTTCTGCCTCATGAAACTTATCACCCGTTCTCAGTTCTCTACCTTTCTGTAGCCCTATGTAACAGATTACATATCTGGGATCCTGATCTGGTATCACATACCCAGGACGTAGAGGATACAGAGAAACAGTTCTTTGTAAAATGAACACACCCGAAGATGATGCATCATCATGCACTCTCTTCTTTTGGGCGGCACGGGAATTCTGGTAATCCCCTATTTCCTGCTCTGTCTTATAACAATTATAAGTTGGAGCGGGACCAACGTTCCCCAGCTCAGTATAACAAGCGGGTTCGGTCAATATTCCGTATTATTATCTTGATTAAGGCGTGATATGGTCGCTACCTGGAGAGAGAGAGAAGAAAACACTCAGCGTGCGCTCTTGCAAGAATAGATTGGTTATTATTTTATCTAATCAGGATAGCTCCCACTGTTTTTTATCAAATCTTCCTTCAAACCCTAAAAGGAAAGACTAGCCGGGATTAATTACACACTACAAGTTCGCCAATCTTTCAGCCAGGCCAGTGTCGGTACTTTGAGGGAGGTCCCCCGTGCTTTCGCACGAACCTAATTAATGTAAACCTCATTTTCCCAGAGGCGTAACCCCGTTGACACCTTTCTAGACACCTACTTGATCGGCTAATTATAATTTATAAAACTCTCCCAGGAGTAACACTTACTCGCAGCGGGTATCGGGATCCAACTATCTCATAGAAGGTATGCAATCTCATTGCAAATTTCAACACTTGAAATTCCCGATAATATTTTGCCCCTAACGTGCTATGACCTTGACGAAAGCCAACAAACCATAGCCCGCTAGTCAAGTTCAACCCGTACATTTCTTGATCGAATTAACCCACCCGCACGACCCTTGACGAAAGCCTACAAAGCCGCACGACTACCCTAATCCAATCGCATCGTATGCTAGCAGATAAGCAGCATATAGCTACCGCACACTGCACCTTGACGAAAGCCAACAAATGCAGCACGAATACTATATACAACTTATCTGAAATGACGGAGGGCTACGACAGGTTTTTCTGAAAAGCTATTGCGTAATGAACTTGATATCGTTGTAGAATCAAATGATTTTAAAATGGAGTGCTTTTGAGGCTTTTCTAGTTTTGCTAAAGGAGTCACTCCCGGTGAAGGGATCGTCGGTCCTTTCCTCGTCGAATGAGGTGTGGGATATATCGTATATATCACTGTGCAAAGCAAAACACTTAAAAGCAATCAAAAGACAAACCGAGTGTATAGCATCTGCCAGTTATTGCTAAAGGAGTCACTCTCGGTGAAGGGATCTCGGTCCTTTCCTTATCGAATAAGGTGCAGGATATATCATATATACCGCTGTGCAAAGCAAGAACTGTAGCTGCCTGTTTTAATTTTGAAATTCGATTCTACAACATCTTAGGTTTCTTTTATTTCATTAATCATATTAATGAAGTCCCATCATTTAAGTACCTAAACATCACAGATAAATACGACGTACACTTATGCCATCCGCATTCGCCTCGATGTCCCCTCGTGCACCGTTAGGTTAGGTAACTAACGGTAGAGCGGGGCAGGGCTAGCGCGGGTGTAAAACATAAGTAACGTCTATATAATATATCATATATACTATATACTGTATCTATCACAGAAACATCACATGATCACATCACAGATATCGCAGCAGAAGAAACATATGAAATATTGGATATACTAGGACGTCCGTGTTTTCAATACGAGCCAGTATAAAACACGGATTCCACGGTCGTGATGAATAGCCAAACCCACACCCCTAGACCCCTACGAGAGCGGCAAGCAACCCTACCAATTCTGGAGTTAGGAGACCCGGACCCGACTCCTCGAGTTGGTCTCCCACTGGACTCCAGAACCCGGTTACTTGTGCTCCCCTCCTTGGGTCTATCCTAGTGCGGAAAAGTAAATAATATACAAGGGTGACAACTTCCGCAACCTGGAAGTGCCCCAATAAAAGAATATTACATACAAGTTTTTACATGAATGAAAATGAAAAACACTCATCTCACATAAAAACCCCCGGCTATTCAAACATGACGATCCAATATAACATATCCAGCAACACATAACATCACATGTCATCAACGTAAGTAAACATGCGTATCCCAATTGTCGTTGACATATAGCAACGAAACCGGCGATATCACATATTACACTTACGGTCACAGAAAAGAAAGTGTAAAACTACAACAGTTGGAATCCGCAATCACCTCAGACATCGCATGCCTGACCAAATGAATTACTTAGACATCGCATGCCTGACAATTATAAACCCCGCATTTTAGTCTCATTATCGAAAACACTTTTCAATATCAAGTCGGGTAATTCAACAAGATTCCCGACATCCTGATCGAATGCTCGTCGCAAACTTCAGTAGACGGCTGCACCCCCGATACCGTCGACGAAGTGCACCAAGGCGGAACACCGCTACCGCGAGCACCCGAACGGATGCTTTCAGCGACGGGGTTCTCCTACAGTCACTTGGTCGGGGCTATGGGGTGTAGCTGTCTATTAAGTTTATCCGGCGAGTATCCGCGTACGCTACGTGATTGCGACGGACTTTTGATCACATCAAAATTCCGTGGCAACCGATCAAGTGAGACTAAACTGCTACGTTTATAACATTCATTCAGTTATCACATAACTACTTGTGAATTCCAATTATTGTATCCCATTCCGGATAAATAGAAAATGTTAAACTTTTCGATCGAACAATCGAACACCCAAGTTTTCCCGATACAGATTAACACATGAAATAAGTCTAACAACATTCCGTTCGTGCCTCAGTACCAACGGTCCAGCCGTAGAAGGGTCAAGCCAACGCCTCATATGTGGCACGCCGTACTGCCCCAAACCCGAAGGTTCAAAGGGCAGTTCAAGACGGTCACATAATCGAGTTAAGGTTTGTTGTCTTCTAGAGGGTCCATCGCGTTACTTGCACTACTTAGAACGTCGTTAAACTACGGAAAAATCCAACACTTGGAAATTTCCCGACAGGGGAAAAATTGGGTATTTATATCCGGTCGAACTTTTTAACATATTCTAAAATTTATCCGGAAAGCCAAATAGACAAAATTTGATAACCCGATCGAAACTCCGAATCCCCAAAACAACTGCAGAAAATTCAACTCTTGAATAAATATTAAAAAATTCCAGAAAATCCAGCACCAGAAATAATGAATTACAGTACAAACAGTGAATGATGATGTCAACAACATGCCGCGGAACCGCCGCAGAAGCTGGGCTTCTGCCGCGGTTCCGCCGCCGTTTAAATGAATCATGGGCCTGAGATTTTACCGTAATCCTTAGAATTGTTTACTGAATTTTCTAGACATTTTTAATACACAAAAATCCACAATTTTAAAATCTGGACAGAGAGCATTTTCGGGTGTGGGTTTCGGGTTCGTTCGGGCTTCAAATTCCGTCTGGACTTTGCCTAAGGCTCTAGCTAGGCTCTGATACCACTGTAGGGTTCCTAGGCACACAAGTGAGGTCTCACAAAGCATCGAACATGCCCATTTCAAAAATTCTAGGTGCCGAGAGACCCGACTACGGATCGTTTGCTAGAAAACTAGGCGAAAACAAAACTAGTTAACAATTAACTAATGGGATATCGGAAATACAACCTTTGTAGATCCGGTGCTCCACCTCCATAGCTCCGCAACGAAGTCGTCTCCGCTGTCCAAAACAAATCCGGGCTCTAGAGTCGGCTTCGTCGGAGAAAAAGTGAGCTAGGTCGTCGATGTCCATGCCGAAGATGATTTACGTCGAGGCATCGCTAAATCAAGCTCCACCTTCACCAATCCCTAAAACTTGTGAAGGAAACACACTCTACTACTTGGCAAGAGGTAGAGGATGAAGAAATAGGAAGTGGGTAGACTTTAGAATTGGATTTCTCACTTGTTTGCTCAATTCACCATTGATGAAGAAAGCTTTTTCTTCTTGAGTTCAAGGAAGAAGAAGAAGAAATGTTATGATAAGAATAATTGAAAAAGAAAAGAAAATGAATTCTTATCATAAAATTAACCATGGTCAAGTGTAGAGATTAAACTAGGGTTAGTGGGAATGGTTAGGGTTAAGGATGAGATAAGAATGGTAGACTTGATCAAAGCTTCATGAAGCTTCAACTAAAGAACAAAATTAGCCACCATTCTTTTCTCTTTTCTTTTATTCATTTATCAAAAATAAAAGGATAATTAAATAAGATAAATGAATAACAAATAATAAACCCTAACCATTTCATTAACCAAGGTTTAATACTTTACACTTAACCAAAAAGCATGTATCATCAAACATGATACAAGCAAGTGCACAAAATCATATCACATATATAATGCGCACATCCGAGTGAGAAAATCCATCTTAAGTAAACCGATACTAGTTGATGCAAAGTAATATATCAAATATATAAATATGCATTAAATCATTAAATCAACACTTGATTCAATGATCCGGTTATGTCGCACACAACCGACTAGTATACAATATATCGGCTTATCGAATCAACGCTTGAATCGATAACTAGGTTATATCGCATACAACCATTCGATACATTTATCGCGAGAATAGAATACGGTATCACATACACACATTATTCTCGGTCCCGCACATATCTCATATGCGCTCCTATTTCGTTTCGCTTGAGCCAGGAAACCTCTGTGTAGGACTCTAAAGACTCGTCAATACGCCGGCAGCAGGTGATGATCATATCAAACACCCACAAGCCGCAAGCGGTCTGCTAAACGTAACGGCCACCCGGGTATTGAGCGATCTGAAGATCGACGAGCAAGCCCGTTCACACTCCAGTGAATCCAACCAGTAACACTACCGTACAGTCCGGTCTGATCGTCTGATATGTCGCATATCTCGCCTAGGGGTGGTAAACGTCAGACCCCAATAGCTCGATAAGTCGTGTCGATATGAGGTCTATAACAATTCGAGAAACTACTGGTAACACTTACCAGTAAATCTCAGCAACCCTGGCCAGGGATTTCCTGTTATAGCCAATCGAACACAGCGCAACATCAACCCCCTATACCGGGAGAGACGAATCCCCTCCTATCGCTCATTGCCTCCATGTGACTCGGGACTGTACCCAAAAACCACCGTTTTGCACGCCCTCTTGGACGTGGTAAGATGGAAATCAAAGCACAGTGGGAACCACACAAGACTCTATGACGATCTCGGGTCAACAGACTACTCTGTACCAGTGTCACCAGAGAACTGCCATCTGACGTGAGGTATAATACCATCTGGGAGTTCTCGGCGAGTCCGTCCAGTGTACCCAGTCTCTACTGAGCACCCGTATATCATCTCTGATGTCAAACACCAATGGATATGGGATCATCCATCGCCCATCTGTATGGGTCGAGAAGGTACACGCTAGTCTACTCTGGTATATCGATGCCCCGTCTCGATACACCCACGACTAGGGACTTTGAAGGATGTACTTATGGACTACCATGTCCCCACTAGTATGATCCGCATCATAGTCCAGGTAGTCAAGTACAGATCCTAAGGGCTTTACCAACATGTAACAGAGAGACAATCAGCATACATGTTAAGGTAAAGGGTAACCAGATAGCATACTAGCATGTCGAGCAAGAAAGTCCTCCCTATATATGTCCCAGCATCCACTACAATATACATCCAATGTACAGTAATGGCCTCTAGGGCATACATATAACTAACAAGTATGATCCGTCCGATCATGATCCGTGCATGAGTGCACGTATATGATCGAACCCTGCCATAAAACCATACGGCCTCTACAACGTTTCGCCCGAACTTGAGAAACTTTCTGTGGGAGACTCTAATGACTCATCAATACGCTGGCAGTGGGTTTAACCATAAGCACGTCAGTGGTACTAGCTGTACGTAACGGCTGCCTATGTATTGAGCGAAAGGGAAGCTGACGAGCGAACTCATCCAGAAACTCTACTGAGCCTGACAGTGACAATATTCGTACAGTCCGGTCTGTTAGTCTAAGTGTAAGTGCACAGCGGCGCCCCGGTCGTCAATCCGACGGCCAAATGCGGAAACGGTGATAAACTTTAATTTTGCGAACTTTGCAAACCGGCACCACCGCGCACTAAACTCCGGATCGGGCCATTAAACTAGATCTAGCAAACAACAAGACGGGTTAGAGATATACCGAGTGATCCGAGTCCTCCGGTCTTCTCTTCGTCGTCTCGATCTCCTGCGGAAACTCCGGTCGTCGCCTCCTTGCCGGAAGGGCACCACATCGTCTGTATCTTTTACGGGCTCCCACCTCAATACCGAGGCAACTCGGGCATGAAGCTGGCAAGTCGACATGCCCAAGATAAGCTGTAGAATATGTGTAGGACTCATGTCTCATATTGGGGTAGTGGATGTTGCCATTTGATAGATGGAGGAATCAAGATAAGAAAAATGGTGCTTGCATTTTTCTAGCATCAAATGAGATCAAGAATGCCACAAGCTCAAAAATGAAACTCTCTCTTCTTCACTCAAAGAAGTGGCCGGCCCTTATACAAGTGAGAATGGTGGAGGAAAAATCAAACAAAGGAGGGATGTGAGTGTAGGAGAAGTAGAAAGGTGACCATATCATAAAGCAAAGAACATCAACCATACTTATCACTCCATACCCTTTCAAATCTCATTTAATACACCATCATGGATGAAAGATGCTAAACATATCATAATGAATATATTTGCAAGAAACCCCCTCCACAAATGTTATATGCACAATTGCAAATAACCCCCTCCATCGGAAAAGTCCGGCCGGGAAAGAACAAAGGAAAACCGGCCGGAACGGAATGCAAACTGGCAACTCCAGAAAACTGGTCCCGTAATAAATTACAGGAAAACCCCGATACTGTGCATACACACCCGCATCTGTATTCCGTCTGGATACAAATGCAAAGAGACAAAATCTACACTGTACTAAACTAGGATTCGGCTTAAACCAAAGCCGGCTAGTAATGTTCGTCCGATCCTGATACGTGCAATACCGCACGAATCTGATCGAACCCTGCCATATAACTATACGGCCTCTAGTACAAACCGTCCGATCCTGATCCGTGCAATACCGCACGTATCTGATCGGACCCTGCCATATCTCCATACGGCCTCTACAGCGTTTCGCCCGAAAGCTGAGTAACTGAATTGTGTGGTGGACTCTAAAAACTTGTCAATACTATGGCTGTGGATTTAACCACTAGCACGTCAGAGGTATAAGCCAATACGTGACGGGCCACCAGCTATTGACCAAAAGGGACGTCGATGAGCGAACTCATCCTGACACCCTACTGAGCCTGTTAGTGACAATATCCGTACAGTCCGGTCCGTTCGTCTACGAGCATCGCATGGCGGGCCTAGGGGGTTGGTAATGTAGGGTTCCTAGGCACCCTAGTGAGGTCTCACAAGGCATCAACCATGCCAATTTTTGAAATTACGGTGCCGAGAAACCCTAAACAACGGATCGTTTGCTAGAAAACTAGGCGAAAAAGGTAACTAGTTAACACTTAACTACAAGATACGGAAATACAACCTTTGTAGATCCGGTGCTCCACCTCCATAGCTCCGCAACGAGGTCCTCTCCGCTGTCCAAATCAAATCCGGGCTCTAGCGTCGACTTCATCGGAGAATAAGCGAGCTAGGTCGTCGATGTCCATGCCGAAGATGATCTACGTCGAGGCATCGCTAAATCAAGCTCCGACTTCACCAAGTCAAGAAACTTGTGAAGAAAACACACTCTACTACTTGGCAAGAGGTAGAGGATGAAAAAATAGGAAGTGGGGTCAATTTAGAATTGGATTTCTCACTCTTTATCATCAATCACCATTGATGACCTAAGCTTTTCTTCTTGAGTTCAAGGAAGAAGAAGAAGAACAGATATGATATGAATTAATAAAAATGAAAAGAAAATAGAATACTTATCATAATTGAACCATGGTCAAGTGTAGAGAATAAATCATGGTTAGTGGGATGGTTAGGGTTAAGCATGAGACAAAATGGTCACTTGGTCAAAGTCTTCATGAAACTTCATGAACAAAACAAAAGAAGCCACCATTTTCTCATTTGCTTTTCATTTTCCAAAATAAATGAATGAATAAATAAATAGATATGAAAATGTAAACCCTAACCATTACATAACCATGGTTTAAACTTTACACAAAACACAAGTAAACATGCATCATCAAACATGATACAATCAAGTGCACAAAACTATATCGAATATACAATGTGCACACCCGAGTGAGAAAATCCATTTAAAGTGAACCGATACTAGTTAATGCAAAGTAATATATCAAATATATAATTATGCATTAAATCATTAAATCAACACTTGATTCAATGATCCGGTCATGTCGCACAAAAACCGACAGGTATCATTAGTAACAACTTATCGAATCAACACTTGATCCGATAACCCGGCTATATCGCATATAACCGATCAATGTCACATCGCGAGAATCGAATACAGTATCACATACCGTATTATTCTCGGTCCCGCACATATCTCATACGCGCTCCTATTTCGTTTCGCTTGAGCCAGGAAACCTCTGTGTAGGACTCTAAAGACTCGTCAATACGCCGGCAGCAGGTGATGATCATATCAATCACCCACAAGCCGCAAGCGGTCTGCTAAACGTAACGGCCACCCGGGTATTGAGCGATCTGAAGATCGACGAGCAAGCCCGCTCACACTCCAGTGAATCCGACCAGTAACACTACCGTACAGTCCGGTCTGATCGTCTGATATGTCGCATATCTTGCCTAGGGGTGGTAAACGTCAGACCCCAATAGCTCGATAAGTCGTGTCGATATGAGGCTCATAACGGGTCGAGAAACTACTGGTAACACTTACCAGCAATTCTCTGATCAGCCCTGGCCAGGGACTTCCTGTTATAGCCAATCGAACACAGCGCAACATCAACCCCCTATACCGGGAGAGACGAATCCCCTCCTATCGCTCATTGCCTCCATGTGACTCGGGACTGTACCCAAAAACCACCGTTTTGCACGCCCTCTTGGACGTGGTAAGATGGAAATCAAAGCACACTGGGAACCACACAAGACTCTATGACGATCTCGGGTCAACAGACTACTCTGTACTAGTGTCACCAGAGAACTGCCATCTGACGTGAGGTATAATACCTTCTGGGAGTTCTCGGCGAGTCCGTCCAGTGTACCCAGTCTCTACTGAGCACCCGTATATCATCTCTGATGTCAAACACCAATGGATATGGGATCATCCATCGCCCATCTGTATGGGTCGAGAAGGTATACGCTAGTCTACTCTGGTATATCGATGCCCCGTCTCGATACACCCACGACTAGGGACTTTGAAGGATGTACTTATGGACTACCATGTCCCCACTAGTATGATCCGCATCACAGTCCAGGTAGTCAAGTACACATCCTAAGGTCTTTACCAACATGTAACAGAGAGACAAACAGTATACACGTTAAGGTAAAGTTCAACCAGATAGCATACTATCATGTCGAGCAAGAAAGTCCTCCCTATATATGTCCTAGCATCCACTACAATATACATCCTATGTACAGTAATGTCCTCTAGGGCATACATATAACTAACAATCTCCCACTTGCACTAGGGCCATCTGATAGCAGTGGTTGCAGTATCTCATACTGAACCATCCCATAAAAGTCTCTCTCTGGGAACAGGCCTTTGTGAGTGGATCCGCTGTGTTGTCCTCTGAGTCTACTCTCCAAACCTCGATCACCCTGGAGATCAACCATCTCCATGATCAAGTGATACTGCCTTAGAATAAGTCTGGATCACTGATGGGACCGGTGTTCCTCGGCATGAGCCACAACTCCATTGTCTCACAATGGTAGGAACGTAGTTCATCTCATGAACTAATATACACCCAAACATCCTCTTTGGTAGCATCTTAAGTAGCGATGTATCCTGCCTTTATCGTCTAGTATGTCACGGTATCTAGCTTGGAACTCTTCCAACATACCGTCCCTTTACTGAGGGTAAAGACAATGCCTGCGACTGACATTCAGTCGTCTTTATCACCCTGGAACACTTCCAGTGATTCTCCCCAGGATCAATTGATACTATCTCACTACAACTAGTAAGAATGCTAACATCCAATTAGATCTATCTCATAGATCCAAAATCCAGGATTTAGTAGGTATCACTTTGATCCTATGCGGAGAATCTGTGATAAACGGAGATTGATCGAGCGTAGCATAGGAAACTCCTTCCCTATCAGGAGTATGTCATCCACATACTCTACGAGGATCGTCACCATACCCCCTACTACCCTTTTGTATATACAAGGTTCATCTACCATTTTGATGATGTCAAACTCTTTGACTGCTTCATCAAAACAGATGTTCCAACTCCGCGATGCCTGCTTTATCCTATAAAGCATCTTGCACACGTTTCCGCTGCTCCCACTGTCTACGAAGCCCTCTGGCTGTGTACTTATAGACGCTCTCTTCTAAAACATCATTTAGAAAAGCAGTCATGACACCTAACCACCAGATATCGCAGTCATGGTATGTAGCCGTGACAAGTAGGATCTGGATGGACTTAAGCATAGCTACTTGAAAAGGTTTCATCATTATCCACACTTGGTCAATGATGCAAACTTTTAACAAGTCTAGCTTTGAAAGTCTCAACTTTTCCATCTACACCAAGTAATCTTCTCAAGATATACTTGCTCCTGATGGGGATTTAACCCTTCAGATATAGCAACCAAAGTCCATACTTTGTTGGTGTATAAGGATTCCATCTCAGATCACTAAGCATCCAGCCATTCTTATAGAGTCTTACTCTCGATGGCCTGCTCGAAACTAGTTGGGTCATCATCTCATGATGCAGTCCTCGCTCCCACTGTCATAGAGAAACCGAAGTATCTCTCAGGTGGGTGAGGAACCCTACTAGATCGGCGGAGAGGCTGAGGTTCGTTGGAATCTACTGAATCCTTTGGTTCTATCAAATCATCAGCTGCATTTTGTATAGCTGGAACCTTTCCAGTTGTACATAACTAACCTTGCCTCGAGTTTGTCCGGATTTTGCTTTTAGACATAGGCCGGACAACCCCAAATCTCAACTAGCTTAAGACATGGGCTCTTCCCTTTCCATATCACATATGAAATGGTAGGCAACTGATTTGATTCGAACCCTATTCAATAGGTATGCAGCTTCTCAAGCGCATAACTCCCAAAAGGAAATAGGTAACTCAGTAGTACTCATCATAGAGCACACCTTATCATATAAGGTGTGAATGCTCCTCCCCGATATACCATCGTGCTATGGTGTATTCGGAGGAGTAATGCCGAGAGAGAATCTCATTCTCCTTTAGAATAGTCCAGGATTTCCGTGCTCAAGTATTCTCCTCCTTGATCACATCAAGGGACATAATACTTATACCCGTATTTTGGTTCTCTACTTCTTACTTATATTCTGTGAATATCTCAAAAGGTTCGGACTTGTGTTTCAGCAGGAACATAGGTCTGAATCTTGAGAGATTATCAGAGAATGTAACGAAGTACAAAGAACCGGTCCTGGTATGTGTAGACAGGGGACCTACATACATCAACATGTATCATCCCAAGAGTTCATTAACACTTTCTCTGTTTCCAGTAAACGGAGCTATGGTCATCTTATCTTTGTGACATGACTGGCGAGTTTCACAAGATGTAAATTCAAACTGATTTAAATATGCATCTATATGTAACTCTAGCTGGTCGGGTCACATTGATCTGACTTAGTCTACAATGCCTCAAGAAGAATTCGTTCATTTCTGAACTCTTCCTCTTGTGTGTGTTCCATATACTAAGAACTGTAGTTTGATTTAGAACATCAACGCTTTTAGATAACGTGCCTGAACCGATCAACTTTTGATATAGGAAATGTTCAAAACATTATCCAATAATACAAAATTTTATCATTTCTTTACTAATAAAGAAAGTGATATGATTTTGTATATCAGGTTCGGTATCTAATAACATTCGTTCAGAATCAATGTATTGGCAATACAGGGTGACAGTGACCGACAGACTTGGCTGCAACTCTTGCCCCGTTTTCTGCCTCATGAAACTTATCACCCGTTCTCAGTTCTCTACCTATCTGTAGCCCTATGTAACAGATTACATATCTGGGATCCTGATCCGGTATCATATACCCAGGACGTAAAGGATACTGAGAAACAGTTCTGTATAATGAACACACCCGAAGATGATGCATCAGCATGCACTCTCTTCGTTTGGGTGGCACGGGAATTCTGGTATTCCCCAATTTCCTGCTCTGTCTTATAACAATTATAAGTTGGAGCGGGACCAACGTTCCCCAGCTCAGTATAACAAGCGGGTTCGGTCAATAATCCGTATTATTATCTTGATTAAGGCGTGATATGGTCGCTACCTGGAGAGAGAGAGAAGAAAACACTCAGCGTGCGCTCTGTCAAGAATAGATTGGTTATTATTTTATCTAATCAGGATGGCTCCCACTGCTTTTTATCAAATCTTCCTTCAAACCCTAAAAGGAAAGACTAGCCGGGATTAATTACACACTACAAGTTCGCCAATCTTTCAGCCAGGCCAGTGTCGGTACTTTGAGGGAGGTCCCCCGTGCTTTCGCACGAACCTAATTAATGTAAACCTCGTTTTCCCAGAGGCGTAACCCCGTTGACACCTTTCTAGACACCTACTTGATCGGCTAATTGTAATGTATAAAACTCTCCCAGGAGGAACTCTTACTCGCAGCGGGTATCGGGATCCAACTATCTCATAGAAGGTATGCAATCTCATTGCAAATTTCAATACTTGAAATTCCCGATAATATTTTGCCCCTAGCAGCTATATGACCTTAACATAGTCAACAAATCATAAGTGCTAGTCAAGTTCAACCCGTCATTTCCCGATTGAATTAAACCCACCCGCACGACCCTTAACATAGTCAACAAAGTCGCACGACTACCCTAATCCAATCACATCATATGCTTATGCAGATAAGCACTAATTAGCTACCGCACACTACGCCTTAACATAGTCAACAAACGTAGCACGAATACTAACCAGTACTTATCTGAAATGACGGAGGGCTACGACAGGTTTTTCTGAAAACCTATTGCATAATGAACTTGATATCGTTGTAGAATCAAATGATTTTGAAATGGAGTGTTTTTGAGGCTTTTCTAGTTTTGCTAAAGGAGTCACTCCCGGTGAAGGGATCGTCGGTCCTTTCCTCGTCGAATGAGGTGCGGGATATATCGTATATATCACTGTGCAAAGCAAAACACTTAAAAGCAATCAAAAGACAAACCGAGTGTGTAGCATCTGCCAGTTATTGCTAAAGGAGGCACTCCTGGTGAAGGGATCTCGGTCCTTTCCTTATCGAATAAGGTGCAGGATATATCATATATACCGCTGTGCAAAGCAAGAACTGTAGCTACCTGTTTTATTTTGAAATTCGATTCTACAACATCTTAGGTTTCTTTTATTTCATTAATCACATTAATGAAGTCCCATCATTTAAGTACCTAAACATCACAGATAAATACGACGTACACTTATGCCATCCGCATTCGCCTCGATGTCCCCTCGTGCACCGTTAGGTTAGGTAACTAACGGCAGAGCGGGGCAGGGCTAGCGCGGGTGTAAAACATAAGTAACGCCTATATAATATATCATATATACTATATACTGTATCTATCACAGAACATCACATGATCACATCACAGATATTGCAGCAGAAGAAACATATGAAATATTGGATATCCTATGACGTCCGTGTTTTCAATACGAGCCAGTATAAAACACGGATTCCACGGTCGTGATGAATAGCCAAACCCACACCCCTAGACCCCTACGAGAGCGGCAAGCAACCCTACCAATTCTGGAGTTAGGAGACCCGGACTCGACTCCTCGAGTTGGTCTCCCACTGGACTCCAGAACCCGGTTACTTGTGCCCTCCTCCTTGGGTCTATCCTAGTGCGGAAAAGTAAATAATATACAAAAGGTGACTACTTCCGCAACCTGGAAGCGCCCCAATAAAAGAATATTACATACAAGTTTTTACATGAATGAAAATGAAAAACACTCATCTCACATAAAAACCCCCGGCTATTCAAACACGACGATCCAATATAACATATCCAGCAACACATAACATCACATGTCATCAACGTAAGTAAATATGCGCATCCCAATTGTCGTTGACATATAGCAACGAAACCGGCGATATCACATATTACACTTACGGTCACAGAAAAGAAAGTGTAAAACTACAACAGTTGGAATCCACAACCATCTCAGACATCGCATGCCTGACCAAATGAATTACTTAGACATCGCATGCCTAACAATTATAAACCCCGCATTTTAGTCTCATTATCGAAAACACTTTTCAATACCAAGTCGGGCAATTCAACAAGATTCCCGACAGTCTGATCGAATACTCGTCGCAAACTTCAGTAGACGGCCGCACCCCCGTTACCGTCGACGAAGTGCACCAAGGCGGAACACCGCTACCGCGAGCACCCGAACGGATGCTTTCGGCGACGGGGTTCTCCTACAGTCACTTGGTCGGGACTATGGAGTGAGGCTGTCTATTAAGTTTACCCGGCGAGTATCCGCGTACGCTACGTGATTGCGACGGACTTTTGATCACATCAAAATTCCGTGGCAACCGATCAAGTGAGACTAAATTGCTATGTTTATAACATTCATTCAGTTATCACATAACTGTTGTGAATTCCAATTATTGTATCCCATTCCAGATAAACAGAAAATGTTAAACTTTCCGATCGAACAATCGAACACCCAAGTTTTCCCGATACAGATCAACACATGAAATAAGTCTAACAACATTCAGTTCGTGCCTCAGTACCAACGGTCCAGCCGTAGAAGGGTCAAGCCAACGCCTCACATGTGGCACGCCGTACTGCCCCAAACCCGAAGGTTCAAAGGGCAGTTCAAGACGGTCACATAATCGAGTTAAGGTTTGTTGTCTTCTAGAGGGTCCATCGCGTTACTTGCACTACTTAGAACGTCGTTAAACTACGGAAAAATCCAACACTTGGAAATTTCCCGACAGGGGAAAAATTGGGTATTTATATCCGGTCGAACTTTTTAACATATTCTAAAATTTATCCGGAAAGCCACATAGACAAAATTTGATACCCCGATCGAAACACCGAATCCCCAAATCAACTCCAGAAAATTCAACTCTTGAAAAAATATTAAAAATTCCCAGAAGACTCAGCACTACAAGACATGAGTTACTGTGGAAGACACGTGCTGTAATTCAATACAGTGGCCGCGGAACCGCCGCGCATCCCATGGTGGGGGCCGTGGTTCCGCGCCTCTGTTGTCGAATTACCATCACGTGCTTCACAGTTTCTCATGTAATTCCCTGCTGAATTTTTTTTGGAAATTTTTAATATGGAAAAATCCACTGTTTTCAAAAAAGTACAGAGAGCATAATCGGAATTGGGTTTCGGGTTCGTTCGGACTTCAAATTCCGTCTGGACTTCGCCTAAGGCTCTAGCTAGGCTCTGATACCACTGTAGGGTTCCTAGGCACCCTAGTGAGGTCTCACAAGGCATCAACCATGCCAATTTTTGAAATTACGGTGCCGAGAAACCCTAAACAACGGATCGTTTGCTAGAAAACTAGGCGAAAAAGGTAACTAGTTAACACTTAACTACAAGATACGGAAATACAACCTTTGTAGATCCGGTGCTCCACCTCCATAGCTCCGCAACGAGGTCCTCTCCGCTGTCCAAATCAAATCCGGGATCTAGCGTCGACTTCATCGAAGAATAAGCGAGCTAGGTCGTCGATGTCCATGCCGAAGATGATCTACGTCGAGGCATCGCTAAATCAAGCTCCGACTTCACCAAGTCAAGAAACTTGTGAAGAAAACACACTCTACTACTTGGCAAGAGGTAGAGGATGAAGAAATAGGAAGTGGGTTCAATTTAGAATTGGATTTCTCACTCTTTATCATCAATCACCATTGATGACCTAAGCTTTTCTTCTTGAGTTCAAGGAAGAAGAAGAAGAAAAGATATGATATGAATTAATAAAAATGAAAAGAAAATAGAATACTTATCATAATTGAACCATGGTCAAGTGTAGAGAATAAATCATGGTTAGTGGGATGGTTAGGGTTAAGCATGAGACAAAATGGTCACTTGGTCAAAGTCTTCATGAAGCTTCATGAACAAAACAAAAGAAGCCACCATTTTCTCATTTGCTTTTCATTTTCCAAAATAAATGAATGAATAAATAAATAGATATGAAAATGTAAACCCTAACCATTACATAACCATGGTTTAAACTTTACACAAAACACAAGTAAACATGCATCATCAAACATGATACAATCAAGTGCACAAAACTATATCGAATATACAATGTGCACACCCGAGTGAGAAAATCCATTTAAAGTGAACCGATACTAGTTAATGCAAAGTAATATATCAAATATATAATTATGCATTAAATCATTAAATCAACACTTGATTCAATGATCCGGTCATGTCGCACAAAAACCGACAGGTATCATTAGTAACAACTTATCGAATCAACACTTGATCCGATAACCCGGCTATATCGCATATAACCGATCAATGTCACATCGCGAGAATCGAATACAGTATCACATACCGTATTATTCTCGGTCCCGCACATATCTCATATGCGCTCCTATTTCGTTTCGCTTGAGCCAGGAAACCTCTGTGTAGGACTCTAAAGACTCGTCAATACGCCGGCAGCAGGTGATGATCATATCAATCACCCACAAGCCGCAAGCGGTCTGCTAAACGTAACGGCCACCCGGGTATTGAGCGATCTGAAGATCGACGAGCAAGCCCGCTCACATTCCAGTGAATCCGACCAGTAACACTACCGTACAGTCCGGTCTGATCGTCTGATATGTCGCATATCTTGCCTAGGGGTGGTAAACGTCAGACCCCAATAGCTCGATAAGTCATGTCGATATGAGGCTCATAACGGGTCGAGAAACTACTGGTAACACTTACCAGCAATTCTCTGATCAGCCCTGGCCAGGGACTTCCTGTTATAGCCAATCGAACACAGCGCAACATCAACCCCCTATACCGGGAGAGACGAATCCCCTCCTATCGCTCATTGCCTCCATGTGACTCGGGACTGTACCCAAAAACCACCGTTTTGCACGCCCTCTTGGACGTGGTAAGATGGAAATCAAAGCACACTGGGAACCACACAAGACTCCATGACGATCTCGGGTCAACAGACTACTCTGTACCAGTGTCACCAGAGAACTGCCATCTGACGTGAGGTATAATACCATCTGGGAGTTCTCGGCGAGTCCGTCCAGTGTACCCAGTCTCTACTGAGCACCCGTATATCATCTCTGATGTCAAACACCAATGGATATGGGATCATCCATCGCCCATCTGTATGGGTCGAGAAGGTATACGCTAGTCTACTCTGGTATATCGATGCCCCGTCTCGATACACCCACGACTAGGGACTTTGAAGGATGTACTTATGGACTACCATGTCCCTACTAGTATGATCCGCATCACAGTCCAGGTAGTCAAGTACACATCCTAAGGGCTTTACCAACATGTAACAGAGAGACAAACAGTATACACGTTAAGGTAAAGTTCAACCAGATAGCATACTATCATGTCGAGCAAGAAAGTCCTCCCTATATATGTCCTAGCATCCACTACAATATACATCCTATGTACAGTAATGGCCTCTAGGGCATACATATAACTAACAGGTAAAAGTCAGACCCCCAAAAGCGGTACAAGTCGTGTCGGAGTGTAGCCCAGAACACCCTGAGATACTACTGGAATACCTACCAGTAAATCTCCTGCCTTGGCCAAGGACTTCGTGTAATGGCTCTCCTAGACACAGCGCGACCTCACCCCCAATACCGGGAGAGACGAACCCCTGAAGATCCGCTCACTGCCTCCATGTGGCTTGGGACTGTACCCAACTAAAACCTGTTTGCACGATTCCTTTGAGCCGTGGTAGGGTAGTAATCAAAGTACAGTGGGAACTCACACGAGACAAATGACGATCCCCAGGTCGATGAACTAATCTGTACACATGTCACCTGGGAACTGCTATCTGACGTCAGGTATAAGACCAACTAGTATGTTCCCGGCGAGTCCTGTCCGGTGTACTCATAACCCAATGAGCACCTGTATACATCTTAGGTGAACCAACAGACACCAGTGGCTTGTGAGACCGGCCACCGCCCCTCGTCGGGGTCTCGACTGTATACACTAGTCTACTCTGGAGAATCGATGCCCTGTCTCGAAACTCCCACGACTAGGGACCTTTTAAGGATGTGCTTATAGACTCCAGCTCTCACTTATATGATCGCCCTCATACTGCTGGCAGTCAAGCAAGAATCCTAGGGGCTCTATCAACGTGTAATAGCGACCTGTCAGGTCACCTAAAGCAGTACACGATGATAAAGATAAACCAGATAGCATACTATCATCTCGAGTAAGACTGTCGTCCTGGGATAGGTCCTCCCTCAATCATTGCAATCACGTGCCTGTGATCCAATAATTGACTCTGAGGGCACTATCTCCAACAATCTCCCACTTGCACTCAAGGCTAATTATTGCGATGTCACATACTCACAGCCCGTGTGATATCGAACACCCAACTCCTCTACTAGTCAGTCTCACAAAGCATGTTTGCGAAACTCTTGCGTTCGAGGATTAGCCTCAGTGAGTGGATCCGCCTAGAAGTTTCTTTCTATGTCTCTCTATATCTCAAGTTCGCGGAGAAAGCCATCTCCCGAAATGAGCAATACCTGTCTTAGAATGTCTGGATGTCTGATGGGACCCAGTTCATAAATGAACTTCAAATCCAGACTTCTTAGACTGTATCGTCAACTGAATATAATCAGTATCCTGCGCCATGCCTCCTTCAGTATCTGCCTGGATCACCTGTCCAAAATACTGCCCCTCGTCAGAGGGAAAACTATAACTCTGACAACCTCCTTGTCGTCCAGGTCACCTTGGAAGCCTGGAATGATAACTGTCTCTCGAATGAGGCTGTCGTTATCATATCCCTAGAACATTCACTTATGTTCTAAAACTTCTTCCGACTGTTTCTCCAGGATTGGATCAATGTCAACTTATTCCATCTAGTGCAAGAACAACATCGGGTGCGGTACTTGACATCTCATGATTGACTCAATTGCCTAAGCAAGTGATCTGCCAATCATGCACATCCCTCTCTACTTTAGTCTATAAGACACCTTTAGACAGGGTGACTCCATCACCTGCAGGTACACTACCGTGCCAGGAGTCGTCCATTCTAAATACTCTTAGAATGCTGTCTAAGTACCCAGATTGGGAAACCACCCAAATCTAGACCTAAAACCATAGATCTAGTAACCAGTATGTCTGATACAAAATCCATTTCCTTTGTGGAGAAACCACTGTGTGACGACCAAAGAATAACCGATCGTAGTATAGGAGTTTCCTTTCCTACTTTGTGTATGTCATCCAAATGCAATGACATCACACCCTACTACCTTCTCAACAGATCCATCCCCTATTCTGATGACGTCAAACCCATGACTGTCACATCAGAAATAGATGATCTATCTCCGCTACATCTGCTTTAGTCTATAAATAGACATAAGCCTGATGTCCACCAATGCTTCCGCTGCTCCTACTGATTACGACAACCCTCTGGCAGAGTCATATAGACATGCACTTCTAAATTAGATTAGAACGACGCTATACTCATCCTCCTGCCGGGTCTCGCAGCCTGGAACAACAACAATGGCAAGTGTGGGTAAACAAGAACTTCCCTGTCACCGTCCTTGAGGCTACCGGAGTACCTCTCGGGTGCCTGAAGTTACCCACCTTATCTGCGGAGTGGCCAATGGAATGTCAAATCATATTGAATCTTTAGGTTCCTTATCAAATCTTCAGTAATCGTTTGCGGTTCTGGAATCACTTCCAGTTCTACCATACTCCCACTACTGTTTTTGAAAAAATCCATTTTTATTAAAACTGTGGCGAGTCAAGAACAATGTCACTATTGATCTT
This sequence comes from Agapanthus africanus, assembly GCA_030015575.1. NCBI lineage: Eukaryota > Viridiplantae > Streptophyta > Magnoliopsida > Asparagales > Amaryllidaceae > Agapanthus > Agapanthus africanus. Next base: position 390,387,079 of record CM057350.1, read on the forward strand.
TCTTATGGTAGAAAGTCAACCCTCGTCATAGCCTGGGTCAACCCACAAACAGCCATTACAGAAACGTGCCTAGAGTTATCCAGAGTCTGGTTTTAATCATAAGCCGGACAACTCCCCGTACCTTAACAATGTTAAGATATGAACTGTACTATATCCAATATAGAACCAGAGGCACTGATTTAATTGAACCAGATTCAAATCATGCAGCTGTCTCCAGTGCATGACAACTAAATGGAGAGAGGCCGATCAGCGTTACTCAACTTAGGAATGCTTCCAATTATGAGTAACCTGAAAGAGAAGCAATTTCTCTTTATCATTACTATCAATTGAATACCATACACAAGTATCTACATCTTCGATCACCTTGAAGAATCCCGATACTTGCTACACCTGGTTCTCTACTCTATTCAAATACCTATAACTCCTCTAAACTACCCTGTGTTTCTAAGAAACACATGTCTAAGAACTAGAGAAGTTAAAAGTAAACAGAATATAGTATGAGGACCAACCCCTCTGTCCTAATGGACACTGGACAACATACAATACTCTGTATAAGTCCGCTGAGTCTAACAACTCTTTCACTGTGTGTCGTAGGTTGAAAACTGTACTTATGGTTAAGAAGAATTACACCGTTGTTTAATGCTCCCTACCTAACCATCCACTGATATAGGTAAATGTCGTAGACATAATTTCAGAAAGGTATATCTCACTCTATGAAAATAGACGTACAGATATATCAATTTGAAATTGGTGCATAAAAGCGGATATTCAAAACCAAATATTTGCCGACCGGCAAACAGCCCAGATGATCTCCTCAAATATCACCGATTACAACGAATCCCGATATAATGAGGATGATTACCCTATTCCCAATAACTTACTCCCACTCATCATCTGTAAAACCATACAGATGTGAGAATCAAACCTGGTAAATACATACCCTGGAGCAAGTGTCCAATCGGGAAATCAGTTTTCTTTTAACAGTACACAGTGAAACTGAAACATTGAAATGTTTCGTTGGGGTATCCTGGTATTCCTAGTAATGCCTCTACCATTATCCAGATTCACAACTATAACCGTATAATTCTTTGCCACCTCTCCAAATCCCTTTATATGTTTTTAGTCATTACCTTCTGCACACCCCTTAGGCCAAATGGTTTTCTTCCTTCCCTACCATTCGGCACCAGCCTATGGTTTGGAAGAAGACTATCCAATAAGCATAATGGGTGTACTGTCCTAGTCCTAGGAGCACTCGCAATGCGAGAGAAGGTGAGGATAAAAGACAACCGAATAAACCTTAATCCTATTTCTCCTGGACCAGAATCCATCCCCGAACTGGAACAAGTTCCTTTCGAGTTCGTATATAACCATACGATGGAGTATCCAATAAACTGTGGATCTTCGTAGTGATACGGAGTGTCCTGGAGAAATACAAAGGTGATTTAGGATTGGCGAAGAAATACTTGGTTTGGTCGTGAATATCAGTCGCAATTTACTTTGCCCTCTTACTAATCCCTTGCTTTGTCTTAATCTTAATACCTTCTGCACACCGTTTAGGCTAATTGGTTTTCTTCATTCCCTACCGGTCGGCACCAGCCTAAGGTTTGGAAGAAGACTATCCAATTTGCGTAATAGGTGTACTATCTCCTAAACCAAGGAGTACTCACAACTTGAGAAAAGGTAAAAGGGAAAAGACAACTGAATAATCCTATCCGTTTTCTCCAGAACCGGAAACCATCCTGGAATTCCTTCGAGTTCGTATCTAACCATACGATGGCTTTGTCCAATGGAAGTGGACGTTCGCAGTAATACGGGGTGTCCTGGAAAAAGGGTAAAAGTAGGAGTGGCAATGAGGTCTGCAACTCTGACAATCCAAAAGCCGGTGTAAAGAAGGTTCGGTCAACTTGGTCACTGAGTCATAGTCTTAGGGTTGGGTCAATGGTCGCTGCCAGAGAGAGAGAGAAAAGAAACACTCAGCGTGCACTCTAACCTAGATCAGAATGGTTACCAATTTATCTAATCTGGAAACCTCCCACTGTACCTCAAACTCTCCTCCAAACCTGAAAGAAGAATTAGTCGGGGTCACCCGAGGAGTAAACCAACTCATCAGTGGGAATCGGGATCCAACTCTCATCGCATGATAAAGTGACGGAATCCGCTCACGTTATCACACTCTAGAAGGTATGCGCATATCTGGCAAGTTTCAGTTCTTTTGAAACTCCCGATGTGATTTCTACCCCATGCTCTTATGACCTTGACGAAGGCCAACAAATCATAAGTCACATGTCAAGTTCTACCCGTCATTCTCCAGGTTGATTTGAACCCACCCGCACAAGCCCTTGACGAAGGCCAACAAGGCTATACGACTGTCCCAAACCAACGCATCTATCTATGCTGCAGAAAGGCAACAAGCAGCTACCAAACACTATGCCTTGACGAAGGCCAACAAACATAGCATGAATACTACGTGCTACCCGTCTGAAACGACGGAGGGCTACGAATGGTTTCTGGCGAAAACCTTTAACGTAATGAACTTGATATCGTTGAAGGAACGGATAGCTTTTTAGAAAATATAGTGACGAAAACCTTTACTAAAGAGGTCACTCCCGGTGAAGGGATCTCGGCTCTTTCCCCGTAGAATGGGGTGCAGGATATTCCAAATGAATACCACGGTGCAAAGAAAAAGTAATCGGCTATAGTGAAGTTAATGCCCTGACGCAAACTTCTGTCCAAGGGGTCACTCCCGGTGAAGGGATCTCGGCCCTTGCCTCGTCGACTGAGGAGCAGGATATTCCAAATGAATACCACGATGCAAAACAAAAGTGAACGTCCTTGCAATAACATCTTTTTGAAAAGTGTTCCAACAACATCAGATTAGGTTTGTTTATCTTGCATTGATCCGAATCAATGCAGTCCCATCAATTGATCACACCACAAAGAACGAAAATATACTGACGTACGTATATGCCATCCGCATTCGCCACTGGGTCCCGTCATCACCCGTTAGGTTAGCTAACTAACGGCAGAGCGGGGACTGGACTAGCGCGGATGAAAAACATATACAACATCTACTAATATATATACCAATATATTATATTTCGCTCAAGGCGTGAATAAAATGCAACATCACAGAAATGTATAGCATCACAGAACAATACAGATATCTGGGATCCCCGGGTTTCACAGAGCCACTACTGAAACCCGACGTTCCCTTGGTCATGTGGATAGCCTGTGCAATGAAATCCTAGACCCCTACGGGCGCGGCAAGTCACCCGCCAAAACCTGAAGCGAGGCAGCCCCCTTAAGCACCGTGAATGGACCACCCAGCACTTCAGGGAATCCGGTAACTTGGGCACCCTTCCTGGGTCAACCTGTACCCCTTACGAGTGCGGCGAATAGCCCGCCAATTCCAGACTGAAGCCCCCTCCGTCTCAATGCCCTGAGATGCGGGCCCGTTGCCCTCTAGAACCCGGCTATCCGTGCACCCCTCCGTAGGATAATCCTAGTACAGAAAGTAAAATATACATGCAACGGGTACATCGACCGCAACCTGGTCGTGCCCCAAAAGAATAATACAAACAGGCAGTGACGGCAGTCCACATGTCGGACGCTCGCCCCGCAATAACAAATGTACATGATACAACAACACTGTACTAGCATTGCATCCGGGCGATCCCCCACGACCGATCCGCAACATCACAGCAAAACACAGAACATCAACGTGAAAGTCACGTTCGCAAATCCGTCTAACCGGGCTATAGCAGTTAGACCGGATTTACCGATCGAGTGACATTCACGGTCGCAGATATAATGTAAATACTGTGAAATAATGTGTTTAAAATATCCGATCGATCAAAAATTAACAAATGGGCCCCCAAGCAATACTGTAGCACTCACAGAAAATCTGGGCCCAATATTAATATTCCAAAACCCCTAAAATAAGCCCAGAAGCCCACTGGAAAAAAATGATGCAGTGACGACACCAATGTGCGGCGGAACCGCGGCCCAAGGGGGGGTTTGGCCGCGGTTCCGCGCTTCAGTGATCGAGTCACTGCGTCGAATTTTTACAGCAGTCTTAGAACTCCCTGCACATCATTCTGAGACAACCTGAAAAATTTTTAGAGCCAAAAAAAATTCGACAGAAAACTGATGTGAGTGAAAATATAGATTTTGGAATTTTGGTCGATCGGAAATGCAAAACACATCAAACGAAGCTAGACGAAGTTAATGGCGAGGCTCTGATACCAGTGTAAGTGCACGGCGGCGCCCCGGTCGTCAATCCGACGGCCAAATGCGGAAACGGTGATAAACTTTAATTTTGTGAACTTTGCAAACCGGCACCACCGCGCACTAAACTCCGGATCGGGTCATTAAACTAGATCTAGCAAACAACAAGACGGGTTAGAGATATACCGAGTGATCCGAGTCCTCCGGTCTTCTCGTCGTCGTCTCGATCTCCTGCGGAAACTCCGGTCGTCGCCTCCTTGCCGGAAGGGCACCACATCGTCTGTATCTTTTACGGGCTCCCACCTCAATACCGAGGCAACTCGGGCATGAAGCTGGCAAGTCGACATGCCCAAGATAAGCTGTAGAATATGTGTAGGACTCATGTCTCATATTGGGGTAGTGGATGTTGCCATTTGATAGATGGAGGAATCAAGATAAGAAAAATGGTGCTTGCATTTTTCTAGCATCAAATGAGATCAAGAATGCCACAAGCTCAAAAATGAAACTCTCTCTTCTTCACTCAAAGAAGTGGCCGGCCCTTATACAAGTGAGAATGGTGGAGGAAAAATCAAACAAAGGAGGGAGGTGAGTGTAGGAGAAGTAGAAAGGTGACCATATCATAAAGCAAAGAACATCAACCATACTTATCACTCCATACCCTTTCAAATCTCATTTAATACACCATCATGGATGAAAGATGCTAAACATATCATAATGAATATATTTGCAAGAAACCCCCTCCACAAATGTTATATGCACAATTGCAAATAACCCCCTCCATCGGAAAAGTCCGGCCGGGAAAGAACAAAGGAAAACCGGCCGGAACGGAATGCAAACTGGCAACTCCAGAAAACTGGTCCCGTAATAAATTACAGGAAAACCCCGATACTGTGCATACACACCCGCATCTGTATTCCGTCTGGATACAAATGCAAAGAGACAAAATCTACACTGTACTAAACTAGGATCCGGCTTAAACCAAAGCCGGCTAGTAATGTTCGTCCGATCCTGATCCGTGCAATACCGCACGAATCTGATCGAACCCTGCCATATAACTATACGGCCTCTAGTACAAACCGTCCGATCCTGATCCGTGCAATACCGCACGTATCTGATCGGACCCTGCCATATCTCCATACGGCCTCTACAGCGTTTCGCCCGAAAGCTGAGTAACTGAATTGTGTGGTGGACTCTAAAGACTCATCAATACTATGGCTGTGGATTTAACCACTAGCACGTCAGAGGTATAAGCCAATACGTGACGGGCCACCAGCTATTGACCAAAAGGGACGTCGATGAGCGAACTCATCCTGACACCCTACTGAGCCTGTCAGTGACAATATCCGTACAGTCCGGTCCGTTCGTCTACGAGCATCGCATGGCGGGCCTAGGGGGTTGGTAAAAGTCAGACCCCCAAAAGCGGTACAAGTCGTGTCGGAGTGTAGCCCAGAACACCCTGAGATACTACTGGAATACCTACCAGTAAATCTCCTGCCTTGGCCAAGGACTTCGTGTAATGGCTCTCCTAGACACAGCGCGACCTCACCCCCAATACCGGGAGAGACGAAGCCCTGAAGATCCGCTCACTGCCTCCATGTGGCTCGGGACTGTACCCAACTAAAACCTGTTTGCACGACTCCTTTGAGCCTTGGTAGGGTAGTAATCAAAGTACAGTGGGAACTCACACGAGACAAATGACGATCCCCAGGTCGATGAACTAATCTGTACACATGTCACCTAGGAACTGCTATCTGACGTCAGGTATAAGACCAACTAGTATGTTCCCGGCGAGTCCTGTCCGGTGTACTCATAACCCAATGAGCACCTGTATACATCTTAGGTGAACCAACAGACACCAGTGGCTTGTGAGACCGGCCACCGCCCCTCGTCGGGGTCTCGACTGTATACACTAGTCTACTCTGGAGAATCGATGCCCTGTCTCGAAACTCCCACGACTAGGGACCTTTTAAGGATGTGCTTATAGACTCCATCTCTCACTTATATGATCGCCCTCATACTGCTGGCAGTCAAGCAAGAATCCTAGGGGCTCTATCAACGTGTAATAGCGACCTGTCAGGTCACCTAAAGCAGTACACGATGATAAAGATAAACCAGATAGCATACTATCATCTTGAGTAAGACTGTCGTCCCGGGATAGGTCCTCCCTCAATCATTGCAATCACGTGCCTGTGATGCAATAATTGACTCTGAGGGCACTATCTCCAACACTAAGAGTATCGCATATCGAGTCTAGGGGGTGGATAAAGTCAGACCCCTAATAACGTGATAATTCGTGTCGGTATGAAGCCTATCACCTCTTGAGAAACTACTGATCCAAATCAGTAATTCTCGACTACCTTGGCCAAGGTTTTCTGGAGATGGCCACCTGTGCACTGTGCGACATCAACCCCCAATATCGGGAGAGACGAATCCCCGATGATCCGCTCACTGCCTTCATGTGTCTCGGGACTGTACCCAACTAAAACCTGTTTGCACGACTCCTTTGGGCCGTGGTAGGGTAGTAATCAAAGCATATGGGAACTCACACGAGAAAAATGACGATCTTAGATCGACAGACTAATCTGTACACATGTCACCTGGGAACTGCTATCTGACAATAGGTATAATACCAACTAGCAGGTTCCCGGCGAGTCCTTCCAGTGTATTCATAACCCAATGAGCACCTGTATACTATCTTAGGTGAACAAACTAACACCAATGGCTTGTGAGACCTGGCCACCGCCCCTCGTCGGGGTCTCGATCAGTATACACTAGTCTACTCTGGAGTATCGATGCCCAGTCTCGAAATTCCCATGACTAGGGACATTTAAGGATGCGCTTATAGACCACCAGCTCCCACATATATGATCGCCATCATAATGCTGGTAGTCAAGCATGAATCCTATGGGCTCTATCAACATGTAATAGTGATGATAAAGACAAACCAGACAGCATACTATCATCTCGAGTAAGACTGTCCTATCGGTATAGGTCCTCCCTCAATCATTGCAATCACGTGCCTGTGATCCAATAATTGACTTGAGGGCACTATAGCCAACAATCTCCCACTTGCACTCAAGGATAATTATTGCGATGTCGTATACTTACATCCCGTGTGATACCGAACACCCAACTCCTCTACTAATCAGTTTCATAAAGCTCGTTTGTGAAACTATTGCTTTCGAGAAATAGCCTCAGTGAGTGGATCCGCCCTGATGTTTCTTTCTATGTCACTCTTAATCTCAAGTTTGCGGAGAAAAGCTATCTCCCAAAGTGAGCAATACCCGTCTTAGAATATATCTGGATATTTGATGGGACCTAGTTCAAAAATGAACTCCAAATCCAGTAAACTTCTTAGACTGTAACGTCAACTGAATTTAATCAGTATCCTGCGCCACACCTCCCTCATTATCTGCTTGGACCACCTGTCCAAAATACCGCCCCTCGTCAGAGGGAAAACTATAACTCAGACAGTCACTCTGTCATCCAGGTCACCTTGAAAGCCTGGAATGATAACCGTCTCCCGAAGGAGGCTGTCGTTATCAAATCCCTAGAACATTCACTTAGGTTCTAAAACTGCTTCCGAACGTTTCTCGAGGATTGGATTAATATCAACTTATTGCATCTAGTGCAAAAAAGACATCTCGTGAGGTACTTGACATCTCATGATTGACTCAATTTCCTAAGCAAGTGATATGGAAATCATGCACATCCCTCTCCCTTTTAGTCTGTAAGACACCTTTAGAGAGGGTGACTCCATCACCTGCAGGTACACCATCATGTCAGGAGTCGTCCATTCTAAAATTCTTTAGAATATTGTCTACGTACCCAGATTGGGAAACTTCCAAAATCTAGATTTAAAACCATAAATCTAGTAACCAGAATGTCTGATATAATATCCATATCCTAAGTGGAGAAACCACTGTGTGACAACCACAGTATAACCGATCACAATATAGGAATTTAACTTCCTACAACGTGTATGTCATCCAAATACCAGGACATTACACCCTACTACCTTCTTAACAGATCCATCCCTTATTCTGATGAAGTCAAAACCTATGACTGTTACATAAAAAATAGATGATCTATCTCCGCTATATGTGCTTTAGTCTATAAATAGACATAATCTACTTGTCCACTATGCTTCCGCTGCTCCCACTGACTACGAAAACCCTCTGGCAGAATCATATACATGTGAACTTCTAAAGCTAGTTTAGAACGATGCTATACTCATCCTCCTGCTGGGTCTTATTGTCTGGAACAACAGTAGTTTCAAGTCTGGGTAAACAAGATCTCCCTGTCACCCTCCTTGAGGATACCGAAGTACCTCTCGGGCGTCTGAGGTTACCCACCATATCTGCGAAGTGGCTAATAGAATGTCAAAACTGATTGAATCTTTTGGTCTTATTAAATTTTTTAGTAATCGTTTGCGGTTCTGGAATCACTTCTAGTTCTACCATACTCCCACTTCTGTTTTATGAAAAAATCCATTTTACTAAAACTGTGGCGAGTCAAGAACAATATCACTATTGATCTCTCAGATGGTAGAAAGTTAACCCTCGTCGAAGCCCGGGTTAACCCACAAACAGCCATTACAGAAACGTGCCTTGAGTTATCCAGAGTCTGGTTTTAAGCATAAGCCGGACAACTCCCCGTACCTTAACATCGTTAAGATATGGACCATTCTATATATAATATAGAACCAGAGGCACTGATTTAGTTGGAACCAGATTGAAATCATGCAGCTGTCTCCAGTGCATGTCAACAAAATGGAGGGAGGCCGATCAACGTTACTCAACTTAGGAGTGCATCCAGATTTGAGTAACCTGAAAAAGAAACAAGTTTCTCAAAACCATTTCTATCAACTGAATACCAAACACAAGTATTTACATCTTCGATTACCTAAAAGAATCCCGATACTTTCAATACATGGTTCTCTACTTTATTCTTGTACCTATAACTTCTCAAAATTTAAACCTTGTATTTCTACGAAACACTTGTCTAAAAACTAGAGAAGTCACAAGTAAACAGAATATAGTACGAGGAGCAACCCCTTGTCCTAATGGACACTGGACAATATAAAATACTTTGTATAAGTCTCCTGAGTTGAATTACTCAAACCCTGTGCGTCGTAGGTTGAAAACTGTACTGTGGTTATGAAGAATTACACCGCTGTTGAATGCTCCTAACCTAACCATCAACTGATATAGGTAAATGTCATCGACATAATTTCAAAAAGTTATATCTCACTTTATAAAATAAACGTACTGATATATCAGTTTGAAATTGGTGCATAACAATGAATATTCAAAACCAAATATTTGCCGTCAGGCAAAAACCTAGGAGAGTTCCTCAAATACCACTAATTACAACGAATTCCGATATAATGAGGATGATCACCTAATTCCCAATAACTTATTCACACCCATCATCTGTAAAACCATACAGATATGAGAATCATACCTGGTAAATACATACCCTGGAGTAAGGGTCTAATTGGAAAATCAGTTTTATATTAACAACGCACAGTGAAACTGAAATATGAAAATGTTTCGAAGGGGTATCCGGGTATTCATAGTAATGTCTCTTCCATTATCCAGATTCATGACTGTAACCGTATATCTCTTTTCCATCTCTCCAAATCCCTTTATTTGTCTTTACTCATTACCTTCTGTACACCCCCTTAGGCTAGATGGTTTTCTTCCTTCCCTACCGTTCGGCACCAACCTATGGTTAGGAAGAAGACTATCCAATAAGCGTAATAGGTGTACTCTTATAATCCTAGGAGTACTCACAATCTGAGAGAAGGTAAAGATAAAAGAGAACTGAATAAACCTTATTCCTATTTCTCCTGAACCAGAATCCATCCTCGAATTGGAACAAGTACTTTCGAGTTCGTATATAACCATACGATGGATTTATCCAATGGAAGTGGATGTTCATAGTGATACGGGGTGTTCTGGAGAAATACAAAGATGAAGTAGGAGTGGCGATGAAATACGTTGTTTGGTCATGAATGATAACAGTCGCAATTTAATTTGCTCTCTTTCTAATCCCTTTATTTTGTCTTTACTTTTTACCTTCTGTACACCCAACTTAGGCTAATTGGTTTTCTCCTCTCCCTACCTTTCGGCACCTGCTTATGGTTTGGAAGAAGACTATCCAATAAGTGTAATAGGTGTACCCTCTCCTAATCCTAGGAGCCTTCACAACCTGAGAGAAGATAAAAGAAAAAGACAACTGAATAATCTTATTTAATTTCTCCTGAACCAGAATCCATCCTCAAATCTGGAACAAGTTCCTTCGAGTTCGTATATAACCCTACGATGGATTTATCCAATGGAAGTGGATGTTCGTAGTGATACGGGGTGTTCTGGAGAAAAGCAAAGGGTAAAAGAAGGAGTGGCAATGTTGTATGCAACTCAGACAATCCAAAAGCCAGTGTTTTAAGAAAGTTCGGTTAACTTGGTTACTGAGTTATAGTCCAGGGTCGGGCCATGGTCGCAGCCAAAGAGAGAGAGAAAAGAAACACTCAGCGTGCACTCTAACCTAGATCAGAAAGGTTGATCACTTTATCTAATCAGGATGTCTCCTACTGTATCCTCAAATTCTCCTCTAAACCTGAAAGAAGAATTATTCAGGATCACCCAAGGAGTAAACCAACTAATCAGTGGGAATCGGGATCCAACTATCATCACATGATAACTTGATGGAATCTACTCAAGTCACCACACTCCAGAAGGTATGCGCATGCCTGGCGAATTTCAGTTTCTTTAGAAACTCCCGATGTGTATTTTTACCCCTAGGACCCAAGTGACCTTGATGAATAATCAACAAATTAAAAGGTCCTAGTCAAGTTCAACCCGTTATTATCTTTATTGCGTTAAAGCCACCCGCACGACCCTTGACGAATAATCAACAAAGTCGTATGACCGTCCTAACCAATCCATATATCCATGCGACAGAAAAGCATTATAGAGCTACCGCACACTACGCCTCGGCGAATAGCAATGACAAACGCAGCGCGAATACTAAGCAATACTAATCTGAAATGACGGAGGGCTACGGCTGGTTTTTGGCTAAAAACCTTTAACGTAATGAACTTGATATCGTTGAAGGAGCCGCATAGCTTTTTATAAATATATAGTGGCGAAAACCTTTGCTAAAGAGGTCACTCCCGGTGAAGGGATCTCGGCTCTTTCCCCGTAGAATGAGGTGCAGGATATTCCAAACTGAATACCGCGATGCAAAGCAAAAAGTAATCGACTATAATGAAGTTATTACCCTGACGCAAACCTCTGTCCAAGGGGTCACTCCCGATGAAAGGATCTCGGCCCTTGCCTCATCGAATGAGGTACTGATATTCATAACCGAATACCACTGTGCAAAATAAAAGAGAACGTCCTTGCAATAACATCTTTTTGAAAATTGTTCCAACAACTTCAAATAGGTTTGTTTTCCTTGCATTGATCAGAACCAATGCAATCCCATCAATTAATCACACCAGAAAAGAACGAAAATATAATGTACGTACATGCCATCCGCATTCGCCACTGGGTCCCATCATCACCCGTTAGGTTACTTAACTAACGACAGAGCGGGGACTGGACTAGCACGGGTGTAAAACATATACAACATCTACTAATATATATATAGCAATATATAATAATCGCTCCAGGCGTGATAAATGCAACATTACAGAAAAGCAATAAGCATCACAGAACAATACAGATAAACTGGGAGCCCCGGGTTTCATTGAGCCGCAAGTGAAATCCGACGTTCCCCTGGTCGTGTGGATAGCTTGTGCAATGAAAACCTAGCCCCTACGAGTGCGGCAAGTTACCCGCCAAAACCTGAAGCGAGGCGCCCCCTTCAACAAAGTGAATGGATCACCCAGCACTTCACGGAATCCGGTAACTTGTGTTGGATATATGTATGCCCTAGAGGCCATTATGTGATAGTGGATGTATCTATACATATATATATTGAGTTTGCATTCTTGCTCGACATGATAGTATGCTATCTGGTTTTTCTTTATCTGACATGTTGATTTGATCATGCTTTTATTCATTCATACATGCTGATAAAGCCCTGAGGATATCGGCTTGACTACTCTGATTATGATGGAGATCATACTAGTGGGACATCTGTAGTCTATAAGCATATCCTGGAACGTCCCTAGTCGTAGGTATATCGAGATGGGGCATTGATATACCAGAGTAGACTAGCGTATATGATACTAGACCCATACGATAGGCGATGAATGTTCCCACATTCATCGATGTTTGACATCAAGATCATATACGGGTGCTCAGTGGTGACTGGGTACACTGGACGGACTCACCGAGAACTCCTATATGGAATTATATCTATCGTCGGATAGCAGTTCTCAGGTGACACTGGTACAGGCTAGTCTGTAGACCCGAGATCGTCATGGAGTCTTGTGTGTTCTCCCACTGTACTTTGATTGCCACCCTACCACGGCTCTACTGAGTCGTGCAAACAGGTGGCCGTTGGGTACAGTCCCGAGACACACGAAGACGATGAGCGATAGGAGGGGTTTCGTCTCTCCCGGTATTGGGATTTGATGCTGTGCTGTGCCCGACTGGTTATAACAGCAAGTCCCTGGCCAGGGCTGCCGAGATTTGCCGATAAGTGTTATTAGTAGTTTCTCGATCTGTTATAGACCATTCACCGGCACGACTTATTGAGTTATTAGGGTCGACGTGACCATCCCTAGGCTCGATATGCAGCATATCTGACGAAGAGACCGGACTGTACGGTAGTGTTGCCGGATGGCTCGACGGGAGTTGTAGCAGGTTCGCTTGTTTTCTTCTGATCGCTCAATACCCGGGTGGCCGTTACGTTTAGCTGACCGCTTGCGGCTTGGGGGTACCTGATATGATCATCACCCTCTGCCGGCGTATTGACGAGTCTTAGAGTCCCACAAAGGAGTTACCCAGTCCAGGCGAAACGTTGTGGTGCGCGTATGCGATATGCGCAAGCACCCGATTAGAATGTGCGTATATGATACCGAACATTGATCGGGTGAACTGCTTTTGGTGGGGTCATATGAGATATGACCGGATTGATAAATCAAGTGTTGATTTATCATTTAACCATTAGTTTTCTCACTTAAAACCTTTTCTTGGATGATGGATGTGTGCATGCATGTGTGCTTTTCTTTCTTTCTTTCATGCTAGTTTCATGCACATATGGATGTGCATACATGCATACATACATACACCCATCTATCATGGTTGTTAGCATATGGAAATGGTGGCAATATAAGACTCACACCATGGATTAAATAATGGATTATTATTTAATTTTGGTTTTAAAATAAAATGAAAAGGAATGGATAATCATTCTAGCTTCTACATTCTTCCTTTGACCTAACCATGCTCAACTACCACTAACCTAGGGTTATCCTTCTCTTTATCATTTAAAACCCAAGTTAAATTAACTATCCATCATTTTAATCATGGTTGAAAGTGAGAAGGAATAAAATATAAAAGGTTATATTTCATTTCTTTTTAACTAAGGGTTATTTTCCCACCTCTAGTTGAAAATAGCCACCATCTTCATCCTCCTTCATCTTTTCCTCTCTAGTTTTTTCTAGTGAGTTAAACACAATTAAAGAAAGGTTTTTGAAGTGAGATCCATAGCCACAACATCATTCTACTCAAGTCTAGCCAACTTGATTAGAGTGTTCTCTTTGTTTTTCCAAAGTTACAAGCTTGGACGGGAAACTTCGGGTGGATCGTCGTGGACGAAAGAGGACTACAAGTGGACCTTCTTCCAACACCCTAGAAATCAAGGAGCCAAGCAAAAGGGGAGCTACAAAGGTTGTAGCCTTCAAACCCTAATCTTTATTAGCTTAAAAGTTTCGAAACCCTAATTTTCTAGGATCGATTCCTTTGCATGTTCGTTTAGCACCATAAAAATTTAAACTTTTGGACATGTGATGCTTCAAAACTCTTCATAGGGTGCTAGACTAACCTTACATTGGTATCAGAGCCGACCTAGAACATTAGGCGACCCTTTTAAGAAGTTAAAACTCCGATCGAACCGAAATACGGTTTTTTAGGGTGCTCTCTGGAAATTTTCTAAAAACTGACATTTTTCAGAATTAAAAATATGTAAAAAATACAGCAGGGAAAAATAAGGATTACGATACAAAAATTATTCAATGAACAGTGATTCTTGCCGCGGAAACGCGGCCTAAGCTTGCTTAGGCCGCGGTTCCGCGGCCGTATATATTAATTGATGGATAATATTTTTACAGTAATTCATGAATCGGCTTGTATAATTTTTTGGATATTTTTAATCTGTATTTAGTTTTGAAAAATTCTGGAGATGGTTTTGGACTCGTCAATTCGATCGGGATTTTCATTTCGTAGCTTTTCCGGGTAAATTAGAAAGTATTGAAGTGTTTGAACGAATATCATTTGCTCACTATTCACGGGGTTTAAATACTTTGGAGATACGTACAAGTCTTTTTGCGGTGGTCCCTCTAGAAGACAACAAACCATAACTCGATTATGTGACCGTCTCAAACTGCCCTTTGAACCTTAGGGTTTGGGGCAGTACGGCGTGCCACATGTGAGGCGTTGGCTTGACCCTTCTACGGCTGGACCGCTACTACTGTGTCACACTCCGGATTTTTTTGAACCCTGCTCAAGTGTTGAGTTTTAGTGAATCTTGGGTACTTGATCGTTCGTTGGAAAACTTTAATACCGTCTGTTTGTCTGGAATGTGATACAATATGTGGAATTCATATAGTTTAGGCATGAAATACGAAATATGTGATATTTCGCATTTATGATGTCTAAAGAGAATGTGGATTCCAAATATTGTAGTTTTACACTTTCTTTTCTGTGACCGTAAGTGTAGTATGTTCGATATCGCCGGTTTCGTTGCTATACGTCAACGACAATTGGGGTATGCATACTTACTTACGTTGATGATATGAGATATTATGTGTTGCTGAGATATGATGTGCATGATTGTCGCGATTGAATAGCCGGGGTTTTTTTATGTGAGATGAGAGTTTTATATTTTCATTCATGTAAATTCAAATGTAATGTAATATTCTTTTATTTGTGGCACTTCCGGGTTGAGGTTGTGTTACCAGTGTTGTATATTATTTACTTTTCCGCATTAGGATGGACCCAAGAAGGGGAGCACAGGTGACCGGGTTCTGGGGTTCAGTGGGAGGCCATCTCGAGGAGTCGAGACCGGGTCTCCTAAACTCCAGAATTGGTAGGGTCACTTGCCGCTCTCGTAGGGGTCCAGGGTGTGGGCTTGGCTATTCATCACGACTGTGGAATCCGTATTTTCTATTCTGGCTAAATACTAAATACGGACGTCCTAGGATATCCCACGTTATATCTATGTTTCTGCTGCCTGTGTTCTGTGATATCTGAGACGAATGACATTATATATATGATATATAGTAGACGTTGCTTATGTTTTACACCCGTGCTAGTCCCGTCCCGGTATGCCGTTAGTTAAGTAACCTAACGGTGCATAACGGAACATTGCGGCGAATGCGGATGGCATAAGCGTACGTGTTATTTTCGTTTCTTTTCTGTGATTGGCTTAAGGACTTAAATGATGGGATTACATTAATGTGATTAATGTAAAGAAAATAAACCTAAAAAGATGTTGTAGAATCGGATTTGAAAACTACTCGGCTATTTATGAAAAAGCTACATTTCAAAACTGCGGAGCTTAAGCCACTCCTTTTGAAAACTGTTTGATTCTACAACGATATCAAGTTCAAAGCGTTAAAGATTTTCTTAAAAATCATTCGCAATCCTCCGTCATTTTAGGAAGTAGAGTACTTAGTATTCGTGCTACGTTTGTTGACTTTAGTTAAGGCGTAGTGTACGGTAGCTAAGTGATGTCTTCCTACACTGCATATGATGCAGATTAATTAGGACATTCATGCGACTTTGTTGACCATAGTTAAGGGTCATATGGGTGGGTTTAATTGATCAAGAAATGACGGGTAGAACTTGGCTGGTACTTATGATTTGTTGACCATAGTTAAGGTCATAAGTACTAGGGGTAAAAATTACATCAGGAATTTCAAGTGTTGAAATTTGCAATGAGATTGCATACCTTCCATGTGATGGTTGGATCCCGATCCCACTGTGGGCAATAGTTGCTACTAGAAGAGTTTTACAGTTTACAATTAGCTAACTCATTAGGTGTCTAGAAAGGTGTTAACGGGGCTCCGCCTCTGGGAAAACGAGGTTTACTCTAATTAGGTCCGTGCGAAAGCACGGGGAACCTCCCTCAAAGTACCGACACTGGCCTGGCTGAACGGTTAGCGAAGTTGTAGACTGTAATTAATCCTGGCTAGTTTTTCTTTTTAAGGTTTGAAAGAAAAACTTGATAAAAAGCAGTGGGAAACATCGATTAGACAAGATAATAAACCAATCTAATCTGTGCAAGAGCTTTCGCTAAGTGTATTCTTTTTTATCTCTTAATGGCAGATACCAATGACTGGACTTAAGCTTCTACTAGATAAAAACAAACTGAATGGGACCAACTATAAAGACTGGCTGAGGAATCTGAAAATCGCCTTGACTTATGATAAAGTATCATATGTCCTCACGGCTTCAGCCCCGCCCGTCCCTGGTCCAAAATCCTCAGTTGCGGACATTGAAGTCCGCAAGACATGGGACGCTGACTGTGCCACGGCCACATGCCTCGCGCTTGCATCGATGGATAACACACATCAAAAGCAGCATGAGGACATGGACATTCACCGGACATTGAAGTCCGCAAGACATGGGACGCTGACTGTGCCACGGCCACATGCCTCGCGCTTGCATCGATGGATAACACACATCAAAAGCAGCATGAGGACATGGACATTCACGGTATATTGCTCCATACAAAGGAGTTGTATGGGGAGCAATCCCGCGTATTACGATACGAAGCATCAAAGAAATTGTTTCAGATGCGAATGGCCCCTGGCACACCAGTAGGAGACCATGTTCTGAAGATGATAGCTCTTATAGAAGAGCTTGAGGACCTTGGATGGACGATGGACAATGAACAATATATAGATATTATTCTGCAGTCCCTCCCCTCCACCTTTGCTCAGTTCATAGTGAACTTCAACATGCATGGCATGGAGAAGGACTTCCCTGAACTCCTTAATATGTTAAGGAGTGCAGAGAGCACTATGAAGTTAGCAAAAACTCCCGTTATGACTATTGGACAGTCTTCCTCTTCTCGCCCGAAAGCCAAGGCCAAGGGAAAGAAAAAGAAGAAACCCACTAATCCTAAGGGCGGAGTTAAAAAGGTGAAGGGAAAGGGAAAGTCCAAGGCTGGAGACTCGGGGAAAGGCGAATGTTTTCATTGCCACAAGACAGGACATTGGAAGCGCAATTGCACGGAGTACTTAAGTCTCAAGAAGAAGCATGGTGATGCTTCTGCTTCAGGTGCGTTTGTGACTGAAAACTGTTTTTCTATAAACTCTGCTTCCTGGGTATTGGATACCGGTTCAGGTTCTCACATTTGCAATTCTATGCAGGGGCTGAGAAATTGCAAGGTTTTGAAGACAGGTGACCATACTCTCCGCGTTGGAAATGGTTCCAATGTACATACAGTCGCAGTGGGAGAGTATCACTTGGGGTTGCCATTTGGATGTATTTTGATTTTGAATCCATGTTATTTTGTACCAAGTATACTATGTAATATAATATCTGTTTCTTTGTTGGACAATGAAGGATATAATTTTGTGTTGCAGAACAATGTTATGAACATTCACTTGAATCAAATGTTGGTTGGGTATGGTACGCTTAATAACGGAATATATGTCCTAAATCAACACACAGTTTTCAGTATACAACACACTAATAAAAGAAAACTTTCAGAATTAAATGAAGCTTTTCTTTGGCATTGTAGACTTGGTCATATTAACGAAACAAGACTAAATAAGTTACATAAAGATGGATATTTAAACTCTTTTGAATATAAATCTTATGCGACTTGCCAGTCTTGTATCAAGGGTAAAATGACCAAAACTCCGTTTACCGGACACGGAGAAAGAGCTACTCAGCTCCTTGGCCTCACACATAGTGATGTATGTGAGCCAATGTCTACACAGGCTAGAGGCGGTTTTTCATACATCATTACATTCACTGACGACTTCTCAAGATTCGGTCATGTATTTTTATTAAAGCACATGTCCGACGCTTTCGAGAAATTCATTGAATATAAACAAGAAGTAGAAAAACAAACCGGCTTGAGTATTAAGATGCTTCGATCAGATCGAGGTGGAGAGTATCTCAGTACAGAATTTGCAAACTTCCTAAAAGAGAATGGGATTCTCTCTCAGCTCACTCCTCCTTACACACAACAGCACAACGGTGTGTCGGAACGACGGAATAGGACCCTATTAGATATGGTCCGGTCCATGATGAGTGACGCTGAGTTACCAGTCTCGTTTTGGGGGCATGCATTGGAGACTGCAGCTTTTCTGCTAAACAGGGTTCCAACCAAAGCCGTGTCTACCACGCCATATGAGATATGGAATGGGAAGAGACCATATCTTAAAAGAATTAAGATTTGGGGTCGCCCGGCCTATGTTAAAAAGCAGAATCCGGACAAACTCGAGACACGGTCAGTCATGTGTAACTTTGTGGGATATCCAAAGAATTCTTATGGATATCTGTTCTACCACAAAGAGGAACAAAAAGTGTTTGTTTCTCAGTATGCCACATTCTTGGAAAAAGAGTTTTTCACAGATAAAGATGATGGCAAGGTAGTAGATCTAGAAGAGGTTCTGGAGACACAAACTACAAATGACGATTTGGTTGAACCGGCTGTTGCAACAGAAACTGAAGAACCTCGGCCACTCCGTAGGTCTGGTAGGACTTCTCGCCCACCGGAGAGGTACTACGGTTTCCTCATTGATGGTGACGGAGAAGATTGCATCATGGATGATGATGATCCTACCAGTTTTCAGCAAGCTATCACGAGTGGTGACTCTGTGAAGTGGCTGGATGCCATGAGATCCGAAATGGAGTCTATGTACACCAACAAAGTATGGACTTTGGACGTTGTACCCCCTGGGGTAAAACCTGTAGGGTGCAAATGGATCTTTAAAAGAAAGATTGGTGTGGATGGGCAGGTAGAGACCTATAAGGCAAGACTTGTGGCGAAAGGTTTTCGTCAAAGACCAGGTTTGGATTATGACGAAACTTTTTCGCCCGTAGCCATGCTTAAATCCATTCGGATCCTACTTGCTATTGCTGCTCACTACGACTATGAAATCTGGCAGATGGACGTTAAAACAACATTTCTAAATGGAGATTTAGAAGAATGCGTTTATATGGATCAGCCAGAGGGCTTCATTGACAGTGGGAGCAGCGAGAAAGCATGTAGATTGCTTAAATCCATAAATGGGTTAAAGCAGGCATCTCGGAGTTGGAACATCTGTTTCGATGATGTTATCAAAGAGTTTGATTTCATCAAAAATCCAGATGAACCTTGTGTTTATAAGAAGGCTGTAGGAAGAGCTGTCACATTCCTCGTATTGTACGTGGATGACATTCTTCTGATAGGAAATGATATTCCTATGCTACAGTCGGTCAAATCATTCTTATCACTGAGGTTCTCCATGAAGGACCTGGGTGATGCCATATACATCCTGGGCATAAGATCTATAGGGATAGATCCAAAAAGTTATTGGGATTGTCCCAAACCAGGTACATCAACACCATCCTAAAAAGGTTTAGTATGGAAGACTCCAAGCGGGGTGCCTTACCCGCTTGCCATGGAGTCACTCTCTCCAAGGATTCTTGTCCAAAGACCGATGAAGAGAGAGCTCGCATGAGCATTTTACCTTATGCTTCGGCAGTAGGATCTATAATGTATGCGATGTTATGTACACGCCCAGATGTAGCTTATGCACTTAGTGTTGTAAGCAGGTATCAATCCAACCCAGGGGAGAACCACTGGACAGCTGTGAAGAACATTCTTAAGTACTTACGAAGGACTAAAGAATTGTTCTTGGTGTATGGTAATACAGATCTCCAAATGGAGGCATTTACCGATTCGAGCTTCCAGAGCGATAAGGATGACAGCAAATCTATCTCAGGGTTTGTATTTACCCTCAATGGAGGGGCGGTAAGTTGGAAGAGTTCCAAACAGGATACCGTTGTAGACTCTACGATGGAGGCTGAGTACATTGCTGCAAATGATGCCGCCAAGGAAGCCGTCTGGATGAAGAAGTTCGTCTCGGAGCTAGGAGTATTTCCGACCATTATTGATCCAATACCCTTGTATTGTGATAATAATGGGGCTATGGCGTTAGCCAAGGAGCCCAGATCCCATCAGCGGTCCAGACACATCCTGAGGCGCTTTCATTTGATCCGGGAGATTGTAGATCGCCGCGAGATCGAGATTAAAAGAGTAGACACAAAGAATAATGCCGCGGATCCACTCACCAAGGCCCTCCCACAGCCACAGCATGAGCGACTTTTTGAGATGTTGGGTATGAGATACGCCAATAACTGGCCTTAGTGCAAGTGGGAGATTGTTGGATATATGTATGCCCTAGAGGCCATTATGTGATAGTGGATGTATCTATACATATATATATTCAGTTTGCATTCTTGCTCGACATGATAGTATGCTATCTGGTTTTTCTTTATCTGACATGTTGATTTGATCATGCTTTTATTCATTCATACATGCTGATAAAGCCCTGAGGATATCGGCTTGACTACTCTGATTATGATGGAGATCATACTAGTGGGACATCTGTAGTCTATAAGCTGTAGGGTTCCTAGGCACACTATAGAGGTCTCACAAGGCATCGAACATGCCAATTTAAAATTTTATGGGTGCCGAGAAACCCTAATACGGATCGTCGGCTAGATTTCTAGGCGAAACTATAAACTAGTTAACACTTTAACTAAAAGTTAGATGCTACAACCTTTGTAGATCCGGATATCCACTTCCTTAGCTCCACGTAGTCATCCTCTCGCTGTCCTTTTCGAATCCTAGACTCATTCGTCGGGTTCATCGGGAAAACGAGCGGAATAGGTCGTCGGCTTCGTGTCAAAGACGATCTACGTCGAGGTTGCGCAAGTTCAAGCTCCAACTTCACCAAGTTATGAAACTTGTGAAGAAAACACCCAAAACAACTTGGTAAGAGGTAGAGGGTGAAGAAATAGGAGGTGGGTTCACTTTAGAATTGGATTTCACTCACTTTTTCTCAAGTTGCCATTGATGGCATCTAGTTTTCTCTCTTGAAGAAGAAGGAGAAGATGAAGCTAGTTTATGATAATTGTTATGATAAATTAAAAAAGAAATCAATACTTATCATAATCTAACCTTAGTTGAGTGTAGAGAATGGACCATGGTTACTTGGATGAGTTAGGGTTAAGCATGAAGACAAGAATGGTCACTAAGGTCAAAGCTTCATGAAGCTTCAACATAAAACAAATAAAGCCACCATTCTTATCTTAATCCATTTCAAATAAATAAATAAATAGATAAATGAATTTGCAAACCCTAATCAACACTTAACCATGGTTTAATTCTTTACACTTAACCATGAAAGCAAGTATCATCAAACATGATACAAACATGTGTACAAAAGTATATCACATATACAACCTGCACATCAAGTGAGAAAATCCATTTAAAGTGAACCTATACTAGCTAATGCAAAGTAATATATCAAATATATAATTACACATTAAATCATTAAATCAACATTTGATTCAATGATCCGGTCATGTCGCACATAACCGACTAGTATTCAATGTATCGATTTATCGAATCAATGATTCGATAACTAGGTCATATCGAATATAACCAATCGAAACATATATCGCGAGAATGAAATGCGGTATCACATATATGCATTATTTTCGGTCCTGCACATATCTCATATGCGCTCCTATTTCGTTTCGCTTGAACCAGGAAACCTCTGTGTAGGACTCTAAAGACTCGTCAATACGCCGGTAGCAGATGATGATCATATCAAGCACCCACAAGCCGCAAGCGGTCTGCTAAACGTAACGGCCATCCGGGTATCGAGCGATCAGAAGATCGACGAGCTAGCCCGCTCACACTCCTGTGAATCCAACCAGTAACACTTACCGTACAGTCCGGTCTATTCGTCTGATATGTCGCATATCAAGTCTAGGGGTGGTATACGTCAGACCCCAATAACCGATAAGTCGTGCCGATGTGAGGCTCATAACGGGTCGAGAAACTATTGGTAACACTTACCAGCAAATCTCTGATCAGCCCTGGCCAGGGACTTCCCTGTTACGGCCAATCGAGCACAGCGCAACATCAACCCCCAATACCGGGAGAGACGAAACCCCTCCTATCGCTCATTGCCTCCATATGACTCGGGACTGTACCCAAAGACCACCGTTTTGCACGCCCTCATGGACGTGGTAAGGTGGAGATCAAAGCACAGTGGGAATCACACAAGACTCTATGACGATCTCGGGTCTACAGACTAACCTGTACAAGTGTCACCTGAGAACTGCCATCTGACGTGAGGTATAATACCATCTGCGAGTTCTCGGCGAGTCCGTCCAGTGTACCCAGTCTCCACTGAGCACCCGTACACCATCTCTGATGTCAAACACCAATGGATATGGGATCATCCATCGCCCATCTCATGGGTCGAGATGCGTATACGCTAGTCTACACTGGTATATCGATGCCCCGTCTCGATACACCCACGACTAGGGACCAGGAAGGATGTACTTATGGACTACCATGTCCCCACTAGTATGATCTGCATCACAGTCCAGGTAGTCAAGTACATATCCTAAGGGCTTTACCAACATGTAACTATAAGACAGTATAAAGAGACTAGTGTACATGTTAAGATAAAGAGTAACCAGATAGCATATTATCATATCGAGCAAGAAGTCATCTCTATATATGTCCAAGCATCCAATATAATATACATCATCTGTACAATACTGGCCTCTAGGGCATACATACAACTAACAATCTCCCACTTGCACTAGGGCCAGCTGCTGTAGTATCGCATACCGAGCATCCCGAAGAGTCTCTCAAACTTTATCTGGGGAATGGCCTTCGTGAGTGGATCCACGGTGTTGTTCTTCGTGTCAACCCTCCTGACCTCGATCTCCCGGCGATCAACTATCTCCCGGATCAGGTGATACCGCCTCAGAATATGCCTGGATCGCTGATGGGACCTGGGTTCCTTGGCCAAAGCCACCGCTCCATTGTTATCGCAATACAAAGGTATTGGATGCTCAATGGATGGAACCACACCAAGTTCAGTAATGAACTTCTTGATCCAAACAGCTTCTTTAGCAGCATCGTTGGCAGCGATGTATTCAGCCTCCATCGTCGAGTCTGCCACGGTTTCCTGCTTGGAACTCTTCCAGCTAACCGCCCCTCCGTAAAGGGTAAAGACAAAGCCCGACTGCGACTTAGAGTCGTCCTTATCACTCTGGAAGCTCGAATCGGTAAAGGACTCCACTTGGAGCTCTCCGTTACCATACACCAAGAACATATCTCTAGTCCTTCGCAAGTACTTGAGAATGCTCTTCACAGCTGTCCAGTGACTCTCTCCAGGATCAGCTTGATACCTGCTCACTACACTTAGTGAGTATGCTACATCGGGTCTGGTACATAGCATCGCATACATGATAGAGCCTACTTCCGAAGCATAGGGTATCCCTTGCATGCGAGCTCTCTCCAAATCAGTCTTGGGAGACATCTCTTTGGAGAGAGTGACTCCAGAGATCGTGGGCAAGTTCCCACGCTTGGACTCTTCCATACTAAACCTCTTTAGTATGGTGTCAATGTACCTGGATTGGGACAATCCCAAAATCCGTTTGGATCTATCTCTATAGATTCTAATTCCCAATATGCAGGAGGCATCACCAAGATCTTTCATCGAGAATCTTTGTGATAAGAAGAGCTTGACCGATTGCAGCATAGGAATATCATTTCCTATCAAGAGTATGTCGTCCACGTACAATACGAGGAAGACAACCTTACTCTCTGCCACCTTCTTGTAGATACAAGGTTCATCTGGATTTTTGACGAAATCAAACTCTTTGATAACGACGTCAAAGCAGATGTTCCAACTCCGCGATGCTTGCTTTAATCCATAAATGGATTTAAGCAGCTTGCACACCTTCCCGCTGCTCCCACTGTCTACGAAGCCCTCTGGCTGAGTCATGTACACGCACTCTTCTAAATCACCATTTAGAAAGGCGGTCTTAACATACATTTGCCAGATTTCATAGTCATGAAAGGCAGCAATGGCAAGCATGATTCGGATGGATTTAAGCATAGCCACTGGAGAAAAGGTTTCTTCATAGTCCATACCTGGTCTTTGACGAAAACCCTTTGCTACAAGTCTAGCTTTGAAAGTCTCCACTTTCCCATCTACACCAAATTTCTTCTTGAAGATCCACTTGCTCCCAATGGGTTTTACCCCTTCAGGAGCAACTTCCAAAGTCCATACTTTGTTGGTGTACATGGATTCCATCTCGGACCGCATAGCATCCAGCCATTTCACTGAGTCCCTACTCGTGATGGCCTGCTCGAAGCTAGTTGGGTCATCATCCTCCATGATGCAATCCTCGCTCCCACCGTCCATGAGAAAACCGTAGTATCTCTCAGGTTGGCGAGGAACCCTACTAGATCGGCGGAGTGGCTGGGGTTCATCGGGAACTACGGAATCCTCTGGTTCCACCAGATCTTCTGTTGTAGCTTCTGCAGCTGGAACCTCTTCCAGTTCTACCTCATGACCACTAATCTCTTTTTCAAGAAATTCCTTTTCTAAAAAGGTGGCATGCCGAGAAACAAATACTCTTTGTTCCTCAGGGTGGTAGAAGATATACCCTTGAGAATTCTTAGGATATCCTACAAATTTGCATAGAACAGACCGTGCCTCGAGTTTGTCCGGATTTTGTCGTTTGACATAGGCTGGACAACCCCATATCTTAACATAGTTAAGACATGGTCTCTTCCCTTTCCATATCTCATATGGAGTGGTAGGCACAGATTTGGTGGGGACCATATTCAATAGATGTATGGCTGTCTCAAGCGCATACCCCCAGAAGGAAATAGGTAACTCAGCTGTGCTCATCATAGAGCGCACCATATCTAATAGGGTGCGGTTCCTCCGTTCTGATACACCGTTGTGCTGTGGTGTATATGGAGGAGTCAGCTGAGAGAGAATCCCATTCTCTTTTAGGAAGTCCAGGAATTCATTGCTCAAGTATTCACCTCCTCGATCAGATCGAAGGATTTTAATACTTTTTCCGGTTTGGTTTTCGACTTCTTGTTTATATTCTCTAAATTTCTCAAAAGCTTCAGACTTGTGTCTTATCAAGTACACATGTCCGTATCTTGAGAGATCGTCAGTGAATATAATGAAGTACGAAGAACCATCCCTGGCATGTGTAGACATTGGACCGCATACATCACTATGTACTAGTCCTAAGAGTTCAGTAACTCTTTCTCCGTGTCCCGTAAACGGAGTTTTGATCATCTTGCCTTTGAGACATGACTGGCAAGTGTCATAAGATGAAAATTCGAATGGTTTCAAATACCCATCCTTATGCAACTTAGCCAGTCGTGTCGCATTGATGTGACCCAGTCTACAATGCCACAAGAAGGATTCGTTCAGTTCAGAACTCTTCCTCTTGTGTGTGTTTGTTATGCTCAGAACTGTTGATTGGTTTAGAACATAAATGCCATTGCACAACGTGCCTGATCCAACCTACTTTTGGTTACGGAAAATGTTCATAACATTGTCCTGTAATACAAAATTATATCCCTCTTTACTCAACAAAGAAACCGATATAATGTTGCATATCAGGTTCGGCATGTAATAGCATTCGTTCAGAACCAATGTATTACCTGTTGGTAATACAAGGTGATATTCCCCGACAGTCTTAGCTGCAACAATTGCACCATTTCCAACTCTAATGTCTTTATCACCTTCTCCAAGTTCTCTACCTTTCCTAAGCCCATGTAACTGATTAGATATATGGGATCCTGAGCCGGTATCTAATACCCAGGACGTAGGGCAAATGGAGAAACAGTTCTCTGTAACGAACACACCCGAAGAAAATGCATCATCATGTACTTTCTTCATTCGGGTGGCATGGGAATCCTGGTATTCCCCTATATCCTGTTCAGTCCTATAACTCTTATAGGAAAGAACGGAACCAACGTTCCCCAGCACAGTATAACATGCGGGTTCGGTCAATACATCCATATTATTATCTTTATTAAGGCATGAAATGATCGCTACCTGGAGAGAGAGAGAAGAAAACACTTTAGCGTATGCTCGTGCAAGATCAGATTGGTTATTATCTTATCTAATCAGGATGGCTCCCACTGCTTTTTATCAAATCTTCCTTCAAACCCTAAAAGGAAAGACTAGCCTGGATTAATTACACACTACAAGTTCGCCAATTTTTCAGCCAGGCCAGTGTCGGTACTTTGAGGGAGGTCCCCCGTGCTTTCGCACGAACCTAATTAATGTAAACCTCGTTTTCCCAGAGGCGTAACCTCGTTAACACCTTTCTAGACACCTACTTGATCGGCTAATTGCAATGTGTAAAACTCTCCCAGGAGTAACTCTTACTCGCAGTGGGTATCGGGATCCAACTATCTCATAGAAGGTATGCAATCTCATTGCAAATTTCAACACTTGAAATTCCCGATAATGCTTTTGCCCCTAGCGTGCTATGACCTTGACGAAAGCCAACAAACCACAGCCCGCTAGTCAAGTTCAACCCGTACATTTCTTGACTGAATTAAACCCACCCGCACGACCCTTGACGAAAGCCAACAAAGCCGTACGACTACCCTAATCCAGTCGCATCATATGCAGCAGATAAACAGCACATAGCTACCGCACACTACACCTTGACGAAAGCCAACAAATGTAGCACGAATACTATATGTAATTTATCTGAAATGACGGAGGGCTACGACAGGTTTTCTGAAAACCTATTGCGTAATGAACTTGATATCGTTGTAGAATCAAATGAAGTTTTAAAATGGAATGATTTTGAGGCTTTTCTAGTTTTGCTAAAGGGGTCACTCCCGGTGAAGGGATCGTCGGCCCTTTCCTCGTCGAATGAGGTGCGGGATATATCATATATATCACTGTGCAAAGAATAAACTCTTAAAAGCAATCAAAGCCAAACCGAGTGTGTAGCATCTGCCAGTTATTGCTAAAGGAGTCACTCCCGGTGAAGGGATCTCGGTCCTTTCCTCATCGAATAAGGTGCAGGGTATATCATATATACCGCTATGCAAAGCAAGAACTGTAGCTACCTATTTTGTTTAAAATCTGATTCCACAACATCTTAGGTTTCTTTTCTTTCATTAATCACATTAATGAAGTCCCATCATTTAAATACCTAAACATCACAGATAGATATGACGTACACTTATGCCATCCGCATAAGCCTCGATGTCCCCTCGTGCACCGTTAGGTTAGGTAACTAACGACAGAGCAGGGCAGGGCTAGCGCGGGTGTAAAACATAAGTAACGTCTATATAATATATCATATATACTATATACTATATCCATCACAGAACATCTCATGATCACATCACAGATATCGCAGCAGAAGAAACATATGAAACATTGGATATACTAGGACATCCGTGTTTTCAATACGAGCCAGTATAAAACACGGATTCCACGGTCGTGATGAATAGCCAATCCCACACCCCTAGACCCCTACGAGAGCGGCAAGCAACCCTGCCAATTCTAGGGTTAGGAGATCCGGACTCGACTCCTCGAGTTGGTCTCCCACTGGACCCCAGAACCCGGTTACTTGTGCTCCCCTCCTTGGGTCTATCCTAATGCGGAAAAGTAAATAATATACAAAAGGTGACAACTTCCGCTACCTGGAAGTGCCCCAAATAAAAGAATATTACATACAAGTTTTTACATGAATGAAAATGAAAAACACTCATCTCACATAAAACCCCCGGCTATTCGAACACGACGATCCAATATAACATATCCAGCAACACATAACATCACATGTCATCAACGTAAGTAAGTATGCATACCCCAATTGTCGTTGACGTATAGCAACAAAACCGGCGATATGAACATACTACACTTACGGTCACAGAAAAGAAAGTGTAAAACTACAACAATTGGAATCCGCAACTTCTTTAGACATCGCATGCCTAACAGATATAAATCCCGCATTTTAGTCTCATTATCGAAAACTCTTTTCAATATCATATGGGACTAAATTGCTAGATTTATAACATTCATTCAGTTATCTCATAACTACTTGTGAATTCCAATTATTGTATCATATTCCAGATAAACAGAAAATGTTAAACTTTCCGATCGAGCTGTCGAATACCCAAGTTTTCCCGAAACAACTCAACACATGAAATAAGTCTAACAACATTCAGTTCGTGCCTCAGTACCAACGGTCCAGCCGTAGAAGGGTCAAGCCAACGCCTCACATGTGGCACGCCGTACTGCCCCAAACCCGAAGGTTCAAAGGGCAGTTCAAGACGGTCACATAATCGAGTTAAGGTTTGTTGTCTTCTAGAGGGTCCATCGCGTTACTTGCACTACTTAGAACGTCGTTAAACTACGGAAAAATCCAACACTTGGAAATTTCCCGACAGGGAAAAATTTGGGTATTTATATCCGGTCGAACTTTTTAACATATTCTAAAAATTATCCGGAAATACACAAAGACGAAATTTGATACCCCGATCGAAACACCGAATCCCCAAAGCAACCCCAGAAAATTCAACTCTCGAATAAATTTTAAAAATTCCCAGAAAATCCAACACCAGAAGGTATCAGTTACTGTGCAAAAATTATATAATAATTTAATAAACCTGCCACGGATCCGCCGCCTAAGGAGGCTTAGGCCGCGGATCCGCCGCGATTTAGACTGTTCATAAATAAATTTTTGCACCGTAATTCATATATTTCCCTGCTGAATTTTTTAGCAATTTTTAATCTGGAAAAATCCCAGAATTTAGAAAAAGTCCAGAGAGCATCTTAAAGTTAGGTTTTCGGGTTCGATCGGGTTTCAAATTGCGTCTAGACTTCGCCTAAGGCTCTAGCTAGGCTCTGATACCACTGTAGGGTTCCTAGACACACTATAGAGGTCTCACAAGGTATCGAACATGCCAATTTAAAATTTTATGGGTGCCGAGAAACCCTAATACGGATCGTCGGCTAGATTTCTAGGCGAAACTATAAACTAGTTAACACTTTAACTAAAAGTTAGATGCTACAACCTTTGTAGATCCGGATATCCACTTCCTTAGCTCCACGTAGTCATCCTCTCGCTGTCCTTTTCGAATCCTAGACTCATTCGTCGGGTTCATCGGGAAAACGAGCGGAATAGGTCGTCGGCTTCGTGTCAAAGACGATCTACGTCGAGGTTGCGCAAGTTCAAGCTCCAACTTCACCAAGTTATGAAACTTGTGAAGAAAACACCCAAAACAACTTGGCAAGAGGTAGAGGGTGAAGAAATAGGAGGTGGGTTCACTTTAGAATTGGATTTCACTCACTTTTTCTCAAGTTGCCATTGATGGCATCTAGTTTTCTCTCTTGAAGAAGAAGGAGAAGATGAAGCTAGTTTATGATAAGTGTTATGATAAATTAAAAAAGAAATCAATACTTATCATAATCTAACCTTAGTTGAGTGTAGAGAATGGACCATGGTTACTTGGATGAGTTAGGGTTAAGCATGAAGACAAGAATGGTCACTAAGGTCAAAGCTTCATGAAGCTTCAACATAAAACAAATAAAGCCACCATTCTTATCTTAATCCATTTCAAATAAATAAATAAATAGATAAATGAATTTGCAAACCCTAATCAACACTTAACCATGGTTTAATTCTTTACACTTAACCATGAAAGCAAGTATCATCAAACATGATACAAACATGTGTACAAAAGTATATCATATATACAACCTGCACATCAAGTGAGAAAATCCATTTAAAGTGAACCTATACTAGCTAATGCAAAGTAATATATCAAATATATAATTACACATTAAATCATTAAATCAACATTTGATTCAATGATCCGGTCATGTCGCACATAACCGACTAGTATTCAATGTATCGATTTATCGAATCAATGATTCGATAACTAGGTCATATCGAATATAACCAATCGAAACATATATCGCGAGAATGAAATACGGTATCACATACACGCATTATTCTCGGTCCTGCACATATCTCATATGCGCTCCTATTTCGTTTCGCTTGAACCAGGAAACCTCTGTGTAGGACTCTAAAGACTCGTCAATACGCCGGTAGCAGATGATGATCATATCAAGCACCCACAAGCCGCAAGCGGTCTGCTAAACGTAACGGCCATTCGGGTATCGAGCGATCAGAAGATCGACGAGCTAGCCCGCTCACACTCCTGTGAATCCAACCAGTAACACTTACCGTACAGTCCGGTCTATTCGTCTGATATGTCGCATATCAAGTCTAGGGGTGGTATACGTCAGACCCCAATAACCGATAAGTCGTGCCGATGTGAGGCTCATAACGGGTCGAGAAACTATTGGTAACACTTACCAGCAAATCTCTGATCAGCCCTGGCCAGGGTCTTCCCTGTTACGGCCAATCGAGCACAGCGCAACATCAACCCCCAATACCGGGAGAGACGAAACCCCTCCAATCGCTCATTGCCTCCATGTGACTCGGGACTGTACCCAAAGACCACCGTTTTGCACGCCCTCATGGACGTGGTAAGGTGGAGATCAAAGCACAGTGGGAATCACACAAGTCTCTATGACGATCTCGGGTCTACAGACTAACCTGTACAAGTGTCACCTGAGAACTGCCATCTGACGTGAGGTATAATACCATCTGGGAGTTCTCGGCGAGTCCGTCCAGTGTATCCAGTCTCCACTGAGCACCCGTACACCATCTCTGATGTCAAACACCAATGGATATGGGATCATCCATCGCCCATCTCATGGGTCGAGAAGCATATACGCTAGTCTACACTGGTATATCGATGCCCCGTCTCGATACACCCACGACTAGGGACCAGGAAAGATGTACTTATGGACTACCATGTCCCCACTAGTATGATCTGCATCACAGTCCAGGTAGTCAAGTACATATCCTAAGGGCTTTACCAACATGTAACTATAAGACAGTATAAAGAGACTAGTGTACATGTTAAGATAAAGAGTAACCAGATAGCATACTATCATATCGAGCAAGAAAGTCATCTCTATATATGTCCAAGCATCCAATATAATATACATCATCTATACAATACTGGCCTCTAGGGCATACATACAACTAACATAAGCATATCCTGGAACGTCCCTAGTCGTAGGTATATCGAGACGGGGCATTGATATACCAGAGTAGACTAGCGTATATGATACTAGACCCATACGATGGGCGATGAATGTTCCCACATTCATCGATGTTTGACATCAAGATCATATACGGGTGCTCAGTGGTGACTGGGTACACTGGACGGACTCACCGAGAACTCCTATATGGAATTATATCTATCGTCGGATAGCAGTTCTCAGGTGACACTGGTACAGGTTAGTCTGTAGACCCGAGATCGTCATGGAGTCTTGTGTGTTCTCCCACTGTACTTTGATTGCCACCCTACCACGGCTCTACTGAGTCGTGCAAACAGGTGGCCGTTGGGTACAGTCCCGAGACACAAGAAGACGATGAGCGATAGGAGGGGTTTCGTCTCTCCCGGTATTGGGAGTTGATGCTGTGCTGTGCCCGACTGGTTATAACAGCAAGTCCCTGGCCAGGGCTGCTGAGATTTGCCGATAAGTGTTATCAGTAGTTTCTCGATCTGTTATAGACCATTCACCGGCACGACTTATTGAGTTATTAGGGTCGACGTGACCATCCCTTGGCTCGATATGCAGCATATCTGACGAAGAGACCGGACTGTACAGTAGTGTTGCCGGATGGCTCGACGGGAGTTGTAGCAGGTTCGCTTGTTTTCTTCTGATCGCTCAATACCCGGGTGGCCGTTACGTTTAGCTGACCGCTTGCGGCTTGGGGGTACCTGATATGATCATCACCCTCTGCCGGTGTATTGACGAGTCTTAGAGTCCCATAAAGGAGTTACCCAGTCCAGGCGAAACGTTGTGGTGCGCGTATGCGATATGCGCAAGCACCCGATTAGAATGTGCGTATATGATACCGAACATTGATCGGGTGAACTGCTTTTGGTGGGGTCATATGAGATATGACCGGATTGATAAATCAAGTGTTGATTTATCATTTAACCATTAGTTTTCTTACTTAAAACCTTTTCTTGGATGATGGATGTGTGCATGCATGTGTGCTTTTCTTTCTTTCTTTCATGCTAGTTTCATGCACATAGGGATGTGCATACATGCATACATACATACACCCATCTATCATGGTTGTTAGCATATGGAAATGGTGGCAATATAAGACTCACACCATGGATTAAATAATGGATTATTATTTAATTTTGGTTTTAAAATAAAATGAAAAGGAAAGGATAATCATTCTAGCTTCTACATTCTTCTTTTGACCTAACCATGCTCAACTACCACTAACCTAGGGTTATCCTTCTCTTTATCATTTAAAACCCAAGTTAAATTAACTATCCATCATTTTAATCATGGTTGAAAGTGAGAAGGAATAAAATATAAAAGGTTATATTTCATTTCTTTTTAACTAAGGGTTATTTTTCCACCTCTAGTTGAAAATAGCCACCATCTTCTTCCTCCTTCTACTTTTCCTCTCTAGTTTTTTCTAGTGAGTTAAACACAATTAAAGAAAGGTTTTTGAAGTGAGATCCATAGCCACAACATCATTCTACTCAAGTCTAGCCAACTTGATTAGAGTGTTCTCTTTGTTTTTCCAAAGTTACAAGCTTGGACGGGAAACTTCGGGTGGATCGTCGTGGACGAAAGAGGACTACAAGTGGACCTTCTTCCAACACCCTAGAGATCAAGGAGCCAAGCAAAAGGGGAGCTACAAAGGTTGTAGCCTTCAAACCCTAATCTTTATTAGCTTAAAAGTTTCGAAACCCTAATTTTCTAGGATCGATTCCTTTGCATGTTCGTTTAGCACCATAAAAATTTAAACTTTTGGACATGTGATGCTTCAAAACTCTTCATAGGGTGCTAGACTAACCTTACAACTTGAGCACCCCTCCTTGGTTCAACCTGTACCCTCTACGAGTGCGGCGAATATTCCGCCAATTCTAGAATGAAGACCTCTCCGTCCCCAAGCCATAAGATGCGGGCCCGTTGCCATCTAGAACCCGGCTATCCGTGCACTCCACCTCGGGGTAATCCTAGTAAATAAAAGAAAATATGTACAACGGTGACATCGACCTCAACCCGGTCGTGCCCCAAAAGAATAATTTACAAACTTGCAGTGATGGCAGTCCACATGTCGGACGCTCGCCCCGCAATATCAAATGTAAAAATGAAACTAAACCGTACTAACATTGCACCCAAGATATCCACTATGACAAATCCGCAACATCACAGCACAACATAGAATATCAACGTGAATGTCATGTTCGCAAACCCGTCTAAAAGGACATATAGCAATTAGACGAGTTGTACCGCTCGAATGACATTCACGGTCGCAGATAGTAATGTAAGTACTGTGAACTAACGTATTTAAAATTTCGATCGACAAAACTTCCCATAATGGCCCCAAGTGCAAAATCCAGCACTCAAACAAATCTGGGCCTAAACTAAATATTCCAGAAACCATAATTCCAAATGAAAAACACCCACAAGAAAAATGGTGCACTGATTCCACTGTTCCGCCACGCAACCGCAGCAAACACAATGGTTTGGCCGCGGTTCCGCGGTGCTATTGCAGGATCGTGCCCTCGAATTTCTTGTGGAGTCTTAGAAAAGCCTGTATGATTTTCTGACATACTGAAAATAATTTTTCGACGACTTTTAAAATTCGGCAGAAACTTGGAAAATGGAATTGCGGTTTCAGAAATTTTGATCGATCGATATTTTAAACATGTTAGAACAAGCTAGTAAAGGTTAATGGTGTGGCTTTGATACCATGTTGGGTTACGGAAGCGCCCCGGCCGTCAAACCGAGGCCAAATACAGAACAAAAACTTTTCAAAACTTGGCGCTACCATAACCAAATACCCAGATCGTTCCATTAACCATTAACTAGCAACTATTAAGAAGTTAGAATGGTTATACCGATCGATCTGTGTCCTTCGGTCTTTAGCCACCATCCTTAGCTCCTCGCGGCATCTCCGATCTCGCTCGATTTTCGGTCTCCTTGTCGAAAAGGGCACCACATCAAGAAGTCGTTTTACGGGCTCCCGCTTCAAACAGAAGCAACTCGGACATGAAGTTCGCTAGCCGATATGTCCAAGGTGAAGTAGAGAATGAGTGTGATAACTTTGTCTCTAAACATCCATTGATTCTCAACACATGAGAATGTATGGATGGAGGTTGAAGATGAAACCATTAATGGAGATTGTGAGCTCAAGAAGAAAGAGGAAGAAGAAGAGCTTTCTTTTAGTTATTGTGTTGGAATGATAATGTGAGAGAGCTAGAATAATCTCAAGACCAACCCCTTAGCCTCATGGCTGCCTTCTCTCTCTCCTCATATCATTTTAACACACTAATCAATCAAAAATGTGACATTTGCACAAATAAAAAGACCATGAGTCATCACCCATGCACATGCATAATTAATGTTCATCATGAAGACTTAAGCTCATAATTACCACTAATAAACATTAATCCAAATGTTTATAACAATAAATAGAATGACATCTTCTAAAGTAAACTCGTGGCGGATTACAAGAATACCCCTCATCTGTATATACATACATGCATCCGCATTCCGACTGAATGCGAATGCAATGAGACAAAAGTAATCCAACAAATCTAATACTAGGATCCGGCTTAAACCAAAGCCCACTAGTATGATCCGTCTGATCATGATCCGTGCACGAGTGCACATATATGATCGAACCCTGCCATAAAACCATATGGCCTCTACAACGTTTCGCCCGAACTTGAGAAAATTTCTGTGGGGGACTCTAATGACTCATCAATACGCTGGCAGTGGGTTTAACCATAAGCACGTCAGTGGTACTAGCTGTACGTAACGACTGCCCATATATTGAGCGAAAGGGAAGCTGATGAGCGAACTCATCCTAAAACCCTACTGAGCCTAACAGTGAAAATATCCGTACAGTCCGGTCTGTTCGTCTAAGAGTATCGCATATCGAGTCTAGTGGGGTGGATAAAGTCAGACCCCTAATAACGCGATAATTCATGTCGGTATGAAGCCTATCACCTCTTGAGAAACTACTGATCCGAATTATTAATTCTCGACTTGCTTGGCCAAGGTTTTCTGGAGATGGCCACCCATACACTGTGCGACATCAACCCCAAATACCGGGAGAGACGAATCCCCGACGATCCGCTCACTGCCTCCATATGTCTCGGGACTGTACCCAACTAAAACCTATTTGCACGACTCCTTTGTGTTGCGCCACGGCAGCGCCCCGGCCGTCTTACTCGAGGCCAAATTGCGGAATCAAAAATTTTCCTTGCTCGGAAACCGGCGCTACCGCGGACAAAGAAAACCCGGATCGTTTACCATTAACCTACGCTAGCTAACTAGAGATGGGGTGAGAAGTATACCGAGTGATCCGAGTCCTCCGGTCTTCTCGTCATCGTCCCGATCTCCCGCGGAAAGTGTAGTCTCCATATCGTCGCCTCCTCGCCGGAAAGGGCACCACATCGCCTTCGTCTTTTACGGGCTCCCGCCTCAATACCGAGGCAACTCGGGCATGAAGCCGGCAACTCGACATGCCCAAGATTTGCTGTAGAATGTGTAGTAGACCATGCTAGTCTCATTTGGGGTTTGTTGTTGCCTTGATGGAGGAATGGGGTTAGGAAAAATGGTGCTTTCATTTTTCCAAAACAAGAAGAAGAAGGAGATGATGAATTCCTCACATAACCAAGATGAACTCTCTCATTCTTTTCTTTCTCTCAAGTGTTCTTTCTTTCATCAAGTGAGAATGATTATTATGGTGGAGGAATGAGAATCCTAACCATAAGAAGGGAGGTGAGTGTAGGATCAATCAAGAGGTGACCATATCAAGAGACAAGAAAACATGAACCATGCTTCACACTATTCAACCCATAACCATTCATATCACTCAATTCAAAAGCATGGAGCAAAGATATGAAAGCTATCATAATCAAACAATATGCAAAGAAACCCCTCACAAAGTGTTATTTGCAAAACTGCAAATAACCCCCTCCATCGGAAAAGTCCGGCCGGGAAAGAACAAAGGAAAACCGGCCGGAACGGAATGCAAACCGGCAACTCCAGAAAACAGGTCCCGTAATAAATTACAGGAAAACCCCGACACTGTGCATACACACCCGCATCTGTATTCCGACCGGATACAAATGCAATGAGACAAAATCTACACTGTACTAGACTGGGACCGGCTTAAGCCAAAGCCGGCTAGTAAAATCCGTTCGATCCTGATCCGTGCAATACCGCACGTATCTGATCGAACCCTGCCATATACCTATACGGCTACTAGTACAAAGCTGTCCGATCCTGATCCGTACAATACCGCACGTATCTGATCGGACCCTGCCATATCTCCATACGGCCTCTACAGCGTTTCGCCCGAAAGCTGAGTAACTGAAAGTGTGGTGGACTCTAAAGACTCGTCAATACTATGGCTGTGGATTTAACCACTGGCACGTCAGAGGTATAAGCCAATACGTGACGGGCCACCAGCTATTGACCAAAAGGGACGTCGATGAGGAAGCTCACCCCGACACCCTACTGAGCCTGTCAGTGACAATATCCGTACAGTCCGGTCCGTTCGTCTATGAGTATCGCATGGCGGGCCTAGGGGGTTGGTGAAAGTCAGACCCCCAAAAGCGGTACAAGTCGTGTCGGAGTGTAGCCCAGAACGCCCTGAGATACTACTGGAATACCTACCAGTAAATCTCCTGCCTCGGCCGAGGGCTTTGCGTAATGGCTCTCCTAGACACAGCGCGACCTCACCCCCAATACCGGGAGAGACGAACCCCTGCAGATCCGCTCACTGCCTCCATGTGGCTCGGGACTGTACCCAACTAAAACCTGTTTGCACGACTCCTTTGAGCCGTGGTAGGGTAGTAATCAAAGCACAGTGGGAACTCACACGAGACAAATGACGATCTCAGGTCGATGAACTAACCTGTACACATGTCACCTGGGAACTGCTATCTGACATCTGGTACAAGACCAACTAGCAGGTTCCCGGCGAGTCCTGTCCGGTGTACTCATAACCCAATGAGCACCTGTATACATCTTAGGTGAACCAACTGACACCAGTGGCTTGTGA
Source organism: Agapanthus africanus (assembly GCA_030015575.1). NCBI lineage: Eukaryota > Viridiplantae > Streptophyta > Magnoliopsida > Asparagales > Amaryllidaceae > Agapanthus > Agapanthus africanus. The sequence continues at coordinate 390,424,740 of CM057350.1, forward strand.
GACCGGCCACCGCCCCTCGTCGGGGTCTCGACTGTATACACTAGTCTACTAATGGAGTATCGATGCCCTGTCTCGAAACTCCTACGACTAGGGACCTTTTAAGGATGTGCTTATAGACTACCAGCTCCCACGTATATGATCGCCATCATATTGCTGGCCGTCAAGCGAGAATCCTATGGGCTCTATCAACGTGTAATAGCGACATGTCAGGTCACCTAAAGCAGTACACGATGATAAAGATAAACCAGATAGCATACTATCATCTCGAGTAAGACTGTCCTACCGGGATAGGTCCTCCCTCAATCATTGCAATCACGTGCCTGTGATCCAATAATTGACTCTGAGGGCACTAACTCCAACAATCTCCCACTTGCACTCAAGGCTAATTATTGCGATGTCGCATACTCACATCCCGTGTGATACCGAACACCCAACTCCTCTACTAGTCAGTCTCACAAAACCCGTTTGCGAAACTATTGCGTTCGAGGAATAGCCTCAGTGAGTGGATCCGCTATGAAGTTTCTTTCTATGTCTCTCTATATCTCAAGTTCGCGGAGAAAGCCATCTCCCGAAATGAGCAATACCTGTCTTAGAATGTCTGGATGTCTGATGGGACCTAGATCATAAATGAACACCAAATCCAAACTTCTTAGACTGTATCATCAACTGAACTTAATCAGTCTCCTGCGCCAAGCCTCCCTCAGTATTGCCTTGGACCACCTGTCCAAAATACTGCCCCTCCTCAGAAGGAAAACTATAACTCTGACAACCTCCTTGTCGTCCATGTCACCTTGGAAGCCTGGAGTGATAACCGTCTCCTAAAGGAGGCAGCCGTTATCATATCCCTAGAACATTCACTTATGTTCTAAAACTGCTTCCGACTGTTCCTCCAGGATTGGATCAATATCAACTTATTGCATCTAGTGCAAGAACAACATCTGGTGTGGTACTTGACATCTCATGATTGACTCAATTGCCTAAGCAAGTGATCTGTCAATCATGCGTATCCCTCTCCTATTTAGTCTGTAAGACACCTTTAGAGAGGGTGACTCCATTACCTGCAGGTATACTACCGTGCCAGGAGTCGACCATTCTAAATACTCATAGAATGCTGTCAAGGTACCCAGATTGGGAAACCACCCAAATCTAGATCTAAAACCATAGATCTAGTAACCAGTATGTCTGATATAATATCCAAGTCCCTTATGGAGAAACCACTGTGTGACGACCTAAGTATAACCGATCGTAGTATAGGAATATCACTTCCTACTACCTTCTCAACAGATCCATCCCCTATTCTGATGACGTCAAACCCATGACTGTCACATCAGAAACAGATGATCTAACTCCGCTATATCTGCTCTAGTCTATAAATAGACATAAGCCTGATGTCCACCAATGCTTCCGCTGCTCCCACTGACTACGACAACCCTCTGCCAGAGTCATATAGACATGCACTTCTAAAGCTAATTTAGAACGACGCTATACTCATCCTCCTGCCGGGTCTCGCAGCCTGGAACAACAACAATGGCAAGTGTGGGTAAACAAGAACTTCCCTGTCACCGTCCTTGAGGCTACCGGAGTACCTCTCGGGTGCCTGAAGTTACCCACCTTATCTGCGGAGTGGCCAATGGAATGTCAAATCAGATTGAATCTTTAGGTTCCTTATCAAATCTTCAGTAATCGTTTGCGGTTCTGGAATCACTTCCAGTTCTACCATACTCCCACTACTGTTTTTGAAAAAATCCATTTTTAATAAAACTGTGGCGAGTCTAGAACAATATTTCTATTGATCTGCCAGATGGTAGAAAGTCAACCCTCGTCATAGCCTGGGTCAACCCACAAACAGCCCTTACAGAAACGTGCCTTGAGTTATCCGGAGTCTGGTTTTAAGCATAAGCCGGACAACTCCCCGTACCTTAACATCGTTAAGATATGAACTGTTCTATATCCAATATAGAACCAGAGGCACTGATTTAATTGAACCAGATTCAAATCATGCAGCTGTCTCCAGTGCATGTCAACTAAATGGAAGGAGGCCGATCAGCGTTACTCAACTTAGGAATACTTCCAATTATGAGTAACCTGAAAGAGAACCAATTTCTCTTTATCATTACTATCAACTGAATACCATACACAAGTATCTACATCTTCGATCTCTTTGAAGAATCCCAATACTTGCTATACCTGGTTCTCTACTCTATTCAAATACCTATAACTCCTCAAAACTTAGACCCTGTGTCTCCACGAAACAGCTGTCTAAAATCTAGAGAAGTCATAAGTAAACCGAATATAGTACGAGCACCAAAACCCTCTGTCCTAATGGACACTGGACAACATACAATACTCTGTATAAGTCCGCTGAGTCTAACAACTCTTTCACTGTGTGTCGTAGGTTGAAAATTGTACTTATGGTTAAGAAGAATTACACCGCTGTTTAATGCTCCTTACCTAACCATCCACTGATATAGGTAAATGTCATCGACATAATATCAAAAGGTATATCTCACTCTATGAAAATAGACGTACAGATATATCAATTTGAAATTGGTGCATAACAGCGGATATTCAAAACCAAATATTTACCGACCGGCAAACAACCCAGGTGACTTCCTCAAATATCACCGATTACAACGAATCCCGATATAATGAGGATGACCACCCAATTCCCAACAACTTACTCCCACTCATTATCTGTAAAACCATACAGATGTGAGAATCATACCTGGTAAATACATACCCTGGAGTAAGTGTCTAATCGGGAAATCAGTTTTCTTTTAACATTACACAGTGAAACTGAAACATTGAAATGTTTCGTTGGGGTATCCTGGTATTCCTAGTAATGCCTCTTCCATTATCCAGATTCACAACTATAACCGCATAATTCTTTGCCACCTCTCCAAATCCCTTTATATGTCTTTAGTCATTACCTTCTGCACACCCCTTTAGGCCAATTGGTTTTCTTCCTTCCCTACCGTTCGGCACCAGCCTATGGTTTGGAAGAAGACTATCCAATAAGCATAAAGGGTGTACTGTCCTAATCCTAGGAGCACTCGCAATGCGAGAGAAGGTGAAGATAAAAGACACCTGAATGTACTTTATTCTTATTTCTCCTGAACCAGAATCCATCCCCGAACTGGAACAAGTTCCTTTCGAGTTCGTATATAACCATACGATGAAATATCCAATAAACTGTGGATCTTCGTAGTGATACGGAGTGTCCTGGAGAAATACAAAGGTGATTTAGGATTGGCGAAGAAATACTTGGTTTGGTCGTGAATATCAGTCGCAATTTACTTTGCCCTCCTACTAATCCCTTTATTTTGTCTGAACTTAATACCTTCTGTACACCATCGTTATGCTAATTGGTTTTCTTCATTCCCCACCGTTCGGCACCAGCCTAGGGTTTGGAAGAAGACTATCCAATTTGCGTAATAGGTGTACTATCTCCTAAACCAAGGAGTACTCGTAATGAGAGAAGGTGAAAAGAAAAGACAACTGAATAATCTTATTCGTTTTCTCCAGAACCAGAAACCATCCTCGAAGTCCTTCGAGTTCGTATATAACCATACGATGGTTTTGTCCAATGGAAGTGGACGTTCGTAGTAATACGGGGTGTCCTGGAGAAAAGGGTAAAAGTAGGAGTGGCAATGAGGTCTGCAACTCTGACAATCCAAAAGCCAGTGTTAAGAAGGTTCGGTCAACTTGGTCACTGAGTCATAGTCAAGGGTCGGGTCAATGGTCGCTGCCAGAGAGAGAGAGAAGAAACACTCAGCGTGCACTCTAACCTAGATCAGAATGGTTACCAATTTATCTAATCAGGAAACCTCCCACTGTACCTCAAATTCTCCTCCAAACCTGAAAGAAGAATTAGTCGGGATCACCCGAGGAGTAAACTAACTCATCAGTGGGAATCGGGATTCAACTATCACCGCATGATAACGTGACGGAATCCACTCACGTCACCACACTCCAGAAGGTATGCGCATGCCTGGCAAGTTTCAGTTCTTTTGAAACTCCCGATGTGATTTTTACCCCTAGGACTCAAGTGACCTTGACGGAGTCAACAAATCAAAGAGTCCTAGTCAAGTTCAACCCGTCATTATCTGGATTGCATTAAACCCACCCGTACGTGCCCTTGACGGAGTCAACAAGGCCGCACGACTGTCCTAACCAATCCCACTTATGCAACAAACAAGCACCACTTAGCTACCGTACACTACGCCTTGACGGAGTCAACAAACGCAGCACGAATACTAAATAATACCCATAAGAAATGACGGAGGGCTACGAATGGTTTTTGGCGAAAAACCTTTAACGTAATGAACTTGATATCGTTGAAGGAACTGCATAGCCTTTTATAAAATATAGTGACGAAAACCTTTACTAAAGAGGTCACTCCCGGTGAAGGGATCTCGGCTCTTTCCCCGTAGAATGAGGTGCAGGATATTCCAACTGAATACCACGATGCAAAGCAAAAGTAATCGGCTATAGTGAAGTTAATGCCCTGACGCAAACTTCTGTCCAAGGGGTCACTCCCGGTGAAGGGATCTCGGCCCTTGCCTCGTCGACTGAGGAGCAGGATATTCCAAATGAATACCACGATGCAAAACAAAAGCGAACGTCCTTGCAATAACAGCTTTTTTTGAAAAATTGTTCCAACAACATCAGAATAGGTTTGTTTAAACTTGCATTGATCCGAATCAATGCAGTCCCATCAATTGATCACACCACAAAGAACGAAAATATACTGACGTACGTATATGCCATCCGCATTCGCCACTGGGTCCCGTCATCACCCGTTAGGTTAGCTGACTAACGGCAGAGCGGGGACTGGACTAGCGCGGATGTAAAGCATATACAACATCTACTAATATATATACCAATATATAGTATTTCGCTCAAGGCGTGAATAAAAGGCAACATCACAGAAATGTACAGCATCACAGAACAATACAGATATCTGGAAGCCCCGGGTTTCACAGAGCCGCTGCTGAAACCCGACGTTCCCCTGGTCGTGTGGATAGCCTGTGCAATGAAATCCTAGACCCCTACGGGCGCGGCAAGTCACCCGCCAAAACCTGAAGCGAGGCAGCCCCTTTCAGCACCGTGAATGGACCACCCAGCACTTCACGGAATCCGGTAACTTGGGCACCCCTCCTGGGTCAACCTGTACCCCCTACGAGTGCGGCGAATAGCCCGCCAATCCTGGACTGAAGCCCCCTCCGTCTCAATGCCCTGAGATGCGGGCCCGTTGCCCTCCAGAACCCGGCTATCCGTGCACCCCACCGCGGGGCAAACCTAGTACAGAATGTAAAATATACATACACCGGGTACATCGACCGCAACCAGGTCGTGCCCCAAAAGAATAATACAAACAGGCAGTGACGGCAGTCCACATGTCGGACGCTCGCCCCGCAATATCAAATGTACATAATACAACAAAACTGCACTAGCATTGCATCCAGGCTATCCCCCACGACCGATCCGCAACAACACAGCATAAACATAGAACATCAACGTGAAAGTCACGTTCGCAAATCCGTCTAACCGGGCTATAGCAGTCAGACCGGATTTACCGATCGAGTGACATTCACGGTCGCAGATATAATGTAAATACTGTGAAATAATGTGTTTAAAATTTTCCGATCAATCAAACAATTAACAAGTGGGCCCCAAAGAAAACTGTAGCACTCACAGAAACAATTGGCCCAACTTTAATATTCCAAAGCCCATATTTTAAGCCCAGAAGGCCTCTGTAAAAAAATGGTGAAGTGATGTGAATAGTGCGCGGCGGAAGGGCCGCACAAAGGGGGTTTTCGCGGCGGTTCCGCGCTCCAACTGTGGAGTCACTTCATCGAATTTTTACAGAGCTCTTATATTTTCCAGTACATCAATATTTTACAACCTGAAAAATTTTTCGAGACCAAAATATTTCAACAGAAACTGATGTGAACAAAAAATACGGTTTTTGGAAATTTTGGTCGATCGGAAATGCAAACACATCAAACGAAGCTAGGTAAGGTTAATGGCGTGGCTCTGATACCATGTTGCGCCACGGCAGCGCCCCGGCCGTCTTACTCGAGGCCAAATTGCGGAATCAAAAATTTTCCTTGCTCGGAAACCGGCGCTACCGCGGACAAAGAAAACCCGGATCGTTTACCATTAACCTACGCTAGCTAACTAGAGATGGGGTGAGAAGTATACCGAGTGATCCGAGTCCTCCGGTCTTCTCGTCATCGTCCCGATCTCCCGCGGAAAGTGTAGTCTCCATATCGTCGCCTCCTCGCCGGAAAGGGCACCACATCGCCTTCGTCTTTTACGGGCTCCCGCCTCAATACCGAGGCAACTCGGGCATGAAGCCGGCAACTCGACATGCCCAAGATTTGCTGTAGAATGTGTAGTAGACCATGCTAGTCTCATTTGGGGTTTGTTGTTGCCTTGATGGAGGAATGGGGTTAGGAAAAATGGTGCTTTCATTTTTCCAAAACAAGAAGAAGAAGGAGATGATGAATTCCTCACATAACCAAGATGAACTCTCTCATTCTTTTCTTTCTCTCAAGTGTTCTTTCTTTCATCAAGTGAGAATGATTATTATGGTGGAGGAATGAGAATCCTAACCATAAGAAGGGAGGTGAGTGTAGGATCAATCAAGAGGTGACCATATCAAGAGACAAGAAAACATGAACCATGCTTCACACTATTCAACCCATAACCATTCATATCACTCAATTCAAAAGCATGGAGCAAAGATATGAAAGCTATCATAATCAAACAATATGCAAAGAAACCCCTCACAAAGTGTTATTTGCAAAACTGCAAATAACCCCCTCCATCGGAAAAGTCCGGCCGGGAAAGAACAAAGGAAAACCGGCCGGAACGGAATGCAAACCGGCAACTCCAGAAAACAGGTCCCGTAATAAATTACAGGAAAACCCCGACACTGTGCATACACACCCGCATCTGTATTCCGACCGGATACAAATGCAATGAGACAAAATCTACACTGTACTAGACTGGGACCGGCTTAAGCCAAAGCCGGCTAGTAAAATCCGTTCGATCCTGATCCGTGCAATACCGCACGTATCTGATCGAACCCTGCCATATACCTATACGGCTACTAGTACAAAGCTGTCCGATCCTGATCCGTACAATACCGCACGTATCTGATCGGACCCTGCCATATCTCCATACGGCCTCTACAGCGTTTCGCCCGAAAGCTGAGTAACTGAAAGTGTGGTGGACTCTAAAGACTCGTCAATACTATGGCTGTGGATTTAACCACTGGCACGTCAGAGGTATAAGCCAATACGTGACGGGCCACCAGCTATTGACCAAAAGGGACGTCGATGAGGAAGCTCACCCCGACACCCTACTGAGCCTGTCAGTGACAATATCCGTACAGTCCGGTCCGTTCGTCTATGAGTATCGCATGGCGGGCCTAGGGGGTTGGTGAAAGTCAGACCCCCAAAAGCGGTACAAGTCGTGTCGGAGTGTAGCCCAGAACGCCCTGAGATACTACTGGAATACCTACCAGTAAATCTCCTGCCTCGGCCGAGGGCTTTGCGTAATGGCTCTCCTAGACACAGCGCGACCTCACCCCCAATACCGGGAGAGACGAACCCCTGCAGATCCGCTCACTGCCTCCATGTGGCTCGGGACTGTACCCAACTAAAACCTGTTTGCACGACTCCTTTGAGCCGTGGTAGGGTAGTAATCAAAGCACAGTGGGAACTCACACGAGACAAATGACGATCTCAGGTCGATGAACTAACCTGTACACATGTCACCTGGGAACTGCTATCTGACATCTGGTACAAGACCAACTAGCAGGTTCCCGGCGAGTCCTGTCCGGTGTACTCATAACCCAATGAGCACCTGTATACATCTTAGGTGAACCAACTGACACCAGTGGCTTGTGAGACCGGCCACCGCCCCTCGTCGGGGTCTCGACTGTATACACTAGTCTACTAATGGAGTATCGATGCCCTGTCTCGAAACTCCTACGACTAGGGACCTTTTAAGGATGTGCTTATAGACTACCAGCTCCCACGTATATGATCGCCATCATATTGCTGGCCGTCAAGCGAGAATCCTATGGGCTCTATCAACGTGTAATAGCGACATGTCAGGTCACCTAAAGCAGTACACGATGATAAAGATAAACCAGATAGCATACTATCATCTCGAGTAAGACTGTCCTACCGGGATAGGTCCTCCCTCAATCATTGCAATCACGTGCCTGTGATCCAATAATTGACTCTGAGGGCACTAACTCCAACACTTTGAGCCGTGGTAGTGTAGTAATCAAAGCATAGTGGGAACTCTTACGAGACAAATGACGATCTCAGGTCGACAGACTAACCTGTACACATGTCACCTGGGAACTGCTATCTGACAATAGGTATAATACCAACTAGCAGGTTCCCGGCGAGTCCGTCCAGTGTACTCATAACCCAATGAGCACCTGTATACTATCTTAGGTGAACAAACTAACACCAATGGCTTGTGAGACCTGGCCACCACCCCTCGTCGGGGTCTCGATCAGTATACACGAGTCTACTCTGGAGTATCGATGCCCAGTCTCAAAATTCCCACGACTAGGGACATTTAAGGATGCGCTTGTAGACCACCAGCTCCCACGTATATGATCGCCATCATAATGCTGGTAGTCAAGCATGAATCCTATGAGCTCTATCAACATGTAATAGTGATGATAAAGACAAACCAGATAGCATACTATCATCTTGAGTAAGACTGTCCTATCGGTATAGGTCTTCCCTCAATCATTGCAATCACATGTCTGCGATCCAATAATTGACTTGATGACATTATAGCCAACAGAGGCGAATATTATTTTAGAGACATTTCGGTCCATTATCGCCATGTTTGAGGCGAAATTTTAATTTAAGGACGTTTCGGTCCTTTATTGACATTTTGGAGGCGAATATTAGTTTATGGACATTTCGGTCCATTATCCATATTGCGCGCACGTGTATTTGTTACGTAGCGAAGTGAATAATGGTGATATGGAATGTGCCCAATTTGAGGCACGATCCGATTTGAGGCGTGCACATCAGTTTGGAAGTGCATCAACGGAAGAAGTTATTGGTCGTCAGGACTCGCCACCTCTCTGAAGACGTTGAGGAATTACAATGACATATATGAGAGGTGTGGAGAGATATACCCTTGAACCAAATCCCATATTTGAGGGAAAAGATCATGATGGATCATCTAAGAATCATTAGTCTTATTTGAGACTACGATTATCTTAGGAGATATGGGATGAATGTCATTTTTGATATCATCAATGAAAGATCATTAGTCATGTTTGAGACTAAGATCGGTTTGGATATCGGTTTGGATATCATGAATATAAGCTTAGCCAATTTGGGCTAAGATTGGGTTTCTGTAACACCCAGTAGTACTAAGCACTCAGTTGCGTATAGCGCTCACGTGTATATCACATGAGGCGCTCCAATAGTGCTAAGCACTAACTTTTGTGGCGCTCACGTGTATTTCACGTGAGGCGCTCCAATAGTGCTAAGCACTAATTTTTCCCGGCGCTCACGTGTGTTTTACGTGAGGCGCTATGTTTTTGGAGATTTAATCTCTGTTGATATTTTTAGGGAACTTAAATATCTGTTAATGGTATTTTGACCATTAATGATCACCGAGATCATTATTTTGAGGATCTGGAATCATGTTCTTTAAGAACTAAGTTGTTGATTTGAAGGAACTATGTTCCTGGAGTATTATGAACTCCATGTTTTCCATGTTCATGTTTTCAGAGAGGTTAAATCTCTTTTAATGGTGTTTTTACCATTAAGGATCACCAAGATCACTATTTTGAGGATCTAGGATCAGGTTCTTTTAAGAACCAAGTTCTTGATTTGAAGGAACTAAGTTTCCGGAGTATTATGAACTCCATCTTCTTCATGTTCTTGTATCCATGTTCTCCCCTTAATTTTTGATTCTCAAGAACAAGATCTTCCTGATGAGAATTAAATTCTCAACTTGTTGGAGACTTGTCTTGTAGATCTCAGATCCAAAGAAAGAACTAAGTTCTTTGATAAGGGTTATACCCTTTTAATAGGTAAATGAGATGTTTTTTGATCTCTTCTTTTTTCTTTACCTAGGGTTTTTAGGAGAGAAATCTTCTTCTTTGAGAGAATTAAATTCTCTATTGTTTTGAGAGCCTTATGTATTTTTACAGAAGCTTATAGAGGGTCTCCACTTTTCGTTTCTTCTCTTCCCCCTTTTTGATTAATTTCTTTGCTCCTATTTATAGGAGAAGGGAAAAATCAATTTGTTGAAAAAATCTCTCATTGAGAGATCATGATTTATTTCATGATAAATCAAAATGATTTTGTAGATCAATCGGTGAATTTTATTTACCGTTGGATTTTTAATCCAAAGGCTCTCTGTTTAACAGAGAAGATTTCTTGTTTGTTTAACAAGATTAGGAAATATTTTCCTAAGATAGAATTTTATTCTATCATATAAATATCTTATTAGTTTAACGAGATTAGAATTTTATTCTATCATATGGATATCTTGTTAGTTTAACAAGTTTAGGAATATATTTCTCTAACATAGAATTTAATTCTGTTATATGAATATCTTGTTAGTTTAATAAGATTAGGAAAATATTTTCCTAAGATTGAATTTTATTCTATCACATGAACACCGTTGGATTTTTGATCCAAGGGTTCTCTGTTTAACAGAGAAGATCTTTCTAGTTTGAGAAAAATTAGGAAAATATTTCCCACATAGAATTTAATTCTATCAGATGGTTTAATTGGTGATATTTTATTATTATTGGACTATAAATCTAAGATTCTCTGTTAGAAAAAGATCTTTCCATATTAGAAAGATCAGGGAAAATATTTCTAAAATAGAATTTAATTCTACCACATAGAATTTAATTCTGTCAGTGGGATCATTTTAAATTGGGGCGCTCACATGCTTTTCATGTGAGCGCTGCCAAAGAATGCGGCAAGAGAACTCACGTTTTTAACATGTGACCCCTAGTGTGGGTTTTAGCCTGTTTATTTTCAGTGCTCATATGCTTTGCATATAAGCGCTCATGTGTTTAACACGTGAGGCCCATTTGGCCATTGATTATTTATATTCAGCGCTCATATGGTTTGCATATGAGCGCTCACGTGTTTAACACATGAGGCCAGTTTGTCCTTTAGGTTTATTTTATTCAGCGCTCATATACTTTGTATATGAGTGCTCACGTGTTTAACACGTGAGGCTAATTTGACCCTTAGTTATTTGTTTTCAGCACTTATATGTTTTTTTGCATATAAGCGCTCACGTGTTTAACACGTGATGCCAAACTATGAGGATTCTTTTCCTCTTTCTTTTCTCTACCTTTTTTTATAAGGGAACAAATAGCTCTTTGTCAAAATTTTTGGTGGAAACAAAGGGTAAGCTCGGGTCTGTCCAACTCCCCAGGCTATCTCATGGTGGTCTCGGGGGCATGAAAGTCTACCCTAGCACCACCATAGGGTTTTAGTAGCATCAAGCATGCCAAATTTTAAATTTTTCGGGTGCTAGATTGGACAAAACAAGATCGTAACTAGAAGATTAGGGTTAAACCTATGATGATATGTAAACTAAAGAGAGGGAAAGATGGCTATACCCTCGTAGATCGAGTCCTTCTCTTCTAAAGCTCCGGGTTGTAGTCCACACGACTCCACTAGGCTCCTCTTCGAGTTGAACGAGCCTCCTTCGTGATCTTCGCGCCGAATACGATCTACCCGAAATCCCTCTAGCTCAAGCTACCTTTACACTAAACCCTTTTAGTGTAGGAAACATACTACACTTGATCGCTAGTCAAGTGTAGGATGATGAAGTAGGGGTTTTGAAATCTCATAAGGGATCTCACAAGCTCAATGATTCATATCACATGTGAGGTTTTTGAGCTTGGAGATGATGTGAGAAAATTTAGAGAGGAAGAGAGAGCAAGAGCTCATGAAAATGGCTATGGAATAATGATCAAGTGATGAATGAATGATGAATGGCTACTCACTTATTCAAGCATGGAATAAATTGCAATTCTAAATTGCAACCATGCTTGAATAGTGAGTCAAGGCCAATAAAATATGATAAAGACCATGCCTTAGACCATACCCAAAATATCTCTTCATTTTACACCTCATTTTTTTAATTTTCTTAAAATAGAAAATCAAGTCATGCTTCATATAATATATATATATATATATTAACATATATATATTAATAAAGCAATTAGTGAGCTAATGATATTAGTTAACATATAATTATATCAAATATAAATATACATCAAATTATTAAATCAACACTTGATTTAATAATCCGGTTATATCACATATGACCGACTAATATCATTTATCTGTTTATCACATTATCAAATCAACACTTGATTCGATAATCTGGTTATATTACATATAACCTAACCGATAATAGATAACTGCCAGATTACAATACAGTGTCACATACACGTATTTAATCAGGCCCACACACACATCACATATGTTCCTTACTCCGTTTCACTTGAACTAGGAAACTTCTGTGTGGGACTCTAAAGACTTGTCAATACGCCAGCAGTAGGTGATGATCACATCAATCACTTATAAGCCGTCAGCGGTACTACCTGGACGTAACGACTACCCGGGTATTGAGCGATATGAAGATCAACAAGCAAGCTCATCCAAACTCTCCATGAAGCCTATCAGTAACACTACCGTACAGTCCGGTCTCTTCGTCTGATATGTCGCATATCATGTCTAGGGGTGGTAAACGTCAGACCCTAGTAACGTGATAAGTCATGCCATGTCTGGTCTATAATGGTTCGAGAAACTACTGATAACTCTTATCAGTAAATCTCAGCTGCAGCCCTGGCCAGGGAATTCCAGTTATATCCAATCGAGCATAGTGCAACATCAACCCCCAATACCGGGAAAGACGAAACCCTTCCTATCTCTCATTTCCTCCATGTGACTTGGGACTGTACCTAAAATCCAACTGTTTGCACGACTCCTTTTGAGCGTGGTAGGGAGGAAATCAAAGCACAGTGGGAGCCACACAAGATTCTATAACGATCTAAGGTCTACAGACTAACCTGTACCGGTGTCACCAGAGGACTGCTATCTGACAATAGTTATACTACCAACTAGGAGTCCTCGGTGAGTCCGTTCGGTGTACCCATTCTCCAATGAGCACCTGTGTACAATCTTTGATGTCACACCTGTAGGGTTATTTGGCACTAGAACAAGGTTCTATAAGGCATCAACCATGCCAAAATCAAAATTTTCAAGTGTCGAACAACCTAAGCAAGATCTTAGACTAGAGATTAGGCAAAACAATGAGCAAGTAAAGACCGTTACTTCTAAGAGATAGGGATTACAACCTTTGTAGTCCATTCGTTCGCTTCATAAGCTCCGAGTAGTAGTCCCTTCAACACGATCTATGAACTTCCGGACTCTAGAGAGGCTCCACAAGCCGAATGATCCATGCTTACTTGAAGTCTTCCTTTTCGAAGATGATCTACCTTGAAGAATCTTTAACCCAATCTTACACTTCACTAAACAACTTATTAGAGAAGTGAACACCCTAATCTAAGTGGCTAGAATATATGAGGATGATGAAGTAGGAATTTAGCTCTCTTTTATTTTCAATTTCTCACCATATATCATCACAAACACAAAAGCTAGTAAGCTTTTCAAAGAGGAAGAAGAAGATGAAACCTTTTGTGATGAATAATGAATTATTGTTATAGTTACAATTGCAACCAAGGGATAAGTACGAAGGCTTAACCCTTGTAGAGAATTAACTAGGGTAAAGGGTTTAGGTTGGGTTAAGAATTATCTACACAAAATATCAAATGTCAAAGTCAAAGCTTCAAGAAGCTTCTTGAAAACTTCATCCAAGCTTAACACTAATCCAAACCCTAACCATGTTTAAACTCCACAAAACATGTTGCATTTGTAACCCTAACTTGTTACAATATTATATATCACATATATAATATATTTTGTAACAAAAGAAAATAATATAATTAACATATATCACATATATATCAATGTATTATCCCAGTGAGAAAAAGAATCTTTAAGTGAGCTAATATTAGTTAATGTAATATAATATATCAAATATATAATTATACATTAAATTATCGAATCAACACTTGATCCGATAATCCGGCCATTTCTCAAATAACCGACTAATATAATCTGTATCAGTTCATCGAATCAACACTTGATCCGATGACTCGGCTATATCACATATACCCGGCCGATATCTCATATCGTGAGAATCTAATACGGTATCATATACACGTATTGTTCTTGGTCTAGCACATATCACATACGTGCTCCTACTTTGTTTTGCCTGAGCCAGGAAACCTCTGTGTAGGACTTCAAAGAATCATCAATACGCCGGCAATAGGTGATGATCATATCAAACACCCACAAGCTGCAAGCGGTCAGCTACGTAACAGCCACCCAGGTATTGAACGATCAGAAGATCAACAAGCAAGCCTGTACATTCTTCTGTGAATCCAATCAGTAACACTACCGTACAGTCCGGTCTCTTCGTCCGATATGTCGCATATCTAGTTTAGGGGTGGTAAACGTCAAACCCCAGTAAACGATAAGTCGTGTCGATGTAAGGCTCATAACGGGTCGAGAAACTACTGATAACTCTTACCAGTAAATCTCCATATCAGCCCTGGCCAGGGACTTCCAGTTATAGCCGATTGAACACAGCACAACATCAACTCCCTATACCGGGAGATACGAATCCCCTCATATCGCTCATTGCCTCCATGCGATTCGGGACTGTACCCAAAAGCCACCGTTTTGCATGCCCTCTTGGACGTGGTAGGGTGGAAATCAAAGCACAGAAGGAATCACATAAGACTCTATGATGATCTCGGGTCTACAGACTAACCTGTACCAGTGTCATCTGAGAACTGCTATCTAACGTGTGATATAATACCATCTGGGAGTTCCTTGCGAGTCCGTTCCATGTACCCAGTCTCCACTGAGCACCTGTACACCATCTTTGATGTCAAACACCGATGGATATGGGATCATCCATCGCCCATCATATGGGTCAAGATGCGTATACGCTAGTTTACTCTGGTGTATCGATGCCCTGTCTCGATACACCCTCGACTAGGAACAGTTATAGGATGTACTCGTTGACTACCCTGGCCTCATTAGTATGATCTCATCATAGTCCAAGTAGTCGAGTACATATCCTAAGGGCTTTATCAACATGTGAGAGTAAGACTGTAAACTAATACAAATCAACATGTTAAGATAAAGTGAAACCAAATAGCATACTATCATGTCGAGCAAGAAAGTCTTCTCTATATATATCCAAGCATCCACTATAATATACATCATATGTACAACAATGGCCTCTAGGGCATATATGTAACTAACAATCTCCCACTTGCACTAAGGCCAGCTGTTGTAGTAATTCATACCTAACATCCCGAAGAGTCTCTCATACTGTGTCTGGGGAATGGCCTTCATGAGTGGATCCGCAGTGTTGTCCTTCTATCAATTCTCCTGACCTCGATCTCCCAGTGATCAACTATCTCCCGGATCAGGTGATACCGCCTCAGAATATGTCTGGACTTCTGATGGGACCTGGGTTCCTTGGCCAAAGCCACAGCTCCATTGCTATCACAATACAAAGGTATTGGATGCTCAATGGACGGAACCACACTAAGTTCAGTGATGAACTTCTTCATCCAGACAATCTCTTTGGCAGCATTGTTGGCAGCGATGTATTCAGCCTACATCGTCGAGTCTGCAACGGTTTCCTATTTGGAACTCTTCCAACATACCGCCCCTCCATTTAGGGTAAAGACAAATCCCGAGTGCGACTTAGAGTCGTCCTTATCACTTTGGAAGCTTGAATCGGTAAAGGACTCCACCTAGAGTTCTCCGTTACCATACACCAAGAACATCTCTTTAGTCCTTCTCAAGTACTTGAGAATGTTCTTCACAGCTGTTCAGTGATTCTCTCCAGGATCTGCTTGATACCTACTCACTACGCTTAGTGAGTATGCTACATCGGGTCTGGTACATAGCATCGCGTACGTGATAGAGCCTATTGCCGAAGCATAGGGTATCCCTTGCATGCGAGCTCTTTCCAAATCAGTCTTGGGAGACATCTCTTTTGAGAGAGTGAGTCCAGAGATCGTGGGTTGGTTCCCACGCTTGGATTCTTCCATACTAAACCTCTTTAGTATGGTGTCAATGTACCTGGATTGGGACAATCCCAATATCCGTTTAAATCTATCTTTATAGATCTTAATTCCCAAAATGCAGGAGGCATCACCTAGATCATTCATTGAGAATCTTTGTGATAAGAAGAGCTTAACCGAGTGCAGCATAGGAATATCATTTCCTATCAAGAGTATGTCATCCACGTACAATACGAGGAAGACAACCTTACTCTCTGCAAGCTTCTTGTAAATACAAGGTTCATCTACGTTTTTGATGAAGTCAAACCCTTTGACTACATCATCAAAGCAGATGTTCCAACTCCGCGATGCTTGCTTTAACCCATAGATGGATTTAAGCAGCTTGCACACCTTTCTGCTGCTCCCACTATCTACGAAGCCCTCTGGCTGAGTCATGTATACGCACTCCTCTAAATCACCATTTAGAAAGGCGGTCTTAACATCTATTTGCCAGATTTCGTAGTAATGGTATGCAGAATGACAAGTAAGATCCAGATGGACTTAAGCATAGCCACTGGAGAAAAGGTTTCGTCATAATCCACACCTGGTCGTTGACGAAAACCTTTTGCAACAAGTCTATTTTTGAAAGTCTCAACTTTTCCATCTACACCAAGTTTCTTCTTAAAGATCCACTTGCTCCCAATGGGTTTTACCCCTTCAGGAGCAACTCCCAAAGTCCATACTTTGTTGGTGTACATGGATTCCATCTCAGATCGCATTGCATCCAGCCATTTCACTGAGTCACCACTCGTGATGACCTGCTCGAAACTAGTCGGGTCATCATCTACCATGATGCAATCCTCGCTCCCACCATCAACAAGAAAACCGTAGTATCTCTCAGGTGGATGAGAAACCCTACTAGATCGGCGGAGAGGTGGGGGTTCATCGGGAACTACTGAATCCTCTGGTTCCACCAACTCTTCTGTTGCAGTTTGTGTAGCTGGAACTTCTTCTGGTTCTATCTCATTGCCACTAATTTCTTTCATAAGAAAACCCTTTTCTAAGAAAGTGGCATGACGAGAAACAAACACTTTTTGTTCCTCGGGGTGGTAGAAGATATACCTTTGTGAGTTTTTAGGATATCCTACAAACTTGCACAAGACAGACCTTGCCTCAAGTTTGTCCGGATTGTGCCTTTTGACATAGGCCGGACAACCCCATATCTTAACATACTTAAGAGATGGTCTCTTCCCTTTCCATATCTCATATGGAGTGGTAGGCACTGATTTGGTAGGAACCATATTCAATAGGTGTATGGCTGTCTCAAGCGCATACCCCCAAAAGGAAATAGGAAACTCAGCATTGCTCATCATAGAGCGCACCATATCTAATAGGGTGCGATTCCTCCGCTCCAATACACCGTTGTGCTGTGGTGTATAAGGAGGAGTAAGCTGAGAGAGAATCCCATTATCTTTTAGATAGTCCAGGAACTCATTGCTCAAGTATTCTCCTCCTCGATCAGATCAAAGGATCTTAATACTTTTGCCCGTTTGGTTCTCTATTTCGTTCTTATATTCTCTGAATTTCTCAAAAGTTTCAGAATTGTGTTTCATCAGGAACACATGTCTGTATCTCGAGAGATCGTCAGTGAATGTAATGAAGTAGGAAGAACCATTCCTGGCATGTGTAGACATGGGACAACATACATCATTATGTATCAGCACTAAGAGTTCCGTAACTCTTTCTCCGTGTCCACTAAACGGAGTTTTGGTCATTTTGCCTTTGAGACATGACTGACAAGTATCATAAGATGAAAATTCGAATGGGTTTAAATATCCATCCTTATGTAACTTAGCTAGCCGTGTCGCATTGATATGACCTAGTCTACAATGCCACAAGAAGGATTAGTTCATTTCTGAACTTTTCCTCTTGTGTGTTCTGTATATTAAGAACTGTGGTTTGGTTGAGAACGTATATGCCATTATTTAACGATCCTGATCCAATCAACTTTTGATCCAAGAATATGTTCATAACATTATCCTGTACTAAAAAATTATATCTTTCTTTGCTCAATAAAGAAACTGATATAATGTTGTATATCATGTTCGGTATATATTAGCATTCGTTTAGAATCATTGTATTACCACTTGGTAATAAAAGGTGATATTCGCCAACTGATTTGGCTGCAACATTTGCACCATTCCCTACTCTTACGGAATGATCACCCTCTCCCAGTTCCCTACCTTTACGTAGGCCATGTAATAAATTACATATATGGGATCCCGATCCGGTATCTAATACCCAGGACGTAGAGTGAACTGAGAAACAGTTCTCGATAACTAACATACCTGAAGAAGATGCATCAACATGCTTATTCTTCGTTTGGGTGGTGTGAGAATCCAGATATTCTACTATTTCCTGCTCGGACTTATAACAATTATAAGTGGGAGCGGGACCAACGTTCCCCTGCTCAGTATAAAAAGCGGGTTCAGTCAATACATCCATATTATTATCTTGATTAAGGACTGACATAGTCGCTACCTGGAGAGAAAACACTTTAGCGTATGCTCTTGCAAGATTAGATTGGTTATTATCTTATCCAATCAGGATGGCTCCCACTGCTTTTTATCAAATCTTCCTTAAAATCCTAAAAGGTAAGATTAGCCGGGATTAATTACACCCTACAAGTTCGCCAATCTTTCAGCCAGATCAGTGTTGGTATCTTGAGGGAGATTCCCCGTGCTTTCGCACGGACCTAATTAAAATAAACCTTGTTTTCCCAGAGGCATAACCCCATTAACACTTTTCTAGACACCTACTTGATCGACTAATTGTCCTGTGTAAAATTCTTCAAGGAGTAACTTTTACTCGCAGTGGGTATCGGGATCCATCTATCTCATAGAAGGTATGCAATCTCATTGCAAATTTCAACGCTTAAAATTCCCAATAATATCTTTTACCCCTAACGTGCTATGACTTTGACGAATTCCAAACAACCCATAGTCCGCTAGTCAAGTTCAACCCGTACATTTCTTGATTGAATTTGTAGGTTTCCTAGGCACACTCAAGAGGTTCCACAAGGCATCAAACATCCCAAACAAAAATTTTCCGGTGCCGAGAAACCCTAAACTAGATCGTTAACTAGAAGTAAAGGCAAAAAGCAAGCAAGCAAACAACTTTGCTAATAAGTGAAAGGGATTACAACCTTTGTAGATCCGGTCCACCACTTCTATAGCTCCGTGTTGACGTCCCTCCGCTGTGATCAACGGATCCCGGACTCTAGAAATGGTTTCTTCGGAGAAATGATCGGGCTAGGTCATTGACTTCGAGGCCGAAGATGATCTACGTCGGGGAGACTCAAACTCAAGCTATTCCTTCACTTGGTCGAAAACTTTGTGAAGAGAACACCCTATACTACATGGCAAGTGGTAGAGGATGAAGAAATAGGAAGTGGGTTCACTTTAGAATTGGATTTCTCACTCTTTTTACCATGGCACCATTGAAGCTCTCAAGCTTTTGTGAGCTTGATGAAGATGAAGAAGAAGAAAGAAGCATATCCATTAAAGGAATAATATGAACACATATCCTTTTAATCATGGCACCATGGTTGAGTTAAGCCCTCATGCTTAACTCATGTAGAGAATTAACCATAGCATAGGGTTAAGGGTTGGGTTAGCTAATATCTTAAGCAAATGACAAAAGAGTTGACTTTGTCAATGTTCATCAAGCTTCATAAAGCTTGATAACTTTGACCAAAGTCACACTCTTTTGTTATATGCTAAGAAAAATAGTAAACCCTAATCTAACCTTGATATGGTTCAAGTCTCATACACACAACTTGTTTGTATCATCAAGCATGATACAAACATGTACACTTGCATATATCACATATAAACAATATGCACATTCAAGTGAGAAAATCAATCTTTAAGTGAACCAATACTAGTTAATGTAAAGTAATATATCAAATATATAATTATACATTAAATCATTAAATCAATACTTGATTTAACGATCCGGTCATATCGCATATAACCGACTAATATCATGTGTATCAATGTATCGAATCAACACTTGATTCGGTAACCCGGCTATATCACATATAACCGACCGATGATACTAATCGCGAGAATAGAATACAGTATCACATACTGGTATTATTCTCGGTCCCGCACATATCTCATATGCGCTCCTATTTCGTTTCGCTTGAGCCAGGAAACCCCTGTTTAGGACTCTAAAGACTCGTCAATACGCCGGCAGCAGGTGATGATCATATCAAACACCCACAAGCCGCAAGCGGTCTGCCAAACGTAACGGCCACCCGGGTATTGAGCGATCAGAAAATCAACGAGCAAACCCGCTCACACTCCTGTGAATCCAACGAGTAACACTACCGTACAGTCAGGTCTGTTCGTCTGATTTGTCGCATATCTCGTCTAGGGGTGGTAAACGTCAGACCCCAATAACTCGATAAGTCGTGTTGATATGAGGCTCATAACGGGTCGAGAAACTACTGGTAACACTTACCAGTAAATCCCAAAAGCAGCCTTGGCCAAGGACTTCCTGTTATAGCCAATCAAACACTGCGCAACATCAACTCCCTATACCGGGAGAGACGAAACCCCTCCTATCGCTCATTGCCTCCATGTGATTCAGGACTGTACCCAAAAGCCCCCTTTTTGCACGCCCTCTTGGACATGGTATGATGGAAATCAAAGCACAGTGGGAATCACACAAGACTCTATGACGATCTCGGGTCTACAGACTAACCTGTACCAGTGTCACCAGAGAACTGCCATCTGACGTAAGGTATAATACCATCTGGGAGTTCTCGGCGAGTCCGTCCAGTGTACCCAGTCTCCACTGAGGACCCGTATATCATCTCTGATGTCAAACACCAATGGATATAGGATCATCCATCGCCCATCTGTATGGGTCGAGAAGGTATACGCTAGTCTACTCTGGTATATCGATGCCCTGTTTCGATACACCAACGACTAGGGACCTTGAAGGATGTACTTATGGACTACCATGTCCCCACTAGTATGATCCGCATCATAGTCCAGGTAGTCAAGTACACATCCTAAGGGCTTTACCAACATATAACAGAGAGACAATCAGTGTACACGTTAAGGTAAAGTGTAACCAGATAGCATACTATCATATTGAGCAAGAAAGTCATCCCTATATATGTCCAAGCATCCACTACAATATACATCCTATGTATAGTAATGGCCTCTAGGGCATACATATAACTAACAATCTCCCACTTGCACTAGGGCCATCTGATAGCAGTGGTTTTAGTATCTCATACTCAACCATCCCATAAAAGTTTCTCTTTGGGAAAAGGCCTTTGTGAGTGGATCCGCCGTGTTGTCCTCTGAGTCTACTCTCCTTACCTCGATCCCCTGGAGATCAACCATCTCCACGATCGGGTGATACTGCCTAAGAATATGTCTGCATCACTGATGGGACGGGCGTTCCTAGGCATAAGCCACAACTCCATTGTCACACAATGGGAGGAACGAAGCTCATCTCATGAACTAATATACACCCAGACTTCCTCTTTGGTAGCATATTAAGTAGCGATGTATCCAGCCTTTATCGTCTAGTATGCCACGGTATCTAGCTTGGAACTCTTCCAACATACCGTCCCTTTACTGAGGGTAAAGACAATGCCTGTGACTGACATTCAGTCGTCCTTATCACCCAGTGATTCTCCCCAGGATCAATTGATACCAACTCACTACAACTAGTAAGTATCCTAACATCCAGTTAGATCTATCTCATAGATCCAAAACTCAGGATTTAGTAGGTATCACTTTGATCCTATATGGATAATCCTTATGATAAGCGGAGATTGACCGAGCGTAGTATAGAAAACTCCTTCCCTATCAAGAGTATGTCATCCACGTACTCTACGAGGATTACCACCATACTCCCTACTACCTTTTTGTATATACAAGGTTCATCTACCATTTTGATGATGTCAAACTCTTTGACTAACTCATCAAAACAGATGTTCCAACTCCACGATGCCTGCTTTATCACATAAAACATCTTGCACACGTTTCCGCTGCTCCCACTGTCTACGAAGCCCTCTGACTGTGTACTTATAGACTCTCTCTTCTAAATCTTTATTTAGAAAAGCAGTCATGACACCCAACCGCCAGATATCGTAGTCATGGTATGTAGCCGTGGCAAGTAGGATCCGGATGGACTTAAGCATAGGCCCCAGAAAAAGGTTTCATCATTAGCCACAACTGGTCTATGATGCAAACCTTTAACGAGTCTAGCTTTGAAAGTCTCAACTTTTCCATGTACACCAAGTAATCTTCTCAAGATATACTTGCTCCTGATGGGGATTTAACCCTTCAGATAAAACAACCAAAGTCCATACTTTGTTGGTGTATAAGGATTCCATCTCAGATCGATAAGCATCCAGCCATTCTTACAGAGTCATTCTCCTGATGGCCAGCCCGAAACTAGTTGGGTCATCATCTCATGATGCAATCCTTGCTCCCACTGTCATAGAGAAACCGAAGTATCTCTCAGGTGGGTGAGGAACTCTACTAGATCGGCGGAGAGGCTGAGGTTCGTTGGTTTCTATTGAATCCTTTGGTTCTTTCAAATCATCAGCTGCAGTTTGTATAGCTGGAACCTTTCCAGTTCTACATTATAGACCTTGCCTCGAGCTTGTCCGGATTTTGCTTTTAGACATAGTCCGGACAACCCCAAATCTTAACTGACTTAAGAGATGGGCTCTTCCCTTTCCATATCTCATATGAAATGGTAGGCATCTGATTTGATCAGAACCCTATTCAATAGGTATGCAACTTCATAAGTGCATAACTCCCTAAAAGGAAATAGGAAACTCAGTAATACTCATCATAGAGCACACCATATCACATAGGGTGCTATTGCTCCGCCCCGATATACCATCGTGCTATGGTGTATACGGAGGAGTAATGCTGAGAGAGAATCTCATTCTCCTTTAGAATAATCCAGGAATTCCGTGCTCAAGTATTTTCCTCCTTGATCACATCAAAGGACATAATACTTTTACCCGTATTTTGGTTCTCTACTTCTAACTTATATTCTATGAATATCTCAAAAATTTCGGACTTGTGTTTCAACAGGAACATATGTCTGAATCTTGAGAGATTATCAGAGAATGTAATGAAGTACAAAGAACCGGTCTTGGCATGTGTAGACAGGGGACCTTCATACATCAGCATGTATCAATCCCAAGAGTTTACTATCTCTTTCTCTATTTCCAATAAACAGAGCTATGGTCATAATATCTCTGCGACATGACTGGCAAGTTCCACAAGATGTAAATTCAAACAGATTTAAATATGCATCTAAATGTAACTTCAGCTAGTCGGGTCGCATTGATATGACCTAGTCTACAATACCTCAAGAAGGATCCGTTCATTTCTGAACTCTTCCTCTTGTGCGTGTTCTGTATACTAAAAACTGTAGTTTGATTTAGAACGACAATGCTTTTAGATAACGAGCCTGAACCGATCAACTCTTGATATAGGAAATGTTCAAAACATTATCCAACAATACAAAATTATATTCTTCTTTATCTAAATAAAGAGACTGATATGATTTTGTATATCAGGTTCGGTATCTAATAACATTTGTTCAGAATCAATGTATTCTGGTAATACAGGGTGACAGTGACCAACAAACTTGGCTGCAACACTTGCACCGTTTTCTGCCTCATGAAACTTATCTCCCGTTCTCAGTTCTCTACCTTTCTGTAGCCCATGTAATATATTACATATGTGGGATCCTGATCCGGTATCATATACCCAGGACGTAAAGGACATTTGAGAAACAGTTCTCTGTAATGAACACACCCGAAGGAGATGCATCATATGCACTTTCTTCGTTTGGGCGGCATAGGAATTTTGGTATTCCCCTATTTCCTGCTCTGTCTTATAACAATTATAAGTTGGAGCGGGACCAACGTTCCCCAGCTCAGTATAACAAGCGGGTTCGGTCAATATATCCGTTTTATTATCTTGATTAAGGCGTGACATGGTCGCTACCAGGAGAGAGAGAGAAGAAAACACTTTGCGTGTGGTCTTGCAAGATCAGATTGGTTATTATTTTATCTAATCAGGATGGCTTCCACTGTTTTTATCAAATCTTCCTTCAAACCCTAAAAGGAAAGACTAGCCGGGATTAATTACACGCTACAAGTTCGCCAATCTTTCAGCCAGGCCAGTGTCGGTACTTTGAGAGAGGTCCCCCGTGCTTTCGCACGAACCTAATTAATGTAAAGCTCGTTTTCCCAGAGGCGTAACCCCGTTAACACCTTTCTAGACACCTACTTGATCGGCTAATTGTATTGTGTAAAACTCTCCCAGGAGTAACTCTTACTCGCAGCGGGTATCGGGATCCAACTATCTCATAGAAGGTATGCAATCTCATTGCAAATTTCAACACTTGAAATTCCCGATAATATTTTGCGCCTAGCGTCCTATGACCTTGACAGAGGTCAACAAACCATAGGCTGCTAGTAAAGTTCAACCCGTCATTTTCTGATTGAAGTAAACCCACCCGCACGACCCTTGACAGAGGTCAACAAGGTCGCACGACTACCCTAAATCAATCACATCATATGCTTATACAGATAAGCACTAATCAGCTACCGCACACTACGCCTTGACAGAGGTCAACAAACGCAGCACGGATACTAAGCAGTACTCATCTGAAATGACGGAGGGCTACGACAGGTTTTTAAGAAAACCTTTTGCGTAATGAACTTGATATCGTTGTAGAATCAAATAATTTTAAAATGGAGTGTTTTTGAGGCTTTTCTAGTTTTGCTAAAGGGGTCACTCCCGGTGAAGGGATCGTCGGCCCTTTCCTCATCGAATAAGGTGCAGGATATATCATATATACCGCTGTGCAAAGCAAGAACTATAGGAGCAATCAAAATAAAAACCGAGGGTTGTAGCATCTGCCAGTTATTGCTAAAGGAGTCACTCCCGGTGAAGGGATCTCGGTCCTTTCCTTATCGAATAAGGTGCAGGATATTCTACAAGGAACACCGCGATGCAAAGCAAGAACTGTAGCTACCTGTTTTATTTTGAAATTTGATTCCACAACATCTTTTAGGTTTATTTTCTTTCATTAATCTCATTAATGAATGTCCCATCAATTAAATCACCTAAACATCACAGATAAATACGACGTACACTTATGCCATCCGCATTCGCCTCGATGTCCCCTCGTGCACCGTTAGGTTAGGTAACTAACGGCAGAGCGGGGCAGGGCTAGCGCGGGTGTAAAACATAAGTAACGTCTATATAATATATCATATATACTATATACAGTATCCATCACAGAACATATCACATGATCACATCACAGATATCGCAGCAGAAGAATCATATGAAACATTGGATATACTGGGACATCCGTGTTTTCAATACGAGCCTGTATAAAACACGGATTCCACGTTCGCGATGAATAGCTAAACCTATACCCCTAGACCCCTACGAGAGCGGCAAGCAACCCTACCAATTCTAGAGTTGGGAGACCCGTACTCGACTCCTCGAGTTGGTCTCCCACTGGTCTCCAGAACCCGGTTACTTGTGCCCTCCTCCTTGGGTCTATCCTAGTGCGGAAAATTAAATAATATACAATGGGTGACATCTTCCGCTACCTGGAAGTGCCCCAATAAAAGAATATTACATACAAGTTTTTACATGAATGAAAATGAAAAACACTCATCTCACATAAAACCCCCGGCTATTCAAACACGACGATCCAATATAACATATCCAGCAACACATAACATCATATGCCATCAACGTAAGTAAATGTGCTCATCCCAATTGTCGTTGACATATAGCAACGAAACCGGCGATTTCACATATTACACTTACGGTCAGAGAAAAGAAAGTGTAAAACTACAACAGTTGGAATCCGCAACCTCCTCAGACATCGCATGCCTGACCATATGAATTCCTTAGACATCGCATGCCTAACAATTATAAACCCCGCATTTTAGTCTCATTATCGAAAACTCTTTTCAATATCAAGTCGGGCAATTCAACAAGATTCCCGACATTTTGATCGAATGCTCGTCGCAAACTTTATTAGGCGGCCGCACCCCCAATGCCGTCGACGAAGTGCACCAAGGTGGAACACCGCTGCTGTGAGCACCCGAACGGATGCCTTCGGCGACGGGGTTCTCCTACAGTCACTTGGTCGGGGCTATAGGGTGTAGCTGTCTATTAAGTTTACCCGGCGAGTATCCGCGTACGCTACGTGATTGTGACGGACTTTTGATCGCATCAAAATTCCGTAGCAACCGATCAAGTGAGACTAAAGTGCTATGTTTATAACATTCAAATCAGTTATCTCATAACTCCTTGTGGATTCCAAATATTGTATCACATTCCAGATAAAATAGAAAATGTTAAACTTTCCGATCGAACAGTCAAACACCCAAGTTTTCCCGAATGGTTTTCAACACTTGAAATAAGTTTAAAAACATCCATTTCATGCCACAGTATCAACGGTCCGGCCGTAGAAGGGTCAAGCCAACGCCTCACATGTGGCACGCCGTACTGCCCCAAACCCTAAGGTTCAAAGGGCAGTTCAAGACGGTCACATAATCGAGTTAAGGTTTGTTTCCTTCTAGAGGGTCTATCGCGTTACTTGCACTACTTAGAACGTTCTCAAACTACGGAAAAATCCAACACTTGGAAATTTCCCAACAGGGGAAAAATTGGGTATTTATATCCGGTCGAACTTTTTAACATATTCAAAAAAATATCCGGAAAACATAACAAAATTAAAATCTCTGATAGAATCGACGATTACCAAATAAACCCCCAGAAAACTCAACACTTGAGTCAATTTAAAAATACCCATAAAATATCACTACAGAATATAAGAATTACTGTGCCAAGAAAAAGATCCAATCCCTCCGTACGGCCGCGGATCCGCGGCCCAAGCATGGTACGGCCGCGGTTCCGCGGCGGTTTGGAAGGATTAGGAGCTCGTTTTTCACCATAATTCTTATTTTTCTCTGCTTAATTTTTCAGGTATTTTTAATTCAGAAAATACACAGTTTTAAAAAAATGTACAGAGAGGGGGTAAACTTGGACGTATCGGGTTCGTACGGAGTTTTAACTTCGTTAACACATCGCCTAAAGCTCTAGTTAGGCTCTGATACCACTGTAGGTTTCCTAGGCACACTCAAGAGGTTCCACAAGGCATCAAACATGCCAAACAAAAATTTTCCGGTGCCGAGAAACCCTAAACTAGATCGTTAACTAGAAGTAAAGGCGAAAAGAAAGCAAGCAAACAACTTTGCTAATAAGTGAAAGGGATTACAACCTTTGTAGATCCGGTCCACCACTTCTTTAGCTCCGTGTTGACGTCCCTCCGCTGTAATCATCGGATCCCAGACTCTAGAAATGGTTTCGTCAGAGAAATGATCGGGCTAGGTCATTGACTTCGAGGCCGAAGATGATCTACGTCGGGGAGACTCAAACTCAAGCTATTCCTTCACTTGGTCGAAAACTTTGTGAAGAGAACACCCTATACTACATGGCAAGTGGTAGAGGATGAAGAAATAGGAAGTGGATTCACTTTAGAATTGGATTTCTCACTCTTTTTACCATGGCACCATTGAAGCTCTCAAGCTTTTGTGAGCTTGATGAAGATGAAGAAGAAGAAAGAAGCATATCCATTAAAAGAATAATATGAACACTTATCCTTTTAATCATGGCATCATGGTTGAGTTAAGCCCTCATGCTTAACTCATGTAGAGAATTAACCATAGCATAGGGTTAAGGGTTGGGTTAGCTAATATCTTAAGCAAATGACAAAAGAGTTGACTTTGTCAATGTTCATCAAGCTTCATGAAGCTTGATAACTTTGACCAAAGTCACACTCTTTTGTTATATGCTAAGAAAAATAGTAAACCCTAATCTAACCTTGATATGGTTCAAGTCTAATACACACAACTTGTTTGTATCATCAAGCATGATACAAACATGTACACTTGCATATATCACATATAAACAATGTGCACATTCAAGTGAGAAAATCAATCTTTAAGTGAACCAATACTTGTTAATGTAAAGTAATATATCAAATATATAATTATACATTAAATCATTAAATCAATACTTGATTTAATGATCCGGTCATATCGCATATAACCGACTAATATCATGTGTATCAATGTATCGAATCAACACTTGATTCGGTAACCCGGCTATATCACATATAACCGACCGATGATACTAATCGCGAGAATAGAATACAGTATCATATACTGGTATTATTCTCGGTCCCGCACATATCTCATATGCGCTCCTATTTCGTTTCGCTTGAGCCAGGAAACCCCTGTTTAGGACTCTAAAGACTCGTCAATACGCCGGCAGCAGGTGATGATCATATCAAACACCCACAAGCCGCAAGCGGTCTGCCAAACGTAACGGCCACCCGGGTATTGAGCGATCAGAAGATCAACGAGCAAGCCCGCTCACACTCCTGTGAATCCAACGAGTAACACTACCGTACAGTCCGGTCTGTTCGTCTGATATGTCGCATATCTCGTCTAGGGGTGGTAAACGTCAGACCCCAATAACTCGATAAGTCGTGTCGATATGAGGCTCATAACGGGTCGAGAAACTACTGGTAACACTTACCAGTAAATCCCAAAAGCAGCCTTGGCCAAGGACTTCCTGTTATAGCCAATCGAACACCGCGCAACATCAACTCCCTATACCGGGAGAGACGAAACCCCTCCTATCGCTCATTGCCTCCATGTGATTCGGGACTGTACCCAAAAGCCACCTTTTTGCATGCCCTCTTGGACGTGGTATGATGGAAATCAAAGCACAGTGGGAATCACACAAGACTCTATGACGATCTCGGGTCTACAGACTAACCTGTACCAGTGTCACCAGAGAACTGCCATCTGATGTAAGGTATAATACCATCTGGGAGTTCTCGGCGAGTCCGTCCAGTGTACCCAGTCTCCACTGAGCACCCTTATATCATCTCTGATTTCAAACACCAATGGATATGGGATCATCCATCGCCCATCTGTATGGGTCGAGAAGGTATACGCTAGTCTACTCTGGTATATCGATGCCCTGTTTCGATACGCCCATGACTAGGGACCTTGAAGGATGTACTTATGGACTACCATGTCCCCACTAGTATGATCCGCATCATAGTCCAGGTAGTCAAGTACACATCCTAAGGGCTTTACCAACATATAACAGAGAGAAAATCAGTGTACACGTTAAGGTAAAGTGTAACCAGATAGCATACTATCATATTGAGCAAGAAAGTCATCCCTATATATGTCCAAGCATCCACTACAATATACATCCTATGTATAGTAATGGCCTCTAGGGCATACATATAACTAACAGAATTAAACCCACCCGCACGACCCTTGACGAGTGCCAAACAACGCCGTACGAATACTCTAATCCAATCGCATCATATGCTGCAGATAAGTAGTAAATAGCTACCGTACACTACGCCTTGACGAATGCCATACTACCGTAGCACGAATATTAAGTAATATCTATATGAAATGTCGGAGGGCTACGCAGGTTTTTCAAAAAACCATGAGCGTAATGAACTTGATATCGTTGTAGAAACAAGTGATTTTTGAAAAAGGAATGTTTTTGAGGCTTTTCTAGTTTCGCTAAACAGGTCACTCCCGGTGAATGGATCTCGGCTCTTTCCTCATCGAATAAGGTGCGGGGTATATCATATATACCGCTATGCAAAGCAAGAACTATAGAATCAATCAAAAATAAACCGTGAGTATGTAGCATCTGCCAGTTTTGCTAAAGTGGTCATTCCTGGTGAAGGGATCTCGGCTCTTTCCTCATCGAATAAGGTGCGGGGTATATTATATATACCGCTATGCAAAGCAAAACTGTAGCTACCCTTTTTTATAAAGTTTTGATTCTACAACATCTTTTAGGTTTCTTTTCTTTTATTAATCTCATTAATAAATCCCATCAGTTATGCTTCCTAAGCATCACAGAAGAAACGAAAGCAGTAATATTTATATATCATCATATGTATATTATATGAGCATTCGTCTCAGGCAGTAATATGATCTCATCACAGAACATTGCAGTAGAAGATAACATATGAAATATTGGATATACTAGGACGTTCGTGTTTTATATCGAGCCTGTATAAAACACGGATTCCATGGCTGCGATGAATAGCCAAACCCACATCTCTAGACCCCTACGAGAGTGGCATGTAACACTGCCAATTCTAGGGTTAAGAGACCCGGTCTCGACTCCTCGAGATGGCCTCTCACTGGACCCTAGAACCTGGTTACTTATGCTCCCCTCCTCGGGTCTATCCTAATGCAGAAAAGTAAATAATATACAATGGTGACATCATCCTCAACTCGGAAGTGCCCCAATAAAAGAATATTACATACAATGAATTTTACATGAATGAAAATAAAAACCCTCATCTCACATAAAACCCCCGGCTATTCAGAACACGACGATCTAATATAACATATCACAGCAATACATAATATCTCATATCATCAATGTAAGCAAGTATGCGTATACCGATTGTCGTTGATTTATAGCAACGAAGCCGGCGATACACCATATACTACGCTTACGGTCACAGAAAAGAAGGTGTAAAACTACAACATTTGGAATCCACAATCACTTTAGACATCATAAATCCGAAATATCACATACTTCGCATTTCATGCCTAACTATATGAATTCCACATATTGTATCACATTCCAGATAAATAGACAATGTTAAACTTTCCGATCGAATAAACAAGCACCCAAGATTTCCCAAATAGCTCAACACTTGAGCGGAGTTCAAAAAATCCCAGAACATGTCACAGCCGCTATGAACCAGCCGTAGAAGGGTCAAACCAACACCTCACATGTGGCAACGCTAAACTACCACAAACCCTAGGGTTCAGTGGTAGTTTTGACTGTCACATAACCGAGTTAAGGTTACGTTCTTCTAAAGGGTCCACAGATACGCTTGCATGATTTTCCGAAAGTTTCAAACTCGTGAAAAAAAATCCAACACTTGAAAGTTTTCCGACAGGGGAAAAAGTGAGTTATTGATATCCGTTCGATCCTTTTAACACGTTCTAAATTATCCGAAAAACTAAACGAAGTTAAACATTCCAATCGAATCAACGAATTCTTATGATCTCCAGAAAACTCAACACTTGAGTAATATTAAAAATTTCCAGAAGCATGTAGTAATACCTACGGATGTTACCTAGAAATATCTATCCCTAATACCCAAGTACGGCCGCGGAACCGCCGCGCAAAGCATGGAATTGCCGCAGTTCCGCGGTGACTTGAGGGAATTAAGGGTTCGTATTTCACTGTTATCCATAGAATCGCCTGCTTAATTTTCTGAGTATTTTTAATAAGGAAAAAAACCACCTTTTAAAAAAATTTCCAGAGAGGGGGTCAAATTTGACGTTTCGGGGTTCGATCGGACTTTTAACTTCGCCTACACGTCGCCTAATGCTCTAGCTAGGCTCTGATACCACTGTAGGATTATTAGGCACTAGAACAAAGTTCTACAAGGCATCAACCATGCCAAAATCAAAATTTTCAAGTGCCGAACAACCTAAGCAAGATCATAGACTAGAGATTAGGCAAAACAATGAGCAAGTAAATAACTTTACTTCTAAGAGATAGGGATTAAAACCTTTGTAGTCCGTTCCTTCGCTTCATAAGCTCTGAGTAGTAGTCCCTTCACCGCGATCCATGAACTTCTGGACTCTAGAGAGGCTCCACAAGCCGAATGATCCATGCTTGCTTGAAGTCTTCCTTTTCGAAAATGGTCTACCTTGAAGAATCTTTAACCCAAGGTTACACTTCACTAAACAACTTATTAGAGAATTGAACACCCTAATCTAAGTGGCTAGAATAGATGAGGATGATGAAGTAGGAATTTAGCTCTCTTTTATTTTCAATTTCTCACCATTTATCATCACAAACACAAAGCTAGTAAGCTTTTTAAGGAGGAAGAAGAAGATGAAACCTTTTGTGATGAATAATGAATTATTGTTATAGTTACAATTGCAACCAAGGGATAAGTATGAAGGCTTAACCCTTGTAGAGAATTAATTAGGGTAAAAGGTTTGGGTTGGGTTAAGAAATATCTACACAAAATATCAAAGGTCAAAGTCAAAGCTTCAAGAAGCTTCTTGAAAACTTCATCCAAGCTTAACACTAATCCAAACCCTAACCATGTTTAAACTCCACAAAACATGTTGCATTTGTAACCCTAACTTGTTACAATATTATATATCACATATATAATATATTTTGTAACAAAAGAAAATAATACAATTAACATATATCACATATATATCAATGTATTATCCCGGCGAGAAAAAGAATCTTTAAGTGAGCTAATATTAGTTAATGTAATATAATATATCAAATATATAATTATACATTAAATTATCGAATCAACACTTGATCCGATAATCCGGCCATTTCTCAAATAACCGACTAATATAATCTGTATCAGTTCATCGAATCAACACTTGATCCGATGACCCGGCTATATCACATATACCCGACCGATATCACATATTTCGAGAATCTAATACGGTATCACATACACGTATTGTTCTTGGTCTAGCACATATCACATACGTGCTCCTACTTCGTTTTGCCTGAGCCAGGAAACCTCTGTGTAGGACTCTATAGAATCGTCAATATGCCGGCAGTAGGTGATGATCATATCAAACTCCCACAAGCTGCAAGCGGTCAGCTAAACGTAACAGCCACCCAGGTATCGAGCGATCAGAAGATCAACAAGCAAGCCTGTACATTTTTCTGTGAATCCAATCAGTAACACTACCGTACAGTCCGGTCTCTTCGTCTGATATGTCGCATATCTAGTCTAGGGGTGGTAAACGTCAGACCCCAGTAACCGATAAGTCATGTTGATGTAAGGCTCATAACGGGTCGAGAAACTACTGATAACTCTTACCAGTAAATCTCCATATCATCCCTGACCAGGGACTTCCAGTTATAGCCGATCGAACGCAGCACAACATCAACTCCCTATACTGGGAGAGACAAATCCCTTCCTATCGCTCATTGCCTCCATGCGATTCGGGACTGTACCCAAAAGCCACCGTTTTGCACGCCCTCTTGGATGTGGTAGGGTGGAAATCAATGCATAGTGGGAATCACACATGACTCTATGACGATCTCGGGTCTACAGACTAACCTGTACCAGTGTCAATTGAGAACTGCCATCTGACGTGAGGTATAATACCATCTGGGAGTTCTCGGCGAGTCCGTTCAGTGTACCCAGTCTCCACTGAGCACCCATACACCATCTTTGATGTCAAACACCGATGGATATGGGATCATCCATCGCCCATCATATGGGTCAAGATGCGTATACGTTAGTCTACTCTGGTGTATCGTTGCCCTGTCTTGATACACCCTCAACTAGGAATAGTTATAGGATGTACTCGTTGACTACCCTGGCCCTACTAGTATGATCTCATCATAGTCCAAGTAGTCGAGTACATATCCTAAGGGCTTTATCAACATGTGAGAGCAAGACTGTAAACTAATACAAGTCAACATGTTAAGACAAAGTGAAACCAAATAGCATACTATCATGTCGAGCAAGAAAGTCCTCTCTATATATATCCAAGCATCCACTATAATATATATCATATGTACAACAATGGCCTCTAGGGCATATATATAACTAACAACACACCAATGGTTGTGGGATCAACCATCGCCCTCTAAGGGACAAGAAACGTATACACTAGTCTACTCTGGAATATCGATGCCCTAGTCTCGATATTCTCTCGACTAGGAACTGATTAAATGATGTACTTTTGGAACACCCTGGCCCCACTAGTATGATCTCATCATAATCCTTGTAGTCAAGTACATATCCTAAGTTCTTTATCAACATGTGAGAGAAAGACAGAAAAGAATACCAGTCAACATGTTAAGATAAAGAGTAACCAGATAGCATACTATCATGTTGAGCAAGAAAGTCCTCTATATATATGTCCAAGAATCCACTATAATATACATCAATGTACAATAATGGCCTCTAGGGCATACATATTCCTAACAATCTCCCACTTGCACTAAGGCCATGTGTTGTATTATCTCATATCCAACATCCCAAAATGTCTCTCAAACTGCATCTGGGGGAGGGCCTTCGTGAGTGGATCCGATACGTTGTCCTTCGTGTCAACTCTCCTGACCTCGATCTCCCGGCGATCTACTATCTCCCTGATCAGGTGATACCGCCTACGAATATATCTGGATCTCTGATGGGACCTGGGTTCCTTGGCTAAAGCCACATCTCCATTGTTATCACAATACACAGGTATTGGATGCTCAATGGATGGAACCACACCAAGCTCAACAATGAACTTCTTCATCCAGACAGCCTTTTTGGCAGCATCGTTGGCATCGATGTATTCAGCCTCCATCGCCGAGTCTGCCACGGTGTCTTGCTTGGAACTCTTCCAACACACTGCTCCTCCGTTGATGGTAAAAACAAAACCTGAGACCGAGTTACTATCGTCCTTATCACTATGGAAGCTCGATTCGGTAAAGGAATCCACCTGGAGTTCACCGTTACCATACACCAAGAATATTTTTTTTAGTCCTTCTCAAGTACTTAAGAATGTTCTTCACAGCTGTCCAGTGTTTCTCCCCAGGATCTGATTGATACCTACTCACTACACCTAGTGAGTAAGCTACATCCGGTCTGGTATATAATCTCGCATACATGATAGAGCCTACCGCCGAAGCATAGGGTATCCTTTGCATGCGAGCCCTCTCCAAATCATTCTTGAGTGACATCTCTTTGGGGAGAGTGATTCCTGAGCAAGCGGGTAAATTATCTCGCTTGGAATCTTCCATACTAAACCTCTTTAGTTTGGTGTCTATGTGCCTGGATTGGGACAATCCTAACATCTGTTTAGATCTATATCTATAGATCATTATCCCTAGGATATATGAGGCATCACCTAGATCTTTCATGGAGAACTTATGTGATATGAAGAGCTTGACCGAGTGTAGCATATGAATATTGTTCTCTATCAAGAGTATGTCATCCATGTACAATACGAGGAAGACAACCTTACTCTCTACAGCCTTCTTATATATACATGGTTCATCTACATTTTTGATGAAGTCAAACTCTTTGACAGCTTCATCAAAATAGATGTTCCAGCTCCGCGATGCCTGCTTCAATCCTTAGATGGATTTAAGCAGCTTGCACACCTTTCTGCTGCTCCCACTGTCTACGAAGCCCTCTGGCTGTGTCATGTACACGCTTTCTTCTAAATCACCATTTAGAAAAGCGGTCTTGACGTCCATCTGCCATATTTTGTAGTCATGGTATGCAGAAATGGCAAGTAGAATCCTGATGGACTTAAGCATAGCGACAAGAGAAAATGTTTCATCATAGTCTACGCCAGGTCGTTGACGAAAACCTTTTGCTACAAGTCTTGCTTTGAAAGTCATAACATTTCCATCTACACCAATCTTATTTTTGACGATCCACTAGCTCCCAATGGGTTTTACCCATTCAAGAGAAACTTCCAAAGTCCATACTTTGTTGGTGTATATGGATTCCATCTTGGATCGCATAGCATCCAGCCATTTCACAGAGTCTCCAATTGTGATGGCCTGCTCGAAACTGTAAGGTCATCATCTTCCATGATGCAATCCTCGCTCCCACCGTCTACGAGAAAACGGTAGTATCTCTAAGGCCCTACTAGATCTGCCGAGTGGCTGAAGTTCGTTGGGCACTATTGGATCCTCCGGTTCCACCAAATCGTCAGTTGTAGTTTGTGCTGCTGGAACTTCTTCCAGTTCTACCTCACTGCCACTAATTTCTTTCACAAGAAATTCCTTTTCTAAAAAGTGGCATTCCGAGAAACAGACACCTTTTGTTCCTCAGTGTGGTAGAAGATATACCCTCGCAAATGTTTAGGATATCCTACAAACTTACACAGAACTGACCTTGTCTTGAGCTTGTCCGGATTTTGTGTTTTCACATAAGCCGGACAACCCCATATCTTAATAAAATTAATACATGGCCTCTTTCCATTCTATATCTCATATGGAGTGGTAGACACTGATTTGGTCAGAACTCTATTCAATAGGTATGCAGCTGTCTCAAGTGCATAACCCTAAAAGGAATAGGTAACTCAGCAGTACTCATCATAGAGCGCATCATATCTATTAGGGTGTTGTTAGTTGTATGTATGCCTTAAAGGCTATTATTGTACATGATCGTATATTATAATGGATGCTTGGACATATATAGGGAGGATTTTTTTGCTCGACATGATAGTATGCTATCTGGTTACTCTTTATCTTAACATGTAGACTAGAATAGTGATACTGTCTTGCTCTCACATATTGGTAAAGTCCTTAGAATGTATACTTGACTACCAGGACCATGATGCAGATCATACTAGTGGGGCCAGGGTAGTCCACAAGTTCATCCTTTAATTGTTCCTACTCGTGGGTATATCGAGACAGGGTATCGATATTCCAGAGTAGACTAGCGTATACGTTTCTTAACCCATTTGATTGGCGATGGATGATCCTACATCCATTGGTGTTTAACATCAAAGATTGTATATGGGTGCTCAGTGGAGAAAGGGTACACTGAACAGGACTCGCCGAGAACTCCTAAATGGTATTATACCTAACGTCAGATAGCAGTTCTCTGGTGACACTGGTATAGGTTAGTCTGTAGACCCGAGATCGTCATAGAGTCTTGTGTGATTCCCACTGTGCTTTGATTTCCACCTTACCATGTTCAAGAGAGCGTGCAAAACGGTGGTTTTTGGGTACAGTCCCGAGTAACATGGAGGCAATGAGCGATAGGAGGGGTTTCGTCTCTCCTGGTATTTGGGGTTGATGTTGCGCTGTGCTCAATTGGCCATAACAGGAAGTCCCTGGCCAGGGCGGAAACTGAGATTTACTGGTAAGTGTTATCAGTAGTTTCTCGACCCGTTATGAGCCTCACATCGGCACGACTTATCAAGTTATTGGGGTCTGACGTTTACCACCCCAGACTCGATATACGACATATCAGAAGAAGAGACCGGACTATATGGTAGTGTTACTTATTGGATTCACGGGAGTATGAACAAGCTTTCTTGTTGATCTTTTGATCGCTCAGTACCCGAGTAGCTGTTATGTCTAGC
Source organism: Agapanthus africanus (assembly GCA_030015575.1). Taxonomy (NCBI): domain Eukaryota; kingdom Viridiplantae; phylum Streptophyta; class Magnoliopsida; order Asparagales; family Amaryllidaceae; genus Agapanthus; species Agapanthus africanus. The sequence continues at coordinate 390,462,203 of CM057350.1, forward strand.
TAGTACCGCTGACGGCTTGTGGGTAACTGATATGATCATTACCTACTGCCGGCGTATTGACGAGTCTTTAGAATCCTACACAGAGGTTTCCTGGCTCAAGCGAAACGAAGTAGGGCACATATGTGATATGTGCGGGACCGAGATTGATACTTGTATATGATACAGTATTCTAATCTCGCGATATAGGTTATATGTGATATAACCGGAATATTGAATCAAGTGTTGATTCAATAATTTGTTATATGATATTAGTCGGTTGTATGTCATATAGCCGGATTATTAAATTAAGTGTTGATTTAATAATTTAATATATAAAATTATATATTTGATATATTAATATATATTAACTAATATTAGCCCACTTAAGAATTTCTTTTCTACTTATACATTTAATAGATATGTCATATATGTTAATGTATTTATTTTGTGTCATGCTTAATGATAAATTGCACATGGATGTATGAGACTCATACCATACTTAAGAAAATTTTGGGGATTTAATGTTGGAGATAGTGCCCTCAGAGTCAATTATTGGATCACAGGCATGTGATTGCAATGATTGTGGGAGGACCTATCCCGGTAGGACAGTCTTACTCAAGATGATAGTATGCTATCTGGTTTATCTTTATCATCGTGTACTGTTTTAGGTGACCTGACAGGTCGCTATTACACGTTGATAGAGCCCCTAGGATTCATGCTTGACTGCCAGCAGTATGAGGGCGATCATATACGTGAGAGCTGGTAGTCTATAAGCACATCCTTAAAAGGTCCCTAGTCGTGGTAGTTTCGAGACAGGGCATCGATACTCCAGAGTAGACTAGTGTATACAGTCGAGACCCCGACGAGGGGCGGTGGCCGGTCTCACAAGCCACTGGTATCTGTTGGTTCACCTAAGATGTATACAGGTGCTCATTGGGTTATGAGTACACCGGACAGGACTCGCCGGGAACATACTAGTTGGTCTTATACCTGACGTCAGATAGCAGTTCCCAGGTGACATGTGTACAGATTAGTTCATCGACCTGGGGATCGTCATTTGTCTCGTGTGAGTTCCCACTGTACTTTGATTACTACCCTACCACGGCTCAAAGGAGTCGTGCAAACAGGTTTTAGTTGGGTACAGTCCCGAGCCACATGGAGGCAGTGAGCGGATCTTCAGGGGTTCGTCTCTCCCGGTATTGGGGGTGAGGTCGCGCTGTGTCTAGGAGAGCCATTACACGAAGTCCTTGGCCAAGGCAGGAGATTTACTGGTAGGTATTCCAGTAGTATCTCAGGGTGTTCTGGGCTACACTCCGACACGACTTGTACCGCTTTTGGGGGTCTGACTTTTACCAACCCCCTAGGCCCGCCATGCGATGCTCGTAGACGAACGGACCGGACTGTACGGATATTGTCACTGACAGGCTCAGTAGGGTGTCAGGATGAGTTCGCTCATCGACGTCCCTTTTGGTCAATAGCTGGTAGCCCGTCACGTATGGCTAATACCTCTGACGTGCTAGTGGTTAAATCCACAGCCATAGTATTGACGAGTCGTTAGAGTCCCCCACAGACAGTTGCTCAAGTTTTCGGGCGAAACGCTGTAGAGGCCGTATGGAGATATGGCAGGGTTCGATCAGATACATGCGGTATTGCACGGATCATGATCGGACGGAAAATATTAGCGGGCTTTGGTTTAAGCCGGATCCTAGTATTGCATAGTGTAGATTTTGTCTCAGTGCATTTGTATTCGGTCGGAATACAAATGTGGGTATGTATATACAGTAGCGGGGTTTTCCTGTAATTTATTACGGAATCAGTTTTTTGGAGTTGCCAGTTTGTTTTCCGTTTCGGCCATATTTCTTTGTATCTTTCCTTGGCCGAAGATTGGTGGAGGAGGGCTTATTTGCATTTGTGCAAATAAGCATTTGTGGAGGGTGTTCTTTACATTTTGTTGCATCATGATGGGTGCACAATCCATTGACTTGATTTATCCATCATGGCTTGACTTTTCTGTGACATGGTTTTGATGATGGTTGTGGTTGAGTGTGGATGTGGTTGTGATCATTGCTTTTGATCATCATTCTTTTCTTGCATCATGATTGATACACATCCCATTGGACTTCTCTCTCTCACTCACTCTCTCATTCATTCCATCCTCAAGCATGGCCGGCCTTGGCTCTTGGGGGGGCTGTCCAAAAATTCTAGTGGGGATTTTTGTTCTTTTCATGTTAGAAAAATCCCCAAGTTCATCATAAACTTCCACTACTTCATTACCTCCACCATATGGCAACATCCACTACCCCAAATGAGACATAGCTCACTACACGTATTCTACAGCAAATCTTGGGCACGTCGGCTCGCCAACTTTGTGCCCGAGTTGCCTCGGACCAGAGGTGGGAGCCCGTAAAAGAAGCCGGCGATGTGGTGCCCTTCAGGCGAGTAGGTGGAGACCGGACATTCCGCGGGAGATCGGGACAACGACGAGAAGACCGGAGGACACAGATCACTCGGTATATCTCTCTTCCCATCTTGTAGTTAGCTAGGACTAGTTTAATGGCACGATCCGGGTTTTAGTGCGCGGTGGTGCCGGTTCAAAAAGTTATTGTAAATCACCGCTTCCGCATTTTGGCCTCAGGATGGAGGCCGAGGCGCCGCCGTGCACTTACATTTAATTATTAAGGAAAAAACAAAATTAGGTGGAAAAACCCATGGTTTAAGATGCTTGGAGAAGCTTATGGAAACATTGACTTAGTCCACTAATTTTGTTTTACTCTAGATATTTATTAACCCAACCATTATGTTTAGCCATGGTTAAGTCTCTACAAATATTATATATGATATTTTCTCACCCATGGTTTCCATGATTCACCACTTCTTCTTCTTCATCTCATTTGAGCTCACTAGGTTTTCTTGAGTGAAGAAAAGAAAGAGAGAAAAATAATTCTAAAGTGAGCAAAATTCCTACTTCACTAATCTATACCAAACTAGCCATTTAGTATAGGTTTTTTCATTCACTAATTCTCAATTATTGAAGAGGTAGCTTGAGTTAGAGATTCTTCGACGTAGATCATATTCGGTCTCGAAGATTCTTGAGCAAGCTCGTTCCTTTCTCCTAGTGGAGCCTAAGGAGAGTCCGGGACACGACTACTTGGAGCAAAGGGACTACTTCATGGAGCTTTTGAAGTAAAGGACCGGTCTACGAAGGTTGTATTCCTATATCACTTAGTGTAAAGTTGTTTCCATGTTTTAAAATCCCTAATTCTCTAGTTAGATCCTTGGTTCGGGCTCGCTCGGCATCCTAAATTTTTAAAATAGCATACTTGATGCTTGCCGAAACTGTGTCGGGGTGCTAAGCGAACCTAGCAGTGGTATCAGAGCCTTGCTAGAGTATTAGGCGTTGTCTAGGTGAAGTTAAAGTGTTCGATCGACTAATCGAAACCCGGAAAACACACTCTCTGGAAAATTTTTCAAAAGTTGGATTTTTCTAATTAAAAATATTTAGAAAATTGTGCAGGATTTTCTATGGAACCATAAGAAAAACGACGGCCCAACTCGATCGAACGACCGCGGATGCGCGGCTAAAGCATGACTTTGGCGGCGGTTCCGCGACGCCGTTGGTGAGGCAGGGAGCGTGCCTTCTTGTGTAGGTCCGTAGGTGCTTATGGCACTCTCTGGGTATTTTTAACTATGACTCAAGTGTCAAGTGTTGAGGTCTTTGGGAATTTTGGGTGTTTGATAAATCGATCGAAATGTTTAATATCGTCTAGATATCTGTGATTTGTGATACAATATTTGGAATCCACAATTATTAGTTTTGTGAAAACTAATTCGTATTTTGTAAATCTAGCAATTTAGTCTCTTTTGATTGGTTGCTTCGGGGGTTTGATTCAGATCAAAACCCCGTCGCAATCTCGTATTGTATGCGAACGCTTGCCGGGTAACACTACTAGATAGCCATGCCCCATATCCCCGACCAAGTGACTGTAGGAGATTCCCGTAGCCAAAAGCATCCGTTCGGGTGGTCGCAGCCGTGATGTTCCGCTTAAGTGCACTTCATCGACGGCATCGGGGGTACGACCGTCTACTAATGTTTCCGACGCGCATTCGATCAACGGTCGGGAATCTTATTGAATTGCCCGACTGGATATTGAAAAGTGTTTTCAATTTGAGACTAAAATGCCGGGTTTATAACGTTAGGCATGAAATTCGGAATATGTGATATTCCGGGTTTATGATTTCTAAGGAATTTGTATGGTCAGGCATGAAATCCGAAGTATGTGATATTTCATGTTTATGATGTCTAAGCTGGTTGCGGATTCCAATTATTGTAGTTTTCACTTTCTTTTCTGCAACCGTAAGTGTAATATGTGGTGTATCGCCGGCTTTGTTTCTATACGTCAACGACAATTGGGATACGCATATTTACTTACGTTGATGACATGTGATGTTATGTGTTATTGTGATATGTTATATTGGATCGTCGTGTTTGAATAGCCGGGGTTTTTTGCCTGAGATGGGAGTTTATCATTTTCATTCATGTAAAAACTTGTATGTAATATTATTTTATTGGGACACTTCCGGGTTGAGGATGATGTCACCAGTGATGTATATTATTTACTTTTCCGCATTAGGATAGACCCAAGGCGGGGAGCACAAGTAACCGGGTTCTAGAGTCCAGTGGGAGCCTATCTTGAGGAGTCGAGTCCGGGTCTCCTAACTCTAGAATTAGTAGGGTTGCTTGCCGCTCTCATAGGGGTCTAGAGATGTGGGTTTGGCTATTCATCACGACCGTGGAATCCGTGTTTTTTATCGGCTTAATTTAAAACACGGACATCCTAATATATCCAATATTTCATATGTTGACTTCTGCTGCAATGTTCTGTGATGAGATCATATAACTGCCTGAGACGAATTTTTATATTATATATATGATATATAATAAACGTTGCTTATGTTTTGCATCTGTGCTAGTCCTGCCCCCGCTCTGCCGTTGGTTAACTAACCTAAAGGTGCATGACGGGACCCCATGGTGAATGCGGATGGCATAAGCGTACGTTGTATTTTCGTTTCTCTATCTGTGATGCTTAGGAAGCATAAATGATGGGACTTCATTAATGAGAATAATGAAAGAAAAGAAACCCAAAGATGTTGTAGAATCGAATTTGAAACCCACCCGTCCTTTTTACGAAAAAGCAAGTTTCAAAAATGCGGAGCTTAAGCCACTCCTTTAAAACTATTTGGTTCTACAATGAGATCAAGTTCAAAGCGTTAACGGTTTTTATAAAAACCATCCACAACCCTCCGTCATTTTAGGAAGTAGAGTACTTAGTATTCATGCTACGTTTGTTGACCATAGTTAAGACGTAGTGTACGGTAGCTAAGTGATGTCTTCTTACACAGCATATGATGCGATTAATTAGGACATTTATATGACTTTATTGACCATAGTTAAAGATCATATGAGTGGGTCTAATTAATCATGAAATGACAGGTAGAACTTGACTAGTGCTTATGATTTGTTGACCATAGTTAAGGTTATAAGCCGCTAAGGGTAAAAACCATATCGGGAATTTCAAGAGTTGAAATTTGCAATGAGATTGCATACCTTCTATGAGATAGTTGGATCTCGATACCCACCGCGAGTAAGAGTTACTCCTGGAAGAGTTTTGCACATTACAATTAGCCGATCAAGTAGGTGTCTAGAAAGGTGTTAACAAGGTTATGCCTATGAGAAAACAAGGTTTATTTTAATTAGGTCCGTGAGAAAGCACGGGGAACCTCCTTCAAAGTACCGACACTGGCCTGGCCGAAAGATTGGCAAACTTGTAGGGTGTAATTAATCCCGGATAGTCTTGCCTTTTAGGGTTTAAAGGAAGATTTGATAAAAAAAGTGGGAGCTATCATGATTAGATAAAGTAATAACCAATCTAATCTTGCAAGAGCATACCCTAAAGTGTTTTCTTCTCTCGCTCTCCAGGTAGGGACCATGTCATACCTTAATCAAGATAATAATATTGATGTATTCACCGAACCCGCTTGTTATATAGAACCGGGGAACGTTGGTTCTGCTCTACCTTATAATTGTTATAAGTCTGAGCAGGAAATAGGAGAATATCCGGATTCCCATGCGACCCGAACGAAGATTGAGCATATTGATGCATCTTCTTCGGGTGTGTTTGTTACTGAGAACTGTTTCTCAGTGCACTCTACGTCCTAGGTATTAGATACCGAATCGGGATCCCACATATGTAATATGTTACATGGGCTAAAGAAAGGTTGAGAACTGGGAAAATGTGATCATTCTCTAAAAGTAGGGAATGGTGCAAATGTTGCAGCCAAAGCAGTTGGCGAATATTACCATGTATTACAAACTGATAATACATTGATTCTGAACAAATGCTATTACATACCGAACCTGATATGCAATATTATATCAGTTTCTTTGTTAAGTATAGAAGGATATAATCTTGTATTGCAGGATAATATTATGAACATTTTCCTGAATCAAAAGTTGATTGGATCATGCACGTTATTTAATAGCATATACGTTCTAAATCAAACCACAGTTCTTAACGTACAGAACACACACAAGAGGAAAAGTTCAGAAATGAACGAATCCTTCTTGTGGCATTGTAGACTAGGTCATATCAATGCGACATGATTAGCTAAGTTGCATAAATATGGATATTTGAATCAGTTTGAATTTACATCATATGAAACTTTCCAGTCATGTCTCAAAGGTAAAATGACCAAAACTCTATTTACTGGACATGGAGAAAAAGCTACTGAACTCTTGGGACTGATACATAGTGATGTAAGCGGTACCATGTCTACACATTACATGAATGGTACCTCGTACTTCATTACATTCACCGATGATCTCTCAAGATTCGGACATGTGTTCTTGTTGAAACAAAATTCTGAAGCTTTTGAGATATTCAAGGAATATAAGTGCGAAGTCGAGAACCAAACGGGTAGAAGTATTAAAATCCTTCGATTTGATCGGGGAGGAGAATACTTAAGCACAGAGTTCCTAGAGTATCTAAAAGAGAATGGGATTCTCTCTCAGCTTACTCCTCCATATACACCACAGCACAACGGTGTATCGGAGCGGAGGAATCACACCATATTAGATATGGCGCGCTCTATGATGAGTACTGCAGAGTTACCTATTTCCTTTTGGGACTATTCACTTGAGACAGCTGCATAACTTTTGAATAGGGTTCCGACCAAATCAACGCCTACCACTCCATATGCGATATGGTATAGGAAGAGACACTGTCTTAAACGAGTTAAGATATGGGATTGTCCGGCCTATGTTGAAAGGAAAAATCCGGACAAGCTTGAGGCAAGGTCAGTTCTGTGTAAGTTTGTTGGATATCCCAAACATTCGCGAGGGTATATCTTCTACCACACCAAGGAACAAAAGGAGTTTTGTTTCTCGGCATGCCACCTTTTAAGAAAAAAGAATTTCTTGAAAAACAAATTAGTGGTCATGAGGTATAATTGGAAGAAGTTCCATCTATACAAACTACAACTGATAATTTGGTAGAACCGGATGATTCAATAGTCTCCAACGAACCTCAGACACTCTGCTGATCTAGTAGGGTTCCTCATCCACCTAAGAGGTACTACGGTTTTCTCAATGACAGCAGGAGAAAGGATTGCATCATGGAAAATGATGACCCAACTAGTTTCGAGCAGGCCATCATGTTAGTTATATGTATGCCTAGGGCCATTATTGTACATGTGATGTATACTATAGTGGATGCTTATATATATATATATATATATATATATATATATATATGACTTTCTTACTCGACATGATAGTATGCTATCTGGTTACTCTTTATCTTAACATGTTGACTGGTATTTTTTACTTTCTTGCTATCACATGCTGATAAAACCCTTAGGATATGTACTTGACTACCGGGATTATGATAAGATCATACTGGTGGGGCCAGGATGGTCCACAAGTACATCCTTTAATCATTTCCTAGTCGTAGGAATATCGAGACCAGGGCATCGATATTACAGTGTAGACTAGTGTGTACGTTTCTTGTCCCTTAGAGGGCGATGGTTGATCCCACAACCATTGGTGTGTGACATCAAAGATTGTACAATGGTGCTCATTACAGAATGGATACACCGAATAGGACTCGCCGAGGACTCCTATGTGGTAGTATACCTATCGTCAGATAGCAGTCCTCTGGTGACACTGGTACAGATTAGTCTGTAAACCTGAGATCATCATAGAGTCTTATGTGGCTCCCACTGTGCTTTGATTTCCTGCCTACCACGGCTCAAAGGAGTCATGCAAACAGGTGGATTTTGGGTACAAACCCGAGTTACATGGAGGCAATGAGCGATAGGAGGGGTTTCGTCTCTCCCGGTATTGGGGGTTGATGTTGCGCTATGTTTGATTGGCTATAACTGGAAGTCCCTGGCCAGGGCTGCTGCTGAGATTTACTGATAAGAGTTATCAGTTGTTTCTCAAACCGTTATAGGCCAGACATCGGCATGACTTATCACGTTACTGGGGACTGATGTTTACCACCCCTAGACATGATATGCGACATATCAGACGAAAAGACCGGACTGTACGGTAGTGTTACTGATAGGTTTCATGGAGAGTATAGACGAGCTTGCTTGTTGATCTTCATATCGTCAATACCCGGGTAGCCGTTACGTCCAGCTAGTACCGCTGACGGCTTGTAGGTGACTGATGTGATCATCACCTACTGCTGGCGTATTGACGGTCTTTAGAGTCCCACAAAGAAGTTTCCTGGTTCAAGCGAAACGAAGTAGTACACATATGTGATATGTGTGTAGCCTGATTAAATACGTGTATGTGATACCGTATTGTAATTTGGCAGTTATCTGTTATCGGTTCGGTTATATGTGATATAACTAGATTGTCGAATCAAGTGTTGATTTGATAATGTGATATATAGATATTTGATATTAGTCGGTCATATATGATATAACCGGATCATTAAATCAAGTGTTGATTTAATAATGTGATATATATTATATTTGATATAATTGTATCTTAACTAATATCCTTAGCTCACTAATTATTTTTCATTATATATATATATTAATATATATGATATAATAATAATAATAATAATAATAATAATAATTATTATTATTATTATAATGAAGCATGGCTTAATTTTTCTATTTTTGAGAAAAATAGAAAAGAGGTGGAAAATGAGAGCTTGGTTGCAAGCATGTAGGTTTATTCATAGTTTATTCATCTTGACTCACTATTCAAGTATGGTTGCAATTTTATATTGCAAAATTCCATGCTTGAATGAGTGGGGGTCAAGTGTTGACATTCATTCTATGCTCATTATCAACACTTATCTATTTTCTTGAGTTTCTTCCATGGTTGCTCTCTAGCTTCTTCTTCTTCCTCAATTGCTATAGTTCAAGCTTCAACCTTCACATGTGATGTGAACCATGAAGCTTGAACACAAACTTGTGAGATTTTAACATCCACTACTTCACCATCCTACACCAAACTAGAAATTTGGTGTGGTGTGTTTCCTATACTAAAGGAGTTTAATGTAGAGTTAGCTTTAGCTAGAGGAACTTCTGGTGGATCTTCTTTGGCGCGAAGATCATGAAGGAGGCATTCAACTCGAAGAGGAGCCTAGTAGAGTCGCGTAGACTTCAACCCAGAGCTTTAGAAGAGAAGGACTCGAACTACAAAGCTTGTATGCTCTTTTCTTCTCTTTTAGTTAATCACATCACAAAGGAAAACCCTAATAATCTAGTAATGATCTTGTTAGTCTAACTTAGCTTCTAATAAAATTTAAAATGTGGCATGCTTGATGCCTCTAGAACCTCATGGTGGTGTTAAGGTAAATTTTCATGGTATCAGAGCCAGGCTAGAACATTAGGGTAATTTGTAGCGACGTTAGAAATCCGTCGTTTTTGTCGCGCAAAAACTGCCGATAAAAACAGTTTCGAAATTGATGTTTTGAGTTATTTGCACACCCCGAGGGCTCACGGTTTGAACCGAGAAGCCGTGGGGTAGAGTGTGCGCACCCCAAGAACACCTGGGGGGGGGACCTAATGGCTGGGCCTACTCCCCAGGACCACCACAAGGTGGTCTTGGTGGTGGGGACCCGAAACTTCCCCACCTTGGGCAGTTTCGGGTCTGCCTCACCCCCTGGCCACATCGTGGTGGCCTCAGGGGTGGGGTAATAACTCTAGCCCCCCTTTTGATACTTAATCTTAGGTCTTCAGCTCCGTGAAGATTCGGGCGGGTTTCGAGTTTGTTTCTACTTCCGGATTGGCTTAAAACGATTGGTTTTGAAACTTTAGCTCATTGAATTTTTCCATGTGTTGAAAAAATTGGTTTAGTTTGCTAATTGCGTGCGGAATTATAATGTCGCGGTTGGTTTACAAGCATTGTGATGTGTGTGATACAATTATTAGAATCCGGATTAATTAGTTTTGTGAAAACTAGTTAGTACGTAAAAAAGCAAGCCGTTTTGTCTCAATTGATCGATTGCCACGAAGTTTTGATTCGGATCAAAACTTCGTCGTAATTGCGTATTGTACGCGATCACTAAGTCGGAAATCTTGTTGAATTATCCGACAACCAATTGAAAAGATTTTCCAATTTGAGACTAAAATGCAAGTTTTATATGTTAGGTATGAAATTCGGATATGAGATATTCTGGGTTTATGATGTCTAAGGATACTGCAGATTCTAATCATTGTAGTGTTCTGTTTCTTTTCTGTGACCGTAAGTGTCATATGTGGAGTATCCCAATCTCGTTGCTATATGTCAAAGAGTTTTCGGGATACACATATTTACTTACATTGATGACATGAGATGTTATGTGTTGCTGTTGATATGATTCATTGGATCGTCATGATTGAATAGCCGGGGGTTTTTATGTGAGATGAGAGTTTTTATATTTTCATTAATGTATAATCTGTATGTAATATTCTTTTATTGGGGCACTTCTGGGTAGAGGATGATGTCACCTTTGTTGTATATTATTTACTTTTCCGCATTAGGATAGACCCAAGGCGGGGAGCACAAGTAATCGGGTTCTAGAGTCCACTGGAAGACCATCTCAAGGAGTTAAGACCGGGTCTCCTAACTCTAGAATTAGCAGGGTTACCTGCTGCTCTCGTAGGGGTCTAGGGATGTGGGTTTGGCTATTCATCACGACTGTGGAATCCGTGTTTTACATTATTGGCTAAATTTAAAACACGGACATCCTAATATATCCAATATTTCATATGTTGCTTCTGCTGCTTGATTCTGTGATATTGATCATATAACTGCGTGAGACGAATGTGATTTATATATATGATATATAATAAATGTTTCTTATGTTTTGCACCCGCGCTAGTCTAGCCCCCGGCTCTGCCGGTAGTTAAGTAACCTAACGGTGCATGACGGGGCCCCGTGGGGAATGCGGATGGTATAAGCGTGCGTTCTATTTTCATTTCATTTTTCTGTGATATTTAGGAAACATTAATTGATGGGACTTCATTAATGAGATAAATGAAAAGAAAGAAACCTAAAGATGTTGTAGAATCAATTTTTTAAAAACAAGCTAGCTCAAGTTTTGCTTTGCATAATGGTATTCCTTGATGAATATCCAGCACCTCATTCGATGAGAAAAGAGCCGAGATCCCTTCACCGGGAGTGACCTCTTTAGCGAAACTAGCAAATACTATAACTCACTCAATTTTGTTTTTGATAGCTTCTCTAGTTCTTGCTTTGCATAATGGTATTCCTTGATGAATATCCAGCACCTCATAATGGTATTCCTTGATGAATGCGGATGGTATAAGCGTACGTTCTATTTTCGTTTCATTTTTCTATGATGTTTAGTAAACATTAATTGATGGGACTTCATTAATGAGATAAATGAAAAGAAAGAAACCTAAAGATGTTGTAGAATCAATTTTCAAAAAGGGTAGCTTTAGTTTTTGCTTTGCATAGTTGTATTCCTTGATGAATATCCAGCACCTCATTCGATGAGGAAAGAGCCGAGATCCCTTCACCAGGAGTGACCTCTTTAGCGAAACTAGAAAATGCTACAGCCCACTCGGTTTTGTCTTTTGACTGCTTCTCTAGTTCTTGCTTGGCATAGTGGTATTGCTGAATATCCTGCACCTCATTCGATGAGGAAAGAGCCGAGATCCCTTCACCGGGAGTGACCTCTTTAGTGAAACTAGTAAAAGACTCAAAAACACTCCTTTTCAAAATCACTTGATTCTACAATGATATCAAGTTCATTACGCTCATGGTTTTCTTAAAAACCTGCGTAGCCCTCCATCATTTCAGATAAGTACTATTTGGTATTCGTGCTGCGTTTGTTGACCTTGTTAAGGCATAGTGTGTGGTAGCTGATTAGTACTTATCTGCAGCATGTGATACGATTGGATTAGGGTACTCGTACGGCTTTATTGACCTTGTTAAGGGTCGTACGGGTAGGTTTAATTCAATCAAGAAATGACGGGTTGAACTTGGCTAGTGCTTATGATTTGTTGACTTTGTTAAGGTCATAAGTGGTTAGGGGTAAAAATATTATCGGGAATTTCAAGTGTTGAAATTTGCAATGAGATTGCATACCTTCTATATGATAGTTGGATCCCGATACCCACTGCGAGTAAGAGTTACTCATGGGAGAGTTTTGCACTTTACAATTAGCCGATCAAGTAGGTGTCTAGAAAGGTGTCAACGAGGTTAAGCCTCTAGGGAAATAGGGTTTATTTTAATTAGGTCTGTGAGAAAGCATGGGGAACCTCCCTCAAAGTACCGATACTGGCCTGGCTGAAAGTTTGGCGAACTTGTAGAGTGTAATTAATCCTAGCCAGTCTTACCTTTTAGGGTTTGAAGGAAGATTTGATAAAAACAGTGGGAGCCATCCTGATTAGATAAAATAACCAATCTAATCTTGCAAAGGCCGCACGCAAAGTGATTATCCTTCTCTCTCTCCTGGGAGGGACTAATGAAATGCCTTAATCAAGATAATAATATGGATGTTCTGACCGAACCTACTTATCATACTGGACTAGGTTCGGCTCTACCTTATGATTGTCATAAGTCTGAGCAAGGAATAAGGGAATATTCGGATTCCCACGCCACCCAAACGTAGAATAAGCATGTTGATGCATCGTCTTCGGGTGTGTCGTAACCAAGAACTGTTTCTCAGTTTACTCTGCGTCCTGGGTATAAGATACCGGATCAGGATCCCATGTATGTAATTTGTTACATGGGCTAAAAACAGGTAGAGAACTGGGATAGGGTGATATGTCTCTAAGTAGTAGAGATGGTGCAATTATTGCAGCCAAAGCAGTTGGCAAATATCACCTTGTGTTACTAACTGGTAAAACAATGATTCTGAGCGACTGTTATTTCGTACCAATAATATTGTGAATATTTTTCTAAATCAAGTGTTGATTGGGTAAGGTATGTTGTATAACAGTGTACACGTTCTGAATCAAACTACAGTTCTAAACGTACACACATAAGATGAACAGTTCAGAAATGAACGAAGTCTTCTTGTGGCTTTGTAGACTGGGTCATATCGATGAAACAAGACTAGCTAAAGTTCCATAAGGATGCATATTTGAATCCGTTCGAATTTACATCTTATGAAACATGCCAGTCATGTCTCAAAGACTGGGTGACCAAATCTCCGTTTACTAGAAATAGAGAAAGAGCTACTGAACTCTTGGACAGATACATAGTGATGTATGCAGTCCTATGTCTACACATGCCAGGGTTAGTTCCGCGTAATTTATTACATTCACCGATATTCTCTCAAGATACGGACATGTGTTCTTGCTGAAACCCAAAATCTGAATATTTTGACAATTTCAAGGAATATAAGTACGAAGTTGAGAACCAGATGGGTAAAGGTATTCAGGTCCTTCGATATGATCGGGGAAACGAATATTGGGGCACGGAATTCCGAGACTATTTAAAAGAGAATGAGATTCTCTCTCAGTTTACTCCTCCGTATACACCACAACACAACGGTATATCGGGGTGGAGCAATCGCACCCTATGAGATATGGTGCGCTCTATGATGAGTATTGCTGAGTTGCCTGTTTCCTTTCACGGACATGCACTTGAGAAGCTGCATACCTATTGAATAGAGTTCCGATCAAATCCGTTGCCTACCACTCCATATGAGATATGGAATGGGAAGAGACCATATCTTAAATGAGTTAAGATATGGGGTTGTCCGACCTATGTTGAAAAGAAAAATCCGGACAAGCTCAAGGCAAGATCAGTTCTGTGCAAGTTTGTAGGATATCCCAACCTTTCGCGAGGGTTTATCTTCTACTACACCGAGGAACAAAAGATGTTTTGTTTCTCGACATGCCACCTTTTTAGAAAAGGAATTTCTTGTGGAAGAAATTAGTAGCGATGAGGTAGAACTGGAAGTAGTTCCAGCAAACACAAACTATAACTGACGATTTGTTGGAATCGGAGGATTCAATAGTCCCTGATGAACCGAAGCCACTCCACAGATCTAGTAGGGTTCCTCATCCACCTTAGAGATACTACGGTTTTCTCGTAGACGGTGGGAGAAAGGATTGCATCATGAAGATGATGACCCAACTAGTTTCGAGCAGGCCATCACAAGCGGAGACTATGTGAAATGGCTGGATGCTATGCGATATAAGATGGAATCCATGTACACCAGCAAAGTGTTGACTTTGCATTTTTCTCCTGAAAGGGTAAAACCTATCAGGAGAAAGGGGATCTTTGAGAAAGATAATTTGGTGTAGATGGAAAAGTTGAGACTTTCAAAGCTAGACTTGTCGCTAAGTTTAAGTCCATCAGGATCGTACTTGCTATTGCTGCATATCATGACTACGATATCTGGCAGACTGCACGTAAAACTGCATTTCTAAATGGTGATTTAGAAGAGAGCGTGTATATGACACTACCAGAGGGCTTCGTAGACAGTGGGAGCAGCGGAAGCATGTGCAAGTTGCTTAAATCCATCTACGAGTTAAAGCAAGCATCGTGGAGATGGATCATCTGTTTTAATGAAGCTGTCAAAGAGTTTGATTTCATCAAAAAGGTAGATGAACCATGTATAAATAAGAAGGTTTTAGAGAGTATGGTTGTCTTCCTCGTATTGTACGCGGATGATATACTCTTGATAGGAAAAGGTGTTCCTATGCTACACTCGGTCAAACACCTCTTATCACAAAGGTTCTTCAAGAAAGATCTAACTGATGCCTCCTACATCCTGGGGTTATAGATCTATAGAGATAGATCTAAATTGATTTGGGATTGTCCCAATCCAGGTACATAGACACCATGGTAAAAGGGTTTTAGTATGGATGATTCTAACCGAGGTAATGTACCTGCTTGTTCAGGAATCACTCTCTCCAAAGAGATGTCTCTCGAGACTGATTTAGAGAGGGCTCCCAAACATTCGCGAGGGTATATCTTCTACAACACCAAGGAACAAAAGGTGTTTTATTTCTCGGCATGTCACCTTTTAAAAAAAGGGAATTTCTTGAAAAACAAAGGTCATGAGGTATAATTGGAAGAAGTTCCAGCTATACAAAGTACAGCTGATAATTTGGTAGAACCGGAGGATTCAATAGTCTCCAACGAACTTCAGCCACTCCGCCGATCTAGTAGGGTTCCTCATCCACCTAAGAGATACTACGGTTTTCTCAATGACAGTGGGAGCGAGGATTGCATCATAGAAGATGATGACTCAACTAGTTTCGAGCAGGCCATTATGTTAGTTATATGTATGCCCTAGAGGCCATTATTGTACATGTGATGTATATTATAGTGGATGCTTGGACATATATATATAGAGGACTTTCTTTCTCGACATGATAGTATTCTATCTGGTTACTCTTTATCTTAACATGTTGACTGGTATTCTTTACTGTCTTGCTCTCACATGTTGATAAAGCCCTTAGGATATGTACTTAACTACTAGGATTATGATGAGATCATACTAGTGGGGCAAGGGTGGTCCACAAGTACATCCTTTAATCAGTTCCTAGTCATGGGAATATCAAGACCAGGGTATCGATATTCCAGTGTAGACTAGTGTGTATGTTTCTTGTCCCTTAGAGGGCGATGGTTGATCCCATAACCATTGGTGTGTGACATCAAAGATTGTACATAGGTGCTCATTGGAGAATGGGTACACCGAACAGGACTCGCCGAGGACTCATTATCAGATAGCAGTCCTCTGGTGACACTGGTACAGTTTAGTCTGTAGACCCGAGATCGTAGAGTCTTGTGTGGCTCCCACTGTGCTTTGATTACCTCCCTACCACGGCTCAAAGGAGTCATGCAAACAGGTGGATTTTGGGTACAGTCCCGAGTCACATGGAGGCAATGAGCGAAAGGAGGGGTTTCGTCTCTCCCGGTATTGGGGGTTAATGTTGCGCTATGCTCGATTGGCTATAACAGGAAGTCCCTAGCCAGAGCTGCTGCTGAGATTTACTGATAGGAGTTATCAGTAGTTTCTCAAACCATTATAGGCCAGATATCGGCATGACTTATCACGTTACTGGGGACTGATGTTTACCACCCCTAGACATGATATGCGACATATCAGACGAAGAGACCAGACAGTACGGTAGTGTTACAGATACGCTTCATGGAAAGTATGGACGAGCTTGCTTGTTGATCTTCATATCGCTCAATACCCGGGTAGCCGTTATGTCCTGCTAGTACCGCTAATGGCTTGTAGGTGACTGATGTGATCATCACCTACTGCTGGCGTATTGACGAGTCTTTAGAGTCACACACAGAAGTTTCCTGGTTCAAGCGAAATGAAGTAGGACACATATGTGATATGTGTGTGGGCATGATTAAATACGTGTATGTGATACCGTATTGTAATTTGGCAGTTTTCTGTTATCGGTTCGGTTATATGTGATATAACCAGATTGTCGAATCAAGTGTTGATTTGATAATGTGATAAACAGCTAAATGATATTAGTCGGTCATATGTGATATAACCGGATTATTAAATCAAATGTTGATTTAAGAATGTGATATATATTATATTTGATATAATTGTATCTTAACTAATATCATTAGCTCACTAATTATTCTTCATTATATATATTAATTTATATGATATAATAATAATAATAATAATAATAATAATAATAATAATAATAATAATGAAGCCTGGCTTAATTTTCTATTTTTGAGAAAAATAGAAAAGAGGTGGAAAATGAGAGCATGGTTGCAAGCATGGGGTTTATTCATAGTTTATTCATCTTGACTCACTATTCAAGCATGGTTGCAATTTTATATTGAAAAATTCCATGCTTGAATGAGTGGGGGTCAAGTGTTGCCATTCATTCTATGCTCATTCTCAACACTTAACCATTTTCTTGAGTTGCTCCCATGGTTGCTCTCTAGCTTCTTCTTCTTCCTCAATTGCTATAGTTCAAGCTTCAACCCTCACATGTGATGTGAACCATGAAACTTGAACACAAACTTGTGAGCTTTTAACATCCACTACTTCACCATCCTACACCAAACTATCAATTTTGTGTGGTGTGTTTCCTACACTAAAGAAGTTTAGTGTAGAGTTAGTTTTAGCTAGAGGAACTTCGGATGGATCGTCTTTGGCGCGAAAATCATGAAGGAGGTTCGTTCAACTCGAAGATGAGCCTAATAGAGTCGCGTGGACTTCAACCCGGAGCTTTGGAAGAGAAGGACTCGAACTACAAAGGTTGTATGCTCTTTTTTTCTCTTTTAGTTAATCACATCACAAAGGAAAACCCTAATAATATAGTAATGATCTTGTTAGTCTAACTTAGCACCTAATAAAATTTATAATTTGGCATGCTTGATCCCTTTAGAACCTCATGGTGATGTTAAGGTAGACTTTCACATCATGAGTAGGGACTCTGTGAAATGGCTGGATGCAATGCGAACTGAGATGGAATCCATATAAACCAACAAAATATGGACTTTGGTAGTTGCACCTGAAGGGGTAAAACCCATCGGGAGCAAGTGGATCTTGAGAAGATTTATGGTATAGATGGAAAAGTTGAGACTTTTAAAGCTAGACTTGTAGCAAAAAGCTTTCGTCAATAACCAGGTGTGGATTATGATGAAACCTTTTCTCCAGTGGCTATGCTTAATTTCATCCGGACCCTACTTGCCATCACTGCATACCATGACTACGAAATCTGGCAGATAGATGTCAAGACCGCTTTTCTAAATGGTGATTTACAAGAGAGCGTGTACATGACACTGCTAGAGGGCTTCATAGACAGTGGGAGCAGCCGTAAGGTGTGCAAGCTGCTTAAATCAATCTACGGATTAAAGCAGGCATCGCGGAGTTGGAACATCTGTTTTGATGTGACAGTCAAAAGAGTTTGACTTCATCAAAAAGGTAGATGAACCTTGTATATACAAGAGGGTTGTAGAGAGTAAGGTTGTCTTCCTCGTATTGTATGTGGATAACATACTCTTGATAGGAAATGATGTTCCTATGCTACACTCGGTCAAGCTCTACTTATCACTAAGTTTCTCCATGAAGGATCTAGGTGATGCCTCTTACATCCTGGGGAGAAATACTGGACAGCTGTGAAGAACATTCTTAAGTACTTGAGAAGGACTAAAGAATTGTTCTTGGTGTATGGTAACGGTGAACTCCATATCGAGTCCTTTACCGATTTGAGCTTCTAGAGTGATAAGGTCGACTGTAAGACAGTCCCAGGTTTTGTCTTTACCCTCAGTGGAGGGACGGTATGTTGGAAGAGTTCCAAGCTAAATACCGTAGCAGACTCGATGATAAAGACTGAATACATCGCTACCAACGATGCTACTAAAAAGGCTTTCTGGATGAAGATGTTAATGAGAAGAACTTGGCGAGGTTCCTACCATTGTGATGACAATGGAGCTGTGGCTTTGGCCTAGGAACCCCGGTCCCATCAGTGATCCAGACATATTCTTAGACAGTATCACCTGATCAGGGAGATGGTTGATCTCCGGGCAATCGAGCTCAGGAGAGTTGAGATGAAGAATAAAAGGGCGGATCCACTCACGAAGGCCATATCCCAGATACAATTTGAGAGATTTTGGTATGTTGGGTATGAGATACTTCAACAACTGGCCTCAGTGCAAGTGGGAGATTGTTAGTTGTATGTATGCCCTCGAGGCCATTATTGTACATGTTTGTATATTATAATGGATGCTTGGACATATATAGGGAGGACGTTCTTTCTCGATATGATAGTATGCCATGTGGTTACTCTTTATCTTAACATGTAGACTAGTATAGTGATACTGACTTACTCTTACATGTTGGTAAAGCCTTTATGATGTATACTTGAAAACAAGGACTATGATGCAGATCATACTAGTGGGGCCAGGGTAGTCTACATGTTCATCCTTTAATTGTTTCTAGTCATGGGTGTATCGAGACGGGGCATAGATATTCTAGAGGAGACTAGCGTATACGTTTCGTGACCCATTTGATGGGTGATGGATGATCCCACATGTAGGGTTGCTAGGCACGCGCACAAGGGTCTACGAGGCATCAACCATGCCCGATTAAAAATTTAGCCGTGCCGAACAACCCGAATACGGAACTTTAAACTAGAGATTAGGCGAAAACAAGCATGCTAAACATTTTAACAGAGGGATTACAACCTTTGTAGATCCGGTCCTTCACTTCATATGCTCCGTGTTGTGGTCCCTTCGCTGCGATCATTGGGATCCGGACTCTCGAGTGGTTCCACGAAGAGAAAGACGCAACATTTGCTTCCGATCTTCGATACTAAGATGATCTACCTTGAAGTTTCTTTAACACAAGCTTACACTCATGAAATGATGTGAACACCCTCATCTAAATGGCAAGGGAAGATGAGGATGATGAAGTAGGATTTTTGCTCTCTTTATTTGTATTTTTCTCACAATTATTCATCACCTTTGAAAAATCAAGCAAGCTTTTTCATGAAAAGAGAATGAAGAAGAAGATGAACAATAATAGAATTGTGATGAATAATAAAAGTTATCATAATTATTTATGCAACCATGGTTCACTTAACCATTGTAGAGAGTTTACTAGGGTTAGGGTTTGGGTTGGGTTAAGTGTGAGTCATGGATAAAGATCAACACAAATATCTTTATCATGACAAAGTAAAACCATCTAGAAACATCTAGAAGGTTAAAACCCTAATCCAAACCCTAATCATGTTTAAACTCCTCTAACCATGTTGCATTAATAATTATAATATATTACAATATTATATATCACATATACAATATTTATTGTAACAAAATAAAATAATACATTTAACATATATCGCATATATATCAATGTATTACCCGAGTGAGAAAAAGAATCTTTTAGTGAGCAAATATTAGTTAATGTAATTTAATATATCATATATATTATTATACATTAAATTATCGAATCAACACTTGATCCGACAATCC
The DNA here is from genome assembly GCA_030015575.1 of Agapanthus africanus. Lineage (NCBI taxonomy): Eukaryota > Viridiplantae > Streptophyta > Magnoliopsida > Asparagales > Amaryllidaceae > Agapanthus > Agapanthus africanus. The sequence goes on from CM057350.1 coordinate 390,482,640, forward strand.
GGCTATATCGCATATAACCGACTAATATTTATCCGTACCGATTCATCGAATCAATACTTGATCCGATGACCCGGTTGATATCAAATATCGCGAGAATATAATACGGTATCACATATCGCATTATTCTCGGTCCCGCACATATCACATATGTGCTTCTACTCCGTTTTGCCTGAGTCAAGAAACCTCTGTGTAGGACTCTAAAGAATCGTCAATACGCCGGCAGTAGGTGATGATCATATCAAACACCCACAAGCTGCAAGCGGTCAGCTAAACGTAACAGCTACCCAGGTATTGAGCGCTCAGAAGATCAACAAGCAAGCTTGTAACTTCTCCTGTGAATCCAAACAGTAACACTCCCGTACAGTCCGGTCTCGTCGTCTGATATGTTGCATATCACGCCTAGGGGTGGTAAACGTCAGACCCCAGTAGCTCGATAAGTCGTGTCGATTTGAGGTCTATAACAGTTCGAGAAACTACTAATAACACTTACCAGTAAATCTCAGCAACCCTGGCCAGGAATTTTCGGTTATAGCCAATCGAACACAGCACAACATCAACTCCCTATACCGGGAGAGACGAATCCCCTCCTATCGCTCATTGCCTCCATGTGATTCGGGACTGTACCCAAAAGCCACCTTTTTGCACGCCCTCTTGGACGTGGTATGATGGAAATCAAAGCACAGTGGGAACCACACAAGACTCTATGACGATCTCGGGTCAACAGACTACTCTGTACCAGTGTCACCGGAGAACTGCCATCTGACGTATGGTATAATACCATCTGGGAGTTCTCGGCGAGTCCGTCCAGTGTACCCAGTCTCTACTGAGCACCCGTACACCATCCTTGATGTCAAACACCGATGGATATGGGATCATCCATCGCCCATCATATGGGTCAAGATGCGTATACGCTAGTCTACTCTGGTGTATCGATGCCCTGTCTCGATACACCCTCGACTAGGAACAGTTATAGGATGTACTCGTCGACTACCGTGGCCCCACTAGTATGATCTCATCATAGTCCCAGTAGTCGAGTACACATCCTAAGGGCTTTATCAACATGTAACATAGAGACAATCAGAGTACATGTTAAGATAAAGTACAACCAGATAGCATACTATCATGTCGAGCAAGAAAGTCCTCCCTATATATGTCCAAGCATCCATTACAATATACATCGTATGTACAGTAATGGCCTCTAGGGCATACATATAACTAACACCACATCCATTGGTGTTTGACATCAAAGATTGTATACGGGTGCTCAGTGGAGACTGGGTAAACTGAACAGGACTCGCCGAGAACTCCTAGATGATATTATACCTAACGTCAGATAGCAGTTCTCTGGTGACACCGGTACAGGTTAGTCTATAGACCCGAGATCGTCATAGAGTCTTGTGTGATTCCTACCGTGCTTTGATTTCCACCTTACCACGTTCAAGAGAGCGTGCAAAACGGTGGTTTTTGGGTACAGTCCCGAGTCATATGGAGGCAATGAGCGATAGGAGGGGTTTCGTCTCTCCCGGTATTGGGGGTTGATGTTGCGCTGTGCTCGATTGGCCATAACAGGAAGTCCCTGGCCAGGGCGGAAACTGAAATTTACTGGTAAGTGATATCAGTAGTTTCTCGACCCGTTATGAGCCTCACATCGGCACAACTTATCAAGTTATTGGGGTCTGACGTTTACCACCCCCAGACTCGATATGCGACATATCAGACGAAGAGACCGGACTGTACGGTAGTGTTACTTATTGGATTCACGGGAGTATGAAAAAGCTTGCTTGTTTATCTTTTGATTGCTCAATACCCGAGTAGCTGTTATGTCCAGCTAGTACCGCTGACGGCTTGTGGGTAACTGATATGATCATTATCTACTGCCGGCGTATTGACGAGTCTTTAGAATCCTACACAGAGGTTTCCTGGCTCAAGCGAAACGAAGTAGGGCACATATGTGATATGTGCGGGACCGAGATTGATACTTGTATGTGATACCGTATTCTAATCTCGCGATATAGGTTATATGGGATATAACCGGACTATTGAATCAAGTATTGATTCAATAATTTGTTATATGATATTAGTCGGTTGTATGTCATATAGCCGGATTATTAAATCAAGTATTGATTTAATAATTTAATATATATAATTATATATTTGATATATTAATATATATATTACTAATATTAGCTCACTTAAGAATTTCTTTTCTACTTATACATTTAATATATATGTGATATATGTTAATGTATTTATTTTGTGTCATGCTTGATGATATATTGCACATGAGTGTGTGGGACTCATACCATACTTAAGATAATTTTGGGGATTTAATTATTAAGGGAAAAAAATTAGGTGGAAAAGCCATTGGTTTACGATGCTTGGAGAAGCTTGTGGAAACATTGACTTAGTCCACTAATTTTGTTTTAATCTAGATATTTATTAACCCAACCTTTATCTTTAGCCATGGTTAAGTCTCTACAAAAATCATATATGATATTTTCTCACCCATGGTTGCCATGATTCATCACTTCTTCTTCTTCTTCATCTCATTTGAGCACACTAGGTTTTCTTGAGTGAAGAAAAGAGAGAGCGAAAAATAATTCTAAAGTTAGCAAAATTCCTACTTGACTAATCTATGCCAAACTACCCATTTATTATAGGTTGTTTCATTCAATAATACTCAATTAGTGAAGTGGTAGCTTGAGTTAGAGATTCTTCGACGTAGATCATTTTCGGCCTCGAATATCCTTGAGCAAGCTCATTCCTTTCTCCTAGTGGAGCCTAAGGAGAGTCCGGAAAACCGCTACTTGGAGGAAAGGGACTACTATACGGAGCTTTAGAAGCGAAGGACCGGTCTATAAAGGTTGTATTGCTATATCACTTAGTGTAAAGTTGTTTACATGTTTTAAAAACCCTAATTCTCTAATTAGATCCTTGGTTCGGGCTCGCTCTGTTGGATATATATGCCATAGAGGCCTTCATTGTATAGGATGCTAGGGATATGTATGTACATGACAATCTTGCTTGATATTATAGTATACTATTTGGTTTGTCTTTATCTTAACGTATGATATATTTTACTTTGTATTTATATATACATGTTGATAAAGCCCATAGGGTGTTTTGCCTGACTATCGGCGTTGTGATGGCAGTCATACTTGTGGGAGCTGGATAGTCAATAGGAACATCCTTAGATGTCCCTGGTCGCAGGAGTATCGAGACTGGGCATCGATACTCCAGAGTAGACTAGTGTATACATATCTAGACCCTGAGGAGGGGCGATAGATTGGTCCCACAGCCATTGGTGGAGTGCACCTAAGATTGTATACAGATCCTCACTGGGTGTGAGTACACCGGACAGGACTCGCCGAGAACTGACTGGATGGTATTATACCTAACGTCAGATAGCAGTTCTCAGGTGACATGTGTGCAGATAGTCCATTGACTTAAGGTCGTCATTTGTCTCGTGTGAGTTTCCACTGTGCTTTGATTACTACCCTACCACGGTTCAAAGGAGTCGTGTAAGCAGGTTTTAGTTGGGCACAGTCCCGAGCCACGTGGAGGCACTGAGCGACTGTTAGGGATTCGTCTCTCCCGGTATAGGGAGTTGATATCGCACGGTGATCGGTTGGTTATTACCATAAGTCCCTGGCCACGGCTGATTGAGAATTACTAATGGACTGATCAGTAGATTCTCGGATGGTCTTGAGCCATGCCGACACGACTTGTACAGTTATTAGGGGTCTGACGTTCACCACCTTCCTAGACCATACATGCGATACTCTTAGACGAACAGACCGGACTGCGCGGATATTGTCACGGATAGTCTCAGTAGGAGTTCGGATGGGTTTCTTCATCGGCTTTCTTATCGACATCTACCTGGGGACCGCTACGTACAGCTAGTGCCGCTTGCGGTCTGTGGTTAAACCCACTGCCAACGTAGTAGTCAAGTCTTTAGAGTCCCACACAGAGATTTCCCAACTCCAGGCGAAAGATATAGAGGTCGTACGGTTTTACGACAAGGGTTCGGACGCACACGTGTGTTTACACACATACGACGTTCGGACAGTTTTTACTAGCCGGCTTTGGTTTAAGCCGGATTCTAGTATCAAGTTATTGGATTTATACAGTCTAAAGTTTTTCCGTGTTTTCACGGATAGGAGGGGCATTCTCGTAATTTTACAAGAAGCTTCTAGAAGCATGGTGACTTGAGGGTTTAGGTGGCATTATCATTAAATGATATTGTGACTCATTTTGTGTGATTCATCATGTCATTAATGCATTATTAAATGATTAATGACTCACATAGTGAATCACTCATATTGAATTAATGTAGCTTGGTGAATAATCAAATTTATTCATTTATTTGTTTATTCATTATGCTTCATATATTCAAGTGAGAAACAATATCATTATTTTTATCAGCTTCACCTTCTCTCTCCTCAAGCTCACTCTCTCTTCAAACCCTAATCATACCACTCATGAGTTGAGATCAAGGATTAGAATAGGCTAAACACTCCATAACCTAACTTTATTTGACCTAAGTTCCTTTGATTAGCAACTAGAGAAACTTAGTAACCTCAAGTTTAGAGGTGAAGCTTGGATTAGGGTCTCGGGTGGATCGTCTATCACGGAAATGAGGCCGAGGAGGACGTAGAGATTGAAAAGATGAAGGACACGAATCACTAGGTATAATCTCTTTACATAGTAGCTAAGAACTTCTATGGTTGTTGTTAATTATAGTTTAGTAAAGATCTTCGGTTAGTCGATGTTTGCTTAAAGAACAAGATCGTTTTTCAAATTTCCGCCTCCCCGCAACTATTGGGGTGTTGCACATCGAATTACAGTGGTATCAGAGACTCACTAAACAATAATTAACTCGTTTGCAAAGTCGTATGAATTTCAAACGCAAAACGAACCAGAAAATATAACGATATCACATAGTTTCTGTCGATTTTAAAATGAGGCCTAAAAATTTTTCAGGGACCTCCAGAATAACCTACATGAAATTATAAGAACACAGAAAAAAATGGGCTCCTTAATCGGCCACTGAGCCACGGAACCACGGCTGATCCCACCTATCCTCCGCGGATCCGCGGCCGAGTTGGAGCCGATTCAGCCCAGTTTTTCCCTGTGGATCTTCTGTGATGTTTTCTTTTTCTGGAATGATTTATTTTCTGCTCAAGTTTCAGATTTACAGAGAAGTTTTGGAGTAGAATCTAATGTGTTTGATCGATCGAAATTATACGATGTTTTCTTATTTGATTATATCTGTGAACTGTATTATGTGTTTGTAAACCTCCCCTAACTGCTAATATGTCGGTTGGCAGGGGGTTGCACATATCTGTGATGATTTTTAACTGTTTGTGATTATGAACTGTATTGGACTGTTGTGATGATTAGCCGGGGTTTTGTGATGGATTTTTGTATTAATTCATTCAATGTAATTGTAATAAGTTGTAATATTATTTTGCGGGGCACATCGAGGTTGCGGTTGTAGCCACCGTTGTATTATTTCCTTTTTTACTGTTTTTGCTCCTAGGATAGACCTAAGGTGGGGTGCACAAACTACCGGGTATTTCGAAGTGTTTAGTGGCCTACTCACGTTGTTGAGGGAGACCGCTTCACTTCGGGTACTTGGCGGGTAGTTTGCCGTACCCGTAGGGGTCTGGGGTGGGGTAATGGCTATTCATCACAACTGTGTAATCCGTCTTTCATTGCCGGCTAAAAAAAACGTGGATTTCTAGTATATCCAATAAAGTTTATCTGTGATCTGGAATGCCTATTATTGCGTCTGACGAATGTACAATATCTATATATGATAGCTATTTAGACGTCACTTATGTTTTACACCCGCACTAGCCCAGTCCCCGCTCTGCCGTTAGTTAAGTAACCTAACGGGTGATGACGGGAGCCCGTGGCGAATGCGGATGGCATAAGAGAACGTTGTATTTTCATTGTTATCTGTAATGATAGGTTAATGATGTGACGCATTATTATTAATGCATAGAAAATAAAACCTAAACTGAATCGTTGGAACAATTTCAAAACCACTCAGTTTTCTTCAAAAAGCAAATTTTAAATGCGTAGCTTAAACCACTCCTTTAAATAAAGGCTATCTTGGTTCCTTCGATTATATCAAGTTCACTACGTTAACGGTTTTTTGCCAAAAACCAGCCGTAACCCTCTGTCGTTTCAAATAGACAGCACATCGTATTCATGCTATGCTTGTTGGCCTATGTCAAGGTATAGTGTATGGTAGCAGTGTGTTTGCTTATTTGTTGCATAGATAGATGCATTAGTTTAGGACAGACGTACAACCTTGTTGGCCTACGTCAAGGGCATGTACGATGTACCTAAATTAATAAGGACAACGACGGGTAGAACTTGACTTGCGTCTTATGATTTGTTGGCCTACGTCAAGGTCATAAGAGCTTGGGGTAGAAATCACATCGGGAGTTTCAAACATAAAGGAAACTTGCAGATTTAGCATACCTTCTGGAGTATGGTGACTAGAGTGGCTTCCATCTAGGGCATCATGCAATGATAGTTGGATCCCGATCCCACTGATGAGTAGGATTACTCTCGGGAATTTTTCTTACTTAACAATCAATGCTATAAACCAAGTAGGTATCTAGAAAGGTGTTAGAGGGGCTACGCCTCCAGGGAAAAGAGGTTCTTTAATTAAGGAACTTCGCGAAAGCGTTGGAAAACCTCTCTCGAAGTACCAACACCGGCCTGGCTGAAAGGTTAAGCAAGTATTGTGACGTGTGATTAAATCCTGACTAGTTCTTCTTTTAGGTTTTGAAGAAGGATTTGAGGAAACAGTGGGAGCCATACTATTTAGATAAACTAATAACCAATCTAAACTTAAAAGAGCATATGCTGAGTGTTTTCTTTTCTCTCTCTCTGGCAGCTACCATGACAGGACTAAAACTATTACTTGAAAAAAATATACTGACCGGGAAGAACTATAAAGATTGGCTAAGGAACGTCAATATTGCACTGACTTATGACAAAGTAGCATATGTTACCACCGCTGTTCCTCCCCTTATCCCAGGACCAGATTCCTCTGTTGTGGACTAGGAAGTTCGCAAAACCTGGGATCTAGACTGTGAGCGAGCTAAGTGTATCGTGCTGGCATCCATGAACAATGAACTCCAGAAATAGCACGAGAGTATGGATATTATATCCATCTTTCTCCATGTCAAGGAATTGTATGGGGAGCACTCCCGTATCGCGAGGTACGAGACCTCAAGGAAATTCTTCCAGATGAGGTTAGCTCCAGGATCGCCTGTAGGAGAGCACGTCCTCAAAATGATTAGCCTCATTGAGGAACTCACAAACCTGGGATGCGTGCTAGAGAATGATTTGTACATCAACTTGATTTTGCAGTCCCTTCCCCACACCTTCTCTCAGTTCGTGCTAAACTTCAACATGCACGAAATGGAAGCTGATCTTCCAAAGCTCCTCAATATGTTGAGGGTAGCAGAGGCCTCCTTGAAAAAGGAGAAGACCCCCGTTCTGTATGTTGGCCAATCATCCTCTTCTAAAGTGAAAGATAAAGGGAAGAAGAAGATGAAAGCCACCAAACTGAAGGGTGGAGTCAAGAAGGTGCAGGGAACGAACAAGGCAGGAAGGGTGAAGACAGAAAAGAACGAATGCTCTTATTGTCACAAGCAAGGGCACTGGAAGAAGGATTGTTTGGCCTTCAAAGCCAAGGACAAGAAGCAAGCTGTTGCTTCTGCTTCAGGTGTGTTCGTAATCAAAAATTGTCTTTCAGTAAACTCTACATCTTGGGTAATTGATACCGGTTCTGGTTCTCACATCTGTAATTCATTGCAGGATCTGAGAAATAGTAGAGCACTGGGAACAGGTGATATGACTCTCCGGATGGGCAATGGAATGCATGTAGATGCTATTGCAATAGGGGAATATCACCTAGGGTTGACTAGTGGGCACATTTTCGTGTTGTACAGCTGTTTTTGTATTCCCAGTATGTTGTGTATTATTATATCAGTATCTTTGTTATCTAATAAAGGATATAATTTTGCGTTTGAAAGAAATGTCATGAACATTCTCCTAAATCAAGAACTGATTGGGTTTGGCACACTGGAAAACAACATATACATACTTAATTAACCTCAAATTTTCAATATTCAAAACACGCTTAAAAGAAAGGTTCCAGATTCAAATCAAGCCTTCCTATGGCATTGTAGACTTGGTCATATAAACGAAACAAGGTTGACTAAGTTACATAAAGATGGATATCTAGATCCGTTTGAATATTCATCATATGCAATTTGTCAATCATGTATCAAAGGAAAAATGACTAAATCTCCGTTCACCGGACATGGAGAAAGAGCCACAGAACTCTTAGGACTTGTACACAGTGATGTATGTGGTCCAATGTCTATGCATGCACGAAGCGGTCACTCCACTTCATCACTTTTACTGATGACTTCTCTAGGTATGGAAATGTGTTCTTAATGAAACATAAATCCGAGGCCTTTGAGAAGTTTAAGGAGTATAAAAATGAAGTAGAGAAACAAACTGGTAAAAGCATCAAGACACTTCGATCTGATCGAGGTGGAGAATACTTAAGTACCAGTTTCCTTGAATGCTTAAAAGAGAATGGAATTCTCTCTTAGCTTACTCCGCCTTATACGCCTTGGCATAATGGTGTATCAGAAAGGAGGAATCACACGCTATTAGATATGGTGCGTTCAATGATGAGTAGTGCTGAGTTGCCACTTTCCTTCTGGGGATTTGCTCTAGAATTAGCAGCATACCTATTGAATAGAGTTCCGACTAAGTCTGTGCCTACCACTCCATATGAAATGTGGAGCGGGAAGAGACCATATCTCAAGTATATCAAGATATGGGGGTGTCCGGTATATGTTAAAAAGCATAATCCGGACAAGCTCGAGGCACGATCGGTTTTATGCAAGTTTGTAGGATACCCTAAACATTCAATGGGGTATATGGTCTACCACACTGAAGAACAAAAGGTGTTTGTCGCTCGCTACATTGTCTTCTTAGAAAGCGAATTTCTTGCAAAAGAAATTAGTGGGACCGCGGTAGAGCTAGAAGAAATTCCAGAACCTCAAACTGCTACCGAGGATTTAGTAGAACCTCAGGTTTCAATAGAACATGACGAACCAACGCCACTCCGCAGATCTAGTAGGCTTTCTCATCCTCCTGAAAGAAACTATGGTTTTCTTCTAGATGGGGATCGAGAGGATTGCATCATCAATGATGATGAGCCTACTAGTTTTCAGCAGGCTATCACGAGTATAGACTCGGTAAAATGGCTGGATGCTAAGAGATCCGAAATGGAATCCATGTACACCAATAAAGTATGGACTTTAGAAGTTGCTCCTCCTGGAGTAAAACCAGTTGGATGCAAATGGATCTTCAAAAAGAAGATTGGTGCATTTGGACAAGTGGAAACCTACAAAGCTAGACTCGTTGCAAAAGGTTTTCGTCAAAGACCAGGATTGGACTATGATGAAACCTTTTCACCTGTAGCTAAGCTTAAATCCATTCGGATCCTGCTTGCGATTGCTGCCTTCCATGACTATGAAATCTGGCACATGGACGTAAAAACAGCTTTTCTAAATGGACATTTAGAAGAGAGTGTTTACATGGATCAACCAGAAGGTTTCTTAGACAGTGGGAGCAGCGGAAGAGTGTGCAAGTTGCTTAAATCCATTTATAAATTAAAGAAAGCATCGCAGAGTTGGAACATCTGCTTTAATGAGACAGTCAAAGAATTTGACTTTATCAAAAATGTAGATGAACCATGTATTTATAGGAAGATTGTAGAAGGAGCAGTAGTCTTCCTCGTTTTATACGTCGACGACATACTACTGATAGGGAATGATGTCCCTATGCTACAATCAGTAAAGCTTTTCTTGTCACAGAAATTCTCCATGAAAGACTTGGGAGATGCATCATACATTCTGGGCATTAAGATCCATCGTGATAGATCTAATAGAATGTTGGGACTTTCACAGTCGAGGTATATTGACACTATACTAAAGAGATTTAATATGGATGATTCCAAGCGCGGTAATATGCCCGCTTGTCACGGGATCACCTTCTCCAAAGAGATTTCTCCAAAGACTGATGAAGAGAGGGCTCGCATGGGCATTATACCCTACGCTTCGGCAGTAGGATCTATAATGTATGCGTGTTATGTACCAGACCAGATGTAGCTTACGCACTTAGTGCGGTAAGCGGGTATCAATCTGACCCAGGTGAGAAACATTGGATAGCGGTAAAGAACATTCTCAAGTACCTGAGAAGGACTAAGGAGATGTTCTTAGTTTACGGTAATGGGGACCTCCAGGTAGAGGCTTTTACCGACTCCGGCTTCCAAAGTGACAAAGATGATTCTAAATCCATTTTGGATTTTGTATTTACCCTCAATGGAGGGGCGGTATGTTGGAGGAGTTCCAAACAGGATACCGTCGTAGACTCAACTATGGAGGCTGAGTATATAGCTGCTAGTGAAGCCGCAAAAGAGGCTGTCTGGATGAGGAAGTTCATCTCTGAACTTCAGGTAGTTCTGTCCATTGCCAATCCAATACCTTTGTATTGTGATAACAATGGAGTTGTAGCATTAGCGAAGGAACCAAGGTCCCATCAGAAATCCAGGCATATCTTAAGGCGGTTTCACCTGATCAGGGAGATCGTGGATCGTCGGGAGATCGAGGTACGGAGAGTGGCCATAAAAGACAATACGGCAGATCCATTTACCAAGGCCATCCCTCAAGTCCAGTTCGAGAGGCTGTTTGAGATGTTGGGCATATGGTACGCCAGCAACTGGATCTAGTGCAGACAGTGGGTACTCATTGCGCCAATTATAGGCCTTAGTGCAAGAGGGAGATTGTTGGATATATATGACCTAGAGGCCTTCATTGTATAGGATGCTAGAGATATGTATGTACATGACAATCTTGCTTGATATGATAGTACGCTATTTGGTTTGTCTTTATCTTAACGTATGATATATTTTACTTTGTATTTATATATACATGTTGATAAAGCCCATAGGGTGTTTTGCTTGACTACCGGCGTTATGATGGCAGTCATACTTGTGGGAGTTGGATAGTCAATAGGTACATCCTTAGATGTTCCTGGTCGCAGGAGTATCGAGACTGGGCATCGATACTCCAGAGTAGACTAGCGTATACATATCTAGACCCTGAGGAGGGACGATGGATTGGTCCCGCAGCCATTGGTGGAGTGCACCTAAGATTGTATACAGATGCTCACTGGGTGTGAGTACACCGGATTGGACTCGCCGAGAACTGACTGGATGGTATTATACCTAACGTTAGATAGCAGTTCGCAGGTGACATGTGTGCAGATAGTCCGTTGACTTAAGTTCGTCATTTGTCTCGTATGAGTTCCTACTGTGCTTTGATTACTACCCTACCACGGTTCAAAGGAGTCATGCAAACAGGTTTTAGTTGGGCACAGTCCCGATCCATGTGGGGGCAGTGAGCGACTGTTAGGGATTCGTCTCTCCCGGTATAGGGAGTTGATATCGCACGGTGATCGGTTGGTCATTACCATAAGTCCCTGGCCAGGGATGATTGAGAATTACTGATGGACTGATCAGTAGATTCTTGGATGGTCTTGAGCCATGCCGACACGACTTGTACTGTTATTAGGGGTCTGACATTCACCACCTCCCTAGACCATACATGTGATACTCTTAGACGAACAGACCGGACTGCGCGGATATTGTCACGGACAGGCTTAGCAGGAGTTCGGATGGGTTTCCTCATCGGCTTTCTTATCGACATCTACCTGGGGACCGTTACGTACAGCTAGTGCCGCTTGCGGTTTGTGGTTAAACCCATTGCTAGCGTAGTAGTCGACTCTTTAGAGTCCCACATAGAGATTTCCTAACTCCAGGCGAAATGATATAGAGGTCGTATGGTTTTATGACAAGGGTTCGGACGCACACGTGTGTTTACACACATATGACGTTCGGACAGTTTTTACTAGCCGGCTTTGGTTTAAACCAGATTCTAGTATCAGGTTATTGGATTTATACAGTCTAAAGTTTTTCCTTGTTTTCACGGATAGGAGGGGCGTTCTCGTAATTTTACGGGAAGCTTCTAGAAGCATGGTGACTTGAGGGTTTAGGTGGCAATATCATTAAATGATATTGTGACTCATTTTGTGTGATTCATCATGTCATTAATGCATTATTAAATGCTTAATGACTCACATAGTGAATCACTCATATTGAATTAATGTAGCATGGTGAATAATCACATTTATGCATTTATTTGTTTATTCATTATGCTTCATATATTCAAGTGAGAAACAATATCATTATTTTTATCATCTTCACCTTCTCTCTCCTCAAGCTCACTCTCTCTTCAAACCCTAATCCTACCACTCATGAGTTGAGATCAAGGATTAGAATAGACTAAACACTCCATAACTTAGCTCTATATGACCTAAGTTCCTTTGATTAGCAACTAGAGAAACTTAGTAACCTCAAGTTTAGAGGTGAAGCTTGGATTAGGGTTCTCGGGTGGATCGTCTATCACGGAAAGGAGGCCGAGGAGGACGTAGAGATTGAAAAGACGAAGGACACGAATCACTAGGTATAATCTCTTTACATAGTAGCTAAGAACTTCTATGGTTGTTGTTAATTATAGTTTAGTAAAGATCTTCGGTTAGTCGATGTTTGCTTAAAGAACAAGATCGTTTTTCAAATTTCCGCCTCCCCGCAACTAGTGGGGTGTTGCACATCGACTTACACGCTCAGCACCCTAAATTTTTAAAATAGCATACTTGATGCTTACCGAAACCGTGTCGGGGTGCTAAGCGAACCCAGCAGGTGCGATTCCTTCGCTCTGATACTCCGTTGTGCTGTGGTGTATACGGAGGAGTAAGCTGAGAGAGAATCCTATTCTCTTTTAAATAGTCTCGGAATTCCCCGCTCAAGTATTCTTCTCCCCGATCAGATCAAAGGATTTTAATACTTTTACCCGTCTGGTTTTTTACTTCATTTTTAAATTCCTTGAATTTCCCAAAAGCTTCATATTTGTGTTTCATCAAGAACACATATCCGAATCTTAAGAGATCATCGGTGAATGTAATGAAGTACGAGAAACCATTTCTGACATGTGTAGACATTAGACCGCATCCATCACTATGTATTAGTCCCAAAAGTTCAGTAGCTCTTTCTCCGTGTCCAGTAAACGGAGTCTTGGTCATCTTACCTTTGAGATAGGTCTGGAAAGTGTCATAAGATGTAAATTCGAACTGATTCAAATGTGCATATTTATGCAACTTAGCTAGCCTTGTCGCATTGATATGACCAAGTCTACAGTGCCACGATGTAAGTGCACGGCGGCGCCCCGGCCTCCATCCCGAGGCCAAATGCGGAAGCGATGGCTAACTTTAAATTTTTCTTGAACCGGCACCACCGCGCACTAAACACCCGGATCGAACCATTAACTAGTCCTAGCTAACTACAAGATGGGGAAGAGAGATATACCGACTGATCCGAGTCCTCCGGTCTTCTCGTCGTCGTCCCGGTCTCCCGCGGAATGTCCTGTCTCCACCTCGTCGCCGGAAGTGCACCACATCACCTACATCTTTTACGGGCTCCCACCTCAATGCCGAGGCAACTCGGGCACGAAGCTGGCTAGTCGACGTGCCCAAGGTTTGCTGTAGAATATAGTGTAGAACTTGTGTCTCAATTTTGGAGTAGTGGAGGTGCCATTTTTGGTGGAGGAAAGAAAGGATATTTTTGATGAACTAGAGAGCATTTTTCTTAGCACCATGAGAACAAAAAATGCCACCAAAAAAAAATGAATCAATCAATCCCCTTAGGGAATGGCCGGCCCATGCCATGGGAATGGAAAAAGAGAGAGGGCCAAGACAAAGAGGTGGTTGAAAAGCAAGTGATGATGAGAAAATCAAATGATCACAACAAAACCCAACACTCTAAAACAACCATCATCATATCCAAAGTCAAGCAATCATGAAAACTATCATGAAGCAAAAGTCAAGTGAGGTGAATGGATGGTGCACCATCATGATACAACAATATGCAAAGACCCCCTCCACAAATGCTTATTTGCAACAATACAAATAAGCCCTCCTCCACCAATCTTCGGCCAATGAACGATACAAAGGAAATCGGCCGAAACGGAAAGCAAATTGGCAACTCCAGAAAACTGGTCCCGTAATAAATTACAGGAAAACCCCACAACTGTGCATACACACCCGCATCTGTATTCCGACCAGAATACAAATGCAATGAGACAAAATCTACACTGTACTATACTAGGATCCAGCTTAAACCAAAGCCGGCCAGTAATATCCGTTCGATCCTGATCCGTGCAATACCGCACGTATATGATCGAACCCTGCCATATCTCCATACGGCCTCTAGTACAAACTGTCCGATCCTGATCCGTGCAATACAGCACGTATCTGATCGGACCTTGCCATATCTCCATACGGCCTCTACAGCTTTTTGCCCGAAAGCTTGAGTAACTGAATGTGGGGGACTCTAAAGACTCGTCAACACCTTGGTTGTGGATTTAACCACTAGCACGTTAGAGGTATAAGCCAATACATAACGGGCTACCAGGTATTGACTAAAAGGGACGTCTGTGAGCGAACTCAGCCTGACACCCTACTGAGCCTGTCAGTGACAATATCCGTACAGTCCGGTCCGTTCGTCTATGAGCATCGCATGGCGGGCCTAGGGGGTTGGTAAAAGTCAGACCCCCAAAAGCGGTACAAGTCGTGTCGGAGTGTAGCCCAGAACACCCAGAGATACTACTGGAATACCTACCAGTAAATCTCCTTGCCTCGGCCGAGGGCTTCGTGTAATGGCTCTCCTAGACACAGCGCGACCTCACCCCCAATACCGGGAGAGACGAACCCCTGAAGATACGCTCACTGCCTCCATGTGGCTCGGGACTGTACCCAACTAAAACCTGTTTGCACGACTCCTTTGAGCCGTGGTAGGGTAGTAATCAAAGTACAGTGGGAACTCACACGAGACAAATGACGATCCCCAGGTCGATGAACTAACCTGTACACATGTCACCAGGGAACTGCCATCTGACGTCTGGTATATGACCAACTAGCATGTTACCGGCGAGTCCTGTCCGGTGTACTCATAACCCAATGAGCACCTGTATACATCTTAGGTGATCTAACTGACACCAATGGCTTGTGAGACCGGCCACCGCCCCTTGTCGGGGTCTCGACTGTATACACTAGTCTACTCTGGAGTATCGATGCCCTGTCTCGAAACTCGCACGACTAGGGACCTTTTAAGGATGCTCTTATAGACCCCAGCTCCCACTTATATGATCGCCCTCATACTGCTGGTGGTCAAGCAAGAATCCTAGGGGCTCTATCAACGTGTAATAGCGACCTGTTAGGCCACCTAAGCAGTACACGATGATAAAGATAAACCAGATAGCATACTATCATCTCGAGTAAGACTGTCCTACCGGGACAGGTCCTCCCTCAATCATTGCAATCACGTGCCTGTGATCCAATAATTGACTCTGAGGGCACTATCTCCAACAATCTCCCACTTGCACTCAAGGCTAATTATTGCGATGTCGCATACTCACAGCCTGTGTGATACCGAACAGCCAACTCCTCTACTTGTCAGTCTCACAAAGCTCGTTTGCGAAACTTATTGCGTTCGAGGAATTGCCTCAGTGAGTGGATCCGCTTTGATGTTTCCTTCTATGTCTCTCTATATCTCAAATTCGCGGAGAAACCCATCTCCCGAAATAAGCAATACCTGTCTTAGAATGTGTCTGGATGTCTGATGGGACCTAGCTCATAAATGAACTCCAAATCCAAACTTCTTAGACTGTATCGTCAACTGAACTTAATCAGTATCCCGCGCCATGCCTCCCTCAGTATTGCCTTGGACCACCTGTCCAAAATACTGCCCCTCATCAGAAGGAAAAACTATAGCTCTGACAACCTCCTTGTCGTCCAGGTCACCTTGGAAGCCTGGAATGATAACTGTTTCCCGAATAAGGCTGTCGTTATCATATCCCTAGAACATCCACTTATGTTCTAAAACTGCTTCCGACTGTTTCTCCAGGATTGGATCAATGTCAACTTATTGCATCTAGTGCAAGAACAACATCTGGTGTGGTACTTGACATCTCATGATTGACTCAATTGCCTAAGCAAGTGATCTGCCAATCATGCACACCCCTCTCTACTTTAGTCTGTAAGACACCTTTAGAGAGGGTGACTCCATCACCTGCAGGTACACTACCGTGCCAGGAGTCATCCATTCTAAATACCTGTAGAATGGTGTCTAAGTACCCAGATTGGGAAACCACCCAAATCTAGATCTAAAACTATAGATCCAGTAACCAGTATGTCTGATATAATGTCCAAATCCTATGTGGAGAAACCACTGTGTGACGACCAAAGTATAACCGATTGTAGTATAGGAATATCACTTCCTACTCTGTGTATGTCATCCAAATACCAGGACATCACACCCTACTACCTTCTCAACAGATCCATCTCCTATTCTGACGAAGTCAAACCTATGACTGTCACATCAGAAATAGATGATCTATCTCCGCTACTCTGCTTTAGTCTATAAATAGACATAAGCTACCTTTCCACCAATGCTTCCGCTGCTCCCACTGACTACGACAACTCTCTGGCAGAGTCATATAGACGTACACTTCTAAAGCTGGTTTAGAACGACGCTATACTCATCCTACTGCCGGGTCTCACAGTCTGGAACAACAGCAATGGCAAGTGTGGGTAAACAAGAACCTCCCTGTCACCGTCCTTGAGGCTACCAGAGTACCTCTCGGGTGCCTGAGGTTACCCACCTTATCTGCGGAGTGGCCAATGGAATGTCAAACCAGATTGGATCTTTAGGTTCTTATCAAATCTTCAGTAATCGTTTGTGGTTCTGGAATCACTTCCAGTTCTACCATACTCCCACTACTGTTTTCTAAAAAAATCCATTTTTATTAAAACCGTGGCGAGTCAAGAACAATATCACTATTGATCTTCCAGATGGTAGAAAATCAACCCTCGTCATAGCCTAGGTCAACCCACAAACAGCCATTACAGAAACGTGCCTTGAGTTATCCAGAGTCTGGTTTTAATCATAAGCCGGACAACTCCCCGTACCTTAACATCGTTAAGATATGAACTGTTCTATATCCAATATAGAACCAGAGGCACTGATTTAATTGAACCAGATTCAAATCATACAGCTGTCTCCAGTGCATGTCAACTAAATGGAAGGAGGCCGATCAGCGTTACTCAACTTAGGAATGCTTCCAATTATGAGTAACCTGAAAGAGAAGCAAGTTCTCTTAATCACTACTATCAACTGAATACCATACACAAGTATCTACATCTTCGATCACTTTGAAGAATCCCGATACTTGCAATACCTGGTTCTCTACTTTATTCAAATACCTATAACTTCTCAAAATTCGGACCCTGTGTTTCTAAGAAACACCTGTCTAAAAACTAGAG